>LR738709.1:645371638-645427326 GCA_902687465.1 Secale cereale
CCCCCGTAGCTAGAACGGCCATGGCCTCGTGGCCTCGGGTGCGAGTGCCCGCACCCGTATGCCCGTGCCCGACCCGTTTGGCCCCTGTGCCTATGGCACGTGGGGCCCGCCCCCTTTAAAAAATAAAAAAAAATTAATTAATTAAAAGAATTAATTAACTTAATTAATCCTATTAATTAATCTAATTAACCCTGTTAGTTAACCTTAATTGTTTGTTTAGACAAATAGTCAATGACGGCAGGACCCACACGTCAGTTTGACTAAGTCAACTGACTGCTGACATCACCCTGACATCATGCTGACGTCATCCACACTGTTCTGGATAATGTTAGTTTTAAATAAATAAATAATTCCAGAAAATGCTTTAAACTTTAGAAATTCATATAAAATAATCCGTAACTCGGATGAAAATGTTTTATATATGAAAAATCGCTCAGAATGACGAGACGAATCCGAATACGTGGTCCATTTGTTCGCCACACATCCCTAGCATAGTGAACCTGCAACTTTCCCCCTCTGATTCATCTATCCGAAACATGAAACACCAGGGATACTTTCCCGAGTGATACCCCCTTTCGTCGGTACCGTGTACCACCGCGTTAGAGCACCCTAGCACTGCGTGTTAACTTGTCGTGCTTCTTTATTGCATTTATATGCTTTGTATTTATTGTTTCTCCCCCCTCTTCTCTCCGGTAGACCCCGAGACCGAAGATGCCCCGGTGATCGACTACGATGTTGACGACCCCTCCTTCTTGCCAGAGCAACCAGGCAAGCCAACCCTCCTTGATCATTCCGATATCGCCCACTCTCTTCTCTCTTATGCTTGCATTAGAACTGCTACTGCTTTTTGTATGATCCTATTCTGATGCATAGCCTGTTGTTGATACCTGCTTTCATACCTTACATGTTTATACTAAACTGCTAGTATAGGCTGGTTAGAGATCCACCAGTGACCCCCTACCTTGTCCCGACTGCCCCGCTGGATTATCAGAAGACCCGATCAACGGGATCGAAGACCAGACCCCGGCACCGCACATCACTTTCCCCTTAGTTGCTCGACACTACTGGGTTACTATCCAGTGCCGAGGATGGGACCTCATCAACACTTCTGATGTTAACCTTGTAGGTTAGTTCATCGGTTGTGGTCATCGAGGGTGATTCCTCTTTCTCCACTCCCGATAACGACACTGTCGTGCAACTCGTCAAGAGTGGACCTCGAGGGTGACTCCTCTTTCGTTCACCTTGACGATAAACATCAGGTGGTATTCCATCAAGGGTGATTTCCTCAGGTTTCACTTTGGTGTTAGACACACAGTTACTATGGTTACTATAACTTTACACTGAACCTGGTTACTAAAGACAGGTCGACCCAGAGGGGTACCCGCGCGAGGTTAATTGCGAGTGATGTGTAGTCGGGTTGACCTGGAAGGTGCCCGCGAGAAAAATACGAGGCGTGGCCGGGCACTCGCCCTTGCCGCAAGTCCTCGAGGCGGGGCGATGGGGTCACATTTTCGTGAGTCTCTAAGACACTAAACGGTTTGGATATTTGATCCAAGGGGCCTCTGGCCTGATAGCGCTAAACATCACGTGGGCATAGTATGGGTGTTCTGCATCGTATGCATCAGCCGAAGCTTAACTGACGTCATTGCGACTGAGCGGCGCGCGCCGGGTTGGACTGCGTAAGCACCTACCTTTTTAAGGAGGTGCCTAGGTATGCTCACCGGCCGCCCACATAACGTGCAAGAATTCCCGGGGCGATTGGCCCATGACCCCTGGGGGCATAGGGTTTAGTCCGACGTGCATGACCTCTCTATTAAGCCTAGGTCGGGTTGCGGCGTATTGTTTGGCCGAGGGCGGGCATGACCTGATGGTGTGTCCGGCCGGAGTTAAGCAATCGTGATGGGTAAGTTGGTGCACCCCTGCAGCGAAGAAAACATCTATCGATAGCATGTCCTATGGTAACAGACACTTGGAGTTGTATCCCGATCGATACAACTAGAACTGGATGCTAAGGCATTGTTTGGGTATGTTGCTTCGGGAGTCGAGAAAGGATCCCGGAGCGTTGGAACAACAACATAAATATGACTTATTATATACTACTCTACTCCCCATGTTGCTGCAAGACGGTGGTTTCCAGAAGATGCTAGTCTTCGATAGGGCTAGCTTCTCCCCCTCTTATTCTGGCATTCTGCAGCTTAGTCCACACATACTACCCTTTTCATTGATACCGATGCATATGTAGTGTAGATCCTTGCTTGCGAGTACTTTGGATGAGTACTCGCGGTTCCTTTGCTCCCCCTTTCCCCCTTCTTTCTTCTTTCTGGTTGATGCAACCAGATGGTGGAGTCCAGGAGCCAGATGCCACACTTGACGATTGCTACTACCCCAACAAAGCCTACTACCTCACGGAGATAGCTGACGACCAGGAGTAGTTAGGAGGTCCCAGGCAGGAGGCCTTGCCTTTTCGATCATGTTGTTTTGTGCTAGCCTTCTTAAGGCAAACTTGTCTAACTTATGTCTGTACTCAGATATTGTTGCTTCCGCTGACTCTTTTGCATTCGAGCTTATGTATTCGAGTCCTCGAGGCCCCTGGCTTGTAATATAAAGCTTGTATTATATTATTTGTGTCTAGAGTTGTGTTGTGATATCTTCCAGTGAGTCCCTGATCTTGGTCGTACATATTTGCGTGCATGATTAGTGTACGGTCAAATCGGGGGCGTCACAAGTTGGTATCAGAGCCGACTGCCTGTAGGAACCCCCTATCCAACTCCTTGGCCGTAGCTGAGTCTAGTCTTTGAAAAATTGTTTTACTAACATGGATGTGTGGCTTACGGGCCCACGTCGCCATTGGGTGGTATTTGGATATTTTATTCCTCATCTTTACTCTGGGATTCTGATCTCTCTTCTATTCGGGTTAAATGATTTTTGCTAAAATCTAACTTTAGGTTCTCGAAAATACTTCCTTCCGGAGAGCCCCTTCAGTCAAGATGGTCGCCTGCTTCATCAGAAGAGTCTGGAGATAATATTCGATGTTTTTCCAAGACCCTTGTGCCCTTCGCCATTGCCATTCCATATCACCGATAAATCCCTAAGGATAGCTGCATACACTTGTCATCCCTACCTTCATTTCAATTGATCTTGTTATTACAAGATACCCTGAAATACTTCGGATATTCCGAAAATCCTTGTGCCCGCGCAGCTCCTTTTCCGCATGAATAAATGTATGAAAAATTCCTCACTCACCGGGGATTCGTTCATCCCCAGTTGTTCATGTGTTTCTCAAAGGTCTTCGAAACGCTATTCAATCTTCCAAAATTCTCAGCAACCTATTGCTCTGGAAAGTTTTACCTGCTTGCATTATGGTTACTTCCAGATGTCTAGCAAAGTTCATTGACATCCTTTGTCATTATCATTTTGAGTCCGTTGATTCAACATGTTGCGAATGCTCGCAATCCTCGATCGTAGGATTCATCCTTCCGGCTCAGCCGTCATATTGAATATGAGCTGGTTCTCGACCAACCAAATTGTCATCGATTGCACCCCTAAGTCATTTCAACTTATCCATCCTTAATCAGAGCATTGCTTCTGATCCCTTGATTTGGAAATCATAATTCCTTTTGCATTGGAGTGTTGAAATGGTCAGTTGTTTATATAAACTGACACCCTTGCATTCTTTCTTCTTCTGGTTGAGTACCAATGCTCACATTAGATCCCTTGTAGGCCACCGGATCCTTTGTTGGATTTTAACCGACAGCGTCCTTCATATTCAAACACCTTGTGAATTCTGCCATGATATATAATGCCTTGGGTAAAATATATCATCTGCTTTCTTAACCATGCTCTGCCTTCGAGCTTGTATAATTTGCTCCGGAAGTTTGCATAGTATGAGTCTAAGATGCCCCACTGGGTTGAACTTATGCCTTACTTAATCTGTGTGAACCCAAAAATTTTCCAAGGTTCATACTCCTCTGGTAATTCACCAGGCATGTCTTCGCAATCAATTCATTTTTTAATAGAGCAGAATGAAAGCTTATGCATTAAAGAAGTGGGAGTCAACCTTGAACTTTGTGTTCATGCCCATGGACATGATGCAAATATTATCATGGAAGCTTCTCATAGAAATAATTACCCCCCTTGATATAAGTTCATCTTATATCAGGGATCTGGCCTTTTGCAATCGTGGTTCCGACCATGCTCTCCTTTAAATACCATTTCTCGGACAAGTTAAACCACTTATCCTCTGCAGGTCAATGCACCTGTCCAAACTCTATTATGATCTACCTTTGAGTATTACCCTGTGGTATCTCGATAATGTCACAGAATCATATTACTTCTTATGAGTTCTTCTTCAAGTATTGCTTCTCACCGATTGCAATTTTCCCCGAGTTCTGAGTTGTTAGGCACTCAAGCACACCGATAAGTGAATCAATTCCGCACCCCAATTCGATAACTCTAAGTAATCTCCATTGCTTCTGGGTTTATTAATTCTTCAAGTCATATCTAGCCTGATCTGCTATATCATTATCGTGCATCCTTTTCACGGTGCCACATGGTCCTTCTTCCTGGAGCACAATTTCGGCAATAAGCTAAGCTTACGCCAATCTTCCTCGGCACATCATTTTTCCTTGAACAACTAGCTTGATTTCAAGTTTGTATTGTACTAGTGGTTTCAATAACCTTCCGCTCCATCATTCATTTGACTTGATGTCATCGCCGATCGATTACATCCTAATGAAACCTCTCGAAAAATGTGTCGTGATCACCATCAACAACGATTTGCCTTCTTCCAAGTTGTGAATCGAAATCATGATGGGAAATACAATCCTTTCCCCTCGATGATTTGTATTAACATCGACAACATTCTTGCATTCCCTCCAACACAAACTTGTTCCTTGTTATCCGACTTATGATATGCTCTACCTTGGAGTACTACCATCTTTCATGTCAAGAATGTTGCTTTGCTCCCCCTTTTCCCCCTTCTTTCTTCTTTCTGGTTGATGCAACCAGATGGTGGAGTCCAGGAGCCAGATGCCACACTTTACGACTGATACTACCCCGACAAAGCCTACTACCTCATGGAGACAGCTGACGACCAGGAGCAGTTAGGAGGTCCCAGGCAGGAGGCCTTGCCTTTTTGATCGTGTTGTTTTGTGCTAGCCTTCTTAAGGCAAACTTGTCTAACTTATGTATGTACTCAGATATTGGTGCTTCCGCTGACTCTTGTGCATTCGAGCTTATGTATTCGAGTACTCGAGGCCCCTGGCTTGTAATAGAAAGCTTGTATTATTTTATTTGTGTCTAGAGTTGTGTTGTGATATCTTCTAGTGAGTCCCTGATCTTGGTCGTACACATTTGCGTGCATGATTAGTGTACAGTCAAATCGGGGGCGTCACACCCCCTGTCCCCGTATATAAAGGAGCAAGGGGGGAGGTGCGGCTGGCCAAGGGGCGTGCCAAGGGAGTAGGATTCCTACTCCTAGTAGGAATAGGAACCCCCCTTTCCTATTCCTACTAGGAGTAGGAAAGGAAGGGGGAGAGGAGAAGGAAAGGAGAGGGGGTGCCTCCCCCCTTTTCCTAGTCCAACTAGGAACCCTAGGGGGTGCGGCCAGCCCTATGGACTGCCCTCTCTTTCCCTCATTGGCCTACTATGGTCCATACTCCCTCGGAGGGGTTCCGGTAACCCCCTCCGGCACTCTGGTTTTACCCGATAACACCCGGAACACTCCGGTGTCCGAATATAGTCATCCAATATATTAATCTTTATGTCTCGGACATTCCGAGACTCCTTGTCATGTCCGTGATCTCATCCGGGACTCTCAACTACCTTCGGTACATCAAAACTCATAAACTCATAATACCGATCGTCATCAAACGTTAATCGTGCAGACCGTACGGGTTCGAGGACTATGTAGACATGACCGAGACTCATCTTCGGTCAATAACCAATAGCGGAATCTGGATGCTCATATTGGCTCCTACATATTCTACGAAGATCTTTATCGGTCAAACCGCATAACAACATACGTTGTTCCCTTTGTCATCGGTATGTTACTTTCCCGAGATTATATCGTCGGTATCTCAATACCTAGTTCAATCTCATTACCGGCAAGTCTCTTTAGTCGTTCCGTAATACATCATCTCATGACTAACTCTTTAGTCATTTGCTTGCAAGGCTTATTATGATGTGTATTACCGAGAGGGCCCAGAGATACCTCTCCGACACTCGGAGTGACAAATCCGATTCTTGATCTATGCCAACACCACGAACACCTTCGGAGACACCTGTAGAGCATCTTTACAATCACCCAGTTACGTTGTGACCTTTGATAGCACACAAGGTGTTCCTCCGGTATTCGGGAGTTGCATAATCTCATAGTCATAGGAACATGTATAAGTCATGAAGAAAGCAGTAAAACTAAACGATCATAGTGCTAAGCTAACGGAATGGGTCAAGTCAATCACATCATTCACCAATGATGTGATCCCATTAATCAAATGACAACTCATGTCTATGGCTAGGAAACTTAACCATCTTTGATTCAACGAGCTAGTCAAGTAGAGGCATACTAGTGACACTTTGTTTGTCTATATATTCACACATGTATTATGTTTCCGGTTAATACAATTCTAGCATGAATAATAAACATTTATCATGATATAAGGAAATATAAATAACAACTTTATTATTGCCTCTAGGGCATATTTCCTTCAATAACTTTGTATCTTTAATGCGACTGCAACTTAATGGTGTTTTGTCGAGGGGATTTGCCTGTCCGCCACTAGGAACGCAATTGCAAGTGTCACCCCCGACTGCAACTGCATGTTTTTAACATGACTGTAACTTAGTGGTGTTTTATCAGGGAGGGGCAGCTTCATGTCCGCCATTAGGCATGCAACTGCAAGTGTCGCCCCCGACTGCAATTGCATGTCTTTAACATGACTTCAACTTAGTGGTGTTTTATCGGGGAGAGGGTAGCTGCATGTCCGCCATTAGGCATGCAACTGCAAGTGTCGCCCTCAACTACAACTACATGTATTCAGCATGACTGCAACTTAATGGTGTTTTGTTGGAAGAATGGGCCAGTTGCATGCCCGTCACTAGGCACGCAACTGCATGACTACATGTCTCCAACACGGCTGCAACTTAGTAGTGTTTTGCCTGTGCCGGGGGGAGGGGGGTGTTGCTTGTCCGCCACTAGGTACGCACCTGTAAGTGTTGCCTTGACTGCATCTACATGTCTTCAATGTGACTGCAACTTAGTAGTGTTTTTTCGAGGAGGAGGTAGTTGCATGTCCGCCATAAGGCATGCAACTGCATGTCTTCGACGCGACTGCAACAATGTCGCCCTCGACTACAACTTAGTCGGGGTTTGTCGCGGAGGGGGTACTTGCATGTCCGCCACAAGGCCTGCAACTGCAAGTGTCACCCTGAATTGCAACGTCGTATCTTCAATATGACTGCAACTTAATGGTATTTTTGTCTGGGAAGGGGCAGTTGCATGTCCGTCACTAGACACACAACTGCAAGTGTCGCCCTCGACTGTAACTTAGTTGTGTTTTGTCGGGGGAAGGACAGTTGCATGTATGCCACCATGCACGCAACTGCAAGTGTCATCCTCAATTGTAATTACATATCTTCAATGTGACTGCAACTTAGTGGTGTTTTGTGGGGGGTGGGAAGGAGAGTTTCAGGTCTTCCACTAGGCACACAACTACAAGTGTCACCTCTCTTCACCGCGATTGAAATTTAGTGATGTTTGTTGGGGGGAGTGGGCGAGTTACATGTCTGGCACTAAATACGCACACTGCAAGTGTCGCCCCCAACTTCAATCGTGTGCAACTAGTCTTTTCTTATTATTTTCCTACTTTTAGGTTTTTGTTTTCTATGTGAATTTTTTTTAATACATAATTATTTCACTAAATGCAAGTTGTCCTTTTTTTCTAAATAAATTACATGACTAACATTTTTTAATACACATTGTTTTTTTCAAATACACAATGTAATTTTTCTGATATATAATTTGAATAGTTTTTGAAATACATAACGAACATTTGTAAATAATGTTAAACTTCTTTTGAATGCACCACGAACATTTTTAAAATACAAAGATAGTTCTTAGAATGTGGGTACACTTTTTTTGAAAATATCATTTAAAAATGTAAACATTTATGAAGGAACAACCAAAAAGTAAACAAGAAAAAAACACAAGAAAACGTGACATGAAATGAGACGTACGCTACAAACCATTCACCATTTATCATGATCGTGCCACAAGCATTGCTCCTTGTGTCCGGCCCAGTGTATGGCTGACGCCGCCCAAAGAAAAACTGACAGAGAAAGCTTGAAACAACAAAACGGGAAGAGGCCACTAAACAATTTTTCAGAGTCTGCTGTCCACTACTATGTTTATAAACAAGTATACGGAAGATCTTGATCTTATACCACAGGGGAAACAAGCCAGCACACAAGGAGAAGCATGGAAACAAGGTGGACGAAGCCACTGGAGGGTTTCCTGAAAATCAATGTCGACGCGTCGGTTTCTTGGAATGGTGTCATGGGTACCTGCTCGTCGATTTGCAAGGATGACAGAGGAAAATATTTAGGGGCGTCACCGCGTCAGCTTTATGCTTTGAAGGCCTATAGGATCCTGAAGTTTTGGAAGCCGCGGCATGTTTTGACGCACACTCGTTGGCTGCGGACTTGTGCGTGTTGGTCACGGATTGTCAGGCTACAGTCAATCATTTGAAGAACAATTTCCGAGGGCCTTCAGCGATGATAATAGATGAGATCAGGGAGACGCTTCAAGTTCTTCTAGAAGTAGAAATTATCCATGAAGGACGTGAAGGGAACCATGAGGCTGACAAGTTAGCAAAAGCAGCGACCACACTTCCCGCTGGTCGTCATATTTGGTTATTTGAACACCCCAGACATTATTTGTATTGATGACGTTTTGGAGTTTTAAATAAAGTGGATGTTAATCTTGATATCTTAAAAAAAACAAGCTAGGTTACACACTGTTGACGTCAGCTAACTATGACTTAACTAAGTCTTACTTTTTTTTTTCATGATACTCCCTCCATTCCTCTATATAGTGCGCATGGATTGAAGCCCACATATCAATGAGTGAGCTGGAGTTGTACTTTGGACAAAAATGGCCTTGCATGCATAGTTTGTCTTTACCCATGTGCCTAGTGCTGCTGCATGTCTTGTGATTCTAGTAGGGGTAACTTTTGTCCAAATGAGCATTCTGCTGCATATACGCACTACATTTCGGAATCTGAAAGAAAAAAGCATACGCACTATAAAATCTAATGGAGGGAGTAATAAGTGTCTCATTAATTAATAAAATAAAGATTCAATTACAAGCCACGTAAATATTGACAATATTAACATTACATGACTGAAAAAGATAGGATAATTCTATGAAAAAACCAACGCATGTCCCTCTTCACTAAGGAAAAGGAGACAAGTCATATTTTCATCCGCGCTCGACGCTGCTCCATCGCTAATCAGCAGCTTTACGAGCCTTCAAATTAGTTTGCTTAAAGCACAACCATTGTCATTGAAAGAATCAGACTGGGGCAACATGTCCCTGAACACGACATCAAACTCCAGAACTGACACCCCCGTATGACTAAGACGCCAGAGGAATCCAGAACTATCTACCTTCAACCACAATCCCAACACAAGATGCATCATCTTTCAGCTGTCACTTACATAGACAACCATCTGCCCTTGGTTCTAGCATGACCCTTTGTCTACAGAAGGAGTACATGTTAAAACTAAATAATAATAAATTATAAAAAGTCTTAGAAGAGCTTCATATTTGAGATGCGAGTAGAGAAATCCATCTCGTAACCGCAGACGAAGTCGGCACGTCCACGCCCACGATCGTCAGCTAAGCAGCGGACCGGCCCCGCATCCTCGACGTGGACACGCAGCTCCTGGCGGCCCGCTCCCGCCAGCAGCCACCCGCTCCTTGGGCAAAACCTCCATAGCGACACGAACACGTTGGCCGGTACATGCTTTCCTAGATCAATCATCCGCCGCTCCGTCCAGACACCGACGCCACTGCCCCCGCCGCCGCCTCCATCGAGCTCCCAAATGCGGATCTTGTCTTCGCCCATCGACATGACCGTGGACATGGCCACGCACAGCTGCAGCCCGTCGCCAGAGGTAGCCAGTGCAAGGACCCCGAAACTCAGCCAGTCTGGCGTCCAGCATTCCTCCGGCAAATCCGTCGTCCTTGTGCGTCCAGTGCGCACGTCCACGGAGACGATGTGCTTCATCTCGCAGTTGGCGTAGGCTAGCCAGTGGACGACACCGCCGCAGACAGCTTCGCCGCCGCTGTACATACTCACCCTGATCTCCGGTGAGCTCATAGCCGGGCCCCAGTCGCCGGCCGTTGAGGAGAAAACCTGACGCGTCAGCACGCCCCCGTCGTCGCTGGCTGCGAGTATCGCGAACTCTTCTGCTACGCTCGGCTGGGGGAGATCGTGGCCAGTGAGCAGGACGTAGACGCGAGGCTTGAACTTGAGGGCGGCGGCGGCGCCTTCGAGGACGGTGTGGTTCCCGTTCATCGGATTGTAGAGGCAGAGGTCTCGGCTTCCTCCGAGAAGGACGAGGCCGTCGCGCGAGGAGAGCGTCTTGCTGCAATTGGCTAGGTCAACGCCGGCGGCATGATCGGCCAGGGTGATGTCAACGAGCAGGTCGGGGCAGAAGCGGTCCGGCCGAGGACAGAGGCATGTCGCGCCGGCAATGATGGCACACCGCCACCGCTTGCAGGCGACGGCGCATCGAAAGAGGGTGGAGGCGTCCAGCCGGCAGAAGATCTCTAGAAGGATGTCGCACGGCAGCGCCTCCATCAATCTTTCCCAAGTCTCGTCGCAGAGGAGGTTAGGGTTGCAAACCACTTGATTGATCGATCTAGTAAGAAAACCATCAGACTGGACGCGCACGATTTATGTTGGGTGTGCCTAGGTCTCCGACTCTCACTCGACTAAGAATTAATCAAGTTTCGGTCAAGTGACGTAACATACAAGAGAGAGAAAAAACTAAAAATAATGTTTTGCACGGATCTCAATGTAAAATCTTACGGATATTCCATCGACTGACTTAACGAAGTCTCAGTTGACTAAGACTTAGCAAGACTGATTTATATTTTGGGTATGTTTAGGTCTCAGTCGACCGAGACTTAACCAAGTATCAGTTAAGTGATATAGTATATATAAGAAGAAAAAAGAAAAACTGAAAAGATATTTTTTGTACGGATCTCCATGCAAGATCAAAGGAATATATCGTCGACTGAGACATAACAAAGTATAAGTCGACCGAGACTTAGCAAAACTGTTATATTTTTCTCATGTATATTTATGGGTCTGGCAGACAAGCGGCTAGCAGTACTTGTGGACCTTTAGGAACCGTTAAATTTAGATCCAACACGCTCCCCTTTTTCCAATACGGCTCCTTACGAACACTGCTTATCTTCTTCCTCTAGCCCACCGCTTCGCCATTCCAAAACCCTAACCAGTAGGAAAAATGTCACCTAGAAAATACTAGGAAAAGCCTACTTTTATATATTTGTCATGCTCCTGCACGAGCGGCCAGCAAAGTGAAGTCCTCCCGGCCCTCGCGTCGCCCCGAGCGGGCGACTCGAGGGCGACGAAACCCTAGCGCCCGAGGCCCTCACCCCTCCTCTCCCTCCCTCCCCACCACCACCTGAGGACGTCGCCGGTCGCCGCGCGGCCTCCAGTGAAGGTGGTGGCGCGGTCCTGCTGCCCTGCCCCGCTGCAGGGAGCCTTGGGCGCCAGGGCGGCGGCCCTGGACATGGCTGGCGGCGTCGATCTCTCCGGTGGGTGGCGCTGCAGGTGTTCGTCGCCCATCTGGTCGCGCGGGCGGCGGTTGGGCGACGGAGGCATCTCACTGCTCGGATCTCCGGCCTCCTTTCCCGATGTAGCTTCCCCCCCCCCCTTCACTGATCTGGATCCGGCCCTTTTGGGCTGCCAGATCTGGTCCAGAGGGTGTGGTGGCGGAAGCTTGGAACGGGGGAATCCCCTGGTCGACTCCGCATCGACCTCGACGGCGGCGGCGGTGCTTCGGCTTCGCTCTTTCCCTTCTGAGGGCGTGTTGAGATTCCTCTTTCTCCCCCCTTTTAGTCCCGAGTGAAAGCCTGGGCATTTGGCCGGCCGCCGGCGGCGTTCTGGCGTCGTGGTCCTTCTTGGAGGCGTCGGCTTGGGGTAGGGTTGGGGATGGGGTGCTGCAGGGTGTGGGTTGGTGGCGACTGCGGTGTAGTGCGTCCTCGGATGCCCGACGGCGGTGAAGGCGGGGGATTTGAGTCATGTTACCCTTCAGCGGCGGCTGCCCTACGACGGTCGTGCTTGCCGGCCGATGAGCGGCATCCCTGTGATGGATGTAGGGGAGATAGTGGTCTCCCCTCCGGGAATGGTGCGACTGGGTTGTGGCAGAGCCAATAGTTTCATTCTACAAGGCTTGATCCTCCTCTTCGTTGCTCGTCCGTGATCCATGGACTCCCCTGTCCCCGTTGTTCTGGTCGGAGGGGTGCTCTCCGATGGCATGGTTGTTTTCCCCTGTGTTGGCATTTTCGCTATTTGGCCGTATCTGTAGTTTCAGCCTTAGGTGGTCGTGTTTGTAATTTTTCTGTTTTTCCATGCTTAGTCGTTGTAATAATCTGCACCTTGTATCCTAGCCGGTTGATGACTTCATTAATTTGAAGTCGGGCTATAAGTCTTTCATCTATGAAAAATGACATGCTCCTGTACCTACATCCGATGAAATTGCAAAAGCCACCTCTTCTGGTCTAATTTTCCCATCAGATTAGAATTATTATTTTTGAGAGGCCATCAGATTAGAATCGTGGGCACCTTTTAGAACCGAAGCTCGAGATGAGGCTGCTTTTGAATTAATAAAGCCAATATAAAATAAATTTATAGAGAAACAAACAAAAATGGGTAGAAAATACAAAGTGTTGTGCAAATAACTAACAAGCCTCAAACATGCTACGAAAACAAATCATGAGTCTAAAACACAAGTTTAGCTCATGGCCGACGAGACCCTCACTATAGACAAATCACCAGCGCAGATGCAAAAGTCGGATCTTTAGGTGCACAATAAGCCCTTGGAAACTCAACCCGATAAAATCATATTGAAAGAAAAGGCAAATTTTAACATGCTCCCTCTTACCCCTTATTTTTACATATGAGATAAGAAGGTAAGAGTTAATCCGACCACTAATTAATGTGATCAACGGCTCAGATCTACTACATACTCTTACCTCTCATGTGAAAAGAGGGGGTAAGAGGGACCATGCTAAAACTGCTCGAAAGAAAATCCTACTAGCTTAGCCTTATCGACTTGCCCAATAGACGTAGGGGTTCTACATGTGGTTTACATGAATTGTCATCATTCAGAAGTCATAACTAGTTGGTGGTGGAAGGTTTCTTGTGCAATAGAAAGTTTTCTATCACGATTGACCTTCAATAAAGGGCACCACGTACACCACAACCACCACGTACATGCACGACATTCAGTTCATTTGGTACATTGCTTAGTGGTTCCACATCACGTGTGTGGTCGGTGAGTACTTTGAGATCACATGGTCTTTTACTTCCAATTTGGATGTAGTTGGGAGGAAAAAAGATTTGGAGGTCCATTGAATATGCCTAGCTTGGGGTGGATATTCAGATCACATCAGATCTACAAATTTATGGCTGGTTGCTCCATATCAGAATTTACTTGACTAGTCTGAATGCATTTGTTATCGTGCACCACCAAATCATGTGCTTATATTTAGTTTGACCAATGCAGCAACCTCATAGCCTTGCATAACTAATGCAGAGTAGGTGTTATATATGAAGCTCCTATACCTCGCCCTGAATGGATAGAGCAAAGAGAAGAAGACCAAATGCAACCAAGGTGCTCAGCTGAGTTGCTGGGCTCACCTAAAGTAGTGCAAAATGTAGACATGGGTGTGAGAGGTGTCAGTAAAATATTGGCCACACCGGTTCAATCTAGATTTTCCATATGTATATGCTGGGGTTCTCAGTCTGGCTTGGTAGTTCAGTTGTTGGAGACTCGTGTAACATTCGAACAATCCTATTCGGCAAATTCTCCAATACAAAGTTGTTAGGATGCGCAACTGCTACTCTGACTATGAATAGGACATGAACATACCAACTGATGGTCGGGTCATCGGGTGTGTGCACCGAGCTCGTCGCCCTAGGGAGTAGGGACCTCGTGTAACTTTCGGTTTTCGAGTTTTTTGTGTGCAAGTTCATGTGTGTGCAACTGTGCATGACATGTCTCTTCTTCTTCCCTATTAAACAGTTTTCAGGACGATAATATGCATATAGACACCAAAACGTGTATACAACCGACTAAAAAAACGTCATTAAACTTAGAGAGAATTCCTTATTTAACATTGTGCTAAATATTTTTGCCCTATTTGACATCGAAAAATAATTTCTCCCCTACATGACACCGAGTCTAAATTTTATGCTTTTTATGACACTTTTATCCATTTTAAGCCTTAACGATGTTAAATGACACATGAAAAAACCATTTTACCCTTCATGTGGTACGTGATCAAATTTTTAATAAATGCTAATGATGAAAGAACACTTGTCCGGCCAGCTTGGTTTGTTGTATGTGGGTACATAGTTGAGTAGTTGCATGCAGATCTCTGGCTGCACGTGTGTATCTGGCCGGTTTAGTTGCTAGGTGAGGTGCATAGCCAAGTTCCAAAAACGATGATAATATGAGCCGGCCATAGAAAGACATTTTTACCCCTGATCCGGGAGCGGGCGACTTGCATCAGATGGCCGGCTCATATTACATCCAGTGTGAAATAAGGAAACAAAATTTAAAATAGTATTAAATAAAAAATTCTTTCTTAAGCTTACCCTCGTGCTCTCACTCACCTGTGTTAGTGCGAGTGACGAGGAATGAAATGGCGAAGGGTCGCAAATATCACCATCACGCTTCAAGGCGATCCCGCATGGCCAGGTATTCCGTCCGCAAGCAGGCTAGCCTTAGAGCAACTCTAGTAGACCCCGTATCCCGCCCCGACCCGCAAAATAACAGCCAAATTGCGGGTTGGGGCGGAAAAACCCGCTCGATCAGACCTCGCATCCCGCCCCGGCCCGCAAAAAAATTTGGGGGGCCGGCAAAATCCCTCCTCCAATCCGAGAAAACGTGGGTTTCCCCCTCGCGACTGCGGTGCCCTGCATCACATAGCAACAGTTGGCGGAAGGGACATTTCAGCCCGCGCGCCTTCCCCCTCCTTACGCCGCCGATCGCCCTTGCTTCCACCCGCCCGCCGCCGCCGATTCCGTCCAAATTTGCGGGCGAAATCGCTCCGCGGGGCCGCCCCACACCCTCCCGCGCCGAGACGCTGCACCGACCCCTCCGGATCCGGCGAGAAGAGCCGCCCTCGTCGCCGCCGCCGTCGGGGATCGACCACCGTCGAGCCCGCCTCCTCGTCGCCACACGGGATCACCGGCCGCGTCCGCCACCGGGTTATTACGTATTTTTGTGACTTTTTGCGAGTGGTATAGTTGATTGACTTGCCGGCACGCATCTAGATGGAGTTGACCCCTTGCGAGAAGTTTTTGCTCTCCGATTCGTCTGATTCGGACGACTCGGATGTTGAGACCATGCTTACGAACTTTCGGCAGCAGACATTATTCATGGCACTTGCCGTGAAAGAGCACGAAGACGAGAACCGAAAGAGGAGGCGAGGATCAATGGTGGGGCGTCTTTGCATTCCTCGGAATCGTCATCTTGGGAACGAGATGTTGATGCAAGACTACTTCGTGGACAATCCTACATATCCACCGCACCTCTTTCGGAGAAGGTACCGAATGCGTCGATCCCTCTTTGTGAAAATTGTTCAAGCTTGTAAGGCAAATTGCCAGTATTTTACTCAAAGAAGAAATGATGCGGGCTTAAAGGGATTTAGTGCATATCAAAAAATCTCCGCGGCAATGCGGATGATTGCGTATGGTGTTCTGGCTGACTATGCCGATGAGTACCTTCGCATTGATGAAGATACTACAATTGAGTCTGTGCATAGATTTGCAAAGGTGATCATCCGTGTCTTTGGTCCGGAGTATTTTCGGGCACCCAACGAAGATGACATAAAGAAATTGATTGCATCTAATGAGAGGAGAGGTTGGCCCGACATGCTAGGTAGCATTGATTGTATGCATTGGACTTGGAAAAATTGCCCCAATGCATGGCAAGGAATTATTGTGGCAAGTCTCATGATGCAACAATTGTGCTAGAGGCCGTAGCATCCGAGGATTTATGGATTTGGCATTGCTTTTTTCGTATGCCGGGCATTCTCAATGATATCAATGTGTTGCAACGATCTCATTTGTTTGCTAGGCTTGCTAGTGTTGATGCTCCTGCTTGCAACTACACTATCAATGGACATGAATACACAAAGGGCTACTATCTTGCAGATGGTATATACCCTCCTTGGTGCACATTTGTCAAAAGCATCAAAGAACCCACAACTAAAAAACAATGTGAATTTGCAAGGGTGCAAGAGGCAGCCCGAAAAGACATTGAAAGAGCATTCGGTGTTTTGCAATCTAGGTTTGCCATTGTCCGTGGTCCTGCTCAGTTTTTGGATAAGAAAACCTTAAGAAATATCATGACATGATGCGTTATCCTGCACAATATGATTCTTGAAGATGAGAAAGGAATGAACTTGGAATTCTTATACGACAATATGGGTAGCCGTGTCAAACCAACTAGAGACCCTAACCGTATTAGAGCTTTTCTTCAGACATACAAGGAGATTGAAAATGCAAACACACACTTTCAACTTCACAAGGATCTCATTGAGTACCATTGGCAAAGGGCTGGACATTGATTGGTTTTTGTATTCATTTGTATTTGTATTCATGAGAAGTTTTGTATTCCATTATTTAAGTTTGCTACGGTGATTTGAATAATTATTTGTAATGTGGATGATTATCGTATTATGTTTGATTTTAATAATTTAGTTTTGCTTACGTTTGTTGTAATATGTTGGATTTGATATTTGCGGGCCGATGAGATGCGGGATGCAGCGGCGCAAAGAGCAGACCCCGCAAAACCGACCCGTAAAAAAGCATATTCCGTGAATATACTTTTATGCGGGTCCGTTTAAGGGGTCTGCATCTATGGCCGTCCACGCCGGCCCGTAAAGGCCATTTTGCGTGAACTGCAAACTGATGTCTACACACGCTTCTACTCTTGTAGACTATGTTGGGCCTCCAAGCGCAGAGGTTTGTAGGACAGCAGCAATTTCCCTCAAGTGGATGACCTAAGGTTTATCGAACTCAGGGAAGTAGAGGTTGAAGATGGTCTCTCTCAAGCAACCCTGCAACTAAGATACAAGAAGTCTCTTGTGTCCCCAACACACCTAATACAACTAGGAGTTGTATAGGTGCACTAGTTCGGCGAAGAGATGGTAAAATATGGATGATAGGAGTGGCAAAGCAAAGTAATATAAATCTGTAATAAAAAGTGCAGCAAGCAAACAAGTGGTAAACGTGAGCACAAATGGTATTGCAATGGTGGAAACAAGGCCTAGGGATCATACTTTCACTAGAGGCAACTCCCAACAAAATTAACATAATCGAATCACATGATATTTCCCATAAAACATGCAATGAAGACGCACCCGGAGGTCATTTCTTCGTGGTCAAGAAAGGACGAGAATTATGTAGGGCTACAAAAGCACACCTCAAAGTTCGTAGTTCTCAATCTAAGGATTTCCCAATGTCACCGCGGCCATCCAAAGAGAGTCCCACAATCACCACAACATATCTAAAGGATAGTCAAAGACAAGCACCAAAAGACTCTCAATCTTCAATCAACACACAAGAGAGGAAATCACTCATGAAAATATTTTTCTAATCCATATCCAATAGACCGCTGTCACCTTGGTCTCGGGGATTATACTAGATAAAGACAAGTGAGTACATCAATCCAATACATAGAGGAAGGGGAAATATCATGGGATCACCCTAGATTAACATAGCCTATGATCACAACGAAGATCACATCATGGGAGAGAGAGATAACCACATAGCTACACGTACGAGCCCTCGGCCCCGGAGAAGACTACTCACACATGGACATGGTGAGGAGGAGGTTGATGATGGTGTTGATGGAGAGGTGCAGCCCCGCGAGGACGAGACGGTCGGTGGCAGCCACGGAGGCGGCGGCGGCGGCCCTAGGGGGCGGCGGCGGCCCTAGGGGGCAGCGGCTCCTTGGCCCCCCTTCTTCCTTGTGGATGGTGCTGCAATGGTGCTGGTCCTCCCCTCCAAGACGGCGGCTCGGGAGGAGGAAAATTCGTGACCCTTGGTGACCTAGGTTTCCTCTCTTTATATAGACTCTCGGATTCCCGTCATCAGATTTTGGACCTCAGTAAAACGGGCTTTACTCGGCCGTCCGGACTCCGATTTGGACGAATTTTATATCCAGAAGGATCGCCTCGAAATTCCCTACAACTTTTGCAACTAGACTTTTTCCGTTTGACGTGTCTTCGGGCCGGAACGTGACCATCTTTAAAAAACGTTCTCAGACAGATTTCAGGAAAGTCAGAGTCCTACTCCAATACGACTCCTTTTGCGTTTTTGTCAATTTCCAAGTAATTCCTACACAATAAAGTGTAAAACAAGAACATTGTGCACTTTTGCAACCATTAGTAGGTTAGTCCAAATATGATCAAAAGTGTATGGAAGTGCATAAATATCATAGCAATATCACACAAAAAGGGCATGGAGCAAGCAGAAATTATAGATACGTTTTGGACGTATCAACATCCCCAAGCTTAATTCCTACTCGTCCTCGAGTAGGTAAATGATAACAAGCATAATTTCTGTGGTGACATACTATTAACCATATAAGAACTTTTCACAGTCACATGACAAGTGCTTACTGAGACAATGAATATGTAGTAATTAAGTTGCCTCATGAGAAAATCACAAAGAACTGAAAGTTTTACAATATGATACTGAAACACTCAATAAGATTTGTAGTGATCATGGTGTGCAAATATGATAAAGTGGTACCTCGCTTGCCCCCTTTAGTGAAGCAAAACATAAATGCAGGGGCACCTCCAAGGTTTAAGTGACGACTTGATACAATGATTACAGAATAAACGATATCATAATCATGCAAAAGACAATGCTGCTTTGGGACAATGCACATTACACTCAGAATGACAATCATGCTCTCAATAGTTGGTGCTTTAAAGAAGGTGGAGACTCTCGAACCGTGGCTTTTGTTGGCAAGGTTGAAAACCCGTGGCCGGAAACAAAAACTAAACATGTACCAGAGCTCTTGGTTTTAAAAACAGAGGTAAAAATTATTTTTTAGAATATGCATATTTCGTCAACGAGTGCTAGCAGATAACTCAATCACTTCTTGAGCTGGACAAGTTTCGAGGAACGGCTCCCGCATGAGGACGATCACATCCTCTTAATCTCCTTTTTTTATCACTGCAAAAGTTTTCTGATTTCTCATGAACAAAGCGTGAAGGAGGGTTTGTTTGTTGTATAATTTTTTAATGAGCCGGGCGCATTCTATGCCAGTTCCTTCTCGTATTATGGGTTTGCACATTAGACATGCAATCCCGGGGTGAAGCTTGTCCAACTTAAAAAGTTCATGAATTAACTACTACTTCCTCATGAGCTAAAACAGAGGCACAAAAGAGAAATGCTTTTTTTTTAATAATTTCGAGATGGTACATGAAAGTCTTCGTTAGGAATGGCAGGTAAATACCATGTATAGGAAGGTATGGTGGACTCATATGGCATAACTGGGTTAAAGGATTTTGGATGCACAAGCAGTCAGTCCGCTTAGTACAGGCGAAGGTTAGCAAAAGACTGGGAGCGACCAACTAAAAGAGCAATGACGGTCATAATCATGCAGAGCGACAAAATAACATTGAATCGGGCATGGAAGTTATATCGCTACTCAGAAATTAAAGATCATCAAGGCTTGATAGACTTTCTTTACAGTCTTAAGTATGCGTGAGCATATGCCAAGTCAATCAAAATAAATCCGTGAAGGAAGATATCACTAAACCATACCACATCATAGGCAACCATATCATGTTGGTACTCCATTAACACATTGGGAACCTCCCAGCTATTTGAGACTAACCATAAGAAAACATGAACTACTAAGCACCATTATGCACATAGCATTTTTATCATAGACATATCAACCAGTGCAACAGAAGCCAACTCTCTTAACAAGATAAGCATGATAAATAAAGAGAGTTCCAGCGACCAACTAAACAAAAGCTCTTTAAAAAGATAAGCATGAAAACTAAGAGTTGAACATGATAGTAGCTATTGAAAGACAAAGAACACACACAACAAATATAGACATGAAAATTATATGTTATGTTCTAGGTTGAAGTGGAGCGTGTTTCTCTCCCACACAAAGAAAGCTGAGTTCCAACTAGTTATGAAAAGCAAGCAAAGCTAAAGAAAACTAAAAAGGAAACTAAAAGCAAGACGCTCCAAGCATAGCACATAACACATGAAGTGATAAAAATATAGTGGAACGAAAGACGAACTGATAATTGTTGATGGAGAAGGGGATGCACGGGGGCATCCCCAAGCTTAGACGCTTGAGTCTTCTTGAATATTTTTCGGGGGTGCACGGGGGCATCCCCAAGCTTGAGCGTTTGACACTTCTGAATCTTTTTATCATCTTCCCTCGCACACTTGAAAACTCCCTTCATACATAACTCATCATAATCTGATTAGCGAGGTTAGTACCCTTAATAAAATAATTTTTCCTTGCTGGAAATAAGGATATTCTTGAAGTTCTACTGTTTCTCAAGATTGCCAAAAGGTTTTTGCAAAGAAAAAGCAAGCTCAAGGTTTGCAGAACGAAGGAAAGGCAAAACAGGACAGAATCTGTGAAAAACAGACCAGCAGGTAGTAAATGATTTTTTCGGGGCACTTCTGCAACTCAAATCAAAAAACTCAGAACAGACGCTCGAAAGCCAATTGTATAGAGCACCCTGTCAAAAAAAATCAGATCAAAAAGATGATCTGGTGATTTTATATGAATTTTTCTGTCCAAGGACAGAATCTGTTTTCTGGACTGCACGTCACAACTTTTGAACTTTCTTGCAATCAGAGGCTAAACTTGGCACAAAGCTGAAAAATAAAGATACAATGATGTTGCTACAGTAGTAACACACATCAAGACCACTGAAAACTGAAAGAACAAACTGAAAGTAAAGATAACAAGGGTTGTCTCCCTAGAGCTCTTTCTTTATAGCCATAAAGATAGGCTTAAGACTTTAATGATGCTCTCGTAGGAATAAGAGTTGAAGAACAAAAGAGAGCATCAAGAAGCATATATAAAACATATTTAAGTCTAACATACTTCCTATGCATGGGAATCTTGTAAGAAAATAAATTATTGAAACATAAAGCAACTAGCATAGGAAGGCAGAACAAGCATAACTTTAAAATATTCACCATAAAGAGAGGGAACTTGATATTATTGAAATATCTATAAGCATATGTTCCCTTCTCATAATAATTTTCAATGAGATCACGAATAAACTCAACAATATAAGCATCACATAAAGCATTGTTACCATGATCCACATGCAAAAAGGTACTCTTACTCTCCACATAAGCATCTTTGGGGAGCCCATGGTTAGGACATTTTAGCATTAACGTTTTCAGTCTCCCCCAAGCTTGAGCTACGCTCTCTCCGTCACGAGACCTAAAGTTATAGATATAGTTCCTGTCTCGATGAATTTCATGAAGAGGATAAAACTTAGTATAAAAGAGAGACATAAGCTCTTGCCAATCAAGCAAGTGCGAGTTATCGAGAAGCTTATACCAATCTGAAGCTTTATCTATAAGTGATACGGCGAACAATTTCCTCATGACAAACTCCCTTGATACACCTGCAAGCTTAAATAATGAACATAGTTGTGACAGATATAGCAAGTGTTCACCGGGATGTCTGTCTCCTGCATAACGATTAGCCAAAACATAATCGATAATACCAGCCGGTATTTTATAGGGCACAATTTCAGTAGGAGGAGGAGCAACCACCACAGGTGTGGGGCGTCTTCCCACAAGCAACGAACTAAGAATGCGGTTTTCCATAAACATAACTAGTGAAATAAAAACAAGAAACAAAAAGATTTAATTGCAAGATCTAAAGATATACCTTCAAGCACTCACTTCCCCGGCAACGGTGCCAGAAATAGCTTGATGTCTACACACGCTTCTACTCTTGTAGACTATGTTGGGCCTCCAAGCGCAGAGGTTTGTAGGACAGCAGCAATTTCCCTCAAGTGGATGACCTAAGGTTTATCGAACTCAGGGAAGTAGAGGTTGAAGATGGTCTCTCTCAAGCAACCCTGCAACTAAAATACAAGAAGTCTCTTGTGTCCCCAACACACCTAATACACTTGTCAGATGTATAGGTGCACTAGTTCGGCGAAGAGATGTTAAATGGCAAGTGATATGGATGGCAAAACAAAGTAATATAAATCTGTAATAAAAAGTGCAGCAAGCAAACAAGTGGTAAACGTGAGCACAAATGGTATTGCAATGGTGGAAACAAGGCCTAGGGATCATACTTTCACTAGTGGCAACTCCCAACAACACTAACATAATCGAATCACATGATATTTCCCATAAAACATGCAATGGAGACGCACCCGGAGGTCATTCCTTCGTGGTCAAGAGAGGACGAGAATTATGTAGGGCTACAAAAGCACACCTCAAAGTTCGTAGTTCTCAATCTAAGGATTTCCCAATGTCACCGCGGCCATCCAAAGAGAGTCCCACAATCACCACAACATATCTAAAGGATAGTCAAAGACAAGCACCAAGAGACTCTTAATCTTCAATCAACACACAAGAGAGGAAATCACTCATGAAAATATTTTTCTAATCCATGTCCAATAGACCGCTGTCACCTTGGTCTCGGGGATTATACTAGATAAAGACAAGTGAGTACATCAATCCAATACATAGAGGAAGGGGAAATATCATGGGATCACCCTAGATTAACATAGCCTATGATCACAACGAAGATCACATCATGGGAGAGAGAGATAACCACATAGCTACACGTACGAGCCCTTGGCCCCGGAGAAGACTACTCACACATGGACATGGTGAGGAGGAGGTTGATGATGGTGTTGATGGAGAGGTGCAGCCCCGCGAGGAGGAGACGGTCGGTGGCAGCCACGGAGGCGGCGGTGGCGGCCCTAGGGGGCGGCGGCGGCCCTAGGGGGCAGCGGCTCCTTGGCCCCCCTTCTTCCTTGTGGATGGTGCTGCAATGGTGCTGGTCCTCCCCTCCAAGACGGCGGCTCGGAAGGAGGAAAATTCGTGGCCCTTGGTGACCTAGGTTTCCTCTCTTTATATAGACTCTCGGATTCCCGTCATCAGATTTTGGGCCTCAGTAAAACGGGCTTTACTCGGCCGTCCGGACTCCGATTTGGACGAATTTTATATCCAGAAGCATCGCCTCGAAATTCCCCACAACTTTCGCAACTAGACTTTTTCCGTTTGACGTCGCCTTCGGGCCGGAACGTGACCATCTTTAAAAAACGTTCTCAGACAGATTTCAGAAAAGTCAGAGTCCTACTCCAATACGACTCCTTTTGCGTTTTTGTCAATTTCCAAGTAATTCCTACACAATAAAGTGTAAAACAAGAACATTGTGCACTTTTGCAACTATTAGTAGGTTAGTCCAAATATGATCAAAAGTGTATGGAAGTGCATAAATATCATAGCAATATCACACAAAAAGGGCATGGAGCAAGCAGAAATTATAGATACGTTTTGGAGAGTAAATTGCATAAATCATCTACTTTTGGTGCTACGTTTGCACACTTTACAGATTTGTTGCACAAAAGATCACACTTTGGGGTAATTTATTGTGGCTAGGTCCAATTCACTATTTGGGTGTGTTGGCAGGATATTTTTTTTAAACTATGATGGTTTTTATAGCAAAGGAAACTATACGTCCTGATGCATAAAAATCGAATCTATAACCCCGTCGGCCTCCTATTGACCAAAGATGAGCTTTTCTGCCAACTCCTGGCCGAATGAGAGTCTTTGGTCTACTTGCGGCCGAAGAGTAGTGGGACAGGGCCGAACAGTCCCTCGTCTACCTAATGAGTCATTTGTGTGCGTCACCGCAGGTCTCGTGAAGATTATTCGCAAGTACATCATGGCCTCCATTGATCGAGCAAGGGTTGTCGACGCGTCACCCCGTCCGGCTGCAGCGCCACCGTCCCATGGTTCTCCCCGTGGCTGCACCGACGCGCGCGTTGCCGCTGCATCGTCACTTCGGGCCGTAGCATCGCAGCATGCGGTCCACACTGCCTCCCCGAGGTTGTCTCTACAGTTGCACCAACCCGCGCGCTACCGTTGCATCGCTTCTTCGAGTCGTAGCGATGCGGTACGTGGTCCATGTCGCCCCTTAAAGGTCTTCTCCATCGTTGCCTCGATCTACGCACTACCGCTGCATCGCCTATTCGGGCCATAACGCCGCAGCACGCGGTCCACTCCGTCGTCCCAGTGCGTCAACTCCTACATATTATGTGCCACATCGCCTCCCTAGGCGCAGGAACGCCGCCATTTGTGCATGGTCTTTGTGACCATGTTGGGTTTCGAGCCTACTTCGAGCACCGTCACCGCGCTCCTCTGATGGCCGACGTGCCCCCCCAGCTGCCTCTTGTTCTGCCGCCTACTTCGTCTCCACATCTTCGTCTTCGTCCAGCACTAGCTCATCGCCAGCGTTGACGTCATCTTCCCCGATCACACCATCTACTCTGATAACCACGATCGACATCAGCACCTTCTACCCCACGTAGAAGGTCTCAGGCGACGGCGCTTCCGCCAAGAAGAAGGCCTTGGACGACGCCAATGACGCTGCCGCCAAGAAGAAGGCCTCGGACAACGCCTATGTTGATGCTGCCACCATCTTGTCGGCCTGGCCAACTCAAGGGTATGATTCATTCATTCCCTATTTACTCGTTCATGTGCTAGCCGTATATATTGTGTTTGTACGTGTTTTCGTTCTATGTACCGACATGCTCACATGCTTAGGTATCGGGATGAAGTACATACTGTGATTGCCATGTTTTAGTTCTTGGCAAGTTTTAGCAATTCTCACAAGTCAAGTAAAATCCTACACATGCAAGTCTAGATAGTAGGCAACAAAAAGTAACACTAGTAGAAAACAGGGCTTTGGTCCAGGCCTGTCCAGCCCATTAGCCCCGGTTCAATCTAGAACCGGGTCTAATGGGGGCACTGGACCCGGTTCGTGAGCCCAGGGGGCCGGCCGGGCCACGTGGGCCATTGGTCCCGGTTCGTCTGGACCTTTTGGTCCCGGTTGGTGCGACGAACCGGGACCAATGGGTCTTGCTCCTGGCCCACCACCATTGGTCCCGGTTGGTGGCATGAACCGGGACCAAAGGCACCCCTTTATCCCCGGTTTGTCGCACCAACCGGGACCAATGAGGTGCCTATATATACCCCCTCGCTCAAGAGCAGAGCACACTGCTCTGTTTTTTTTCTGGCCGAGGGGGAGAGGGGTTAGTGGTGCTCTAGCTCACCTCCTATGCACACAACGTGTTCGATGGAATGCCCGAGCCACACTAGTTAAGCTTTTCTCCTCTCGAAGCTCTATTTTCTCCGAGATTTGTCTAGGTTTAGCGGTCCGTCACGTCCCGTCCCCGTCTTTGCCGCCGTCGATCGCCCCCGCCGATCTCGTCACCGGCACCACCGTGGTGAGCCTCTTGTTATGTCCATGCTTTTCTTACTTTTATTATTGCTTGTTATTATTGCTTTAGATAGATATTTGTCTAATTTTCTTACGTTTATTATTGCTTGTCATTATATAGTGCGATGGTTTTGATATCCGCCCACGTGGGCCCTCGTCCTGTCTACGATTCGGATGTGGTATATTATCTTTAATTTATAACTATTTGTTTTAGTGTTTATGATAGTTATGCCGACCAACCTGACATGCATAGATGTTTTATTATGTCTAGGAGGTAGTTGAACCGGAAATTCCAACCGACCCTCTTGTGGAGAGGTTAAATTTAGTTGAAGAGGAAAACATTTCCTTAAAGAAAAAATTGGAAAAAATGGAGGAGGAGAAGATGGAATTGGAGTTGCATGTTGCGGAAGTCATCGATGATCACAAGATCAAGATGGACCCTATTGTCGAGAGGTTAAATTTAGTTGAAGAAGAAAACAAATTCTTGAAGGAAAAAATAAAAAAATTGAGGACGAGAAGATGATATTGGAGTTGCATGTTGCGGATGTCGTCGATGATCACAAGATCAAGATGGATGCAATGCGGTTGAAGATTAGAAGGATTAGAAAATATGCCATTCATACCGAGGCTTGGTATCATTATGCCGTTGGATCAATTGTTACCTTGGTTGCGATTATGATCGCATTTATTTTCGCATTGAAATGTTTTACATAATTTCGATGTGTATGGAGAGCTATATGTTGTTAGATGAGAACTATATATGTATGTACTTTGGTTTTAATGTGATGATGAACTTTTATTAATTTGGTCACTTAATTATCTATTTATGATGTTCTGTAATGGTTTTTGACACACTTAATTATATATAATGCACGCAGATGAACCGGCAATGGATGTACGGTGACAGACACACCTCCGAGTACATTAAGGGCGTGCATGAGTTTCTAAATGCGGCTGAGGCAAACAAGCAGAATGGTTTTATGTGTTGTCCATGCACTAAATGTGGGAATACGATGTCTTACTCTAACCGGAAAATCCTTCACTCCCACCTGCTTTACAAGGGTTTCATGCCACACTATAATGTTTGGACGAGGCACGGAGAAATAGGGGTTATGATGGAAGACGGCAAACAAGAAGAGTACGATGACAACTATGTGCCCCCTGAATACGGTGATGCTGCAATGGGGGGGGAGCGGGTGAAGATCAAGAGGAACCAGACGATGTGCCCAATGATGCTGCAACGGGTGAAGCTGCCGAAGATCAAGAGGAACCAAATGATGATCTCTGCCGGGTCATTGTCGATGCAAGGACACAATGCGAAAGTCAAAAGGAGAAGCTGAAGTTCGATCGCATGTTAGAGGATCACAAAAAAGGGTTGTACCCCAATTGCGAAGATGGCAACACAAAGCTCGGTACCGTACTGGAATTGCTGCAGTGGAAGGCAGAGAATGCTGTGGCTGACAAAGGATTTGAGAAGCTACTGAAAATATTGAAGAAGAAGCTTCCGAAGGATAACGAATTGCCCGACAGTACATACGCAACAAAGAAGGTCGTATGCCCTCTAGGATTGGAGGTGCAGAAGATACATGCATGCCTGATACGTCCAAAATGTATCTATAATTTCTGCTTGCTCCATGCCACTTTTGGGTGATATTGCTATGATATTTATACACTTACATACACTTTTGATCATATTTGGACTAACCTACTAATCCAGTGCACCCCAGTGCCAGTTTCTGTTTTCGGCTGTTTTTGTATTTCAGGTTTTCACATTACGAGAACTGTCAGGAAAAATCCAGAAAAATTATATAAAAAATCAGCGTTCCAGAACCTACCTTGCGCCCGAAGTACAGCCGGGGGGGCCACCAGGGCCCCAGGCGCCCTGGCGGCGCCCCCCCCCCCCCTGGGCCGCGCCGGGGGGGCGCCTGGACCCCACGAGCCCCGTCTGGTGCCCCCCTTTGGCATATATTGAGAGCGTCTTTCGAAACCCTCGGGACGGGAACTCTTTTTCGTGATCTCATCTCTGTTCCGCCGCCGCCGCCGCTTCCAAGATCGGGAGCACCAGGAGAACTCTTCCCGGCACCCTGTCTTGTGCTTCACTAATTAGTCCTCGTGAGCTGCCCTACATGATCGAGGCACATATGTAATCCTTATGCTGTTGCTATGTTGAGTTTGCTGGGATCCGATGGATTATGAGATTATGTTCAGATTGTGATTGAGTAATATATTTGATCTACCTCTTTTATATTTATGTTCGTAAGTAATTCTTGCATGTTCTCTGTTGTTATTTATTGCTTTGGCCAAGTAGTAGGTAGTGACTCCAAGAGGGAACGTTATGCTTGATTGTGGGTTCATGCCCCTCGATGACTAGCTTGAGTGACAGAAACATGAGTCTAGGGGATGTGTTGTTGCCACAAGGGGGAAAACAACGGTGCTTGTGCCCGCGGGTGCAAGGATTGTTTACTTTACGCAAAGTTCTTTTAATGCAGTTGTCTATTGCATTGAGTTTACACTATGGGTGGGGCTCGCAACTTAATACCAGCGAGATGTTCTGGATAGATATCTCAAGGTGGATGATTAGTAGTAGATATTGATGGATTTCGGTCTACTTACTTTGGCGTACCGCCCATGCTTTGAACCTCAACCTTTCTTGCAATGTAGTCAGCATTGGTTTGCGTTCGTGGTCCTGTCAATTGCCCAGCTGTAATTCGTTTACCTCACATAGCTGTTTTATCGTCTTTTGGGAGAGAGACATCACTAGTGAACATCATGAGACTCCGGTCCATATTACCATCATTGATCACATCCGCTATTTACTTTTCGCTTTTACTTACTATTGCAAACATTATCTATCACTACTATCATTTGCGTTTAATCCTTTGTGAACTACAAGGCCGGAGGGATTGACAACCTCTCTGTACTCGTTGGGAGCAAAGTTATTTGTATCTGTGTGCAGGTCCACGTTAATTGCTAATATCTGGCGCCGTTAGCAGTTGACACCTACTTGTTGAACCTACGAGTCTCTGGGGATTCGATCCTTGGCATCTTTGCTAGGGGAAAAACTTCCACAACACTGCATCTCACACCTTCCACTTGGGGTAACCAACGAGGGGTTAGAGGCCCATCAAGGAGTTTTTCTGGCGCCGTTGCCGGGGACTCCACTCTTCAGGATAGGGGAGTTGCATGCTATCTTTTACCTTTGCTTTTAGTCTTGTTAGTTTACCTTTCAGTTTTTGCTTTAGTATCTTTTATCAAAAATCACAAAAAAAAATTATTTACCTTTCTGTTAGTAGTCCTTTCTGTTTAGCCAAACATGTTAGGATATGGTGCTTTGAGGGAATCAGAAGTTCTAGATTTCCATCAAAGGGATGGAGAAAATATGAAGAAGGCATGGGACATAATTTCTGATGCACATAGGAGAATTATGCCTTGGATACCTATAAAAATTGTGCTTAGGAATTTTTACCAGGGTCTTTTTAAATGGTGTAAACACTCTCTTGATATTATACCCGAGGGAGATTTCCTAGAGTGTGATGAAGCTAGAGCTCTTGAAATTATACATGGTCTATCTAGTTACTTTGTTTATGATCATAATTTTGATACTGTCATAGATAGACTTGCTACTATTGAAAAGAGAATGGATGCTCTAGACTTAATGAAGGTAGAGAAACCCAAACCCAATAAGAGAGATATTTTGGAAATAGATAATGACTGGGAGCCTCTTGTTAGGATTAGCATCTCTAATCAAGACTTCCTTGCTTATTGTGATATTGGATCTATGGTTTCTACTATGCCAAAAATTGTTCATGATTCTTTAAAATTTAACATGGATAGATTACCATCTTATCATGAACACACTAATGGAGATATTTCTGAAATCCAGGGAAGAATAAAAGATGTGCCAGTTAAATTCCTTAAAGGGATTGCAATGGTTGATTTCTTCATCATGGAGCCAAACCAAGGAAATATAGTGCTTGGAAGGGACTTCCTCCGAGCGGTAAAAGGCTTCATCGATATAGGTAAGGGACAAATCTGCTTACGCGGGAAGGCAAAAGGTGTGTACCCCTTTCCTAGAAGGAACAAGAGTGAACTTGTTGAGGAACCATATGAATCAATTTATAACTCCGATTATTATGATGGTTATTGATTCCTTTTTGCATTATGCCTAGCTTAAAGGCATAAAAGAAAGCGCTTTTGGGAGGCAGCCCACATGAATAAATTTTTATATTTTGCTTTTGTTGTGTCTTGATGTTGTTTACTACAGTAGCATCATCATTGTATCTTTGCTTTTCATATTTGTGCCAAGTACAGCCTCTGATTGCTAGAAAGTTCAAAAGTTGTGAGGTGCTGTCCAGGAAACAGATTCTGTCCTTGGATAGAAAAATTCGTATAAAATCACCAGATCATCTTTTTGGTCTGAATTTTTTCGACCGCGTTCTCTATATAATTGTCTTTCGTGCGTCTGTTCTGAGTTTTTTGATTTGAGTTGCAGAAGTGCCCCGAACAAATCAATTACTACCTGCTGTTCTGTTTTTCACAGATTCTGTCCTGTTTTGCTTTTCCTTCATTTTGCAAACCAAGAGCTTGCTTTTTCTTTGCAAAAACCTTTTGGCAATCTTGAGAAACAGTAGACCTTCAAGAATATCTTTATTTCCAGCAAGGTATAATTATTTTATTATGGGTACTAACCTCGCTAATCAGATTATGATGAGTTATGTATGAAGGGAGTTTTCAAGTGTGCGAGGGAAGATGATAAAAAGATTCAGGAGTGTCAAGCGCTCAAGCTTGGGGATGCCCCCGTGCACCCCCAAGAAATATTCAAGGAGACTCAAGCGTCTAAGCTTGGGGATGCCCCCGTGCATCCCCTTCTCCATCAACATTATCAGTTCGTCTTTCGTTCCGCTATATTTTTATCACTTCATGTGTTATGTGCTATGCTTGGAGGGTCTTGCTTTTAGTTTCCTTTTTAGTTTTTCATAACGAGTCGGAACTCAGCGTTCTTTATGTGGGAGAGAAACACGCTCCACTTCTACCTAGAACATAACATAGAATTTTCATGTCTATCTTTGCTGTGTGTGTTCTTTGTCCTTTAATAGCTACTATCATGCTCTGCTCTTAGTATTCATGCTTATCTTTTTCAAAGAGCTTTTGTTTAGTTGGTTGCTTGAACTCTCTTTAATTACCATGCTCACCTTATTAAGAGAGTTTGCTTCCGTTGCATTGGTTAATATGTCTATGATAAAGATGCTACGTGCATAATGGCGCTTAGTAGTTCAGGTTTTCTTATGGTTAGTCTCAAATAGCTGGGGGATTCCCAATGTGTTATTGGAGTACCAACTTGATTTGTTTGCCTATGATGTGGTATGGTTTAGTAATATCTTCCTTCAAGAATTTATTTTGATTGACTTGGCGTATGCTCACGCATATTTAAGACTGTAAAGAAAGTCTGTCAAGCCTTGATGATCTTTTATTTCTGAGTAGCGATATAACTACCATGCCTGATTCAATGTTGCTTTGTCGCTCTGCATGATTATGACCGTCATTGCTCTCTTAGTTGGTCGCTCCCAGTCTTTTGCTAACCTCCACCTGTACTAAGCGGACTAACTTTGCAATACATAGCTCATGGGAAAGTAGCTTAAAAACTATTGTGGTAAAGAATATATTGCCTATGTATCTTATTTCTTATAACTTGCTTGCTGAGCGGTAACCATGTTTCTGGGGACGCCATCAACTGTCACACTTTTGTTGAATATCATGTGAGTTGCTATGCATGTTCGTCTTGTCTGAAGTAAGGGTGATTTGCCATGGGTTGAATGGTTGAGTATGCATATTGTTAGAGAAGAACATTGGGCCGCCAACCAAAGCCATGTATCATGGTGGAAGTTTTAGCTTGGACATTAATCCTCAATCTCTTATGAGAATATGCTTATGCATTAAAGAGGAGTCCATCATCTATTTTCTATGTTGTCCCGGTATGGATGTCCTCAAGTTGAGATCTATCAAAAACGAGAAATCAAATGCGATTTCTCTCCTTGGACCTTTGTACAGGTGGCATAGAGGTACCCCTTTGTGACACTTGGTTGAAACATATGTAATGCAATGATAACCCATGGAAATCCGAGCTAATTAGGACAAGGTGCGAGCACTATTGGTATTCGATGCATGAGGCTTGCAACTTATAGGATGTCTTATGCATGACACATATGAAGTACTACTACCGTTGACAAAATTGCTTCTATGTTTTCAAAATAAAAAAAAGCTCTAGCACATAACCATTCTTTTACTTTTAAGTTGAGTATCCACCTTCTTTCTTCAAGCACCAACTACTAAGAGCATGATTGTCATTCTAAGTGTAATGTGCATTGTTCCAAAGTAGCATAGTCTTTTGCATGATTGTGATATCGTTTATTTTGAAATCATTGTATCTAGTCATCACTTAAACCTTGAAGGTGCCCCTGCATTTATGTTTTGCTTCACTAAAGGGGGCAAGCTAGATATCACTTTATCATATTTGCACATCATGTTCATTGCAAATCTTTTTGATGTTTCAGTTTCATATTGTAAAACTTTCAGTCATTTGTGATTATCTCATGAGGCAACTTAATTACTATAGAATCATTGTCTCAGTAAGGTTTTGTCATATGACTATAAAAAGTCCTATATTGTTAATAGCATGTCACCACAGAAAATATTCTTGTTATCATTTACCTACTCGAGGACGAGCAGGAATTAAGCTTGGGGATGTTGATATTTCCAAAACGTATCTATAATTTCTGCTTGCTCCATGCCACTTTTGGGTGATATTGCTATGATATTTATACACTTCCATACACTTTTGATCATATTTGGACTAACCTACTAATCTAGTGCACCCCAGTGCTAGTTTCTGTTTTCGGCTGTTTTTGTATTTCAGGTTTTCACATTACGAGAACTGTCAGGAAAAATCCAGAAAAATTATATAAAAAATCAGCGTTCCAGAACCCCCCTTTGGCATATATTTAGAGCGTCCTTCGAAACCCTCGGGACGGTAACTCTTTTTCGCGATCTCATCTCTGTTCCGCCGCCGCCGCCGCTTCCAAGATCGGGAGCACCAGGAGAACTCTTCCTGGCACCCTGTCGGAGGGGAGGATCATCATCGGGAGCCTCTCCACCACCATGGACGCCCGTCGGATGAGTTGTGAGTAGTCTCCCTTGGACCATGAGTCCATGACCAGTAGCTATGTGATGTTCTCCTCCCGTTCTTGTGCTTCACTAATTAGTCCTCGTGAGCTGCCCTACATGATCGAGGCACATATGTAATCCTTATGTTGTTGCTATGTTGAGTTTGCTGGGGTCCGATGGATTATGAGATTATGTTCAGATTGTGATTGAGTAATATATTTGATCTACCTCTTTTATATTTATGTTCGTAAGTAATTCTTGCATGTTCTCCGTTGTTATTTATTGCTTTGGCCAAGTAGTAGGTAGTGACTCCAAGAGGGAACGTTATGCTTGATTGTGGGTTCATGCCCCTCGATGACTAGCTTGAGTGACAGAAACATGAGTCTAGGGGATGTGCTGTTGCCACAAGGGGGAAAGCAACGGTGCTTGTGCCCGCGGGTGCAAGGATTGTTTACTTTACGCAAATTTCTTTTAATGCAGTTGTCTGTTGCATTGAGTTTACACTATGGGTGGGGCTCGCAACTTAATACCAGCGAGATGTTCTGGATAGATATCTCAAGGTGGATGATTAGTAGTAGATATTGATGGATTTCGGTCTACTTACTTTGGCGTACCGCCCATGCTTTGAACCTCAACCTTTCTTGCAATGTAGTCAGCATTGGTTTGCGTTCGTGGTCCTGTCAATTGCCCAGCTGTAATTCGTTTACCTCACATAGCTGTTTTATCATCTTTTGGGAGAGAGACATCACTAGTGAACATCATGAGACTCCGGTCCATATTACCATCATTGATCACATCCGCTATTTACTTTTCGCTTTTACTTACTATTGCAAACATTATCTATCACTACTATCATTTGCGTTTAATCCTTTGTGAACTACAAGGCCGGAGGGATTGACAACCTCTCTGTACTCGTTGGGAGCAAAGTTATTTGTATCTGTGTGCAGGTCCACGTTGATTGCTAATATCTGGCGCCGTTAGCAGTTGACACCTACTTGTTGAACCTAGGAGTCTCTGGGGACTCGATCCTTGGCATCTTTGCTAGGGGAAAAACTTCCACAACACTGCATCTCACACCTTCCACTTGGGGTAACCAACGAGGGGTTAGAGGCCCATCAATGCCCTAATGACTGCATCCTCTACCGCGGTGCATACAAGGATCTGAACGCATGCCCGGTATGCGGTGCATTGCGGTATAAGATGAGACGAGATGACCCTGGTGATGTTGATGGCGAGCCCGCCAGGAAGAGGGTTCCTGCGAAGGTGATGTGGTATGCTCCTATAATACCACGGTTGAAACGTTTGTTTAGAAACAGAGAGCATGCCAAGTTGATGCGATGGCACAGTGAGGACCGTAAGAAAGACGGGAAGTTGAGAGCACCCGCAGACGGGTCGCAGTGGAGAAAAATCGAGAGAAAGTACTGGAAGGAGTTTGCAAAGGGCCCAAGGAACGTATGGTTTGCTTTAAGCGCGGATGGCATTAATCCTTTCGGGGAGCAGAGCAGCAATCACAGCACCTGGCCCGTGACTTTATGTATGTATAACCTTCCTCCTTGGATGTAAATAAAGCGGAAGTTCATTATGATGCCAGTTCTCATCCAAGGCCCTAAGCAACCCGGCAACGACATTGATGTGTACCTAAGGCCATTAGTTGAAGAACTTTTACAGCTGTGGAATGGAAACGGTGTACGTGTGTGGGATGAGCACAAACAGGAGGAATTTGACCTAAAGGCGTTGCTGTTCGTGACCATCAACGATTGGCCCGCTCTCAGTAACCTTTCAGGACAGACAAACAAAGGATACCACGCATGCACGCACTGTTTAGATGACACTGAAAGTATATACCTGGACAAGTGCAGGAAGAATGTGTACCTGGGCCATCGTCGATTTCTTCCGACCAACCATCAATGTCGAAAGAAAGGCAAGCATTTCAAAGGCGAGGCAGATCACCGGAAGAAGCCCGCCATGCGTACCGGTGATCACGTACTTGCTATGGTCAATGATTTACATGTAATCTTTGGAAAGGGCCCCGGCGCACTAGCTGTTCCGAATGACGCTGAGGGACACGCACCCATGTGGAAGAAGAAATCTATATTTTGGGACCTACCCTATTGGAAAGACCTAGAGGTCCGCTCTTCAATCGACGTGATGCACGTGACGAAGAACCTTTGCGTGAACCTGCTAGGCTTCTTGGGCGTGTATGGAAAGACAAAAGATGCAGCTGAGGCACGGGAGGACTTATACGTCCAAAACGTATCTATAATTTCTGCTTGCTCCATGCTTCTTTTGTGTGATATTGCTATGATATTGATGCACTTCCATGCACTTTTGATCATATTTGTACTAACCTATTAACTCAGTGCACCACAGTGCCAGTTCCTGTTTTCTGCTGTTTTTCTATTTCAGGTTTCCCCCATATTAAAAGTGCTCCAAAAATTCCAGGAAAAATATAGGAAAAATCAGCGTACAGGAAGCTTCGCGAAGAACCAAAGATGGGCCAGAGGGGAGCCAGGGGAGGCCCAGGCGGCCACCTGGCGCGGCCCCACCCCTGGCCGCGCCAGGGGGGCGCCTGGGGCCCCTGCTCCGCCTCTGGCTGCCCCCCTTCGCATATATATCCCTCTCGTCCCGAAACCCTCGAGGACAGAACCCTTTTTCGCGATCTCGCCTCTGTTCCGCCGCCGCAGCGCTTCCAAGATCGGGAGCATCAGGAGAACTCTTTCCGGCACCCTGTCGGAGGGGAGAACCACCACCGGGAGCTTCTCCACCACCATGGACGCTTCCCGGATGACTCGTGAGTAGTCCACCTTGGACCATGGGTCCATGATCAGTAGCTATGTGATGTTCTCCTCCCCTCTTTGCTCTTCATGGTTTAGACCTCGTGAGCTGCCCTACATGATCGAGGCACATATGTAATCTTTCTGCTGTTGCTTTGCTGAGTTTGCTGGGATCTGATGGATTATGAGACTATGTTCATATTGTGTTTGAGTAATATATTTGATTCGCCTCTTTTATATCTTTGTTCTTGAGTAATTCTTGCATGTTCTCCGTTGCTGTTTATTGCTTTGGCCAAGTAGTAGGTAGTAACTCCAAGAGGGAGCGTTATGCTTGATTGTGGGTTCATGCCCCCTGATGACTAGCTTCAGTGACAGAAACATGAGTCTAGGGGATGTGTTGTTGCCACAAGGGAGAAAACAACGGTGCTTGTACTTGCGGGTGCAAGGATTGTTTACTTTACGCAAAGTTCTTTTAATGCAGTTGTCTGTTGCTTTGAGTTTACACTTTGGGTGGGATTCGCAACTTAATACCAGCGAGATGTTCTGGATAGATATCTCAAGGTGGATGATTAGTAGTAGATGCAGATGGATTTCGGTCTACTTGCCTTGGCGTACCGCCCATGCTTTTGAGCCTCTAACTTTCTTTGCAGCATAGTTAGCATTGGTTTGCGCACATAATCCTGTCAATTGCCCAGCTGTAATTTGTTTACCTCGCTTTGCCGTTTTATCGTCTTTTGGGAGAGAGACATCACTAGTGAACATCATGGGACCCCGGTCCATATTACCACCGCTGATCACACCTTCTATTTACTTCCTGTTTTTATTTCCTAATTGCAGTCATAGCTATCATTATTATCTCTTGTGTTTGATCCTTTGTAAACAACAAGGCCGGAGGGATTGACAACCTCTCTGTACTCATTGGGAGCAAAGTTATCTGTATCTGTGTGCATCATAGCTATCATTATTATCTCTTGTGTTTGATCCTTTGTAAACAACAAGGCCGGAGGGATTGACAACCTCTCTGTACTCGTTGGGAGCAAAGTTATCTGTATCTGTGTGCAGGTCCCGTCAACCGCTAAGTTTCTGGCGCCGTTGACACCTACTTGTCGACCCTCGGAGTCTCACGGGATTCGATCCTTGGTACCTTTGCCAAGGGAAATTTGCCGCTACGCTACATCTCAACCTTCCACTTGGGGTAACCAACGAGGGGCGAGAAGCCATCAAGCAAGTTTCTGGCGCCGTTGCCGGGGACTCCACTCTTCAAGATAGGGGAGTTGCATGCTATCTTTTATCTTTGCTTTTTAGTCTTGTTAGTTTACCTTTCAGTTTTTGCCTTAGTGTCCCTTACCAAAAAATCACAAAAATAGTTATCTTGCTTGATGCTGCTATGGGTTCCACCGAGAACACCAAGTTGTGTGACTTCACTAGTCATGACAACAATGACTTTATCTGCACGCCTATTGCTACACCTGCCACTTCAGCACCTTCTTATGAGATTAAACCTGCTTTGCTGAACCTAGTTATGAAAGATCAATTCTCCGGTGCTGGAGATGATGCTGCTTTGCACTTAAATAATTTCGTTGAGCTCTGTGATATGCAAAAGTACAAAGAAGTAGATGGTGATATTGTTAAGCTTAAGCTTTTTCCTTTCTCCTTGAGAGGAGGAGCTAAAATCTGGTTTCAATCCTTGCCTAGGAATAGTATAGATTCTTGGGACAAGTGCAAGGATGCCTTTATTGGGAAGTACTATCCCCCTGCTAAAATTATCCAATTAAGGAGTAACATAATGAATTTTAAACAATTGGATAATGAACACGTTGCCCAAGCTTGGGAACGCATGAAATCTCTTGTCAAGAACTGCCCTACTCATGGTTTGACTACTTGGATGGTTATCCAAACTTTTTATGCAGGCTTGAACTTTACCTCGCGGAACTTGTTAGATTCGGCCGCGGGAGGAACCTTTATGTCAACTACACTTGGTGCTGCCACGAAGCTTCTCGACGAGATGATGACCAATTATTCCCAATGGCACACCGAACGCGCTCCAACAGGTAGGAAGGTAAACTCTGTCGAGGAGATTTCCTCCCTAAATGAAAAAGTTGACTTGATCATGTCTCTACTTTCCAAGCAATCTTCTATTGATCCTCATGATGTTCCTTTAAATTCTTTGATTGCTCAAGATCAAGTAGATGTGAACTTTATCTCTAGAAACAATTTCAATAACAATGCTTATAGGAGTAATTTTGGTAGCAACCCTAGACCGTTCCCCTCTAATTCCTATGGGAACAACAATGCTTATCCTAGCACCAAGAACTCCACTTCTGAACTAGAGATTATGCTTAAAGACTTCATCACTACCCAAAAGGCCTTCAATAAGAGTGTAGAAGAAAAACTAGACAAACTAGATAATCTCTCTTCGAAGGTAGACAATTTAGCCCATGAGATAGAGTTGCTTAAAATTAGAACTTCTCCTCTTGAGGAGAGGAAGGCCACTCCTATGAATGCTATTCAAGTGCAAATTAATGAAAACATTAGGATGATGGCTAAACTTAGAAAGAGATGGGATAGAGAAAAGGAGGAAGAAGATAGAATTAAGAGCCTTCCTACCCACCACACTGTTGATACTATTCAAGTTGTTGAGGATATCCAAACTCTTAGCACCCAATGCACTCCTAGTCCCATTGGACCTATTAATGGTGATGCTATGACCTCAACCGTAGAAGAAGAAACTCCTATGACCATAGAAGCTACCAAACAAGTGAGCCTAAAGGACACCACTACCACTTTACTTGATAGCAGTGACCTTGATTTTGATAATTGCACCCTTTCTGAAGTTATTGGTTTTCTTCACAAGATGTCTAGAGATCCCCACACTAGCACACTTAATCTTGCCTTCACGGAGCATATCACTAATGCTCTCATCAAAGCTAGGGAGGAGAAGCTTAGGGTAGAAGCCTCCATACCTAGAAAGCTATAAGATAGTTTGGATCCTATGATTAAAATTAAGTTGAATAACTTCTCTTGCTATGCTTTATGTGATGTTGGAGCTAGTACCTCCGTTATGCCCAAAAGAATGTATGATATGTTTGAATTGAAACCTTTTGATCCTTGTTCTTTTGGTGTTCGTCTTGTTGATTCTTCCGTAAAGAAACCTTTGGGGAAGATCGACGATGTTCTTATCATTGTCAATGACAATTATGTTCCCGTTGATTTTACTATTATGGATATTGAATGTGAACCTTCATGTCCAATTATTTTGGGACGTCCTTTTCTTCGCACCGTTGGTGCTATCATTGACATGAAAGAGGGGAATATAAAATTCCAATTCCCTCTCAAGAAAGGGATGGAACACTTCCCTAGAAAGAAGATTAAGTTGCCTTTTGAGTCCGTTACATGGGCTAGCTATTCTCTTACTCTTGATAAAACTTGATCTTCTCTTTTTGCATCATGCCTAGCTTAAAGGCATAAAAAAGCGCTTTTGGGAGGCAGCCCACAACGAATTAGGTTTTATTTTGCTTTTGTTGTGTCTTGATGTTTGTTACTACAGTAGCATCATCATTGTATCTTTTCTTTTCAGCTTTGTGCCAAGTTTAGCCTCCGATTGCAAGAAAGTTCAAAAGTTGTGACGTGCTGCCCAGAAAACAGATTCTGTCCTTGGACAGAAAAATTCGAATAAAATCACCAGATCATCTTTTTGATCTGAATTGTTTTGACAGCGTGCTCTATACAATTGGATTTCGAGCGTCTGTTCTGAGTTTTTTGATTTGAGTTGTAGAAGTGCCCCGAAAAAATTATTTACTACCTGCTGGTCTGTTTTTCACAGATTCTGTCCTGTTTTGCCTTTTCTTCGTTTTGCAAACCTTGAGCTTGCCTTTTCTTTGCAAAAACCTTTTGGCAATCTTGAGAAACAGTAGCTCTTCAAGATTATTTTTATTTCCAGTAGGGAAAAATTATTTTATTGTGGGTACTAACCTCGCTAATCAGATTATAATGAGTTATGTATGAAGGGAGTTTTCAAGTGTGCGAGGGAAGATGATAAAAGAAGATTCAGGAGGGTCAAACGCTCAAGCTTGGGGATGCCCCCGTGCACCCCCAAGAAATATTCAAGAAGACTCAAGCGTCTAAGCTTGGGGATGCCCCCATGCATCCCCTTCTCCATCAACAATTATCAGTTCGTCTTTCATTCCACTATATTCTTATCACTTCATGCGTTATGTGCTATGCTTGGAGCGTCTTGCTCTTAGTTTCCTTTTTTAGTTTTCTTTAGCTTTGCTTGCTGTTCATAACAAGTTAGAACCCAGCTTTCTTTGTGTGGGAGAGAAACACGCTCCACTTCAACCTAGAACACAACATAGGATTTTCATGCTTATCTTTGCTGTGTGTGTTCTTTGTCTTTCCATAGCTGCTGTCATGTTTAGCTCTTAGTTTTCATGCTTTTCTTTTTAAGAGATTTTGTTTAGTTGGTTGCTGAACTCTCTTGAATTTTCATGTTTATCTTGTTAAGAGAGTTTGCCTGTTGCACTGAGTTGTGTGTCTTAACTTAAAGTAGGTAATTGAGGTTGTTATTTAATTTTAGTAGTAACTTGCAATAGTTTTGAGGTATTGCCATGAGTAATGTCTGAACTTTTGGTGTCAAGAGCTTTAGCCTATTAGTGATAGATGTCGTATTTTGGGAAATCCGTGTTTATTTTCGAAAACCTACAAAATAGTTAAGAACTTTAGCTACTAGATGGATCACTAATCTTTGGAGGGATCGAATATTAGAGTACACTCACGTACCATGAGTCGAGGATGCGCAAGGATAACCAAACCCCCATACACTCCTCCTCGGGGTACTTGTCTCTTTGTGAACCTCCTAATTAGATTGAGAGTTACCGATAATAAGTGCATGAGTTCTTCGGACTAATGTGAGTATTCGAAAGTTGACACTTCCACCTAGCCATATTTTTCTAGCCTCTTCGGTACCGTGCATTGCCCTTTCTCACCTCGAGAGTTGGCGCATACTTCGCCGGTGTATCCAAATCCTTGGCACGATACGCTCTGTCATCATAAGCCTCATTATATCCTTCCTCAAAACAACCACCATACCTACCTATCAAGGAATTTCCATAGCCTTTCCGAGATACATTGCCATGCAACATCCATCTTCTCATGACTTGATCTTCATGTCATACATGCTTTTTGCTTGATCGATGAGCCGCATGCTAGTTGGGCCTTGCCCTAATCATTGCTACATGACGCGCTAGTATCATTGCATATCCTGCTACATCGGCAGAGGCATACATTTGCATACATCATGATAGTTTCATTTTCTTTATGTTGAGTACTTTTGTAAAGTGTGAAAGATCTTCTATACTTCTTGTAATATATAGAGTGTTGCCCCTAAAGTGAGGAAAAGATCCCAAAGAGGACAAAATCAAAAGATCCCAAAGAGGACAAATGAGAGTTAAATAGAAAGAGCCATTGAGGCCACACAAAAAAAGAGAAAAAAGAGAAAAAGAAATAAAAAGAGAGAAGGGGGCACACTACTATTCCTTTTGAGAGATCCACACTCGTACTCCATCTTATACCTTGTACTCCATAGAGATTATCATTCATGCATATAGCTATGTGGGGACCTTCACACTATAGAACTTGGCTTGTATATTCCAATGATGAGCCTCCTCAAAAGAGCTCTAGGTCTTCTTGAGTGAGCAAGTTGGATGCACCCCCACTAGTTCCATTGGAGAGCTTACCTTAGCTCATATGTGCATCCGTTGCATGGCAATCCCTACTCCTCACATCATATCTATCATTTGGCTTTCTCTCGCCTATGATTGTCCTCATTGATGTGAGCCTTTCACACCTTTTTTGTCTTCCCCCTTCATCATTTTTCTCTCTTTGCCATCCTAAGTGTCAACTTTCTTGCTTACGCTCATCCATTGCATGAGTGCTCAAAATATCGAAAGGGAGTGGATCATTTTGACTTGTACCTGGCTAGTGGTCTGGGGATGAGTCAAGATAAGCTTCCAAAGAAGACCAAGTGTGAAACTTTAGTAGATTAAGTTCTCAACAATACAAAAACTATGTTTTACTCTCTTGTATATCCCTATCCCCTTTCTTGCACGCAAACACCATTTGGAGACATTCGAGTCACGGACAGCGAGAGCTCTTGCACCTTTATGTTCTTATGTTGCTTGTTACAATGCTAATATAGACTCTTGCTTGTTATGACTTGAATTGAATTACATGCCTTGATTGCTTTACTTAAAAGTTCTTATATGGTTGATAGCATGTCACCACACAAATTATGCTTGTTATCATTTACCTACTCGAGGACGAGCAGGAATTAAGCTTGGGGATGTTGATACGTCCAAAACGTATCTATAATTTCTGCTTGCTCCATGCTTCTTTTGTGTGATATTGCTATGATATTGATGCACTTCCATGCACTTTTGATCATATTTGGACTAATATATTAACTCAGTGCACCACAGTGCCAGTTCCTGTTTTCTGTTGTTTTTCTATTTTAGGTTTCCCCCATATTAAAAGTGCTCCAAAAATTCCAGGAAAAATATAGGAAAAATCAGCGTACAGGAAGCTTCGCGAAGAACCAAAGATGGGCTAGAGGGGAGCCAGGGGAGGCCCAGGCGGCCACCTGGCGCGGCCCCACCCCTGGCCGCGCCAGGGGGGCGCCTGGGGCCCCTGCTCCGCCTCTGGCTGCCCCCCTTCGCATATATATCCCTCTCGTCCCGAAACCCTCGAGGACAGAACCCTTTTTCGTGATCTCGCCTCTGTTCCGCCGCCGCAGCGCTTCCAAGATCGGGAGCATCAGGAGAACTCTTCCCGGCACCCTGCCGGAGGGGAGAACCACCACCGAGAGCTTCTCCACCACCATGGACGCTTCCCGGATGAGTCGTGAGTAGTCCACCTTGGACCATGGGTCCATGATCAGTAGCTATGTGATGTTCTCCTCCCCTCTTTGCTCTTCATGGTTTAGACCTCGTGAGCTGCCCTACATGATCGAGGCACATATGTAATCTTTCTGCTGTTGCTTTGCTGAGTTTGCTGGGATCTGATGGATTATGAGACTATGTTTAGATTGTGTTTGAGTAATATATTTGATTCACCTCTTTTATATCTTTGTTCTTGAGTAATTCTTGCATGTTCTCCGTTGCTGTTTATTGCTTTGGCCAAGTAGTAGGTAGTAACTCCAAGAGGGAGCGTTATGCTTGATTGTGGGTTCATGCCCCCTGATGACTAGCTTGAGTGACAGAAACATGAGTCTAGGGGATGTGTTGTTGCCACAAGGGAGAAAACAATGGTGCTTGTACTTGCGGGTGCAAGGATTGTTTACTTTACGCAAAGTTCTTTTAATGCAGTTGTCTGTTGCTTTGAGTTTACACTTTGGGTGGGATTCGCAACTTAATACCAGCGAGATGTTCTGGATAGATATCTCAAGGTGGATGATTAGTAGTAGATGCAGATGGATTTCGGTCTACTTGCCTTGGCGTACCGCCCATGCTTTTGAGCCTCTACCTTTCTTTGCAGCATAGTTAGCATTGGTTTGCGCACATAATCCTGTCAATTGCCCAGCTGTAATTTGTTTACCTCGCTTTGCCGTTTTATCGTCTTTTGGGAGAGAGACATCACTAGTGAACATCATGGGACCCCGGTCCATATTACCACCGCTGATCACACCTTCTATTTACTTCCTGTTTTTATTTCCTAGTTGCAGTCATAGCTATCATTATTATCTCTTGTGTTTGATCCTTTGTAAACAACAAGGCCGGAGGGATTGACAACCTCTCTGTACTCGTTGGGAGCAAAGTTATCTGTATCTGTGTGCAGGTCCCGTCAACCGCTAAGTTTCTGGCGCCATTGACACCTACTTGTCGACCCTCGGAGTCTCACGGGATTCGATCCTTGGTACCTTTGCCAAGGGAAATTTGCCGCTACACTACATCTCAACCTTCCACTTGGGGTAACCAACAAGGGGCGAGAAGCCATCAAGGACCTGCAACGTTTGCACGAAAAAGACGGCATCCCTCCGAAGCAGTATGAAGGTCCTGCCAGCTATGCTCTTACGAAAGAAGAGAAAGAAATCTTCTTTGAATGCCTTCTCAGTATGAAGGTCCCGACTGACTTCTCGTCGAATATAAAGGGAATAATAAATATGGCAGAGAAAAAGTTCCAGAACCTAAAGTCTCATGACTGCCATGTGATTATGAGCAACTGCTTCCGGTTGCATTGAGGGGGCTTCTACCGGAAAACGTCCGATTAGCCATTGTGAAGCTATGTGCATTCCTCAATGCAATCTCTCAGAAGGTGATCAATCCAGAAATCGTACCAAGGCTAAGGAGTGATGTGGCGCAATGTCTTGTCAGTTTCGAGCTTGTGTTCCCACCATCCTTCTTCAATATCATGACACACGTCCTAGTTCATCTAGTCGACGAGATTGTCATTCTGGGGCCCGTATTTCTACACAATATGTTCCCCTTTGAGAGGTTCATGGGAGTCCTAAAGAAATATGTCCGTAACCGCGCCAGGCCAGAAGGAAGCATCTCCATGGGCCATCAAACAGAGGATGTCATCGGGTTTTGTGTTGACTTCATTCCTGGCCTTAATAAGATAGGTCTCCCTAAATCGTGGTACGAGGGGAGACTGACTGGAAAAGGCACGCTTGGAAGGGACTCAATAATATGCAGGGACGGATATTCTTGGTCTCAAGCACACTACACAGTTCTACAGAACTCTACATTCGTGACCCCGTATGTCGATGAACACAAGAACAGTCTGCGCTCCAAACACCCGGAGCAGTGCGACGACTGGATTACATGTGAACACATCAGGACTTTCAGCAGTTGGTTGGAAACACGTCTCAGAGGTGACAACACTGTTTGTGATGAGTTGTACTTGTTGTCCAGGGGGCCATCTTCGACTGTATTGATTTACAAAGGATACGAGATAAATGGGAATACATTTTACACGATTGTCCAAGATCAAAAGAGCACCAACCAAAACAGCGGTGTCCGCTTTGATTCAACAGCCGAGATGGGAAAGGACGCATTATGGTTACATAGTGGACATATGGGAACTTGACTACGGACATGATTTTAAGGTCCCTTTGTTTAAGTGCAAATGGGTCAATCTGTCAGGAGGCGGGGTACAGGTAGACCCACAGTACGGAATGACAACAGTGGATCTGAAAAATCTTGGATACACTGAGGAACCGTTCGTCCTAGCCAATGATGTGGCACAGGTTATCTATGTGAAGGACATGTCTACCAGACCGAGAAAAAGAAAAGATAAGGAAGCGAATACATCATACGATGAGCCAAAGCGCCACATAGTTCTTTCAGGAAAAAGGGACATCCTGGGAGTGGAGGGCAAGACAGACATATTCGAAGATTATGAAAAGTTTCATGAAATTCCTCCCTTCAAAGTCAAGGCTGACCCAAGCATCCTGATAAACGATGAAGATTATCCATGGTTACGGCGCAATAAGCAAATGACACAAGTGAAGAAAAAGTGAATACTTTTTTCCGCAACTATTATGATGATACCATGCCAACTTTGTAACAGACGAGTATGATACCATTGTCCGTTTGTACTATTCAAAGTTCAACACTACTTGCACTAACAGAAAGTTTGTAATTGGTTTTACCAGAAAGAATTAAAAAATAAAGCAAAAAACAAAAGAAAATAAATAATGCAGAAAACAAAAAAAAACTTGCAAAAAAATAAAAATAGCAACAATAAATATTTCATTGTAAGTAGAAACAAAATAAAATAAATAAAGCAACAAAGAAAACAAATAATTTCAAATTTAAACTATTCAAATTTGAATACTACTTGCACTAACAGAAAGTTTGTAATTGGTTTTACCAGAAAGAATTAAAAAATAAAGCAAAAAAACAAAAGAAAATAAATAATGCAGAAAACAAAACAAAAAAACTTACAAAAAAATAAAAATAGCAACAATAAGTATTTTGTTGTAAGTAGAAACAAAATAAAATAAATAAAGCAACAAAGAAAACAAAGAAAGTTTATAATTTTTGTGACCTAAAAGAAAAAAGAAATCACTAAAAAACTATAAGTATTTAGTTCTAAGTAGAAATGAAAAAATAAATAGAAAAAAAGAAAAAAAAATGCCACCTACTGGGCCAGCACGGCCTGAATACGACTAGAAACCCAACCATGGGCCAGGATTCAGGCCCGCAGAAGGCCCAGCAGGCCCAACAGGCATAGCAGTGTATAAATTAGGCCTGTAAGCCTGCAGTTGAGAGGAGCTCGAGAGGAGAGAGGCTGCGCAGCTTATAAACAGGTGCTGGCCTCTCTCAACTAGCGAGGTGGGACTAAACTCACTACAAGAAATATGTCTACTTGTGACCTTGAATATTGGTCACTGAATGGTCATTATTTTCCATTTGTGACCTTTTTGTGACCAAAAACAGATGGTCAAAAGCTAGCCGTCATAAACTGAAATTAATGACCTTTCTTCTGGAATGGTCAAAGATGTTTATGACCAAAAACAAGGTCGTAGATTCAATGACCAATTATTTTGGTCGCTAGCTGTCTGCTCAGGCCACATTGGATCCGACGTGGCAATCTGACATGGCAAAATTGCGACCAATTGAAAAGGTCGTTGATAAGATTCAGCCCGGTCCAATTCGACGCATTACATGGGCTGGGCCCACTAATACAGCCTTTTTACTGTATATCTGTTCTGTTAATTTTCTCTAGCTACATGGGCCTGGCCCAACAATTTGGCCTTTTTATTTTCTGGGCCATGGCCTTTTTGTACAGACATCTTAAGTTTTCTTTTTTTAGAAAATGGGTCCACTAGTCAAACAGGTCCCACTTGTCAGGTTCTGATAAGTGGTTCCCAACTATTAGGCTGAGATTCTTCATATTTCAATTTGATAGTAAAACAATAACCAATATTTAAATTGGCAAGCAGAAAACACACAAAATACTTCAAATAACAATAGCCAGATTTAGTACAAGCTCTACAAATAACACATAATACAAACTTTAACATATACCCAGATTCAGTACAAGCTCTACAAATAACACATAATACAATACTTCACAAGCTCTACAAGTGTAATAACTAGATACAAGCTCTACAAGTACGAGGATCACAGTTACAGGCTCTACGAGTGTTCTCTTCTTCAGCATGGAGCTCCTTCAACATTGATCAAATGTCGGACTCGCGGACAGCCAGTTAGGACTGGGCTAACAGAACGACAACATGCCTTCCACGGTCGCCCTGTTACATGAATCGGCTAAGAAGAATCAGAAAAATTGGAGCCAATATAATATGAACATTCCATTAAAAAAAGTAGTAAAGGAGTACAGGAAAATTCTTTATATAATGATAAACAGACTTCAGCTAGTACCGAGCTTTTTTAGCCGAGCTAGTTAAAATGAGATATTCATACAAGACAATAGAGACAATATGAATATGCATGGCACAAGTGCAGGTCCTAGTTACTGGCTACACATGTACCACCAATAAAATGGATAGAACAATAATGGGAACAACTCCAGATTACACACAAAGCTCTATCCATAGTGCCAGCTATGGATAAAATCATGCACACTCCCAAAAGAACTTAGTTACACAGTATAATTCTGACTATACTATAACCAGAGAACTAAAGATTGTCACACATTATAATTCTGACTATAATATAACTAGAGAACTAAACATTCTACGTACTTAGAACTCAACTAATAAGTGAGAATGATCTGATTGTGTGCAAATAATCTTTTTTTTATTTGTTTATATTACTAAAGCAGACATATCTTCCTTTATGTGAAGAAGTCTGCTTCCTTCTTTAGTTAGTTCCTTCTGTAGATTACATGCATAGAGGAACAGAATCCTAAACAAAATAGTATCAACCAACGATGGGTGCTCAACCTATTTATCACATACAAGGAACACTTAAACCATAGCATATGCATATATACTTGTGTCACATCAGGGGGTTTAGAATGTACTCAATATATTCTAATAAAAAGGATTGGGAGTAGAGGGAGAGGGGGGTGGAGATGGATGTGCTACCTGTTGCGGTGGTGGTGCCTCTTGGTGGTCGTGCTTGAGATCCTCCTGAAGCTGCTTACTAACCTGCAGGACAAACAAGACCATGGGTGAGCTGCAGCACAGGCACATACATTAAGTGAAGATAAGGAGAAGAACCTAGAAAAAGATAGGTGCTCTGTCCTCCTCCGTCCGTGCCCATCCTCCTCCTCCGTGCCGATGTCAAACAGCCTCCGTTCGTCCCTAGCGAGCACCATGCGCCTTGGTTGGCCATGATGCCCTTGTCCTCTGCTGCACGGATGAAAACCAAAGCATCAGCATAGCTACACTGGCACATACTACAAACATGGTATCACAGACATTCTCTAATTGACTAGCACCCAAATATATACATGCACCAGTTATTATACGGTTAAGCCTTCTTGGTTTAGTGATCATTTACCCATACAATTTTTCACCAAGGATTGCACCAGTACGTCATGATTCAGTTCAGATCTACTAAACTACATCATCACAGGAATGACGAGCAGTTTTGGATCTTACAAACTAATGTTTCACTCATAGTCTTAGTGCTCCATCAAATAATCAACTAAATTTTCTCTCAAGCATACAAACAAAGTTTAGGGAAAACCAAACATGAACAAGCACTTATTGTGCAGGACACATAGCTATTTCATAATCACTCAGTGTGGATATGTTTGCTAAATGTATTTTGCACAGAAAGGTGAGGCTCCCAACAGCCCAATATTATCACTACTACGGTTCGGATTTTGATAGTAAAGCTGACATGTGTAATCATATAGCTATTAAAGTACATGGCACAATATGAGTACATCTCCAAACAGCTAATAAATCCCATAGTACCACAAGGACATGCACTGCAGTATATCTTCCAGTGCAGTTTTTTGACTGAACAGTAACATCCCCTGCATAGTAGTAACCCGGGAATTAATAAATTTGAATAGCGATTCTGAAACTAAGAATTTCAGATTGAAATAATTTTCCAGAATAAGATTGCAAAGCTGAAAAAGCAAGGACATCAAAGAATATTTGATTGCAACATTCCACAAGGTTGGAAAGCAGCTCGACATGTTTCTTAGACAAGAAAAACATTACAAGTAACTAATCGCTGCTCCAAAACAAGCAAACATGCTACTCATGCATGCCAATATTCGTGTGAAAGAGTTTCTGCAAGAAGTTACTCCTAATGCTACTGATGCAAAACTACTCCTAATGGACTGCTACAGTTATACTGCAAGAAGTTACAGCTATAATCCATGTACTGCTGTCCAGGAGTATTCCAATTCATCTTTTAAAAAAATGTTCAAGCACTGACTGAAAAGGAAGGCAAAAAGAGATGCAGTACCCAGCTGTACTCGAGTGGAGAGCATCCGCCCAAAAGAAAACAAAGATAATGGCTAAAAAAATTACTCCAGTTTATACTCCTCTTTTAGCAGTACAGATTATAGCTAATGCAACATCATGGGAGCTGATGTCCAGGACTATTTGCAAATGATACAGCACCATGGAGTAGGATAACATGTTTTAGCAGTACATGTTATAGAGTAAGCAAGCAAGCAAGCAAGCAATCATGGGAGCTGATGCTACCAGTTAATATCAGCACATGACACGACAAAAAGCATGGCATCAACACAAGCATCAACAGCATACTAACACCTAAACTAATACTAAATTGATGGAGTCACATCCATCCATGAGATAAGAAAGTGCCTTTGGTTGATAAAGAGAAGAGAACACTTCTTCTTGCTGGGGTCAAACCAGAGGATACCAACCCATCCACCAATTTGTAGGTTGTGTGGCTCGAGGTCATGGTGTCGGACACCGCTTCCGTGGCAAAAAGCAACACCCTTGCAAAGCTGGTACATCATGATCAACGTCCGCGTCCGTGAGGTGCGCCTTGGCGCTCCCGGCCTCCACGTACCTGCCAAAAGACCCATTCAGAATTCAGATCACACCTACACACGACGAATCATTCAAATTCGAACCAACTCAAAGCAGAGCAGAACTTGTGAAATATTTGTTTCCTAGAGGAGATATTAGTTTTGAACCTCACAATGTACAAAGATCACACCTACACTCATCGATTTCAAATGTACAAACAAATCCATATCACTTTACCAGAGCGACTTACCATGTCCTCGCGCTTGATCTTGAGGGCGCAGGTGACACGGGGCCACCGGATGTCCACTGGGCGCATCCCGCCGCCGCCTCCCCCTTGCCGACAGCCGCATCCTCGCCCCCATCATCCTTGAGCGCCTCCACCATGGTCTGCGAACAGAGCGAACCCACCCACCCCGGCCGCCATTACAAATGAGATCTAAGATCCAAGGGAAGCGAGATGGGTTGGGTTGGTGGCGCGGTGGTGAGGGGAAGGATCTGAGAGTGGGGAGAGGGGAGAGGATCTGAGATGGGGAGGGGAAGGATCTGGATCGGGAGCAAGATGGGGAGGGCGCCGCCGCGCATGGAAGCACGCACACGCACGCCGGCGGAAGGGAGGAGGTGGCTGGGCGGCGGTGGAAGGGAGGAGGTGGCTGGGCGGCGGTGGAAGGGATGAGGTGGCTGGGCGGCGGCGGAAGGGAGGAGGTGGCTAGGCGGCGGTGGAAGGGAGGAGGTGCGGCGCAATCTGAATCGGGGGAGTGGGAGTGGGAGTTAGGGTTTGGGAGGAACGAGCGGAGGGAGGGGTCATCGCGGTGTGGGGTCGATGGATGAATGGATGGATGGATGGATGTGTGCCATGTCATCGATCCATGGCACACACCTTTCCACCAATGAGAATTAAGTTTATTTTCTGAGTGTAAAAATGGTTTTTTTAAGAGCACATGAAATCTTTGAAGGAAAATTGGACCATATTTTGTGGAAAATGATCCAATATTGTGCACATGTGTGTATATTGGGATGGGGGTTTTATTTCTTTGCATGAAAATGATCCAATAAACTTGTAATATGGCAATTCTTTCCATTTTTCGAGTGCCCAAAATGGGTTTTTTTTGTGAAGGACCTACCATATATTTGTTGCAAAATTGTAGCACATCATTTTTAGAAAATACTATGCCATATTTAATTCACAATTGTCAAAATGGTTGGGTGTCCAAAGCTTTTATCCACCCCTGGTGAAAAAGACAATTTTCCGTCGATCCAGCTGGAAACGGGTAAAATTTGAACTGCAGCTGCCTCATAATTTCCTCTTTATTTTTTACAAAAATCATTTCTAGGCACATAAGTATCTATTTAATCAGATAAACACCAAAAAAATTCCAAGATTCAACTACTAGCTAGGAACGGTCATTCCCGCCGTTTTGTCCGCATTTTGAAACGGGCATAAAAAATTCAAAAAAAATCAAAAAATTGGAAAACCTTCGCATTGTGTCATTATATATGACCAAGTTACCAGGAAAAATAATAAACTTGTAATACAGCAATTCTTTTAAAAAAGTGTTCTCGGAAATGAGCTATCATGCGTGAAGATTCATGGCTTTCAAGCCAAATGATCAATCCTATGGCCACATTCATAGCATAGTTTGTTCAACTGATCTCATATTGTGCACAAGGGTGCATCTTGGAATGGCAAACAATATTGCTTAAGGAAGTTTTCATTTTCTTTGGACGAAAAAATCATTTTCCATTTTTCGAGTGCCCAAAAGGAGGCTTTTTGTGAAGGACCTCCCAAATATTTGTTGCAAAATTGTAGCACATCAATTTTCTAAAATACTATGCCATATTTAATGCACAATTGTCAAAATGGTTGGGTGTAAAAAGTTTTGATCCACCTCTCGTGAAAAAGACAAATTTCGGCCGATTCAGCTGGAAGCGGGTCAAATTTGAATTGTAGCTACCTCGTAGTTTGCTCTTTATTTTTTACAAAAATCATTTCTAGGTACATAAGTATCTATTTAATCAGAGAAACACCAAAAAAATTCCAAGATTCAACTACTAGCTAGGAACGGTCATTCCCGCCGTTTTGTCCGCATTTTGAAACGGGCATAAAAAATTCAAAAAAAAATCAAAAAATTGGAAAACATTCGCATTGTGTCATTATATATGACCAAGTTACCAGGAAAAATAATAAACTTGTAATACGGCAATTATTTTAAAAAAGTGTTCTCAGAAATGAGCTATCATGCGTGAAGATTCATGGCTTTCAAGCCAACTGATCAATCCCATGGCCACATTCATAGCATAGTTTGTTCAAATGATCTCATATTGTGCACAAGGGTGCATATTGGAATGGCAAACAATATTGCTTAAGGAAGTTTTCATTTTCTTTGGACGAAAAAATCATTTTCCATTTTTCGAGTGCCCAAAAGGAGGTTTTTTTGTGAAGGACCTCCAAAATATTTGTTGCAAAATTGTAGCACATCAATTTTCTAAAATACTAGGACATATTTAATGCACAATTGTGAAAATGGTTGGGTGTAAAAAGTTTTGATCCACCTCTCGTGAAAAAGACAAATTTCAGTCGATTCAATTGGAAGCGGGTCAAATTTGAACTGTAGCTACCTCGTAGTTTGCTCTTTATTTTTTACAAAAATCATTTCTAGGTACATAAGCATCTATTTAATCAGATAAACACCAAAAAAAATCCAAGATTCAACTACTAGCTAGGAACGGTCATTCCCGCCGTTTTGTCCGCATTTTGAAACGGGCATAACAAATTCAAAAAAAATCAAACAATTGGAAAACCTTCGCATTGTGTCATTATATATGACCAAGTTACCAGGAAAAATAATAAACTTGTAATACGGCAATTATTTTAAAAAAGTGTTCTCAGAAATGAGCTATCATGCGTGAAGATTCATGGCTTTCAAGCCAAATGATCAATCATATGGCCACATTCATAGCATAGTTTGTTCAAATGATCTCATATTGTGCACAAGGGTGCATCTTGAATGGCAAACAATATTGCTTAAGGAAGTTTTCATTTTCTTTGGACGAAAAAATCATTTTCCATTTTTCGAGTGCCCAAAAGGAGGTTTTTTTGTGAAGGACCTCCCAAATAATTGTTGCAAAATTGGACCAAATCAATTTGATAAAATACTAGGACATATTTAATGCACAATTGACAAAATGGTTGGGTGTAAAAAAATTTGATCCACCTCTCGTGAAAAAGACAAATTTCGGCCGATTCAGTTGGAAGCGGGTCAAATTTGAACTGCGGCTGCCTCATAGTTTGCTATTTATTTTTTCCAAAAATCATTTCTAGTTACATAAGTACCTATTTAATCATAAATACATGGTTTGGTGGCGATACGTCGAGGTTTGGGCGGTGGTCGAGGGCCCCAACTCTAGAGCGCGTAAACTCGCATGCCCGCCGCGTGGTCGCCGCGTGACTGTGGCGTTGCCATGTGTTCTGGGCGGTCTAGGCATGTCTAGTGGGTTGGCCACTCCCCAGGTAGGTGCTAGGAAGAAAATTACAACATAAGATTCTCATGAGGAGACCGATCGATGCTCAAACATGAATTAGCAGCCAAGTGTTTGATTAGCGGTACGGGAAATACACATGGCTAATGGGCGTGAGTTTTGGTTGAGGATGATCAGTTACTAAGAAGACCGTCTTCACAAATTTTCAGCTCAAAAGGAGGAGTCTAGGTGGTACTTGCTTTGCAAAGTACCACACTGGACATAAATACGAATGTTGAAGATGGGCTTAAAATAATGAATGGATTGAGCTGGCATTTGGTGGAGGATAGTTATTTGGGCATAGGAAAGCACTGTAGAAAATGGATACCATTTGGATATGCCAAAGTGGTACTTCCTTCACAAAGTGTTTTTTGAACAAAATAGGAAAATGAATATTTTTGAATCATTTTTGAACTAGGAAAGGAAGATTTTTTACATATTTAACGAAGATATGACCCAAAGAATTTATGAGATTTTTTGGGGAATTTTGGGAATGACAGAAATATAGGTTGCTTCACAACCTAGGGCAAAAACTGCCACATGGACATGACACATAGGCAAAACTGATGAGGTGGCGCCTAGTCGTAGCAACCCACCACAATTTACAAGGTTATGACCATCTATATTGGTCATGATCAACTAGAAATAAGGCAGCGAACCAGTGCTATCTGCTTTATGACCATTTCGTGTAAGGAAATTATGACCTTTCTGACGAAAATGGTCGTTATAGTTTAGGGTTTGGAGCCCCCCCGAACAGCTTTTGACCAATTGGTCTGAAATGGTCATAGATCTATGACCAATTCTTTCAGGGTCACAAACAAAAGGTCATAAGTTGACATATTTCTTGTAGTGACTCCCACCGCAGCGCCAGCGCAAGGCCTTTGGTCCCGGTTGGTGGCACCAACCGGGACTAAAGGGGTGTATTAGTCCCGGTTGGAGGCACCAACCGGGACTAATACCCCCCTTTAGTCTCGGTTGGTGCCACCAACCGGGACCAAAGGCCCCTCCTTCCCGCCCTTTGGGCTGCTGAAAAGGGACCTTTAGTCCCGGTTGGTGGCACCAACCGGGACTAAAGGGGGCTATTAGACTCGGTTTGTGCCACGAACCGGGACTAATACTCCTCCTATATAAGCTACACTTGCGAAAATTTCGTTCAGTTTCTCCTTCCCCGCCCCCGACGCCTCCTCACATCTCCTTCCCCGCCCCCGACGCCCCGGCCGTCGCCCCGTCGCCCCATCGCCGTCGCCCCGTCGCGCCGTCGCCGTCGCCCCCGACGCCGCCCCGTCGCCGTCGCGCCGTCGCCCCGCCCCGCGCCCCCGCCCCGCCCCGCGCCGTCGCCCCGCCCCATCGCCGTCGCCCCGTCGCCGTCGCCCCCGACGCCGCCCCGTCGCCGTCGCGCCGCACCGCCCCGCGCCGTCGCGATGTGAGGAGATTTTTTTTTTATGTGTATATATATGTGTATATGTGTATATATGTATATAGTTGCTGTATATATATATGTGTATATGTGTATATGTGTTTATGTGTATATAGTTGCTGTATATATATTTTGTATGTGTATATATTTTTTTTCTTAGGAATTTGCTAAATATATATGTTAAAAATGTTTTTTTTCATAGAATGTTTTTTGTTTATATATAGATAGTTACAATTGTGATGTATAGTTGTTGTATGTGATGTGTATGTGATGTATATGTGTATGTGGCTATATAGTTTTTTGTTTATATATGCTAAATATATATAGAAAGTTTTATATATGCAAAAGTTACAAATTTAGAAAAAGAATGATAGGAAAGAAGAAAATAAGAAGGAGGAAAGAAAGAAGAAGAGGAGAGGAAGAATAGGAGAAATAAATAAGAAGAAGAAAAAAGAAGAAGAAAAAAAGATCCTCTATTCCTTTCTTCTTCTCCTTTTTTTTCTTTTTTTTCTTCGATCTTCTCCTCTAGCTAGCGGTTCCTTTTTTCTTCTTCTTCTTCCTCTTTTTTTTATCGGATATGTCTTTGTCGATATACACCCTCCCCGATAACTTCGACATTAGGGGGGGGTCGAGGGTCGTCGAGGGACCGAGGGTCGTCAAGGGTCGAGAGATCGCCGAGGGGCCGAGGGTCGTCGAGGGGTCGAGAGGCCGAGGGTCGTCGAGGGGCCGAGGATCGTCGAGGGACCGAGGGTCGAGGGGTCGAGAGGTTGCCTAGCTAGTGTCAAAGTATTGAAGAAATCCATGACTTCATCATTTGCCAGAAGTAACCGGGGCATGTTGGTACGAAGTTATGCAAAGTTGTTCTGGAACGAAGTTCCTGATAGGATAATCCGTCTTTTGTTACGAATTATCCTTTGTGGGACTCCATTCCAAAACCACTTTGGAGAGCTTCGTACCATCATGCGACTGTTACTTTCGCCTAATGATAAAGTATTGGTTTTGTTGAATCCTTTGACACTAGACAAAATGTGACATGAGGGGGTCTAGGGTTGTGGATCGCCGAGCAGTCGAGGGTCGAGGG
>LR738709.1:645427742-645463052 GCA_902687465.1 Secale cereale
AAAGTTATTTTGGAATGGAGTTCCTGATAGGATAATCCGTCTTTTGTTACGAATTATCCTATCTGGGACTCCGTTCCAAAATAACTTTGGAGAGCTTCGTACCATCATGCGACTGTTACTTTCGCCTAATGATGAAGTATTGGTTTTGTTGAATCCTTTGACACTAGACAAAATGTGACATGAGGGGGTCTAGGGTTGTGGATCGCCGAGCAGTCGAGGGTCGAGGGGTAGAGAGGTTGCCTAGCTAGTGTCAAAGTATTGAAGAAATCCATGACTTCATCATTTGCCAGAAGTAACCGGGGCATGTTGGTACGAAGTTATGCAAAGTTATTTTGGAACGGAGTTCCTGATAGGATAATCCGTCTTTTGTTACGAATTATCCTATCTGCGACTCCATTCCAAAATAACCTTGGAGAGCTTCGTACCATCATGCGACTGTTACTTTCGCCTAATGATGAAGACATGCATGGTTTTGTTGAATCCTTTGACACTAGACAAAATGTGACATGAGGGGGTCTAGGGTTGTGGATCGCCGAGCAGTCGAGGGTCGAGGGGTCAAGAGGTTTCCTAGCTAGTGTCAAAGTATTGAAGAAATCCATGACTTCATCATTTGCCAGAAGTAACCGGGGCATGTTGGTACGAAGTTCTTGATGGCTTCTCGCCCCTCGTTGGTTACCCCAAGTGGAAGGTTTGAGATGCAGTGTAGCGGAAGTTTTCCCTTGGCAAAGATACCAAGGATCGATTTCCCATGAGACTCCCAGTTTCAACAAGAAGGTGTCAACTGCTAACGGCGCCAGATATTAGCAATCAACGTGGATCTGCACACAGATACAAATAACTTTGCTCCCAACGAGTACAGAGAGGTTGTCAATCCCTCCGGCCTTGTCGTTTACAAAGGATCAAACGCAAGTGATAATAGTGATAGGTTTTGCTGCAAATAGTAAGTAAAAGCGTAAAGTAAATAGCGGATGTGATCAATGATGGTAATATGGACCGGGGTCCCATGATTTTCACTAGTGATGTCTCTCTCCCAAAAGACGATAAAATAGCTATGTGAGGTAAACGAATTACAGCTGGGCAATTGACAGAATTATGTGCGCAAACCAATGCTAACTATGTTGCAAGAAAGGTAGAGGTTCAAAGCATGGGCGGTACGCCAAGGCAAGTAGACCGAAATCCATCTGCAACTACTACTAATCATCCACCTTGAGATATCTATCCAGAACATCTCGCTGGTATTAAGTTGCGAGTCCCACCCATAGTGTAAACTCAAAGCAACAGATAACTGCATTAAAAGAACTTTGCGTAAAGTAAACAATCCTTGCACCCGCGGGCACAAGCACCGTTGTTTTCCCCCTTGTGGCAACAGCACATCCCCTAGACTCATGTTTCTGTCACTCAAGCTAGTCATCGAGGGGCATGAACCCACAATCAAGCATAACGTTCCCTCTTGGAGTCACAACCTACTACTTGGCCAAAGCAATAAATAACAACGGAGAACATGCAAGAATTACTTACGAACATAAATATAAAAGAGGTAGATCAAATATATTACTCAAACACAATCTGAACATAATCTCACAATCCATCGGATCCCAGCAAACTCAACATAGCAATAGCATAAGGATTACATATGTGCCTCGATCATGTAGGGCAGCTCACGAGGACTAATTAGTGAAGCACAAGAACGGGAGGAGAACATCACATAGCTAATGGTCATGGACCCATGGTCCAAGGCAGACTACTCACAACTCATCCGGGGGGCGTCCATGGTGGTGGAGAGGCTCCCGGTGGTGATCCTCCCCTCCGGCAGGGTGCCGGGAAGAGTTCTCCTGGCGCTCCCGATCTTGGAAGCGCGGCGGCGGCGGAACAGAGATGAGATCACGAAAAAGGGTTCCCGTCTCGAGGGTTTCGGGACACGATATAAATATATGCCAAAGGGGGGCATCAGCGGAGGCCTGGGGGGCCCAGGCGCCCGCCCGGCGCGGCCAGGAGGGTGGCCGCGCCACCAGGGCGCCTGGAGCCCTGGTGGCCCCCCTCCAGCTGTACTTTGGCTGCCGGGAAGCTTCTGGAACGCTGATTTTTTATATAATTTTTCCGGGATTTTTCTGGCAGTTTTCGTAATGGGAAAACCTGAAATACAAAAACAGCAGAAAACAGAAACTGGCACTGGGGTGCACTGAGTTAATAGGTTAGTCCAAATATGATCAAAAGTGTATGGAAGTGTATAAATATCATCGCAATATCACCCAAAAGAGGCATGGAGCAAGCAGAAATTATAGATACGTTTTGGACGTATCAACATCCCCAAGCTTAATTCCTGCTCGTCCTCGAGTAGGTAAATGATAACAAGAATAATTTCTGTGGTGACATGCTATTAACCATATAGGACTTTTCATAGTCATATGACAAAAGCTTACTGAGACAATGAATCTGTAGTAATTAAGTTGCCTCATGAGAAAATCACAAAGAACTGAAAGTTTTACAACATGATACTGAAACATCAAATAGATTTGTAATGAGCATGGTGTGCAAATATGATAAAGTGATATCTCGCTTGCCCCCTTTAGTGAAGCAAAACATAAATGCAGGGGCACCTCCAAGGTTTAAGTGATGACTAGATACAATGATTTCAGAATAAACGATATCGTAATCATGCAAAAGACAATGCTACTTTGGGACAATGCACATTACACTCAGAATGACAATCATGCTCTCAGTAGTTGGTGCTTTAAAAGAAGGTGGAGACTCTCGAACCGTGCCTTTTGTTGGCAAGGTTGAAAACCCGTAGTCAGAAACAAAGACAAAACATGTACCAGAGCTCTTTGTTTTAAAACAGAAGTAATAATTATTTTTTTGATTATGCATGTTCCGTCAATGAATGCTAGCAGATAACTCAATCACTTCTTGAGATGGACAAGTTTCGAGGAACGGCTCCCGAATGAGGACGATCACATCCTCTTAATCTCCTTTGTTTATCACTGCAAAAGTTTTCTGATTTCTCATGAACAAAGCGTGAAGGAGGGTTGGTTTGTTATATTAATTTTGAGCCGGGCGCACTCTTTGCCAGTTCCTTCTCGTGATATGGGTTTGCACATTAGACATGCAATCCCGGGGTGAAGCTTGTCCAACTTAAAAAGATCATGAATTAACTACTACTTCCTCATGAACTAAAAACAGAGGCACAAAATAGGAATGCCTTTTTTTTTGAATAATTTCGAGATGGTACATGCAAGTCTCCGGTAGGAATGGCACGTAAATACCATGTAGGAAGGTATGGTGGACTCATTTGGCATAACTGGTTTAAAAGAATTTGGATGCACAAGCAGTCAGTCCGCTTAGTACAGGTGGAGGTTAGCAAAAGACTGGGAGCGACCAACTAAGAGAGCAATGACGGTCATAATCATGCCGAGCGACAAAGCAACATTGAATCAGGCATGGTAGTTATATCGCTACTCAGAAACAAAAGATCATCAAGGCTTGACAGACTTTCTTTACAGTCTTAAATATGCGTGAGCATATGCCAAGTCAATCGAAATAAATTCTTGAAGGAAGATATTACTAAACCATACCACATCATAGGCAAACAAATCATGTTGGTACTCCAATAACACATTGGGAACCCCCCAGCTATTTGAGACTAACCATAAGAAAACATGAACTACTAAGCACCATTATGCACGTAGCATCGTTATCATAGACATATCAACCAATGCAATAGAAGCAAACTCTCTTAATAAGATAATCATGATAAATAAAGAGAGTTCAAGCAACCAACTAAACAAAAGCTCTTTAAAAAGATAAGCATGAAAACTAAAAGCTAAGCATGATAGTAGCTATTGAAAGACAAAGAACACACACAGCAAAGATAGACATGAAAATTCTATGTTATGTTCTAGGGAGAAGTGGAGCGTGTTTCTCTCCCACACAAAGAAAGCTGAGTTCTGACTCGTTATGAAAAGCTAAAGAAAACTAAAAAGGAAACTAAAAGCAAGACGCTCCAAGCATAGCACATAACACATGAAGTGATAAAAATATAGTGGAACGAAAGATGAACTGATAATGTTGATGGAGAAGGGGATGCACGGGGGCATTCCCAAGCTTAGACGCTTGAGTCTCCTTGAATATTTCTTGGGGGTGCATGGGGGCATCCCCAAGTTTGAGCGCTTGACACTCCTGAATCTTTTTATCATCTTCCCTCGCACACTTGAAAACTCCCTTCATACATAACTCATCATAATCTGATTAGCGAGGTTAGTACCCATAATAAAATAATTGTTCCTTGCTGGAAATAAAGATATTCTTGAAGGTCTACTGTTTCTCAAGATTGCCAAAAGGTTTCTGCAAAGAAAAAGCAAGCTCAAGGTTTGCAAAATGAAGGAAAGGCAAAACAGGACAGAATCTGTGAAAAACAGAACAGCAGGTAGTAAATGATTTTTTCGGGGCACTTCTGCAACTCTAATCAATAAACTCAGAACAGACGCATGAAAGACAATTGTATAGAGCACGCTGTCGAAAAAATTCAGACCAAAAAGATTATCTTGTGATTTTATACGAATTTTTCTATCCAAGGACAGAATCTGTTTCCTGGACAGCACGTCACAACTTTTGAACTTTCTTGCAATCAGAGGCTACACTAGGCACAAAGTTGAAAAGCAAAGATACAATGATGATGCTACTGTAGTAACAACATCAAGACACAACAAAAGCAAAATAAAAATTTATTCATGTGGGCTGCCTCCCAAAAGCGCTTTCTTTTATGCCTTTAAGCTAGGCATAATGCAAAAAGATCAAGTTGTATCAATTGAACCATCATCAAGATCATCAAAAAGCTCTTCAATAGTACAACTAATCTTAAGAGGACTTTCAAATAAAGGCCTCATAGAGATACTTCTAGGGAGAAGACCAAAAGGATAAAAGTCAAGGGAAGATTCATTTATAAATTCATCAAAGAGAGGTGTTTCTTCCAAAGTCTTTACAGTTTCAACCCCTTTGGCAATAGATGGATTACTTTTAGAACGGGGAGCCTTTGGAACGTGAACGAACTTAGGCTCCTTCTTTGTCGGAGTTTCTACCTTTTTGGTTTTGATCGAGGAGAAAGTAGTTCCTAGAGTATCAAATATTTCCTCAATCTTGTCTATCCTAGAAGAGTCCAAGCCATGGGATTTGATGGTCTCCAAAATTTTGAAAAGTTTATGCATGGAGCTATCAAGCCTATTCAAATTCCCTTGGATCTTACGATCCAACTCGTTTATCTTATTAATGTTTGGCATCTCTAGCTCTATCTTTTCAAGTTTTTTCATAATGTGAGCTAGGGTGATGTCCTCTTGAATGCTAACAACAGGGGGATTCCGAACAAGATTTTCAATAATACTAAGAGACTCCCAAACTGGGGCCTCTAGGAAATTCAAATTGATAGCAGTATCTAGAATAAACCTATTCCAAGAAGTAATTCCAACATAAAAATTTCTAAGCAGGATAGTAGTAGATTGCTTCTTGGTGGCTCTTTTTTTAGAATCATTAATTCTATACCAAGCATATTTTAGACTTTCCCCACCTCTTTGTTTAAAGGTGAGAACTTCTGCCTCGCCAAAGACAAAAGGACCCGACATAATGACAACTAAAGAATGAGATAACTATTTTTGTGATTTTTGATAAAAGATACTAAAACAAAACTGAAAGGTAAACTAACAAGACTAAAAAGCAAAGGTAAAAGATAGCATGCAACTCCCCTATCCTGAAGAGTGGAGTCCCCGGCAACGGTGCCAGAAAACTTTGCTTGATGGCTTCTCGCCCCTCGTTTGTTACCCCAAGTGGAAGGTTTGAGATGCAGTGTAGCGGATGTTTTCCCTTGGCAAAGATACCAAGGATCGATTTCCCCTGAGACTCCCAGTTTCAACAAGAAGGTGTCAACTGCTAACGGCGCCAGATATTACCAATCAACGTGGACCTGCACACAGATACAAATAACTTTGCTCCCAACGAGTACAGAGAGGTTGTCAATCCCTCCGGCCTTGTCGTTTACAAAGGATCAAACGCAAGTGATAATAGTGATAGGTTTTGCTGCAAATAGTAAGTAAAAGCGTAAAGTAAATAGCGGATGTGATCAATGATGGTAATATGGACCGGGGTCCCATGATGTTCACTAGTGATGTCTCTCTCCCAAAAGACGATAAAACAGCTATGTGAGGTAAACGAATTACAGCTGGGCAATTGACAGAATTATGTGCGCAAACAAATGCTAACTATGTTGCAAGAAAGGTAGAGGTTCAAAGCATGGGCGGTACGCCAAGGCAAGTAGACCGAAATCCATCTGCATCTACTACTAATCATCCACCTTGAGATATCTATCCAGAACATCTCGCTGGTATTAAGTTGCGAGTCCCACCCATAGTGTAAACTCAAAGCAACAGACAACTGCATTAAAAGAACTTTGCGTAAAGTAAACAATCCTTGCACCCGCGGGCACAAGCACCGTTGTTTTCCCCCTTGTGGCAATAGCACATCCCCTAGACTCATGTTTCTGTCACTCAAGCTAGTCATCGAGGGGCATGAACCCACAATCAAGCATAATGTTCCCTCTTGGAGTCACTACCTACTACTTGGCCAAAGCAATAAATAACAACGGAGAACATGCAAGAATTACTTACGAACATAAATATAAAAGAGGTGAATCAAATATATTACTCAAACACAATCTGAACATAATCTCATAATCCATCGGATCCCAGCAAACTCATCATAGAAACAGCATAAGGATTACATATGTGCCTCGATCATGTAGGGCAGCTCACGAGGACTAATTAGTGAAGCACAAGAACGGGAGGAGAACATCACATAGCTACTGGTCATGGACCCATGGTCCAAGGGAGACTACTCACAACTCATCCGGGAGGCGTCCATGGTGGTGGAGAGGCTCCCGGTGGTGATCCTCCCCTCCGGCAGGGTGCCGGGAAGAGTTCTCCTGGCGCTCCCGATCTTGGAAGCGCGGCGGCGGCGGAACAGAGATGAGATCGCGAAAAAGGGTTCCCGTCTCGAGGGTTTCGGGACACGATATAAATATATGCCAAAGGGGGGCATCAGCGGAGGCCTGGGGGGGCCCAGGCGCCCCCCCCCCCCCGGCGCGGCCAGGAGGGGGGCCGCGCCACCAGGGCACCTGGAGCCCTGGTGGCCCCCCTCCGGCTGTACTTTGGCTGCTGGGAAGCTTCTGGAACGCTGATTTTTTTTATAATTTTTCCGGGATTTTTCTGGCAGTTTTCATAATGGGAAAACCTGAAATACAAAAAACAGCAGAAAACAGAAACTGGCACTGGGGTGCACTGAGTTAATAGGTTAGTCCAAATATGATCAAAAGTGTATGGAAGTGTATAAATATCATAGCAATATCACCCAAAAGAGGCATGGAGCAAGCAGAAATTATAGATACGTTTTGGACGTATCAGTTCTGCAAAGTTGTTTTGGAACGGAGTTCCTGATAGGATAATCCGTCTTTTGTTACGAATTATCCTATCTGGGACTCCGTTCCAAAATAACTTTGGAGAGCTTCGTACCATCATGCGACTGTTACTTTCGCCTAATGATGAAGTATTGGTTTTGTTGAATCCTTTGACACTAGACAAAATGTGACATGAGGGGGTCTAGGGTTGTGGATCGCCGAGCAGTCGAGGGTCGTCCAGGGGTCGAGGGTCGAAGCTAGTTCTACATTTGCCATTAATATATCCATCTGTCATGTTTGAATAATAATTGGCATGTTGTAAATATTTGTAGAAACTATGGACGACAACACCCGAGACCTAGCACAAGAAGCGATGTTGATGGACATAATCGCAGACGGACAAGATGCCGTCTTGTCGTTTCTCAACGACACCAATGAGCAGGTGGAAAGAGAGCTGCAGCTGGAAGATCTAGGCTATGATATTGATGGCTCCGGTGACCCAATGCACATGGAAGAAGTAGACCGTGAGGACGGCTCCGGTGACCCAATGCCGGTGCAAGAAGGAGACTGTGATGCTGGCTCCGGTGACCGAACCGAGTCCGGCCAGGAGGTATATATGTTAGTTAAGCCTGTGCTGACTAGTTAATTGATGCATACATTAACTCTCATCTTTGTTCCTTTTTCTAGCCCTCCGGATCGAGCAAATCTTCGGTAAAGAGACGAGGCGCGAAGAAAAAGTTGAGGCCGGATGAAAAGTTTGAGATCTCAGAAATCTCGCGCTCCGGCGAGCCGATTGAACCCATCCGGACAAAGAACGCATTTGTTAATCAGTGCGGGGTTCTGGTTAGGGACAAGATCCCGATCAGCATCCATCAATGGTTAAAGCCGGCCGCAAAAGACGCTCAGGTGTCTTATGTCACTGATATGCAGAAAGAAGATCTTTGGACTGAGCTGAAGTCAAATTTCATCCTACCGCCAGAGGATGATCCGGCGAATCCAGTTAAAGAGGAAGTAATCAAGTCTGCTGCTCTTTCGAAGATGGCAGACCAATTCAGGGCATGGAAGAAAAAACTGAATAAGTTTGTCCGCGATAAAGAGACTCCAGAATTCGTGGGCATATATGAGAAGATCAAAGATGACTGGCCCGCATTTGCGGCCTATAAGACATCGGAAAAGAGTAAGAAGATGTCGGCGACAAACCAGATAAATGCTGCGAAGAAGAAGCATCACCATCGCATGGGGTCAGGTGGCTACCTCAGAGCCCGGCCTAAGTGGGCCAAGGCTAAGAATGATCTGCTTGAGAAAGGGGTCGAACCAGAGACAATGCAATGGCCAGACCGTTGCCGGACTTGGTTCTTCGGGGCTGGCAGAACCTTGGACCCTGTATCAGGGAGGTGCATTTGGACGGACAAGCAATTGGAAACACCACTCAGGAAGCTTCGGCACTATATCAAATTAGCGCATGAAGGGACGTTCTTCCCCGACAGAGAGAACGACGAGCTGACAATGGCCCTCGGGAATCCTGAGCACCCTGGACGGACACGAGGCACGCCAGGCTCCCTTCCGTGGAGTGCTGGGTTTCCGGACGCAGGCGGCTACAAATGCCACGAGAGGAGGAAGAAAATGCAGCAGACCGAACTGCAGGCGCTGCGGGCCAGAATACAAGCGATAGAGGAACGGGAAGCAAATCGGGACAAAAGAATTGCCGAAGCTTCCCCCGAAGCTACCCCGCCATCTCAGCGGAGAAGCAACGTGGCTTCCACCGAGCTGCTTCAGCCGGAGCATGTCTTGACGGCTACTGCCAGGTATCCCGTGGATGCTATCACGGAGGTACAAAATTGCCACCTTATGACACAGTGGATAAATCTGAAGGTCAAGGCGGCTGCTGGCTCTGTTTTTCCTACTAGACCCGGCGACACTTTTCACTGTCGGCCGATTCCAGAAGGATATGCTAGGGTGATGGTGGATGAAATTACGGAGGGATTTGAGGAGCTCCAGCTTGACCACCCTATCGGTGAAGGGGAGACTCGGCTGGGTTCTTCACTGAAGACTCCATGCCTATGGCGGAAGGACCTCATCAACATTCTCAACTGGACGCCTCCGCCTCCTCCTCCTCCTCCTCCGGTGAGTCAGGGCACTCCGCCTCCTCCACCGCCTCCTCCACCGCCTTCTCCTCCGGCGAGTGACGATCAGGGCACTCCGGCTTCTTCTCCGGCGCGTGGCGGCACTCTGCCTCCTTCGCCTGCGCCGGCGCGCCCGAGCAGCCAGCCTCCTCCTTCTCCGCCTGCGCCGGCGCGCCCGAGCAGCCAGCCTGCTCCTCCTTCTCTGCCTAGTCAGCAAGGGCGGAAGAGACCTGCCGCCGCTCCGGCTGCTCCTGCTCCGGCGCGTAAGCAAGGAAAGAAGACAGCCGCTTCGTCTGGTCTGGCGACATCTAGCAGTACAGCCAGAGGCGGGAGGCGATGCAGATTCGGTCCTTCTCTCACGCCTCTAGAGAAGTTACCATACGAGAGGTCCGACGAGGAAAACACGAAGATCGCTCAAGGCGAAGTGAAGGACTGGCTTGAAGGGTTGAAAGCACAGAGACATCCACCTCCGGAGGAGAAGATAGATCCGGTGAAAGCAAAGCGCACTCTTGCTGCCCTGAAGCAACCAGCGATAAGTAAGCCGAAGGACAACTATGACCGCATGATTGAAAAGTCATTTCAAGCAGCGAAGCGGTCGGGAAGTACTAAAATTGATCAAAGGTTAGCAGAAGGACGAGCTGGGAAACAAATTGCCCAGCTCGGCGAACAAGCGGACCAATAGTGCCCCCCGCTCAAGGTGTCTAGCGACATGGTCGCTAATGATCCGAGGATGGTGCCCGGTTATAGCAATCCTGGAGATTACCTGTCCGACGATGTACAATATGATTTCTTGGAGGTGCAGATACAAAGATACGAGTACGGGAAGCCTCTCGTCAAAAATGAAAGATCTCTATCAACGAATATGCGAAGATTGCATGATTGGTACTTGAAAATCTGCAGAGAGTCTGGGGGGAGGGATAGCTTGTATGTGAGAGTTAAACCGGAGCATGACCTCGTTGGAATTGAACTGTTGCCTATTCCATTTGAGGAGTTCTATCAGTTTTTCAATCAATTGGCCCTCGATAAAGCAACGGTCACCTGCTACTGTCTGTAAGTAGTACTACTTCTGTCATTAAGTCTCTCTATATAGCTGATCTCTTTCATTGCATGTATTTATAATTATCCTCACTATATTATGCAGATTGAAGATCGTCGAATTGAAGAAAAGACAAGTAGGTGATATTGGGTTCATTAACACATACCTCATAGATGCAACCGAGGTTAAATGGCGTCCCTCAGATACCGAGACCAACTTGCTACGATCGTTGGTGGTAAATGAAAACAAAGATATAATACTCTTTCCTTACAACTTCAAGTGAGTGTTACTGTCTTGTGCATATTTGGTTTCCCTTATATAACAGTCAAGGTTATAGTAATGTAATTGATGAGTTCATGCATGCGTGCGCAACTTCCACTATATTCTCTTAGAGATTAAGCTTGAGAAGGGAGTAGTAACTGTCTTGGACTCTAAACGTAAAGATCCCGAGGAGTATGCGGACATGACTCAAATGCTCGATAGGTAAGTTAAATCGATCAATATTATCCACCATGCATATCAGCAACTTTGTTCATTTCTGATATCAAGTAATTGTTTTCTTTGTCTGGCAGGGTTTGGAGAAAATTTACCAAAAAAGCTCCGGGACTGCCGAAGAAGCTAGAATTTAGACACCCGAAAGTAAGTACTATATAGTAGCATGTTCCGCGCATCTCCTATATCTTGATTCAAGCGCTAGTTTCATCAATACCATTTGGCATTCTTGCTTATCAGTTTGATTGACCTCTATTTCTTGTAAAGTGGTTGTGGCAGGAATCCGGGAATGATTACTGTGGATACTACATTTGCGAGTCCATCCGCCACACGACCTGTGAGCGGGGCTACTCTGAAGCACAATTTGAAGTGCGTAAGCAATTAATAATATTCACAATTTTATAGCATCATTTCATGTATTGACCCCCTTCTTCAAATTAGATGTTTCGGATGCGGGATGAACTCCTAACACCAGATCGTCTACGAGCAATTCAAGAGGAATTGGCGGCATTCTTCCTTGAACACGTGATCGCGCCAGACGGAGAATACTATGTGGACCATGCGTCCATCGTATAGGAGATTATATTTGTAAGAGATAATTATTGTATATATGTACCCGGTAGTGTCGGATAGATATACGAGAACTTGTTGTTCGACCAATCTCTCGGAGAAGGAGAGGTGGTCGATATTACTTCTCTCTGTATGCATATATATATATATATATATATATATATATATATATATATATATATATATATATATATATATATATATATATATATATATATATATATATATATATATATACGATCTTCTGTTTCCTTCGTTTGCTTACTAGCTAGCTAGCTAGCTAGCGTGTCTAGTCCTCTCTATACGTATGTGTAGTACGTAGCGTCAGCCAAGCACGGACATAAGAGAGGACACTTCTCTCTATTAATTAGCTAGCTAACACAATATGAAACACCTAAATTAACCCCTCAAAACCTCCAACCCCCCTCCCCTTTCAAATAAAAAACAAAAACCACAGCCACAGAAATGCTGACGCGTGGATGCCTTTTGGTCCCGGTTGGTGCTACCAACCGGGACCAAAGCCCCTCCTGCCTGGGCTCGGCGCACAGGCCACGTGGACACCCATTTGCCCCGGTTCTGGATCGAACCGGGACTAAAGGGTCAGAGCATTAGTACCGACACTTTTGTCCCAGTTCAAGAACCGGGGCTAAAGGCCCTAACAAACCGGGTCTGATCCCCCTTTATCTACTAGTGTAAAGACTTTGCATATGAACATAAAGGAGGGGTCGAAGAAAATCTAACGCAATGAAGACATGGTGATTTTTGGTGTGGTTTCGATAGGTGGTTCTATCATACATCGACGTATGGAGACTCCAACCCATGGAGGGTAACGGTTGCGCGAGTCTACAGAGGGCTCCACCCACGAATGGTCGACGAAGAAGCAACCTTGACTATGGAATCATGGCTTTCTTCCACGAAGGAATAGCCTCACTCAGGGTAGATCATCATGAAGTAGGCGATCTCCTTGCCCTTACAAATTCCTTGGTTCAACTTCACAAGATTTGGAGACTCTCAAGTTACACTTAACCAATCTAGGAGACACAACTCTCCAAAAAATAATAGATGCATGTTCTTTTGGCAGCTTAAAAAATAAGATGGTTCCTCCCCAGCTTATCCCATAAGTCGTCTCTCTCATTCATTGAGGCTTCTAAACTAGTTATGGGATATCTAATTTAGAAGTCCCAATAAATTTGAAGAGTGGCTTATTTTTTTAAGCTGGGGAGAGGCAACTTGTTTTTTATGTCGCCCATAAGAACTAGCCATAGATTTTGTTGTTGATGATGAACTCCTTGCTCGTGTGCTTCAAAAGATAGTCTCTTCAACACTCAGTCACTCTCTCATAGGTTTGGCATGGTGATAGGAGAAGGATTGGAGTGGAAAGCAACTGGGGGGGGCTCGAAATCAAGGATAAAGGGTTGGAGTGGAATCCCCTTGATTTCAACACAAGATAGGTGGTTCTCTCTCATAAAAATGATGTGAAAGTGGTAGCTTCGTCCTGGTTCCTCTCTCTAAGAGTTGGTGGAATGGGTGCGATATATATAGCCAGCACCAAAAATATAACCGTTACACACCTTTATGCACAACTCGATGGGACCGGGTGAAACCATACGGTGAGACCGACTAGTGCAAAATGTTTGAACTTTAGGCTTTTCGATGAGACTGGGTGAAATAGCTCGGAGGGACCAATGGGTGATGACCTAAGCGCTTTCCACACTTCGGTATCACCGATCGAAACACTCGAAAATTCTGATATGAAATCAATAGGTTACAGAAGGTTGGCACGTGCACTTTGGTGGGACCGAATGTCATCTCAGTGAGACCGAGTTGCTAGGGTTTAGGCAATGGCTCTTTCAAGTGTATCTCAGTGGGTCCGAATAGAAGTGGTTCGGGGGGGCGACTTTAACTTTAGGGATTTGGGCAGACAGGATTGTGAGGGTGTGGCTGAGGGTTTTGGAGCAATATCTCTAAGCACTCTGAGCAAATAGTCCATGATCAAACCTCATCTCCTTTTAATAGTATTATCTTTCCTATGGACTCAATGTGATCTTGGGTCACTTAACCAAAAATGTAAAGTCTTAAAACTTTTGCCAATGCTTTGTCCTTTGCATTTGAGGGGTCCACATTCACATCCCATGGGCATACACCTAGATTGAACTTTCCTGAAATATTTTTTCAATAGGCATTAGTTCAATGATGCATATGATGTTATAAAATACCAAAACCACCCGGGGATTAGTTGCACTTTCAAGAAGCGTCGCCGTGCAATTGCACTGTCAACGGGCACGACTACAACATGGGGTACTACCTTGCTGATGGTATCTATCCTCAATGGAGATGTTTGTGAAGACCATATATGATCCCCATAGCAACAAACAAAGTCACTTTGCAACAGAAGCGGCTAGGAGGATGTGAAGAGGGAATTCAGAGTGCTCCAAGCTCGTTAGGGAATTGTTAATAGAGCTGCAATGCCGTGGGAATTAGAGACTTTGTGGTAACCGATGAGATGTTGTGTCATCTTGCACAATATGATTTTTGACGACGAGGATGAAGGGGCGGGCCGGACCCATGGTTTTGAGAAGGCTGGAGAACAAGTCCACATACCAGAACAAGATGTAGACCAAATTATGAATTTTATATCGATGCATCCGAATTTTTGAGATGAACAGGTGCACGTGCAACTACTCAATAATCTTGTGGAGTATATGTGGATCCACGATGAAAACCAGGGAGAAACCAAGGAGTTTAATCTCTAAATTGTGCACTTCAAAAATTATGGTTGAACTATGTATTTTCACTACGAATAAATGTTATTTACATGTGATAATCATTTATATGTTGGATGTGCATAAATTTGCATGAATTTGAGAGTTTTGATATGAGTGTCCCTCTCCGATAGGACATGTAAGGGGTGATCGGTCGCTGTCTATGAATGCGCTCAGACGCATCCACGGATGTTTAAGATTAGATTATCTACGTCCAACTGTAGATACTCTTAATGCACGTGTCATCTCATCTAAGTACTGATACATTGTGAGAGGCCTCAGGACGATAAAATATCATTTCAAGAGCAAGTACACCTAGGATGCACAAAAAAACAACCAAATAAGTTTTGTTGGTTCACTTGCTTTTGCCGTTGGCTCCCACACCCAAAATGATATCGCTTTTGCATTAAGCCTCCACACGTGCTTACGTGCTCCATGAGTTCCAAGTACTATTTTTTTTTTTTGTGACCCCGGCACCATCATACGGAATAGCTGGCTTATTCCAAGCCTCCTTGGTGAGAATCACAGAAATATTCGCTCCACGGAGGACTCAGAACTCTGGTCACCGGGAGCAACACTGTGATCCCAGAGAGAGAGAGAGAGTTCCAAGTACTCTTCCTCTCCTAGGCCATGTCCCATGTGGTCTCTTCGCCTCGCCAAATGTCACCCCACCTTTAGCTAGACGTCGCCAAATTTTTCTTCGTGCTCAGCTCAACTGGCATAGTTGCCACAGCCATATAAAAAGAGACAAATTGCAGCATAATTGTTTTTTTAATAGAGACAAAAGACTTTGCCTCGTCTATTAATTAAGAAGAAGAGAGTTGCCCAGTTAATTTGTGAAAAAACGGGCAAAAATCGTCACAACCATGCTCAAAAGCACGACCCGATCCACATGTGAACTACTCCCAAACCGCGGAGCCACGGGCTGGAAGCACCCAACACACTACTACTGCAACCCGCAACATATGAGTCTCGGTATTGCAAAAGAAAAGAAAATCAATCAACTCGCTGCAACTCGACGAAAACTCATCGACAAAAATCACACACGGCCAAGCCCACACTTGCAATTCAGAAAGCTGAGAACCATCCATCAAGGAGTCATTTGCGCCTCCCCTGTAGTGTCATCCTTCTTGATTTTGCTCCTGCAAGGTTTCCCTTTGAAGACGCCGGATCTAGAGTTAGAGCCACCCTTCTTGTGCTCCCCCCTCAGAGCTTTTTCCTCCAAGAGGCATCCAATCGTCTTCCCAGAATTTTCATAGTCCAAATTGGCGAGGAATCCACAAATCTTGGTGGCTAAAAGGACCCTGGGGTTAGCCACCAACACTCCGGCCACAACAATTTCATCAGCCCCACCTCCAAAGGGCTCAAGCGAGCACCTGTCAGACGTTCATGTACCACCACTCTCCACATATGCAGGCTCTAAGGGAGGTGGAGAGGGTGTCGAGGCAACCGTCATCGCCCCAAGCGAATCCACCTTCGAGAGCACCATCAATAAAGGAGAAATGGGTTCCACACTTAACACATGCAGCTCAGGCATACTTTGTAGCACTGGAGCCACGCCATTGGTGACGACCTCACTCTCAGGGTCACTCAACATGATAGGTAGCGGCGGCGTGCAGAGATGGGCACGAGGGGAGAAACATCCATAGAGGCATGCTTCTCGTTCATCCACAGAACCAACTTGGTGCTCGGACAACGGAGACACGGGAGGCTCAACAGGAAGACTGCCAAGAGCAGCCTCCGCGCATGCCACAGTCGCAACAGCCTCAACGTGCTCCTCCAAAGGCGAAAACGAGACAAGACCATGGGTCACACTCCCATGCTGCACCACCGAAGCAAGGAGCCCAAATGAGCAACTAGCCACTTGGCTGTCGATATCCACAAGACCAGCAATATTTCCAACAGAACTGTAGCTGGCACCTCAAGCGGAGCGAGGCTGGCAAGCAACCCAGTTGGCCAACAACAACCTCCATCCGCTCCATGAATCCACCAAGCAGAGTCGTCCACCCCTGTAAAGCAGTCATCATGTCGTGAAGGGGTTGGACCACCTCCACCAAGCGAGAGACGGTCAAGGCCTGCATCTCAGAGTGCAACATTTCCATCTAGTTGCACTCTAGTTGACTTGAATAATTGAGTGTGTGTGCCGGCTCTATATTTCGGAGGGCCCTTGGCCGAACTCGACGATACGGGGCCTGATACTATACGTACATGTATGTGTTTGCACAATTTATAAACATGTGTATGTCTAACTTCATTTGCAAAATATTAAGAGTAATTTTTCAGCTATATTTTTTTATGAGCAAACACAGTAGGGAAAAACTCCCTACTGTAACTCTATTTTTCATCTATACATCCCCAGTTTGAGAACTCTAACAATAATTGCTGGGAAATTTTATCTTACAATAGAAAGACAAAAGATAGCAAAATGAAACTAACAAGATTACCTGAAATAAGAATCGAATTCTAGTGACTCCGTTCACAACAATAGTAATGCTTCAGTGCTTCAAAAAAATTCTTCAGGCATTTCTTTTAATATTTCTCCATTTTGCAGCACCTGGCAAATGTTTGGGAGGAAACATTGTTAGACTAATGACCTAAACTTATGGAAAAAAGAAGTACTCCTCAAGTACACCAGCACTTCAACACCTTAACAATCATGTACCCCGTATAATGAAATTGGGGATGGATAATCATATAGGTACTTTTGAAAGATCGAGAGGACGATGATTGATGAACTCCAATAGTCACACCATCACAGCCTCGCGGATGGCAAGAGCAAGACGGGCCAACGACGGCACGGCGGCAACCCAACACCAACAGTCATCTGGCTGAACCGGCGGCAACCAGCAAGGCCCTGAGGCGGTGAGCGGCGGCAACAGTCCGGAGTGCCGATGAGACGAGGAAGCGATTGATGGATCATTGATTTTGGAGATGGATAGATGTGTGCGACTCTGTGAGATGCGGCCGTGCGAAAACCGATCCCCTAGTGCAGACAGTCTCGATACAGGCAACCAAACTAAGTGTAGATATTTTTTTTTTGCCTGTTTACGCTCAGCCAGGCTGAGATGGGACAAGTATGCAATGCAAAAACATTTTTGAAGATGTCAACCAAACGCGCCCTTGACATTTTTTTCCTAGCGCTTATGTCCTAGCGATGAGCCAGTTATTGGGCCAAGCCCATCAAGCTGCTCCTCACTTCTTCTTTTTTCTCATTTTTTACTGGGCGATAGGGCCTGTTTGGGACTGCTCTACTCCTTAAAATTCAGCTCTGCTCCGGAAAACACCTGCCAAACAGGGGTAGCTCCACGATATGCTGCTCCGCAAAAAACTAAAATCGGTGGTACAACTCCTAGTTTTTTATGAAGCTCTTCAAGGGGTGCTTCAAAAAACTCTAGAAGCTGGAGTTGGGTGGAAATTACCCACCACTGCCACCAGTAAGTGGATACCCCTTCGTTTCTCCGCCCTCAACCAATCAAATAGATTCTTTCCACCAAATTTTTCATTCGTGAAGCTGGAGCTAGATGGAAGCCAAACATTCTCTTTGGTAGTGCTACAACTTCTAGTTGAAACTGCTCCAAAGTGAATTTAGTGGAGCGAAACTGATTTTTATGAAGCAGAGCAGTCCCAAACAAGCCCTATAGCATACCAGATTGTGGGCTCGTTAACATGAATAAGAAAACTTGTGCTTATTTTCAATTCAACCGGTGCAGCAACCTCCCAGCCTTGCATTAGTTACTGCAAGGTAGGTGTTATATATGAAGCTCCTACCTTTAGCTGGAGCGGTAAACCAAGAGAACAAGACCAATGCAACAAATGCGACCGAGTTTCTGGTGTCACGCAGTGTGAAAGTGTAGATAGTAGAGATGGGGGTGGGAGGTATCAGCAAAATGTTGACCACACGTATGTTAGGGTTCTCGGTTTATATTGACAATCTGCTTGTTGGGCATTTGTCCAACAGTTGTAGCATCTTAATTGGCAAAGTCTCCAATGCATAGATGTCTACGAGCAAAATTATTGCTTCATCAATGGGACGCATGCATACAATCTGTTTTTCTCGCATGTAACTTCCAGTTTTTTTTTATGATTTTATATTCACGTGTGTGCACGACACATGTCTTCTTTGGGCCCATCTAGCAGTTTCAGCGTGTGATTGTATCTATCCCTCTCCCGGATTTTGCCTAATAAAGATGCATTATTATACTCTTTATAAAAATACATGAAACATTTAGGGTGTGATATAAGGGAGAACGGACATCAGGTGTTCCCACGACTTGCATGCTACGGTGATACGAGCTTCTGGGAGCCGCGCAATGGGCGGGCGGCTCGCTGTATTCCTCCGTGCCGCGCAATGATGAACAAAACTATGTTGTAGGGATGTAACCACGGAGTGGGACGCCATCACCATGGCCGATAAGACGTCATTTCATTTCGGGTGCACCGTACCTACACCCGGCCACAAAAGCAGAAAGGAGCAACCAAAAAGGGTTGGCTCGTTCGTTTGTTAGTTGGCTCGCTTGCTTTTGCCCGCCGTTCGCTCCCACGCCCAGAACGAACGCTTTCGCTTTTGCACCAAGCGTCCACACGTGCTCCCAGTGAGTGCCATGTACTCCACTCCCATGTGGCCACTTCGCCTCGCCAAATGGCACCGCCACCGCCACGCCAACGCTAGTCCATCATCACCATCATCATCAAAAAACAATAATTTTCTCAACCGGCGGCAGGTGAGGCGACACCGTGCCAGATCCGGCCCTCCTCGTCGGTGGTGGCGTTTTACCGACGCCGCTTCACCCTCACCCTCAATTCAACCGTCCTCCTCTCGTCGGCAAGGCCAGGCCAAGCCAGCAGGCGACGACGACGACGACGAGACGAGACCACTCCCGCACAACAGTGCGGGTGGGGCAGTGGGATTGGGAAGGAACCGTCGTCTCGACTCGGCTCGTCTCGTCTGGCCTGCCCATCCGCAAGCCCACGCGCTTCCATTCCAAGGAAGGAAGGAAGGAAGGAGATCACATTCACAAGCTCGCTCGCGGGCGACGCGCACCTACCAATTCCGGTGCCAATCATCGCCCCCTCGCCGCCACCGCCACCGCCACCGCAACCTAATCCCCACCCGCCCGCGCGGATCGCTCCTCCAATCGCGCCTTAAGTGGCCTCCGACTGACAGGCGGCTTGGCCGAGGGGAGGCAACGGCCCCTTGGATCTAGCGCCTCGACGGATTGGGCGCCCGCGCGATCTGGCCGTCGTGGGGATGCGGAGGAGGAGGCGATGAGCGGCGCCGCCTCGCTGGGGCTGCGCACGGGGAGCTGCGGCTCCCTGCCCGCGGCGGGCGCCGGCGCCGCCGTCCCCGCCGGGAGGAAGGCCAGGGGCTGGGGCCTGCGCGCCGGCGCCGGGGACAAGGAGCGCCTGCAGCTGCTGCACCGCGCGCTGCGCCTCGTCGGCCGCCGCGGGGCCGGCCTGCTCCTGCTGCTCGCCGTCGCCTCCGCCGCGCTCCTCTGCTCCCTCTTCGCCGTCGTCAAAGGTTCGCTTTTCCGCCCTCCACACTTCCTGGCCGCGGCCAAATGTTCTGTAGCTTCTTCCGGTCACGCGGCTGGCGTTTGCGGAATTCGGATTGGTTCTGGGAATTCCATATGGTTTAAACAATACTAGAATGTTGTCCGTGCAAACTGTGTGACCCTCCCCGCGTCCTCAGTGCTCTTCCTCTCCATCGTTTGACGCTGTAGGCAGCTGCCGTCCGATTCCGTTGCTACTGCTCTATACATTTTGGTTCATGGTCTTGATAGTGGTCTCATGTCTGAAACATTTCAAGCGGGCAGGGTTTAGCTCCACTGAGCTCACTCACAACCTAGCAAGGGCCTCTTTGAATTGCAGGGAACTGAAATCGTAGGAATAGAAAAAAAAAACATAGTAGATGCCACCCATTGAGAATTCCTAGAGGATTGCAAAACATATAGGAATCTCGTAAAAGGTGCCTTTGGATGGTGCACAAGAGAAAACACAGGAATCTTGGAGGATTGATGAGAGAGGGTAGAGAGAGAGAGAGACAGAGTGCAAATGAACTGGTCTCCAGGTATGAAACTCTTTTGCTGATCAAAACCAGTACTAGGCACCTGCAGGCTGCAGCCAATGTGTCATGCCTTTCTTAGAGAATATTCCATCATGTATTGTGCCCAAGAGTTAATAAATCAAAAGAAATGTTGATTTATAATATAGAATAAATGCTGTCACAAAGTATGGTCACTGACCTTCATTGTTTTGTTTTGCATGATGTTGTTTCAGATGACAATACTTCTTCAATTATCATTGCTAGCAACTACGAAGTCACGAATGCCATCCAGAATTCTGTATACCCCAGCACAACAAGGCCTCTGATGATGTCCAATGACCACAACAAATTCGAGCATCCAAATCGGCTTCATCTTTCACCTGATAACTTTACAACTCATCCTTGTGAAGGTTTCGCAGTTCAGCCTATCCTGTTTGATAAGAAACGAACTGGGCCTCGACGTAAGCTTAGTTCTTTGCTCTTTTTTTTCTACTTAGCATTGCAAAATCTTTTGTCCCAATAATGTACCTTGTCGTCTGATCTCTTCTCACCACTCCTGTAGCATGCCCTGTTTGCTATGTCTCGGTAGATCAGGCATTTGCTCTGATGCCTCTACAAGCTTCGCCATCTCCTGTCCTTGAAAACTTAGATTATGCCTTGGAAGACAGCGTCACAGCAAATTTCTCAAATCCGGGCTCTGCATTTGGAGGGCATCTATCTCTGGAGCAGAGAAATAAATCTTTTGACATTACCAATTCGATGACTGTCCACTGTGGGTATGTTACATGCATCTGCTGTTGCAGAATTCCGGATATAGTCCCTAGCTTATCCAAAAGATTAGTCTTTGAACTCTGAAATGTGAATACTGATCGACATTGTTTGCGCTCTTTTATCAGATTTGTTAGAGGAAAGAAACCTGGCCGAGGTACCGGATTTGACATCAGTGATGATGATCTGCTAGAAATGGAGCAATGCCGTGAGCTTGTTGTAGCTTCCGCCATTTTCGGTAACTAGCACTGTTTACCAATAGCTGTAACCTTTTGTTGCACTCAATTATCTGCTCACAATTTGACACCATTGTCCAGGGAACTATGATATGATTCAACATCCAAGGAATGTCAGTGAACTGTCAAAGGCAAATGCGTGTTTTTATATGTTTGTAGACGAAGAAACAATGGCTTATGTCAAGAATTCCAGCTCACTGTACAAAGATAATAAAGTTGGCTTATGGAGGCTAGTGGTTGTCCGAAACCTCCCTTATGAAGATCCAAGGCGCACGGGGAAGGTGCCTTTCTTATGAACAGTAACCTTTGGCAACTACTTGCTTTCTAGTTGAACATGCAGTCACAGTATGAACACATGTGCATTTCATGATTAATTAAATACTTAAATCAAGTATTAACTCCATAAACAAAGAAAGTGAAGTCTGTAAGGTTGTAGTATATATTAGTATGCATGGCAAACTTGTTGAGGGGCTACTGTGCAAAACATGCTCTTGAGCTATCTGTTTTCAGTTGTCTCATTTTTAACCAGTTTCCCAAGCATTCAGAATCTGATGAATTGCTGATTTGCCTTTGCCTGGCTGTTTAAACCTTACTCCGTTTCAGTTTTGGGACCATTTTACTCCGTTTCACTTGTCATCATGCAAGAGATTGTAAGTTTATGTCCAGATGTCTAAATGAGTATTCTTCTAGGAGGTTTTAGTTCCAACATTTTAAGTAGCCCAATTGAAGAAATCTAGCAATTAATGCCCTACGACAAGGTTATCTGTATCTATACGTTGTTATGAGCATGTTGAATGACCAAATACTTTATTGGTGCAGATTCCCAAGCTTCTGCTCCATAGGCTATTTCCAAATGTAAGATTTTCAGTTTGGATAGACGCAAAGCTTCAGCTTGTTGTGGATCCTTATTTACTGCTTGAGAGGTATGCTTGATGTAAAGAGCTTGGTTTATTATGTATTATTTCTTAGTGAGTCTGTTCTTAAGGAGAAAGCTTGTTGTGGATCCTTATTTTGCTGCTTGAGAAGTATGCTTGATTTATTATGTGTTATTTCTTGGTGAGTCTGTTCTAAAGGAGAAAAATCTGCCAAATAGTTTTTTTTTAACTCAAAATCTGCCAAATATTTAATCTTGTGTCAAATGCGGGCCTGCATATTTAAATCGGTGGGGTTACAGAATGGCCCGATTTATCCTTATTGTAGTTTCGAAATTGCATACATCCAACTGTTATCTTGTGAATCTTTTTGTCCCTGATGCTCCTGTCACCTGTACTGTTGAGCCTGACTGTTTATTCTACCAATCAGGTTTCTGTGGAGAAAGAATTCTAGTTTTGCGATATCTCGGCATTACAGACGTTTTGATGTGTATGAAGAGGCAGAAGCTAATAAGGCTGCTGGAAAGTATGACAATGCATCAATCGATGAGCAAATAGATTTTTACAGAAATGAGGGTCTAACACATTATTCTCCCGCCAAGCTTCCTATCACAAGTGGTCAGTGAACTCACCAGAGTGTAAATCATGCATCGTTCATGCACTGTTTGGTTTCATTCTCAGACATCAATCTTTTCCCTTTTGCATTGTGTGCAGACGTCCCGGAAGGCTGTGTAATCATCAGAGAACACGTCCCCATCTCGAACCTCTTCACATGTCTTTGGTTCAATGAAGTTGACCGTTTCACCGCCAGGGATCAAATCAGCTTCAGCACCGTCCGGGACAAAATAAAGGCTAAAGTCGGCTGGATGCCCCAGATGTTCCTGGACTGCGAAAGGCGCAACTTTGTTGTTCAGGTACTGCATCTTCTCCAATCAAACGTTTGATTTTGCTCCCCTAGCACTCAGGCTTGTTGCATGCACGGTGGACAACCACCCGACTGTCAACGCGCATCTCAACCACCGAGCAACTTGGCCTATGCTATTTTGTGTTTCCCTAGAGACAGGCATAGCACATGGCTCACTTGTTAAGCTTATGAGCATCTCTTGTTGCCAGGCATACCACAGGGAGCTACTAGAGCAGATGATCGCGTCCGGCAGGAACGCACCTCCAATCGCCGTCGAGCCATCGCGGAAAATCAGGCCGGGCAGCAGCAGGAGAGCTCCCCCGTCGAAGAAGCCTGTCATGAAGCGGAAAAAGGAGAAGAAATCGAGCTCGCGGCGGCGGGTCCCGAAGCCGGTTACATGGGCGATGGATGCTGTGTGACGGGAGGTTCACCGGGGATGGACGGACGGACTCCCGTCACTTGATAGCTGGGTATGGCCATATGGCAAGAGGTGCCACTAGGGGGTGGGTGGGGGGAGAGAGAGATGGAAGGGAGGATTGTAATTTTTGCCGGACACGAAATGAAATTTGTTCATAGTCGATTATTCATTGTTGTTGTAAATAACAGCGGAAAAGCAGTATCATTCAATTGAGCCCGGCCTGTTTTGTTTCTGGTCAGAGGGCAAAAGAAAATGTGGGCATAATGCAATTTGTTCTGTGTGAGTGGTGCTTAAAAAAAACGATGTAAAAAATCATGGCATGCGCCCACCGTGGGGCTCGAACCCACGACCACAAGGTTAAGAGCCTTGCGCTCTACCAACTGAGCTAGACGGGCTTGGTGATGTTTCACTGAGCTAGCACATTTTGGCAGGACACCAGTTACATTCGCCATTTCCATTGTCAAGTAACTTCAAGTTGATCACCCAGAAAAAGACTGTAGTATTTTATACCAGATGTTTATTTTATGAAACATTATCATCACACCCTTGCAATCATCCATGTACCACTCTAGTTAGTACTTAGGGTGTGTTCGGAACCCCTCCCAACTCTCCGAACTCTCGCGAACCAATTTGTGGTTGGTTAGGAGGATAGTGGTATTCCCAATCCACTAGAGTTCAAGTCCTACACTTGACATTGGTGCTTGCATTATTCCTGGATCATGACGATGTTCGTTCAGTGGAAGGAGACATTCCCATCGATTGCAAATGCACATGTCATGACTTTGTAAAATCTCAAGATGCTATGCCGATTTAGTCTCTGAGAGATGCTCGTAGGGTAGAGTGTGTGTGCATGCATTCATATGGATGAGTGTGTGTGGGCGACTTCTATTGTACAGTGTTAAAAAAAACTCGCCAAGTTCAGCTTCCCAGCAATAAGTGAGGCTCGAGAATGAAACTTTTCTTTGGTGGTGGGAGTTTGGTTGTAAATATGACCAACTCTTGATCCTCGTTTTGGTGGAGCCAGGCTTTTGGGCTTCACGTTTTTACACTATGGGTTGCTTTAGCTTATTGGAGTCGAACCGTTCGGGTCAAAAACATCTATGGAGCTCCCCCGTGTAAAAATAACAATCTATGGAGCGGGTGGAGTTAGAAGTTGGAGGAGATCCGAACACGCCCCATTTGAAGTTCTAGATTGGTCCTAAGTCAAACTTCCTTAAGTTTGACCAAGTTCATATAAATAATTACTCCCTCTGTAAACTAAAGTAGTGATCTAAACGCTTTTATATTAGTTTACAGAGGGAGTACTAACACCCACATCATGCAATATACTACAGCTCTACATATTCAACGGTATAAATAGAACTCGTATTTATTTAAACTTGCATAGGTTTTCTAGAATTAAGTCTGTCTTTGTACTCCCTCCGTTCCTAAATATAAGTCTTTGAAGAGATTTTACTATGGACCACATACGGAGCAAAATGAGTGAATCTATATTCTAAAATGCATCTAAATACATCCGTATGTGGTTCATAATGAAATCTTTACAAAGACTTATATTTAGGAACGGAGGGAGTAAACAAGGTTTGTATTATCTTCTATTTCGACCTACTTCACGGCTACACCAGTACAGCACACCAAGCCCACATATGTCAACTGTTGCAGTTTACCAACGTGGCCTTCGATTGATTTCACCACAAATCATGCTAACTGATGCTGAGCGGCACCGGCCACTTTGCAGCATCAGCTTTTTCTCCCCATCGAAGCAAGAGCTCTAAACAGGCACATAGATAAATCACCCAAAAAGCACATAAAGTATACATATAAATGAATCAGCCAAAAAGCACATGAAACCTTTGTAGCAGTATATTTATTGGCCACTGATTTCCTTGTATACAACAAACCCCTGTCACTGGGATGAATCGACAGTTCAACACTGTCCATGTCTACAAAACAGTTCTGGCAGGAATGTGAAGTTGGGCACCGCAAAAATGCACGAGACAATCAGTACAAACAAAATGCATATGTTTTCTTGCGAGGCGGCCAATCTTATTGAACACAAGGTGTGGGAGATCGCGAGACTTTGAACCCGTTGCTGATCCATTGATCACTGCAGTTTTGGCTCTGGGCACTCACACATGATTGACGGAGACCGTTATAGACACAATAGGGATGAGTTTCAGTCTCCAATCCCACAGCTACAGCGCCAGAAAGAAACAAGTGCCCTCCTGCTGCTACTCTGAATCATTCAGCCTCCTCGAGCATGTCGAGGAATCTCCTCCCATCTGACTTCTGGAAGACTGACCTGTCGAGGTGCAGCTCGTTGGTCGAGACCGCCTCGAACCTAGCCCAGAGCTCCTTCTTGAGAGTGGTTTCGCCGGCGTGCCTTCCTTTCAGGTTGGTGCTTTCCAGGCCTTTCCAGGGGGTGCCAAGCAAGGCCCTGCTGTGCACTGCTGGGGTCTGGATGAGTTTGTCTTCTGCAAGTTCCTGCTTTCCCTTCAGATTATTATTGCTTTCCAAGCCTTTCCAGGGAGTACCAACCAAGGCCTTGCTATGCACCGATAGAGTTTGGATAGGATTGCAATCTGAAAGTTTCCGTCTTCCCTCCAGCTTATTGTTGCTTTCCCAGCCTTCCCAAGGACTTTCTATCATGGATTTGTTATCCTTTGCTGGAAGGGGAACAGGCTTATCATCTGTTGGACTTGGATCCATTAGCACACAGGTCTTGAGGGGCGACAAGAACCAGTCAAGAGCCACATCAGCTTCTTTCTTTTGGCGCCTGTCTCCGGTAGGCTGATTAAACCCATACAGGTCTGGATACCTTGATGCCAGTTCCTTCTCATCAGACAGCATCTCATCAGAGCCTCCAGATGGTGGTTTGTCACTCTCAGACGGTCCAGCACTGAGAATGTCATCCTTAATTGAGCCCTCGGATATCGGTGAGAACACATGTTGCTTACCTCGCAATGCTGTCTTCGGGCATGGAGTAGGCAGTGGTGCTCTCCTGCTCTTCTGAATTGAGAAGCTAAACGGCGAAAATAGATTGTCTTCTGATGAGCTTTTCTTTGCTTTGCTAGGATAAGGTGTCGCGATGCCAGCCCTTGCTTCCTTTCCTTTCACACTTTGCTCCAGATCAGGACTATTGTCATCAGAAATTGTTAGTTTCCAAACAGGTAAATCGGGAAGATTCAGCCCATCCATGCTGGCAGTTGTCCTGAACTGTGCTTTTGATGATCTTGGGCACATGGATGAGCGTGCTTTTGATTTTGGCAATGGTGTCAAGAGAAATAACTGCTTCCCACTGTCAACCATACATGCCCCAGTACGCCATGAAACAAGAGGTGAAGGCGAGACAATCAGGTCAGTCTCAGGTAAGTTGTTGCTACTGCTGCTGCAGACCAAGTTGTGAGGAGGGGATACTGCCGGGCCTGCTGGGGGTAAGATGCTGTTGCTGGGAAACAACTTGTCATTCCCTTTTGCAGCGGATTTTGAACGGGTCTCCATGGTGTGCTTCGAGGGATTTTCACTTTTGGCTGGAGAAGCTTCAAGCGCTTGCTTAAGTCTGGAAGACCATTGCTGCATAAGAACAAAATGAGTGATGATGAGAGCTGAAAGCATAAAGAGCTCATGCTCATGTCTTTTTTGCTTCAGAAAGAATGAAAGAATTCAATGATAGTGCCCACCTTCAAAGAAGAATTAGTGTCTGACAAGAAGCAACTGAAAGATTCTATCTCTTGTTCCCCTCTTCTGGATATAGTCTGGCATTGGAGGGCGCTGGAGACCAATTTGTCAATCTGATTGAGGGGCAAAAACAGGAGAACATTATAAGAACCAGCAAACTGACAAGCTCAGGTGTAACAGTAAAGATCTATCTACAACTTAACCGACAAGAGGAATCAGCATTACTAATCCATTCCGGGGACATACAAGAGACTAAGATTCAATCCACATACAGTAAGGTAATCTAATCTATTTCACATACAGTAAGGTACTAATCAATTCCACATACAGTAAGGTAATCGCTCTTTTAATTTCTTTACATAAAGTATTCTTCCACACAATATCAGTTCAGACCAGTGATGACAACAATTCAGAGACATAGAAAGGACACTATACGAGGCACAGCAATAGAAGATTTCCGGTTAGGATGCAGATTTGCACATCCACCGTTCTTCAGTTATACTGAACAGACACCGGTACGCAACCACATGTCGTGACTGCAGACATCACCAGGCTAGGAAAGAATTATGTGCCCCAAATCTCCACGGAGGTCGGCCAATACAGATACAGTGTTATCCAGGAATACGAGATCCTAACAGGATACGGGCAGGATGCCGCGAGCAACGGAGCCCGCCCAACCCCATCCAGACGAGCATCGCATCGGATCGGATCGATCCATGGCACCACCGCCGAAGCACGAACGAATCACACGGCGCTTCACATCGCTAACCTACCTACCCAACGAGACGGGGGAAAAGGGGGCTACGATGGTTTCGAGCGAAGGGCGGGGGGAGGGGTCGACCTGGGAGACGAGGCCGGCGAGGTCGGAGCTGGCGAGGAGGAGGCGGTCGAGCGCCGGCTCGGCCGCGGCGGGGGCGGCGGAGGGGGGAGCGGCGGCGGCGGCGGCGGGCTTGCGGCGGAGGGATCCGGGCGGCGCCGGGTGGGGCGTCCTGTTGCCGGAGAGGAGGCGGAGGGGGCGCCGCCGCGCCGTGGACTTGGGTCCCTGGCTCTTCTGCATCAGATTGGATTGATTGGCCGGAGAGGAAGGGGGGAGGAGGGTGGTGGCCAACGGTCGGGAAGGGGGTGGATTTGAAACCCGTGCGGCTGTGCGCGTCGGCGTCGCGGTTGCGAGAAGGAGTGGAGACGGGACAGGGGGGCACCTGGGTCGATGCTTTGAGATTCGTGCGGATATTTAATACTATCAAGGTAATATCATTATTAGTAGTCATAAAACTTGGCTTGCCACCGTGGCATGGCCCACATGTCCGTGGCTGAGAGTAGATTTTTTCCATGATAACTCCCTAGATTTATTGTAATTACGCGGAAAATCCCGGGTGAGACCCACCTATTAAGTGAAGAGTATAAAGAGAAAAATTAGACAACCACACCAGCTCGAATCAAATGCTTAACTTGGATCTTTACCTCTTACATCCTTTTTTAAAACACGTGGCCCATCCCAAGTGGCACTGATAGTACATGCGGTCGCTGACGTACATGTGGCCCATCCCAATGCTTACCGGCCTGCTATATAAAACCCGTAGCTTATCGTGTATGCTTCTCTCACAATCGCCAATGGCACCCGTCCATTGTCGTTGTTGCGCCACATTGTCGTCATCAGAGGACAACTCCAGCTGGGAGGCTGCATCGCGGTGGCGGCGTAGTCCCCGATGATGTTTGTTCGCACGTTGCGACGTGCGCGTGCGAAGCTCTAATGGTGCCAAGTGTCTCTTCTTCGCAGGCTTGTGAGGCTTACGAGGTTGCTTAGCTTGCACACACGCATGATACTTAAAGCCTTTGGCTAAAGTGAAACTCAAGATTAGATCCATCTTAGCTAGCCGCGTCATACAACCGAAATTTATGTGACAAAGACGTGAATGCCAAACCTCAGATTTGTTCACCATTAGAATGAATTTGTCTCACGACTTTATTACAGAAATCCTCCAGGAAAAGGCAGAACAAACTACCACAATCATATCATTTTCGAATAAAATAGTCCATATCAAGATACGGCTACTTTATTGGACTCAGATACTAACTTTAACCATTCACATAGAAGGGAGACACTAACGAGATTATTCTTGATGGCGGAGACATGTTGCATGTCCTTCAGTTGCATGATCTTTTCCGAAGTAGACTTCAGATCTACTGTGCCAACACCATGAACAGAAGCATGCAAGCCATTCCCCATCAGGACGGAACAATCTCGTGCGACCTGTTAAGAAGAAAACAAAGAGACATCAGCACACGCATGAATGTTGGTCCCAGTGTTGACCCGTCAATCAGTGAACTGACAAACTGAGAGTACGGTAAACAGATTGTGGTGGTTTGTTCCGCCTTTGGTACCCGAGCAACAATGAAGGTACCCAGATGCCCCATCATTGTTGCTCAGAGTCAGAGTGACATTGACAGACTTGGAGTCATGTCCTGACTTCTTAAACTTGTTTGGTCACTTGTTTGCCCACTGTTCCTCTGAACCACAAGTAAAGCAACGAAGCCATGAGTTGAAAAGTTGGATCGTTGAAAATATTAGCAATTTTCTGAATAATCTAATCCACGAGTAAATAGTAAATATGGAATACGGTATGCATCTCATATCAATACCTAAGCATGTAAGCACGTACAGTACATAGAACCGAAACATTTATGAACAACATATATACGGCCAGCACATGAACGAGCAAATAGGGGATGAACAAATCATGCCCTTCGGTTAGCCAGGCCAACGCGGCGATGGCAACGGCAGCCTCGGCATCAGCCAATGCCTTCTTCTTGACGACTTCGTCGTTAGCCATGGAGTCGATGCAGGGGAAGTAGTGGATGACAACTAGGGTTGTGCGAAAGGGAGTGAGTGAACTGAGTTAGAATTTACTCCACTGGCCAGTGCCTTCTTATATAGGTCGTCGGGTAGATGAGCCTGGGCTCAGGCTCACGACCGAGTGCGCGAACAGTCCACGGTCCAACATCTGGACAGTGGCACTAGTGTAGCAACTCGTTAATTCGAAGCTTCTGCTCGGTTCATTCCCGCAACCCGCAGCGCGCGCGTCGTGGCGAGGCGGACGACGGAGGAGCGCGCATGTATAACTCCTTCTCCCAAGCTCCCAATGACATGTAGTAAAGCAACCCTTATAAAAGGGTCTCACTCTTACTCCATTAACAGTATGGTACTACACTTCCCACCATGCATCTAAATGGGCCTTAGAGATGATTATTGTCTTATATGGACCTAAGCCCATCCATAATCCAGTAATATCTAGACATATCTAAGATCACTAATTTGAGGCGGAGGTCCCCTGGGGAAAAAAATGAGACAGGAGTTAATAACTTAATATTTGTAATGCCACTTCTTCATATTGTCATAACTGATTCAGTTGAGATGTTGCAACAATCCACTTGAGATCACAAAATGCGTCTCACTGGCTTGAAATTTCTGGAGAGCCGAAATTTTTGGCTGGAGGACAGAATCGTCTTCCTGCATTTATACAGTTACAGAGCTACCAGATACTAAGAGACACAGCTCTCCATGGATGCTCCAGCTACAGACAGACAGACACAGCTCTCCATGGATGCTCCTGAGGAACAACCCAACATATATCTATATCCAGGCTATGGCTCCTCAGACCTCGGCCTCGAGGTACTGAGAATGAGCTGCAGCGAGGAGAGCGGCCCCGATACCTGACCCGTCATTCGCGAGCTTGATGACGACGGAGGATGATACTTCCTCCCCTAGCATCTCACGCAGAGTGCTCTCCAGGGTTTCGCTGAAGATTGTGTAGTGCTCGTACAGCCCGCCATCCATGGCAATAACCGTCCTGTGCTTGTCGCTGCCGGGAATGTCCCGTCCAAGCTTTTTGAGGACCCCGTGTATCCCAGCAGCAGCGAGGCGCGCCCCACGCTTTGCAACGATGTCGCATACGGCCACAACTAGCCGTCGCGTTTTAAGTGAGGTGCCCTGGATCTGCAAAATAAATTAAGGATTTGGATGTGTTCAATAAGTGTTACCATGAAGGGAATATTTGAGACAAGCACTAAAATGGGGAGAAATGGTAAGGAGATTACCCCTAGGACATCTTTCAGTTTGGCTCCAACTGTTCTGAGATCAGGTGACGTGTCATGGTGCATCATTGACATATGTGGCGTCCTGGATACATCATCTCAAGCTCTCACTCTCTGGGTATATAACTAAACATATCCCACAGGAAAATGGTGTGGGTGGCAGACAGAATTTATCTGACTTCATTAAAGACTGGACTACTGTAAATCTAATAATCAGGTAAGAAGTTATGCTTGGCAACTTTTTTACTATGTCAGGTATCTTGCCAATGCATTTCTACTGGGAGCTTATTAGCGGAACAATGCAAGAATTCCAGCCCTAGCCCATATACAGTCTTCATGGTTACAGTTTTAGTTCATCTATCTTTCTACGAGTCAATTGCAAGAAACCACCACATTTACGGCTAGGTTTGCAGAAAACCACCAACTCGTTAATCCGTTGCAGAAAACACCGGAAAATTTGCTAAGTCATTGCAAAAAGCACTAATCGGATGATTTGGCTCGTTTAAACACTTTCTTACAAGTGGGGCCAGATTGTAAGGAATTGACTTAGCAAAAAAATAACACATACACCCCTAGATCTAAAAACCAAAAGCAATCAGACCCTCGCCCTGCTCCGGACCGGACGGATGAGGGAGGAGGAGGAGCCGAGCTGGTTCCGGGCGCCGGCGTCGCCGGAGTGCGGCACGATGCAGGCCTGCAGGTCCTTGCTGCCGCGGACACGGACCTCCACGGAGGTGTCCCCGCGCTTGAACGCCTTGTGCAACGCCTTGTGGAGCCCCACGCGGCCGCCCTTGAAGGGCGCGTCCAGCGAGGCCGCGCCGGAGCCTAGCCCGGCGCAGACTGATTCAACCACGTCGCCCTCCTGCACCACGGCCCCTCCTCTGCCCTACTCCTCCACCATGGAGCTCCCCGCCACGCACTCCAGCACCACCATCGCCGCCGCCTCCCGCCACCTTCTGCTTCCTCCGCCCCTCCTCCCGCTCCTGGCCCGCTAGTCCCCCTCTGATTAGTCGAGCGACGATGCTCACCACACACGTGCTGCCCACTTCGTGTCGGCGCCGGCAGCCGAGTGGTGCGGGCGTCAGGGGAGCAGTCACGTGCTGCCCGTGAGGCGCACGGGGATCTTCATCTTCCATCGGAAGGAGTGGACCAGAGATGAAGACCGGCAGGGGCTCGCCGTGCACGCTCCGATGCTCCTCGGTGTCCTCCTACTCTGAAGCGCTGCAACTCCACCAACCGGGCTCCTCCTCCTCCCTCCTCCTCCCGGCCCAGAGCAGAGCGGTGACGGATGGCAGCAGCGCGGCGGCGGCGTGTACTGGATAGGGCGTCGATGTTCCACGGGGGAGGGCCTGATTGCTTTTGTTTTTTAGATCTAGGGGTGTATGTGTTATTTTTTTTCTAAGTCAATTTCTTACAATCTGGCCCCACTTGTAAGAAAATAATTAAACGGGCCAAATCATCCGATCAGTGCTTTTTGCAACGACTTAGCAAATTTTTCGGTGTTTTCTGCAACGTATTAACGAGTTGGTGGTTTCCTGCAAACCTAGCCACAAATGTGGTGGTTTCTTGCAATTGACTCATCTTTCTACCTTAATTCAGCACGGCAAGACAAACACTGTACCATTTCTGTTTATCTGTGTTCCGTACTTTATTATGAAACAGACCAGATCTGTTGAAGTATGCTGGCAAAATCGAGTTGAGACTACGCTTACCTAAGAATAAATGGGATCTTTAGTTTTGGTGGTATATCATCACCAAAAAGAGAAGCTTCTTCAGTCATCTTTAACAAGACTCTTCTTACAATTTCCCCCAAATACATTCCAGAGATCAGCTTTTCATAAATCTACAAAAAGAAAATTAGTTATAGCCAGCGATGAAATAAAACAACAAGATGTATCTCTTTAGTATGAGACCTGTTCACCAGGATTCAGGCTTTCTGCATCTAATGCTTGATCAAATTCAGTCAAAGGAAGATGGGACGATCTGAAGTTCCCCCACTCCATATTTATTACCTGCGACAAATCAGAAAACTCATGACAATCCTGACAACTATCTCAATCTTAGGAATAGACTAAAAGCATGTACAAGCAACATGACTTTTGATAATTACAGACATGTTGTTTCTTCTCCAGTTTTTCACTATCATCTACTCCCTCCGTTCCCAAATATTTATCTTTTCAGAGATTTCAACAAGTGACTACATACGAAACAAAATGAGTGAATCTACACTCTAAAATATGTCTACATACATCCGTATGTTGTAGTCCATTTGAAATGTCTAGGAAGACAAATATTTGGGAACGGAGGATGTATCTAGAAACGTTTTAGTGTTAGATACATCCGTATCTAGACAATCTAAGACAACCTTTTCGGGTCGTAGGGAGTATTTTCTTTTGGCAGCACCATACATTTTTTGAACATCTGTATAGTTTTTGCCTTGTGAAGCACAATAACACTCACCATATCTCCTGACTTGGGAAGGAGGCCATGCCATTTAGGAATTGCATTGGCACGTTCCACGTATGCTGCATTGGTACCTGTACCGAGAATAACAGCAGCAACGACATCATTGTCATCATATCTGCCCCCAGCCAATGTCCCTATAGTATCATTTACCTACATAAGATCATGTGGGTACATGTCAGGTTATAGAAAAGATAATCGCTGGAGCTTGGACACAGGATACATAACAGAAATTATCATGTCACCGAAACTAACCAATGCTGTCACTTTCATATCAAGCCCCTGACGGTCTAGAGCATTGCTTAATTCAGCCACCACATCTGCGCCTACCTGACTTCACAGCAACATGCAGTAACTATTATGTTCCAGATAAATTTGTAAGATCCAACAACGATAGGTGATATAGGCATAGTTTTGAGTAAACAGCATATGTTTCCAGTGAAAGGTCAAGTCTTGTCAGCCATTGTTAAGAGTATAATATTAATCTGTGTGATGTGTATCAGTTGACACCATAGCAAGAACTAACCGTTTCATCAATAGAGAAACCCTTAGTCCACTTGATAAGAGTTCCGGATGCGATTGAAGACTGCTTTACTGGAAAAGAGAAAGTAAAACCAAGTTCTCTTTGCCTTCCCTCAAGAAGATGAAAGTCTTCACCCTCTGAGGCAACAAATTTTGCCAAAGCAGCGGCGATAAAATCAAATAGTTCCTGAAAAAAAAACATGACATGTGACATACTTATCCATTGATCAGAAAGGGTGCAAAACTGACTATGGAACAGTTTTACTTGGGATGTCCCAGTCATTAAGTGTGCCGGGATTGAGATCTCATCACATTCTTGCTTCACAACTCGCCCTTCCTTTCCTCCTAATTGAACACGTAAAACGCGAAAATTTGTCCCTCCAAGGTCAAGTGCATAAAATAGCCCCTTCTCTTGCCTGCGAATGTGGCCCACGACATATATTAGATATATAAATGCAAAGTGCAACTGCATGAAATGGTTTGATGATTCACTGGAGGCTGCAGCTCCACAGATAAAGTTTAAACATGGTGTATGGCACTTGTCAGTATAAGATACCCTTTGTGTAGTGTTTAACAGAAAAATACAGAAAGACCATCAAATGTATGTGTTGCAATTCACCATAAGAAAACTACAGGATTACATGTAACCACCACAGCAGACGACTAAAAATTGCCTGACCTTATACACCATAAGACCAACAGACTTTCAGAAACATTTCACTTAAAAGTTGCAAGGCAGTCCAGAAGGACTAACAACCTAAGTCCTGTTCTGTTTCAACTAAAGAACAGTGGTCTACATCTTGCAGTAACCAGATGATCAGTGACTCAATAAGGTTGGCACATCCATCCAACCAAAGCCTACACGAGCAAAGTTCCAAGAATTAATTGGCAAGAGA
>LR738709.1:645468775-645561980 GCA_902687465.1 Secale cereale
GGGGGGGGGGGGGAGAGATGAGATCTAGATCTACTTTTCCACCAATCACTTTGGATCTAGATCTTGGAGTTCTTCGTGTTCTCTTCTTCGTTCTTCCTCTCATTTTCCTCCCTACCATTAGTTGCTTTGGTGGGATTTGGGAGAGAAGAGCTTGGGCACTCCGTGTGCCCTTGCCATTGCATCTGGTGCATCAGTTTGAGTTCTCCACGGTGATACGTGGAAGTTTCAAGTTGAGAAGTGTATTACTCTTGGGTGCTTGGTAGCCTTGAGCTTGTTCCTTGGAAAGTGTTGGTATGGAAGGCAACCGTGGATTCGGCTAGCTATGGCTTGTGAAACTTTAATGGAAAAGGAATAAACTTTATTTTCTGTTTAGGAACCGCCTATTATATATCTAGCATGGAAAGTGTTGGGAACCTCAAGTCGTTCTCGTTGGTGGGAAAAGTATACCTCCCAACATTTTTTATCTCTCAATTTAAGCTTTGAGCTCTGCCACCTCTACCAATCCCTACTTCCCTCTGCGAAGGGCCTTTCTTTTACTTATGCAATTTTTATTTTTGAATTTGAGTCTCCATCTTCTCTTACAAGCACCAACTAGGAAACAATATGATCGTACTTGAGCATTGGGTGTAACTAATATGCGAGTGTGTTTCATGAATGGATCAATGGTTGAGCATGATGGGCTAGGGATAACTTATTTTAGCATTGATATTTTGAAAGACATGGTTGCTTATTGATATGTTTGAGTATTTAAATCTCATGACAAAACTAGTCTATTGCTTTGAACCATATAAAAGTCCAAATGTCCATGCCATAAAGAAAAGAATATGATATGACATGGTAGGCAGCATTCCACATCAAAAATTCTGTTTTTATCACTTACCTACTCGAGGACGAGCGGGAGTTAAGTTTGGGGATGCTGATAAGTCTCCAACGTATCTATAATTTTTGATTGTTCCATGCTGTTATATTATCATTCTTGGATGTTTTACAATCATTTTATAGTCATTTTATATCATTTTTTGGTACTAACCTATTGACATAGTGCCAAGTGCCAGTTGCTATTTTCTGCATTTTTTACATCGCAGGAAATCATATATCAAACAGAGTCCAAATGCAGCGAAACTTTTTGGAGATTTTTTTGGACCAGAAGAAACCCAATGGGCCAAGGCACCACCTGGGGGGTGCTTCGAGGGGAGCACAACCCACCAGGGCGCGCCAGGAGGCCCAGGGGCGCCCTGGTGGGTTGTGCCCACCTCGGGTACCCCCCGGACTACCTCCTTGCTCTATAAATATCCCAATATTCCAGAAACCCTAGGGGAGCAGAAGGAATTTAGATCCAGCCGCCGCAGAGTCTAGAACTACCAGATCCAGTATAGACACCATCACGGAGGGGTTCACCACTTCCATTGGTGCCTCTCCGATGATGCGTGAGTAGTTTCTTGTAGACCTTCGGGTCCGTAGTCAGTATCTAGATGGCTTCATCTCTCTCTTTTGATTATCAATACAATGGTCTCTTGGAGATCCATATGATGTAACTCTTTGTGGTGTGTTTGTTGGGATCCGATGAACTTTGAGTTTATGATCAGATCTATCTTTTTATATCCATGAAAGTTATTTGACTCTTCTTTCGATCTCTTATATGCATGATTGTTTATAGCCTCATATTACTTCTCCAATATTGGGTTTTTTTGGCCACCTTGATCTATTTATCTTGCCATGGGAAGAGGTGATTTGTAATGGGTTCGATCTTACGGTGCTTGATCCTAGTGACAGAAGGGGAACCGACACGTATGTATCGTTGCTACTAAGGATAAAACGATGGGGTCTATTTCCACATAAATAGATCTTGTCTACATCATGTCATCGTTATTATTGCATTACTCTGTTTCTCCATGAACTTAATACACTAGATGCATGCTGGATAGCGGTCGATATGTGAAGTAATAGTAGTAGATGCAGGCAGGAGTCGGTCTACTAATCTTGGACGTGATGCATATATAATGATCATTGCCTGGATATCATCATGATTATTTGAAGTTCTATCAATTGCCAAATAGTAATTGTTTTCCCACCGTTTGCTATTTTCTCGAGAGAAGCCACTAGTGAAATCTACAGCCCCCGGGTCTCCTTCTCATATTAGTTGCCTTTGCGATCTGTTTTCCTTTGCTTTTATTTTCAGATCTATTAAACCAAAAACCCAAAAATACTTTGCTGCAATTTATCTTATTTATCATTCAATCTATCAATATTTATATCTCTCTCACGTCCGTTACCCAAAAGGGATTGACAACCCCTTTTACACATCGGGTTGCGAGTATTTGTTATTTGTATGCAGGTGTTGTTTACGTTGTGTTACTTGGTTCTCCTACTGGTTCGATAACTTTGGTTTCATCACTAAGGGAAATACCTACCGCTGCTATACTGCATCATCCCTTCCTCTTTAGGGAAAAAAACGACGTAGCTTTAGCAGCCATCACATACCCATAGAATTTTTGTAAGCTGTTCTATAAGCCCAAAGTGCATCATCTAATTTCTTAGACCAATTCTTCCTGGACCTATTAACAGTCTTTTGCAAAATTAATTTTATTTCCCTATTACTAAGCTCAACTTGACCACTAGACTGAGGATGATAAGGTGATGCAATTCCATGGTTAACATCATATTTAGCAAGCATTTTACAAAAATCACCATGAATAAAGTGTGAACCACCATCAGGCATTAAATATCCGGGGACTCCAAACCTTGGGAAAATAACTTCCTTAAGCATTTTTAATAGAGATGTTGTGATCAGCACTACTGGTTGGAATAGCTTCTACCCATTTAGTAACATAATCAACAGTAACCAAAATATGTGTATACCCATTAGAGGAAGGAAAAGGTCCCATCTAATCAAATCCCCAAACATCAAATGGTTCGACATCAAGTGAATAATTCATAGGCATTTCTTGACGCTTACCAATATTACCTATCCTTTGACATTCATCACAGGATGAGACGAACTTACGAGCATCTTTGAAGAGAGTAGGCCAATAAAATCCAGATTGCAATACCTTGTGAGCAGTTCTATCTCCAGCATGATGTCCTCCATATGCTTCGCAGTGACAGTTCCGAATGATTTGTCCCTGTTCATGCTCAGGTACACAACCTCTAATAATACCATCTACTTCTCCTTTATAAGGATGTGGGTCATCCCAAAAGTAATGTCTTAAATCATAAAAGAACCTTTTCTTTTGTAAATAAGTAAAACTGGGTGGTAAATATTTAGCAACAATATAATTAGCATAGTCAACATACCAATGAGTACTATTAGTAACATTTATTGCAGCTAACTGCTCGTCAGGAAAACTATCATCAATAGGTACTGGGTCATCAAGCACATTTTCAAGTCTAGACAAGTTATCAGCTACGGGGTTCTCATCTCCTTTTCTATCAATAATATGCAAATCAAATTCTTGTAACAAGAGAGCCCACCGAATAAGTCTAGGTTTAGCATCTTTCTTTTCCATAAGATATTTAATAGCAGCATGGTCAGTGTGAACAGCTACTTTTGAATCAACAATGTAAGATCTAAATTTGCACAAGCAAACACAACTGCTAAGAATTCTTTTTCAGTGGTAGCATAATTCTTTTGAGCACTATCTCGAGTTTTACTAGCATAATGAATAACATTCAATTTCTTATCAACTCTTTGTCCTAGAACAGCACCAACAACATAATCACTAGCATCACACATAATTTCAAATGGTAAGCTCCAATCAGGTGGTTGAACTATAGGTGCAAAAATTAAAGCTTTCTTAAGTGTTTCAAAGGCCTCAAAGCAATCATCATCAAAAACAAAAGGAACATCCTTTTGTAAAAGGTTAGTGAGAGGTCTAGAAATTTTAGAAAAATCTTTGATAAATCTCCTATAGAAACTAGCATGACCTAAGAAACTACGAATACCTTTGATATCCTTCGGGCATGCCATTTTCTCAATTGCATCAACCTTAGCTTTGTCCACTTCAATACCCTTTTTAGAAATCTTATGACCCAAAACAATACCTTCATTAACCATAAAGTGGCATTTCTCCCAATTCAAGACAAGACTTTTTTGTTCACATCTCAGCAAAATTGGATCAAGATTGCTTAAACAATCATCAAATGACTTCCCATAAACGGAGAAATCATTCATGAAAACCTCTACAATCTTTTCACAAAATTCAGGGAATATAGCAGTCATACATCTTTGAAAGGTAGGAGGTGCATTGCATAAACCAAAAGTCATGCGTCTATAAGCATAAGTTCCAAAGTGACAACTAAAAGTAGTCTTTTCTTGATCAGGTTGAGAAACGGGTATTTGTGAAAAGCCAGAGTATCCATCAAGGAAGCAAAAGTGTGTGTGCTTTGATAATGTTTCTAGCATTTGATCAATAAAAGGTAGAGGGTAATGATCTTTTCTAGTGGCTTTATTTAATTTTCTAAAATCAATTACCATTCTATAACCTGTAACAATTCTTTGTGGAATAAATTCATTCTTATCATTAGGAATAACAGTAATACCTCCCTTCTTAGGAACACAATGAACGGGACTTACCCATCTACTATCAGGCATAGGGTAGATTATACACTACAAAAAAAAGACACATCCATGACATTTTGGGCCGAACGAAAAAAATTATGTCATACTTATGACACTTATGTGACAATAATTGTGACAAAACACGGTATCATCATAGATGTGGTGGGGTCCTACTTCTATGACAAAAAATCATGACAGAAAATAGGCTTTTCGTCCTGGGCGGGCCGGAGACGCAGCTGCATGACATTCTTTGGGCTGTCCATGACGGAAAAAACCGTGGTAGAAGCGAGGGCGAGGAAAATATCGGGGTGTTCCCAGTAACGGTGGGTGGTCGGGGACGAGAGATGCGCGTTTCTATGACACAAGCACATGCGTGGGTGCGAGGCGTTGGGCTCTAACTGAACCCGAGCGATTGCACTGCAGGCTACGCGTTACTGAACCCGAGCGATCGATCGATGGCTGTTAACTGAACCCGATCGAGCGATTCCTTCGCTACTGCTGCTAACTGAAGCCGATCGATGCTGCCTCTGCATGAACAATGAGCATTGCTGGGGGGGGGGGTTTGGATGAACAGTTACCGGTGGGGGTGGCTGAACAGGACCCCGTGGTGTTCCCTCTGGATGAACAGGACCCCGATCGATCGAGCCGGATGGGGCTGGATGAACAGGAGCCCGTGGAGGGCTGGATGAACAGGACCACCCGTGGAGGGTAGGATGAACAGTAGACGGTGGAGGGTGATGTCTACTATGCAACCTTCTTCTTGTAGACGTTGTTGTGCCTCCAAGTGCAGAGGTTTGTAGGACAGTAGCAAATTTCCCTTAGGTGGATGACCTAAGGTTTATCAATCCGTGGGAGGCGTAGGATGAAGATGGTCTCTCTCAAACAACCCTGCAACCAAATAACAAAGAGTAACTTGTGTCCCCAACACACCCAATACAATGGTAAATTGTATAGGTGCACTAGTTCGGCGAAGAGATGGTTATACAAGTGTAATATGGATGGTAGATATAGGTTTTTGTAAACTGAAAATATAAAAACAGCAAGGCAGGAAGTGGTAAACGTGAGCATAAACAGTATTGCAATGATAGGAAACAAGGCCTAGGGTTCATACTTTCACTAGTGCAAGTTCTCTCAACAAGGATAACATAATTGGATCATATTATTAGCCCTCAACATGCAACAAAGAGTCACTCAAAAGTAACTAATAGCGGAGAACAAACGAAGAGATTATGGTAGGGTACGAAACCACCTCAAAGTTATTCTTTCTGATCGATCTATTCAAGAGTCCGTAGTAACGTTCAATCTATCATAGAGTTCGTACTAGAACAACACCTTAAGACACAAATCAACCAAAACCCTAATGTCACCTAGATACTCCATTGTCACCTCAAGTATCCGTGGGCATGATTATACGATATGCATCACACAATATCAGAAACATAACCAACACATAGACTTCAAAGAGTGCCCCAAAGTTTCTACCGAAAAGTCAAGACGAAAACGTGTGCCAACCCGTATGCATAGATTCCCAAGGTCACGGAACCCACAAGTTGATCACCAAAACATACATCAAGTGGATCACATGATATCCCATTGTCACCACAGATAAGCACGTGCAAGACATACATCAAGTGTTCTCAAATCCTTAAAGACTCAATCCGATAAGATAACTTCAAAGGGAAAACTCAATCCATTACAAGAGAGTAGAGGGCGAGAAGCATTATAAGATCCAACTAGAATAGCAAAGCTCGCGATACATCAAGATCGTGCCATCTCAATAACACGAGAGAGAGATCAAACACATAGCTACTGATACATACCCTCAGCCCCGAGGGTGGACTACTCCCTCCTCATCATGGAGAGCTTCGGGATGATGAAGATAGCCACCGGAGAGGGATTCCCCCCTCCGGTAGGGTGCCAGAACGGGTGTAGATTGGTTTTCGGTGGCTACAGACACTTTCGGCGGCGGAACTCCCGATCTAGGTTATTTTCTGAAGGTTTCAGTATTTATAGAATTTTTTGGCGTAGGGCACAAGTCAGGGAGGTTTCCGGGCCGTCCACGAGATAGGGGGGCACCACCACCTGGAGTGGGCGCGCCCCCCACCCTCGTGGGCAGCCCGTGGCTCTCCTGGACCAACTCTTTTACTTCGAGGGCTTCTTTTGGTCCAGAAAAAATCATAAAAAATTGGCACATCAATTGGACTCAGTTTGATATTCCTTTTCTGTAAAACTCAAAAACAAGGAAAAAACCGAAACTGGCACTGGGCTCTAGGTTAATAGGTTAGTCCCAAAAATCATATAAAAGTGTATAATAAAGCCCATAAAACATCCTAGAAGGATAATATAATAGCATGGAACAATCAAAAATTATAGATACGTTGGAGACGTATCAGAGGGCTGGATGAACAGGAGCCCGTGGAGGGGTGGTTGAACAGGAGCCCGTGGAGAGGGCTGGTTGAACAATAGCCGGTGGAGTAGCGCGCGGTGGAGGCTGAACAGTCACAGGTGGAGGCAGGAGGAGGTCGACGGTGGATGAATAGTAGCCCGTGGAGGCCGGAGGGGGTTGACGGTGGAGATGAACAGTATCTCGTGGAGTCCCGTTTTGCGGTACGCCACACCCCTCCCGATAAACAGGACCCCCGTTTCGACCGTAGCGCTCCAACACAAGTCTGTTTCCTCCGTTTTGCGGTACGCCACACCCCTCCCGATCAACAGGACCCCTGTTTCGACCTTAGGAGGTCTGTTTCCTTCGTTTTGCGGTACGCCAGACCCCTCCCGATGAACAGGATCCCGTTTCGACCGTGGCCGGTCGAACACAAGGTTGTTTCCTCCGTTCTGCGGTACGCCATGCCTTGTTTCCATCGGTTGTTCCGTCCAAGCCCTCCCGATGAACACGTCAACGCATTCCGTTCCGACCCAGCCGGTTGGCTCCCCATGAACACGACGAGGACGCAGTTTCTCCGTTCCGACCCAGCCATGTACACGAGCTCTGGCCGTACGTACGCGTGAGTAGGTGTTCGGGACCCCGCCCGTATGTACATACATGGCCGTATTTACTTTCTTGCACCCTGGCCGCTGTACATACATGTACATGCTACGTGCGCGCCTCTGCTACGACACGTGCGCGCCTCTACATCAACCAGTATGTATGTACACGTTCGCGACCAGAATGACAACGCTACGTACGCTTCGACCAGGTGGGTCCCGACTGTGAGGCACTTCCTTGCGTGCGAAGATGTAGCTGGTGGGTCCCAGCAGTCAGGGGGGCGAAACATTTTTTTTGCCCGGACGCACTTTCTTGGGTGCAAAGATGTAGCTGGTGGGTCCCAGCAGTCAGGGGGAAATGTTTTTGCGCGAAATATGGTGGCCCATCCGGCGGGTCCCCGCTGTCAGGTGGAGGAATAATTATTTTGCGCATAATAAGGAGGCACTTCCTTGCTGCGGCCGTGGACCCAGCTGTCAGCCTCTCCACATACAGTCCATGTCCGATGGAAGTCGTTCCTTGACCACGTTGATCACGCCGCGCCGAGAGCACCAGGGCGATGGACGACGGCGAGGCCTAGGAAGGGGACGACGCGGAGCCGGGGAAGACGCGGCAGTGGATGCCCACGCGTAGAGGGGTATGAGGGTTCACTGGTTCGCTGCGGTGTGAGGCTGCCGTCGCCGCAGAATAACAGTGGGTGTGGGTGAGTAGAGGGATGGCCTGGCCAGCGGTGGGAGTGATAGGGAGCGGTGAGGCCTCCACCGCATCGTAGCCGACCACGGGAGGCAGGAGCACGAGGCATGATCGGCGCTGGTTTGGGCGGCTGGAGCAAGAAAACCAGAGGTTGAAGAAGCACTACGGCCGTTGGATGGACATCGTACGGTCACTAGACCTAGAATCGCGCATATTGACTAAGTTGATAAGGCCCTCCGTCCCCGTCAACTTAGTAGGCCCACAAGTCAGCCTGCCACTATACTGGGTCCCAGCTAGCAGGGGGAGTATTCATTTTTTTGTGCGTAATAAGGAGGCACTTCCTTGTGTGCAAAGATATAGCTGGTGGGTCCAAGCTATCAGCGGCGGTAACGTTTTTTCGCGAAATACAGAGGCCCTTTCGGTGGGTCCCAGATGTCAGGTGGAGGAATCATTATTTTGCGTGTAATAAGGAGGCATTTCCTTGCGTGCGGTCGTGGACCCAGTTGTCAGCCTCTCCACGTACAGTCCACTTCAGATGCATGTCGATCGTTGACCACGTTGACCAGGCCGCGCCGAGAGCACCAGGGCGGTAGATGACGGCGAGGCCTAGGAAGGGAACGACACGGAGGCATGGAAGACTCGGCAGTTGTTTCCCACGCGGAGGGGAGTACGACTGTACGAGGGTTTACTAGTTCGTCTGCCATTGCCGGAGGATAACAGCAGGTGTGGGTGAGTAGAGGGATGGCTAGGCCAGCGATGGGAGTACGATGGGGCGGTGAGGCTTGCGCGGCAGCACAGCCAGCCGCGGGGAGGAGGGAGCAGGCAGTCCCGCCGGCCCTTGTTTGTGCGGCTGGAGCAGAAAGAGCAGAGATTGAAGAAGCACGACGGCCGTTGGATGGAAATCCAACAGTCACTGCCTGTGCGTCAACCTTTTTTTTAGGAAAGCCTCAAATCTGTGGAAAACATCATACAACCCATCTGCCATTATTTCTAATAATTTACAGCAAATTTGCTAGTTCTTAAGGTTTTGTTTGGAGCCCATATTCTTTTTGTTAGCATTACAACCCATATTGTGGCCACGGTTAAAAAAATAGACGAAATTTTGCATATTTCGATGCGGTATGAACTGTTTTAACCCCGAAATTTCGAGTCACATTCAAACTGATTTTAAAAATAAATGTATATCAATATAAAATCCAACAAATTGTCCACGCATAAAAATCAATGCAATTTAAAATCTCGAAATGAAAAAAAAGAAATTTGAAACTAATTGCCGGTTTGATCTGTTTTAAAAATGTACAACCCATTTCTTATTACGGATAGGCCATTTTCCCGGCCAGCCGAATGAAGCTCTCCTCATCTTGAAAGATTTGCAGCCCAACAGGCCTGACAAAGTGACTTACTTGGCAAATCACAAAAAAACTGGGATGTGGCAGTGGACCCAGCTGCGGTCGTGGACCCAGCTATCAGCCTCTCCACGTACAGTACTCTTCCGATGGAAGTCGATCGTTGACCACATTGACCACGCCGCGCTGAGAGCACCAAGGCGGTGGACGACGGTGAGGCCTAGTAAGGGGACGACGCAAAGTTGGGGAAGACGCGGTAGTGGATGCCCACGCGGAGAGGAGTACGAGGGTTCACTGGTTCGGCTGCGGCGTGAGGCTGCCGTTGTCGCAGAATAACAGGGGGTGTGGGTGAGTAGAGGGATGCCCTGGCCAGCGGTGGGAGTAGTAGGGGGCAGTGAGGCCTCCGCGGCATCACAGCCGGCCACGGGAGGCAGAAGCACGCGACACGACCGGCACTGCTATGGGCAGCTAGAGCAAGAAGACCAGAGGTTGAAGAAGCACTATAGCCGTTGGATGGACATCGTACGATCACTGGAGCCAGAATCGTTCATATTGACTAAGTTGACAAAGCCCTCCGTCCCTATCAACTTAGTAGGCCCACAAGTCAACCACCCACTATGGTGGGTGATACGGCTCCAACGTATCTATAATTTTTTATTGTTCCATGCTATTATTTATGAAGTCTTAGATGTTTAATGGGCTTTATCATTCACTTTTATATCATTTTTGGGACTAACCTACTAACCCAAAGGCCCAGTCCAGATTGCTGTTTTTGCCTATTTCAGGGTTTTGCAGAAAAGGAATATCAAACGGAGTCCAAACGGAATGAAACCTTCGTAGGAGATATTTTTGGAGGAAATCACGCGAGATAGACTTCGGGGCCAAGCCAAAGGACAGGGGGCCCACCCTCGAGGGTGGGGGGCGCGCCCCCCTTCCCAGGGCGCGCCCCCCTGCCTCGAGGGCAGGCCCGGTGGCCCCTGGTGCCCCTCTTCCTCCTATATATATGCCTACGTACCCCAGAAACTCCATAGGCAGAGCGAAAACCCTAATTCCACCGCCGTAGTTGCTGTTCCCGTGGAGATCCCATCTTGGAGCCTGTTCCGGGAGGGGGATCCACCACGGAGGCCTTCATCAACATCATCATCGCCCTCACCATGAGTTGTGAGTAGTTTACCACAGACCTTCGGGTCCATAGCTAGTATCTAGATGGCTTCTTCTCTCTGTCTGGATCTCAATACAAAGTTCTCCTCGGTCTTCGAGGAGATCTATTCGATGTAATCTCTTTTTGCGGTGTGTTTGTTGAGATCCGATGAATTGTGAGTTTGTGATCGAGGTTATCTATGAAAGATATTTGGTTCTTCTCTGAAATTTTTATGTGTGCTCATAATATCCTTGCAAGTCTCTTCGAATTATTGGTTTGGTTTGGCCTACTAGATCTATAGTTCTTGCAATGGGAGAAGTGCTTGGCTTTGGGTTCAATCTTGCGGTGTCCTTTCCCAGTGACAGTAGGGGCAGCAAGGCACATATTGTATTGTTGCCATCGAGGATAAAAAGATGGGGTTTTCATCATATTGCTTGAGTTTATCCCTCTACATCATGTCATCTTGCTTAAGGCGTTACTCTGTTCGTATGAGCTTAATACACTAGATGCATGCTGGATAGCGGTCGATGTGTGGAGTAATAGTAGTAGATGCATAATCGTTTCGGTCTACTTGTCTCGGACGTGATGCCTATATACAATGATCATGCCTAGATAATCTCATAATTATTCACTTTGCTATCAATTGCTCGATAGTAATTTGTTTACCCGCCGTAGAATATCGCTATCATGAGAGAAGCCACTAGAGAAAACTATGGCCCACGGGTCTATCTTTATCATATTACTTTCTTGTTAATTTCTGCCGCCGTTATTTATTTGCTTTCTTTACTTTCTATTTCTATACCAAAAATATAAAATATCATCTCTATCAGATCTCACTATCGTAAGTGACCGTAAAGGGATTGACAACTCCTTATCGCGTTGGCTGCGAAGTTCCTATTTGTTTGTGCAGGTGCGAGGGACTGGCGCGTGGTCTCCTACTGGATTGATACCTTGGTTCTCAAAAACTGAGGGAAATACTTACGCTACTATGTTGCATCTCCCTTTCCTCTTCGAGGGATTACAACGCAAGCTCAAGAGGTAGCAAGAGGAATTTCTGCCGCCGTTCCGGGGAGGCTTACACAAAATTCATATACCAAGTACCTATCACAAACCCTTATCCTTCGCATTACATTTATTTGCCTCTCGTTTTCCTCTCCCCCACTTCACCCTTGTCATTTTATTTGCCCTTCTTTTGTCGTGTGTTTACCGTTCGCTTGCCTCTTGTTTGCTCGTGTACTATGTGCCCTCAATTAGCTTGCATCTTCGCTTGCTAAAGTATGGATCCTCATCCACTTGTTAATCTCTTTAAGAGATCCCATTATGTTGAACCTATTGCTAGTGAGCTGCGTGCACTAGATTATCTTTATGAGGTTTTGCTTGAAATTAGTGAATCTGAAAATTGTGATGAAATATTGAAAGAAAAATATAAAGTGATTCATGATAGGTCTTTGAGTAAAAAGCATGATTGCAATGATGTTATTATAAATTCTATTAATGTCAATTGTGTTAATAATATGCAAAACCCTAAGCTTGGGGATGCTTATTTTGCTACGCCCACCACTTGTTGCAATGATCATGATTGGGGCGATGATTCTTACGATCTTGAAAATTTATTTACACTCCATCATGAATATGAGATTGATAATATTGTTTGCCATAATATTGAAAGTGGGTTTAAAAGAATGTCAACTTTTGATCCCACTACTTTAGATATTGATCAATCTTATGAATTTTTTGATAAAAGTGGGTTTGGAGAGGTCATGACTTTAGTTAATATTGATCCCACTATTTTGGAAGAGTGTCAACTTCGTATGCATGTGGATTGTGTTGAGAATATGTTATGTGATAGCTATTTTATTGAATTTGCTTATGATCATACATGCAATTACTTTGAGAGAGGAAAATATGGTTGTAGAAATTTTCATGTTACTAAATTACCTCTCGTTATGTTGAGATTGCTATTGTTTCTTTCTCCTTCCTTGCATATGCTAGATCTTGCTTGTCTGGGTAATTTGTTTTCCTATAAAATTCCTATGCATAGGAAGTATGTTACACTTAGATGTGTTTGTCACATGTTTTATGATGCTCTCTTTGTGCTTCAATTCTTGTCTTTGATGTGAGCATCATTAAATGTATCGTGCCTAGCTAGGGGCGTAAAACGATAGCGCTTGTTGGGAGGCAACCCAATTTTATGTTTTTATGTTTTTGTTGCTGTTAGGGAATAAATATTGCATCTAGACTCTGATTAGATGTGTTTTCATGTTTTGTTTAGTGTTTGTGCCAAGTAGAACCTTTGGTAAGACTTGTGTGAAGTTTATTTGATCTTGCTGTGAAAAACAGGATCGTTAGCGCTCGCTAAAGTAGTCTTCAGATTTTACTGGAGCGTGATTTTTAGTTGATTCTTTTTTCTGCTGATTGGTAGACAAATTTCGCAAATTTACCAATTTAGTTTGAAGTTTTTGGAGTTCCAGAAGTAGGCGAACCCAGCAGATTACTACAAACTGTTCTGTTTTTGACAGATTATGTTTTTCGTGTGTTGTTTGCTTATTCCGATGCATCTATGAGTAATATTGGAGGATATGAACCATAGAGAACTTGGATTACAGTAGGTTTAACACCAATATAAACAATGAATGAATTCCTTGCTGTACTTTGAGTGGTGGTTTGCTTTCTCTTACTAACGGAGCTCACGAGAATTTTTGTCTAAGTTTTGTGTTGTGAAGTTTTCAAGTTTTGAGTATTGCTTTGATGGACTATGGAAGAAGGAGTAGCAAAGGCCCAAGCTTGGGGATGCCCATGGCACCCCAAGTAAAATCAAGATAATCAAAAGCCTAAGCTTGGGGATGCCCCGGAAGGCATCCCCTCTTTCGTCTTCATCCATCGGTAACTATACTTGGAGCTATATTTTTATTTGCAACATGCTATGTGTTTTGCTTGGAGCGTCTTGTATAATTTGAGTCTTTACTTGTTAGTTTACCACAATCATCCTTGCTGGACACACCTATTTGAGAGAGTTAAATACGCCCTAGAAATTGTTAGAACACTCTATATGCTTCACTTATATCTTTTGAGTTGAATAGTTTTTGCTCTAGTGCTTCACTTATATCTTTTAGAGCACGGTGGTGGTAATATTTTGTAGAAATTATTGAACTCTCATGCTTCACTTAGATCTATTTGAGAGTCTATTAAAACGGCATGGTAAAGTGTTTAGGCTAAAGAAACTATTCTTCGCATGATAAACATCCAATGTCAATGTAGTAAAAAAATTCACATCTAGTGCATTGAATAGAATGAGATGTTGGATGCTTGATAATTGTTTTGAGACATGAGGATAGTGATATTAGAGTCATGCTAGTGGAGTAATTATGAAATTGAGAAATATTTGTGTTAAGGTTGGTGAATCCCGTAGCATGCACGTATGGTGAACCGTTGTGCGACTAAGTTAAAGCATGAGGTATTTATAGAGTGTCAACCTTTGTGTGGAGGTCGGGGGCGCGCGATGGGCATGTGTTGATTGCTTTGTTTTGATGACTCGTAGATTTTTGCAATAAGTATATGAGTTCTTTATGACTAATGTTGAGTCCATGGATTATACGCACTCTCACCCTTCCACCATTGCTAGCATCTCTTGTACCGCGCAACTTTCTCCGGTGCCATAAACCCACTATTTTTTGTGCAGGTGCGAGGGACTGCCGCGTGGTCTCCTACTGGATTGATACCTTGGTTCTCAAAAACTGAGGGAAATACTTACGCTACTGTGCTGCATCTCCCTTTCCTCTTCGAGGGAATACAACGCAAGCTCAAGAGGTAGCAGTGGGTCCCAGCTAGCAGGGGGTATTCATTTTTTGTGCGTAATAAGGAGGCACTTCCTTGCATGCGAAGATATAGCTTGTGGGTCCGACCTGCCAGCGGGGGGAACGTTTTTTTCACGAAATACAGAAGCCCTTCCCACGTACAGTGCGTAATAAGGAGGAACTTTCCTTGCGTGCGACCATGGACCTTGTGGGTCCCAGCCGTCAGGCTCTCCACGTACAGTCCTCTTCCGATGACTCTCGTATGTTGACCACGCCGCGTCGAGCGCACCGAGGCGATGGACGACGACAAGGCCCCAGACTGGAACGACCCCGAGATGGGGAAGACGTGGCAGTGGAGTAGCAGACGAAGAGGAGTGGGAAACTTGACTGGTTCGGGTGCGGGGTGGGCCTACACTCGGCAGAGAATAACAGGAGGTGTGGAGTGGAGGGATGGCCCGGCCGTCGGCGGGGTAGCGTTTTGCTGAGGAGCACAAAACAACGCCGCTGGCTGCCGAAGGCTGGAGCAGGCGGTCCCGGCAGCGCTGGGGGAAGAAGACGAGAGATTAAAGAAAAATGCCGACCGTTGGATGTAAATCCAACGCCTTCTTAGGCTTCGACCTACTGGCCCACATGTGAGCCAGTCCATTTGTTTTTAGTCCATTTGGTGGGCTGGGTGAAACAATGATGTAGCATCTATGCAGCCCATTTATATATATGGTAGAATTTAAAGCCCATTTGCATTTTTCTCGAAATCCGCGGACTTGCTGGGTTGGGTGAAAATATCATGTTGGGCTAGACGGAGAAATGTTATAGAAACATAAACACATGATTGCACGTCTATTACTGCATTGGTCAGTAAAATCTTTGCAAGCTTATGTATGCAATCACTAGGAGTTAACTTGCCAAGTTATATATAAACAATTATTATTATTATTTTGTAAGAACTTTTAACTTACGAAATAAAATATCATTTGAATTTGATGAGTTAATAGTATGTGGGGTATTATTATTATTTAGGCTAGACGTGTGATAGTTGAGTTGGTTCTAGGGAAAAGTACTGGGAGAAAACTCAGTTTACATCGAAAAAGGAAGTGGGAGAAAATTCAGATATAGGATTAATGAAAACGAAAAATAGAACTAAGTTGTGCGTCGTCTTGAAAAAACAAACATAACTTGGGCTGGTAATGTTATAGACAAGCTAGGTTGGGAGGCCCAGAGGCCGCTTGATACCTGCTGGATCCAAAAAATGTTGAAACATGTCGTGGGCTGCCCATGTTAAACAGCAAAACCTAGGCCATGGACCTGGTGGGCCCGGGACTGTCGGCCTCTCGACGAACAGTTGTCTCCCGATTCCTCTTGTTTTGCTGACCATGTTGGGAACGACAAACGGCGGCGCCGTGGCTAGAGCACCAAGGCGGAGGACGACGTCGAGACCTCGGACCGAACGAACCGGAGCGGGGGAAGACGCAGGAGAAGGGGAGTACAAGGGTTGACTTGTTCGGGTGCAGGGTGGATTCAGAGGTACCTTCCATGCCCTCCTGGCCGCGTAGGTTATGTAGGCTAGATTCAGAGGTACCTCCCACATGTTCAGGTCCTTGGTATCATTGTCTTCTTTCTTGTGGCGTATCAGGGGTCGATGATGGTCTCGGCGAGGTCAACCACGGAGTCCTTCTCCTGCCCGTTGCTGATGATCTTGTATTGCTTCTGGATGTCGACAAGCTTGTTGCACCAGATGGACGAATCGTCACGTTCTTTCTTCTCTCCACCGTAGCGAAGGTGCAGTCGGCGCTGCCGATAAAATGGGCGAATGCTCCAGAACCTATGATGGCCCTACAGAAGTGGTAGATGAGAGCCTTGTACCGCACACATACCCGGGCCACGGCGATCCGCTGGTCCCTGTCAGGAGACGAATGGATGGGCACAAGGTCTAGTCCTGCAACCTTGTGCTTTCTCGTCCTGTAGGTACTGCTTGAAGTTGGTGAGGCAGAGCTTCACCGAGTCCGGATCGTTGGTGTACATCACATTCTACTTGGTGCAGCCATAGGACTGAACGGCGAACTCAAAGGGGAACTCCTTGCTGAAGTCCATATCCAGCAGGCTCACCCCTCGGATCTCCATCGGAGTCTCTTCAAGTGAATGAGTGTGTAGGCGGCGACAGCAGTTCGTTTTTCAGCTCTTGGGGAACTGGATTCAACAGTAAACTGAGTGTGTACAGGCGACAACAGTTACTACCCCTCCCTCGTCCGCTGCACGCCCGGCAGAAGATGGACCCTCGACGCATTCAAACGCCTCCATTAAGAAACCTACTCCGGCCACACATCGGTTCACGAGCGGGTCTGTATTGGTACTATCATAACATGAGTTAGTGGTCACTTTACTTAAATTTAATTAGCTTTAATAGAAATTTATACTTAAAACAAGCAATGCATTGGCTCGTTCTATCAGTGCCATAGGATCAACATGCACAACAATTAGAATTATTATTCTCATGACGCACACGATCATCACATTTGTCGCACTTTCACAAAGATAATATTACCATGTTTGAACTGTTTGTTATGGTTGTTGTCCTCTGCGTCATCATGACGTGTTTCCCAGCTTGCAAGATTCAGAACCAACAAATAAGATCCAAATATTAAGTACAACAAAGATGCCCACACATCTCATTGATTCCCAGCTTGCAAGATTTGGAACCAACAAATAAGATCCAAATAATAAGTACAACAAAGATGCCTACACATCTCATTGATTCCCAGCTTGCAAGATTCGGAACCAACAAATAAGATTCAAATAATAAGTACAAAAAAGATGCCTACACATCTCATTGATTCCCATCTTGCAAGATTCAGAACCAACCCATTAAAGCCTTTTGATAAAGTGAACATCGAGATTAAATCCATCTTGGCTAGCCGTGTCATACAACCCAAGAACTTGGCGAATGCTCTTGACCATCACAACATCTGTAATTGAGTATTCCTGTTTGCACAGATAAGAAAGAGCATGATTACTATAATAGTGGCACTAGTTGAAGCAAACGTTATTTCCAAAACAAGAAAAGATTGCGATAGAATAACTTTAATTAGAAAATAGAACATTAGCACAGTATGACAAAGCACAATCATGTTGATAAAGGACAGTACTGACCGGTGTGAGGGGTCCTATGCCGTCACGACTCGATGTGGTGAACCTGCAAATCCACTCGGATGAGGCCAACCCGGAGATCTATGATTCAATTCATGCGCCTTTTTCTGCAGTTCACCTGAAATGAAGCAAAGATTGCATCATTGAGCTAGCAAGAAGTACTTGCTCTTGTGAGATGGCAGGTTCTTCTTTAGTAGTTACACAAAAATTGAGCAACATTAAGTTTGGTTGTCCTGCTCATGTAAGGTGCAACAATAATTTGCTTATCCTTTTGTGCAGTTCCACTAAAATAAAGTGCCATTGTGGTGACAGTGATCTTGCAAAGACTAATAAAATGTTGCACGAGATTACCAGCAGAATTTGATGGAGATTTTGGAAACTCCAATCACCATTTTGTGCAGTTCCACCAAAATTGAGAGTTTTTGCCCACGTGACATTTTAGTTGAACTGCACAAGACACTCAATCAAAAAAAAGTGTTTTGTGCAGTTCACCAAAAGGTCACAATAGCAACAAGGTGAAATGGATATCCCTATCTGCACAAAAAGATAGAAAGTAAACAGTTGCTGGTCAATAAGAATATACGAAACATATACGAAATGAAAAGAAGCATCTTAATTATGTTCATGGCAATCACGCAAGGACAGTAGAAATTTTAAAACGTCAGCAATGCTTCATGTCACCAAAAGCATTACGATCAACAATGAGATTCCTCAAATATGGGATTACTTTAATGGTGGCATTGCTTGTTTACCAGATACAGTAAATCAACAGCAACTAAAGAGTTGGTTTAAGGGCATGGGACCGTGGGGACACCAGGACACTCAGCAGCGTAAAGGAGCAACTTACTTATCATACTGGGGAAAACAGCAGGAGTGCCATTTGTAACACAGTTTAATTGCATCTTATCATTGAGGCATTAGATTAACAATAACACTGGTTAGACATGTCTCTAAGGTAACAGTGTGATCGCTTCATTTTACATGCGCCCTTACATTAACAACATCAAAAGGTTGGTATAAGGACATGCGACAGTGGACGCATCAGCACAATGTACCTACAAGGAGGCATAAAGTGGTGATGCCGAGTTTGTTCATGCTATGTGAGGGCAGCAAATCTAATCCTCGAGACGTTTTACTATGTGAGGGCAGCAAACGTAATCCTGGAGACCTTGTACTATGTGAGGGCAGCAAATCTAATCCTGGAGACCTTTTACTATGTGAGGGCAGCAAACCTAATACTGGAGACCTTGTACTATGTGAGGGCAGCAAATCTAATCCTGGAGACCTTTTACTATGTGAGGGCAGCAAATCTAATCCTGGAGACCTTTTACTATGTGAGGGCAACAAATCTAATCCTGAGACCTTTTACTATGTGAGGGTAGCAATTCTAATCCTGGAGACCTTTTACTATGTGAGGGCAACAAATCTAATCCTGGACATACTTTGTTGACTTGTCCACCAGCCGCCACTTTCTATCCTTTTTTCAACCAATAATAGATCTGTTCCTTATCCAGTTCGTACTGCGTTTTCCCATTATTTCCCTTTTCAACCAAGAGACCGGTTGGGTATCCAGTCTCTACTACTTTCACCATATTATTTCCTCTTTGAATCAAGTCCTATATTCATGCTACAACTTTCCCCCCTTTCTTCGTTGTTTGAACAAAGCCCTAGATTCAAATGCATGAAGTAGCTTTACCTCTAATAATACTAAAAATTTAGGTGGCTTTGGAAGAGCTGATGGGAGTAAAAAATATGCACATGCAGACACGTGGGGAGCTGGGGCAGTAAAGCAAGGCCGCTTTCGAAGAACTTATACCTAAGGGTCGTCGGGATGTCGGCGGCGGTAGGTCGGATCTACGGATAATACGGCAGGGAGGAAGAAGGGTCGGAGGACCTCCCGAGCCGGCGCTGTGTCGGAGAGAACAGCACAGGCAGAGGATCGGGCCCCTCCGGCGGCTGTGGGTTTCCTCCCTCGCCGGCGATGACCGCGTGAACGATGCACCTTTTAGTCCTCTACACACACCGGCCGAAGGGATCTGGCGGGATCTGTGACCAGCGGTGAGCAGAGAGAAAATGTCGCTACTGCTGTCTTGTTTAGATTTGGAGACGATGAGAGAATGAAGAGAGCAACGCTACTAAAGCAAGTGCTCAGGACCCTGCGTACATATATAGCGGAGTGATTATCTTTTTCTCTCCACAAGTGTTTCAATTTGTGTACATGGCATTAAAGAAAAGAAACTCTCTATTTAAGGTGACTACCTGTACGACTCCTACTTCACTTGTGCTCCACGGCCCTCCATTCATTGAACAACCCCACGGGTGAATAAACATATAGTACTAGTATTTATATAGAACGAACAAGCTCGAACTATTTTCTTGTAGTTAAAAGTTGAGGGTGGGGCTTTTCCCGGGCAGTACGCGCGGCAGTTTCCGCGTAGGCGGTTTGACAGAGAGGCGAGGAGGGTGAGGGAGTAGCGGATTCAACTTACTTACTGCTGGAAAGGTCGGACTGTGCATTTTGACGGCGTGTTACTGTTTGGATCCATGTGTTAGAGTTAGTTTGGGTTAGTTCGAACTCAACTAACCCAAAAATATCCAAACAGGAGGGTTAGTTTGGGTTACTGTTTGGATCCATGTGTTAGAGTTAGTTTGGGTTAGTTTGAACTCAACTAACCCAAAAAAAATCTAACCCACCCAAGAGGTGCTTATTTGGGTTAGTTTTTCTCGGGACACTAAAAAACACATTTTTCTCTCGCTCTCCCCGCAGCAGTTCCCTCCCCACTTCCTCGAAGCTTCTCGTCCTCTCCCCCCTCCCTCTCACACCGCCCATGAAGGCACCTCACCGTATCCGCGCTCCATCTAACCCTGTCACCCAAACACCTCTTTCGTTAGAGTTACTTCAGGGTTAGTTAAGATTAGAATCTAACTAAGTGATTCCAACAAGTGAAGTAGTACGTAGTAGTAAGAAGAAGCAAAGAATCATGCGGTACAAGTCTTTCTATAGATTCCAACAAGTGACTACACCGCGTGTGGTATCTCAAATCTCAAATCTCAAATCTCCCTTCTGGTTTATAGGGCTCAAATCTCAAATCTCATCAACCAAGGCATTTTGGGATTGGAGGAATGTATCTCATACTTTACAAAACAACCCTAATTAAACTCATGCATTAATTACGTAGTTCTCTCATTTTCCTCTCCGCCTTGGTCGCGGTGCACAATATTGACCACTCCTATATGACTAGCCGCTCTATCTACATGCGCGACATCAAAGCATCCGGGCCCACATGCCATCCACCAAATCACAGCGAGGTGCTACAGTCGAAACTCACCGGTCACCCCGGTGCGGCCATCATGACCCGTCATATCACAAAACCCACACCTTTACCAGCAGTGGTAAAGTGGCCTCGAAGTTGGACTGGACGAAGCAACCATCATTTCACTTGAACGCTCGTTGAAGCCCTTTCTCCCCTTTCTTGAAGAAAACCTCACTCCAGGCTACTCACTTCTGCCATTTTTCTTCTGTACCGACGGAGGAAAGGTGGGCAAATCAGTGATGCTGCTATATTTTCATTCCAAGAATCTTCTTTTTGCGAAGCACCGACCGGTTCTCACAGCCTATTCTTTTCCCATTTTCATTGCGACTGTGGTTTCCTTTTGATTGCTTTTTGTTTGTCAGTTCATTGATGGATCCTGGAGCACTAGGCAAAGAGTTGCCGGCGGACAACCCACTGGAGATAGCGATCTCCAGGAAGCGAGCACCGACCAACGAGTTGACCATGTTGGCGGGCCAACCCATGGAGACAAAGAACTTCAAGGAACAAGCACTGGCCAAAGAGTTGACGACATTGGCGGACGAACTCCTCAAAGAAAGTTGGAAGAAAAGCAAGGGCCCCACGTGCCTACCCAAGAAACTCTGATGGCCACCTATGCGAGGCTCAAGTCCGAGTTCGAGAAGATAGTCGCCGTTGAGAAGCAGTATTCCCCTGGCAAGGTGATGGCCCCCATCGAGGACGAGGAGATGCCCCTCGGAGGGATGGGATCTTCCGGTGAGCTGCACGAGGTAAAAAATAATGGCTTATTACCGGAAGTTGTGGTTTTTGATTATTTGCAATGTGCTTGCTAATATATTAGGGTTGTGCAGGTGCCGGTGGACGTCCTTGATGGTTCCGATGTCGCGGGCCGTCCTGTGGACAATGCCCCAGAGATCGTTTTCGATGTCGCAGTCCATCCTGTTGGCATCACCCCGGAGATCGATTCTGATGCCGCTGTTCATCCTGTGGACATCGCCCCAGAGATTTCTGATGTCGTGGTCAGTCCTATGGACATCGCCCCAGAGATCGATTCCCATGCAGCTATCCGTGCTGTGGTCATTGCCCGAGAGATCGATGACAAGAAATAGTTGGTCGCGCTAATCCTTCAGGGTAGTTTGCATTGCTCTGTGTTTAATTACCAGAACGATGCGTGTTATCAAACCATCTTAGGGCTATTGCACTGTCTTGTGTGGGTGGTACTTGCTACTTTTGTTTGATAGTGAATCATGCGAACCCTCTCCGAGTTATGGAAACAGATGTATCCTCACCAGCTTTTGATGTAATATATGGCATGCTTAGATGTAAGTTTGAACTGTTTATCATATCAGCATGGCTTATTTGATGATTCTTGGTGTTAGTAGGCTAGCTACTGTGCGAGCTATAGTACTTGCAAAACACTCATCGAAGAGAAATGTTGGGGCTGATGAGCTCGTGGTACGCTTATACTGATCCGTTGTCGATCGGCCAATAGCCCAAGCTCCTAAAATTGTAGGCTTAGCGATCGATCAGACAATAGTAGACACGGATACATTCAGGCCTCATTTGGTTCATAGGATAGGAAAATCGTAGCAAAAGTACAGAGACGTACAACACAAAATCATAGCAGTACATAGACGTCCCTCCATTCCAAAATAGATGTGTCAACTTTGTACTACTAACTTTGAAATGGAGGGAGTACAAATCCTAGGCGGGCTAGTTTGGCCTAGTGGGATTTAGTGATATGACGTGGTACATTGCCGTCCAGTCTTCGCATGTGGTAGCAGTACTGAGGGTAGAGTAAGTTTTCATGAAGAAGCGGAATTCAACGAAGTCATGATGGTTCCTTCGTCCGACTAACTTTGTGCATGACAGGTGGACTAGGATAATTTTGTGCATGGCAGGTGGACCAGGATGGTCGACGTCCCACATGTCGGCGAATGAAAGTATTCTTTCCGATATAGTGGACGAGCAACGAGTATTCATTGTTTATTTTTGATGAAACCTATTGTCTCCACTGTTACGACGGAGGAGTGTGAAACACGGCAGCCCAGTGAACTTGACATGTGCACCACTCCCTCCTTCCTAATACTACCATAGTGTTGACTATAAGGTTACAACTTTTTCTCACTCTCTCTCTATCCATTTCCTCTCAAATGTTTTTTACCTTTCTTTTTTAGACACAGTTGTTTTTTATTCCTCTTTTTTTGGAATTAGTTTTTTTATACCTAGGAGCACGTGTAGAGACGAGCTCCTGCAGATCCCACTCCTTGACTTTGTCAATGCCTCTCTCTCCTCCACATAAGCGGGCTTGTCGAGAAGACAAGAGATGATCTCTTAGCACAATATGTTTGACCATGTTTTTAGGAATAACTAGTTATTTAAGATAAGGCTAAGAGATGATCCATTGTACACATGTTTTTTTTATCATCTCTAAATTACATGTAAGACTTATGATAAGACTATCTTATCAATCATTGTACATGCCCTTTATAGGCTAGAACTTTACTGGTACTACATGCTATGAATGTGGGCAGCTAGCCTCTGAAGGGGGAGCGCGCGCGGGGAGGTGGTGGGGTGGGGGAGGGGTTCTGGTGGGCCAGGGCAGTAAGAAGCGATGCGGACTCCCGCATGGCCCACCTCACATTATCACCACATATTTCTTGGAGTCCGTGCATGGCGGGCGGGCGATCTCTTCTCCCTCCCCCGTCTCTCTCCTCTCAGCCGACGCCTGCCGAGCGATTAGATTTCGGCTATCGATGGTTTATTCAATTGCAGTCCCACATGTCAGTGAAAATGCAAGACAACGCGTGTCCCCTCTGGTGAGCGGCGTGCGAGCCGGACTGTCGGGGGTGCGACGTGAATGCGACGCGTACGAGTTGTAAGTGTGTCGCCTTTTCCTTTTGAACTTGCAAAGCGTAACATTTTCGTGCGATCGATTGATAGAAATCCAGAACAAAATGACGAGGGCGGTGCTTTCCCGTGCATTAGGCGGGCTAGTTTGAGTGATATGACATGCTACAGTGCCGTCCACTTGCTCCATTTTTATGTAAGCAAGAGTCTACAATCTTACGTGGGAGGTGTGTGAAACACGGCATATCTGATTTTGATCGAGGGATAACTGTTCCCTGCGAAATAATGGAGCACTGTTAGCGATTATAGCATGATAGTTAGGGCATCTCCAGTGCTAGCCCTCAAATTTACACCGGCATTTGTCCGAGGACACTGATGGATGTCATCCAATGCTGCCCGCATACCTTTCGACAACTATATGAACTAACCAGACGAAATTCGTGCAAACAAAGCAAATTTCAAATTGACCGGATGAAATTCAGTACATTTCGAGGAATTTTCCTATAAACTGGACGAAATTCGTTACATATTTCGCACGAACCATACTAAAACCTACTGTAAACCTAATCTAAACGATCGCAGGGCCCTGACCACCATGTCCGGCCATGAACCCGAGAAATCCGACCATTGCCTTTGCCTCCTCCTTATCCGCCTCGATAACCTCCTCCTCCGGAGCACAAGGTTATGAAGATTTCCGCCTCCACATCGCCGTCAAGCGGCTAATCAACCGCCGATTTTTATCCCACCAAGCTTGGCGTCCACTGAGTGGAGGAGCGGTGGCGACCTACCGTGTACTACTCTTCCTCGCTGCCGGCTGCACACGCGCACGTGCGCCGGCTTCGTGGTCGTGGCGGCGAAGGGCGGCTGGGGGGGAGCCGGCGATCTCCTTCGTCTTCTCTTGCGAGAGTACGTCCAAGAGAGCTTTGGAGCGTGCTCGGTGCGGAGCCACCGATGTCCTTCGTCTGCTCCTGCGACAGTACGTCCAAGAGAGCTTTGGAGTGCCCAGAGGCCATGGTTGGAGTGGTGCCAACAGAAGGAAGGGACCAGAGGACAATGAGTGTGGGTCTTTGGCTATGGCTGGGAGCTGGGGCTCAAGTTAATATAGCAGGCTGTAGGATCGAAAGTAGGTCTAGAGGGGGGGTGATTAGACTACTTGACAATATAAAAAATCTGCCTTTAGATCATGCAATGTTTTTGGCAGTTTCACAAACAAGATCAGTTCAAGTAACACCCTACACATGCAATTCTAGAGTTTATGCAGCGGAAAGTAAATTGCACATGTAAAAGAGAGGTGGAGAAGATCAAACGCAGTTTGGTGACACGGAGATTTTTGTCGTGGTTCCGATAGGTGGTGCTATCGTACATCCACGTTGATGGAGACTTCAACCCACGGAGGGTAACGGCTGCGCGAGTCCACGGAGGGCTCCACCCACGAAGGGTCCACGAAGAAGCAACCTTGTCTATTCCATCACGGCCTACGCCCACGGAGGACTAGCCTTACTCGGGGTAGATCTTCACGAAGTAGGCGATCTCCTTGCCCTTACAAACTTCTTGGTTCAACTCCACATCACGACGGAGGCTCCCAAGCGACACCTAACCAATCTAGGAGGCACCACCCCCCAAAAGGTAATAGACGGTGTTGATGATGATGAACTCCTTGCTCTTGTGCTTCAAGCGATAAACTCCCCAACACTCAACTCTCCTCACTGATATGGCTGTGGTGGAAGAAAGATTTGAGTGGAAAGCAACTTGGGAAGGCTAGAGATCAAGTTTCATATGGTAGGAATGGAATGGCTTGATCTCAACACAAGGGTAGGTGGTTCACTTCTCAGAAAGTGTATGGTAGAAGTGGTGGTACTTTCTGATGGCTCTCCTCACGAATGAGGAGGGGGTGGAGGGGTATATATAGCCTCCACACAAAATCCAACCGTTACACACACATTTGACCAATCTCGGTCAGACCGAAGTGAAAACTCGGTTAGACCGAAAGTTCAAATATAGTGAACGTTGGGATTTTTGGTGGGACCGAAAATACCATCTCGGTGAGACCGAAGTGAGTCAAAGGTTAGGGTTTGCCATTTCGGTGAGACCGAAAATATAAACTCGGATATTCCGAATTGATGTCAACTGATCACAGAAGGTTGGCAGCCCTTTTTCTGTGAGACCGAAACTCAGAATCGGTTTGACCGAGAAGCTAGGGTTTGGAGAAACAACTGAAGAGGTTCATCTCGGTGGGACTGAGTTGGAGAAATCGGTGTGACCGAGATGTTAGGGTTTGTGTTAAGTAGTGAATAGTGCTGATAGTTGAGGGAGTTAGATCACCAAGCACTTGAGCAACAAGAACATTAACACAACCTCATCCCCTTTTAATAGTATTGGCTTTCCTATGGACTCAATGTGATCTTTGATCACTAAACCAGAAATGGAGTCTTGAGCTTTTGCCAATGCTTGCCTTAGCATTTGAGGGGTCCACTTCTTCAGTCATCTTGCCATACCAATGTGATTGGGTTTCCTGAAACATACTTGATAAAAGTATTAGTCCAACCACAAAGTATGTTGTCATTAATTACCAAAACCACCCAGGGAGCAAATGTGCTTTCAATCTCCCCCTTTTTGGTAATTGATGGCAACACACTAAAATTATACTAAACAAGACATCAAAGCTTATTGAAAGAAAGACAGAATTATCACGAAAGCTTTGACAAGCATGTAGTACACAGGCTCCCCCTACAAGTGTGCAAGATTTTCATAGATTATGGTTTTGGACTACCACAAGCACACAAGAGAGATAAGCAAGATGTGCTACATGCAGCTTGGCTATATGCATCAGAGCAGAAGAAAAGGAATTGAGTGATAATGCATATGTGCATGGTGATTTCTTGCAAACAAGTATTTACAAGCAAGTCACCATCATGCACATTCTGCAAGATGCATATACTTACCTTGAGGTTCCTTGACATTGTACCTGAAGGGATAAACTTGAGAAAACAAGGTTAGATAACACAAGAGTATTCCTTCAACCAACTGCAAGAACATCAAGAGTACCAAGCCAGGGAGGACATGTATAAAGAGTGTCTCATATTTGAGCACAGGCTTGAATCAGCAAACATGTCTCCGAAGCTAAAAGATTTTCAATGAACTCTGAGAGATTTTGCTTTTCATAGGATATCAATTGTGAAGATTCCTCTAAGTCTTCTCCCCTTAAGCTAAAAGATTCCATGAGATACTGTAGGATCGAAAGTAGGTCTAGAGGGGGGGTGATTAGACTACTTGACAATATAAAAAATCTGCCTTTATATCATGCAAAGTTTTTGGCAGTTTCACAAACAAGATCAGTTCAAGTAACACCCTACACATGCAATTCTAGAGTTTATGCAGCGGAAAGTAAATTGCACATGTAAAAGAGAGGTGGAGAAGATCAAACGCAGTTTGGTGACACGGAGATTTTTGTCGTGGTTCCGATAGGTGGTGCTATCGTACATCCACGTTGATGGAGACTTCAACCCACGGAGGGTAACGGCTGCGCGAGTCCACGGAGGGCTCCACCCACGAAGGGTCCACGAAGAAGCAACCTTGTCTATTCCATCACGGCCTACGCCCACGGAGGACTAGCCTTACTCGGGGTAGATCTTCACGAAGTAGGCGATCTCCTTGCCCTTACAAACTTCTTGGTTCACCTCCACATCACGACGGAGGCTCCCAAGCGACACCTAACCAATCTAGGAGGCACCACCCCCCAAAAGGTAATAGACGGTGTTGATGGTGATGAACTCCTTGCTCTTGTGCTTCAAGTGATAAACTCCCCAACACTCAACTCTCCTCACTGATATGGCTGTGGTGGAAGAAAGATTTGAGTGGAAAGCAACTTGGGAAGGCTAGAGATCAAGTTTCATATGGTAGGAATGGAATGGCTTGATCTCAACACAAGGGTAGGTGGTTCACTTCTCAGAAAGTGTGTGGTAGAAGTGGTGGTACTTTCTGATGGCTCTCCTCACGAATGAGGAGGGGGTGGAGGGGTATATATATAGCCTCCACACAAAATCCAACCGTTACACACACATTTGACCAATCTCGGTCAGACCGAAGTGAAAACTCGGTTAGACCGAAAGTTCAAATATAGTGAACGTTGGGATTTTCGGTGGGACCGAAAATACCATCTCGGTGAGACCGAAGTGAGTCAAAGGTTAGGGTTTGCCATCTCGGTGAGACCGAAAATATAAACTCGGATATTCCGAATTGATGTCAACTGATCACAGAAGGTTGGCAGCCCTTTTTCGGTGAGACCGAAACTCAGAATCGGTGTGACCGAGAATCTAGGGTTTGGAGAAACAACTGAAGTGGTTCATCTCGGTGGGACTGAGTTGGAGAAATCGGTGTGACCGAGATTACTTATGGGTGTGTGTTAAGTAGTGAATAGTGCTGATAGTTGAGGGAGTTAGATCACCAAGCACTTGAGCAAAGAGAACATTAACACAACCTCATCCCCTTTTAATAGTATTGGCTTTCCTATGGACTCAATGTGATCTTTGATCACTAAACCAAAAATGGAGTCTTGAGCTTTTGCCAATGCTTGTCTTAGCATTTTGAGGGGTCCACTTCTTCAGACATTTCCATACCCACATCATCGAACTTTTCTGAAATGATTCTCAAGAGAATATTAGTTCAATGATATATATGTTGTTATTAATTACCAAAACCACCCGGGGATTAGTTGCACTTTCAATCTCCCCCTTTTTGGTAATTGATGACAACATATAGATCAAAGCTTCGACAAAAGATATAATCAAAGAATAATATCGTCGCTTTGAGAAGTATGTGATAAACAAGAGCTCCCCCTAAATTTGTGCATTATTTAAAATTTGCGTTTGAATGCAAATGCACAATCGATTAGGATTATGGGTCACTCTTCCATATCACATACATCTTGGTGGAGCGCACAAAATGATAAGAATGAATAACATGCACTCAATCACCAAGACAAGAGTAAATAGCCATACAATAAGAAATAGCATATGATAAACAATAAGCACACATTAAAGCATAGTATGACTAAGCACTCATTAAGGTAGCATCAAACGTAGTAGCAAGCACACTTAAAGTATCTGGAACCAAAAGAAACCAATGTATCTCAAGGAAAACGGCAAAAGAACGAAAAGACGAAAGAGCACTCTCTCTCTCTCGAAGCCCTATGATCTATAACAATTTCTCCCCCTTTGGCAACAAGTTACCAAAAAGTTCGAAAAGGTATAGAGCTAAACGTCACTGCGGGCTCGGCTGGCTGCTCCCGTCTGGGTCGATGTCGGTGTAGAGATAGCTGCGTCGGCGAAGACTTCTGCTGATGTCTGCGCTGGAGGAGTGGATGCTGGAGCTGAAGTGGTAGCCCTGGAGTCCATCACTGGGATAGCTGCAGACCTGGATCCTCTGGGAACCGGAGCAGTCTGGCGATGAGAGTCCTGGACTATATCATCCTGCATAAGTTCTGCTCTCTCCTGCCTAGTCTCCTCCATGTCTGCCTCAAGTTTGTTGACAGACACCTGAATCTCAGTCAGCTTCACGTCTAGAGCGTGGATCTTGTCCTCGACGATCCTCTCAAGGCTCTCCTGAGATTGCTCAATGCTGGCCAGGCGTTGTTCAATTCTCCGGGTTGCTTCAAGAATCTGATCTCCAAAGCTCTTTGGCTTAGCTGCTGCTGCTGCTGCCTCTCTGTCAGCTTTGGCTTTCTTTGCAGCTTCGATCTTGGCTTGCCCTTCAACTGAGGTGGGATCCTCTTCATCCATCACAACTACGTTGTCCTCATGCTCTGGCTGCAGTGGTAAGTGCTTCCTATCCAACATGAATTTGCCCGTGCCAAACTTGGCGTTGATAAGCATCTGTATCTGCGGTGCAAACCCACACGACCTCTTCTGGTCAGCTGCAGTCCTCTTAATGGTCTCTACCATCAAGTCCATCACCTTAAAAGGTGCCTTCTCATCGAGAATGTGCAGCATGTTGATAGAATAGCCTCGTATCATCCGGTGGTCACCTGACTTAGGCATCAAAGTATGCCTCAGGATAGTGTTGGTAGTGGTCAGACCTGCCTGGAGATAATACACTGAGCCGAGTTTCCATCCCTCCAAATCAGCAGCTGGGATCTCCTTGTACATATTTTTCATGGAATCATGACTCTTCTTAGGAATCCCATAGACATCAATGTCGTCCTCTCTCTGCACTGGAGCGTTCAGAAGTTCTGCCCATTCTGCAACAGTTGAAGAAAACCGTTGACCTTCAGTCATCCATGTGATCTTGCCATCGGGGTAGAAATGGGCTGTGGCATAGAACTGCATGATCATCTCGTCGTTCCATGCTGTCAGTTCTTGACCCACAAAGTCAGCAACTCCACATGCAGTAAAGCTCTCATGCACATGGGGAAAGAAGTCCCGATGCTCTCTGCTGTCAATGTACTTCCAGTCGACATACCTGGTGTCAGCAACAATGGGCTTCTTATCCATTAGCACGGTCTCATAGAAATCCTGCTGCTCTTTGGTGTGGAATCTGGGGTCCACAGCAGTCCTTCTTCTTACGGCATATGGATCAGATTGTCTCCATAGCCTGAGACCTTTGTCCTTCCTTGCCTTCATATCCTCAGCTTGAGGATGAGCATCATTGTGGAGTGGCAATCTGGGACGGAGCTTGAGCAACACATGCTCTTCATCTGACTCAGAAGGTGGCATCTCACCTTTGTTCTTCTCAGAAGCTGGAATGCTTCTGGTTGTCCTCTTAGGCTTTGCTGGAGCTGCCTTAGCTAGAGCAGGCTTCTTGGGCTTGGAGGAGGCTTGAGCCCGAATAGCATCACCCATGAACTTAGCTTTCTGAGGAGGAGGCTGGGGTGCATCTTCTTCTTCTTCAGCATCATCAACTTGAGGTTCAGCATAAACAACTCTCTTCCTTTTGGAAGTCTTCTTCACCTTGCTTGGAGCTGGCTCTTCCAAGTTTAGCTTCTTGGCAACTGCAGACTGCTTCACTTTGCTCGTGCCTTTCTTTGGCTGCTGCCCTTGGAGCTCTTTGGCGACCACTTGCCTCTTTGGCTTGGAGGTAACTTCCTCAGCAACGAAATCGGAATCCTCAGAATCAGACGTTCTCTTCTTCCTGGTTCTCGTAGCAGCAGGAGGCAGACCACTGGGGGTACTCCTCTCACCATCATCACTAGAGCTGCTAGCCTCAGGACTTGTACCTGCCTCTGGAATCTCAGCAAATGGTGATTCGGACCTGTTCTGGCTGTCACTGACATCTGACATGGCTGAAAGACCTGTGAATAGATAAGGTATAGGCAGAATAGAAGAGTTATCACAACTGCAGAAGTTTTTGCAAAAAAATGAGTTAAAACACTTAGTTTTGAGTTTTCACAGAATGTATTTCGGTCAAACCGATTTCAAGTTTCGGTGTAACCGAAGTGTTCAACAGAACCTACACACCACTTTCGGTCAGACCGAAATGGGTTTCGGTCCTACCGAAAAACTAGGGTTTCATAGAAACTTCACTTCGGACATTCCGATTTTCACAACTCGGTCAGACCGAACTGTGTAGTGCAATGGTCAGAGACCAAATCGGTCAGTCCGAGTTTCAGGAATCGGCTTCACCGAGATGCATTCCGTGGAAACCTAAACCTAAGAATTTTCCTCGAAACTAAACGATCTGAGCAATGTATTGGGATCATATCAAACGTGGATTGAATCAGGGCAGTCCTATCATGCAAGAATCAGAAGTGGAGCATGAATAGGGATTGAGACACACCCTAACTTGGTGGTGTCCCTCTACGGCGGCAACGGAGGAGAAGATTACCGTTGACGGCGGCGGAGACCTGCGGCAAGGGCACACAGGCGACGACGGCGACGATCCTTAGATCAGGGCGGCAGCAGCAGGGGTCTTGGAGGGCGAACGGTTTGAAAGGAATAGATCGCGCGCAGCCCTCAGTATATATAACCCCGTACTGTCGGTGGGACCGAGTTGAAAAACTCGGTGTCACCGAGATGTATTTCTGCTGTGCAGTTACACATATCGGTCAGACCGAGATTTTGAACTCGGTTTCACCGAGATGAAACCTAGATCAATCTAAGTGTTTCGGTTGGACCGAGATTGAGAAGCCGGTCAGACCGAAATAGACTTAGAAGGTTTTGGAAGTCAGCCTTAGACGAATCGGTGGTTCCGAGTGCTCCTCACTCGGACTGTCCGAAAAAGACTTGTTCAAAGTTGTGATATAAGCATGAATAGATTTTTGAGATAAGAAAGCATAGATAGCTAGGGAAGGTGCTTAGGCATTCTTGTCCATCCATTTGGCCAGAAAAAGAAACCAAAACAATCAAAACAACAAATGGATGTCCTTGAATGGATAAAATCATGCATCCAACATGCTCACACAATAAGATAGCAACTGAAATATGTGTCAAACATGCACAACCAAAACTCTAGCTACTAGCACACAAAATGTCGATGACTAGGTCATCTATATATGAGTATATTGACTTAGGAGTCAAATGAGAACATTTGATCATAGGTCATACTCATCGTTTAAGCACAAGTGGGGTTACCACTTTTACATAAAGCATTTATGTGTTCACATCATTTGGAGATGTTTTAGCTCAATTTTTAGAGCAAAGCTCCCCCTAGATGTGAGAACCCCTTTTAAAGGGTCAAACTAACCTTGGGTTGTCGTAGAAGACTTCATGTAGATGTTGAAGATGTGGATGCTCAATGTTGATGTAGATCATCATGAGTTGGGAGCAATCATTTGGATTAGGGCACTTTCAATACCTACATGGGTTAGTCCCACAAGGAACAAACAAGAATATCCATGGACATAGAGTGAAGTGCACAAAAGATGATGTCCATGAAAGCAATGATTACCTTGTCCCTTGACTTACCAACAAGAGGGTTTGTGACTCCATGAACAAGTGCATGATGTGGAAGTTGATTGCACAAGTTCTTGCCAAAATGAATATGAGTGAAGTTTGTTGGCGGAGTCACCCTCAAGAACCTACTAGTTCTTCTTCTTTGGGATCCACATCATCTTGATGGGAATCCTTGGTGTTGTGGTTGAGCTTGACGAAGTAGAACTTGATGTGTCCTTGGGAACCCACTTGACCATGGCTTGAGGTGCTTCAATGAATGCATCAATTTCCTCTTGAAGCTTGTCCTTGGCCTTTAGCTTGTGGTCTTGTGGTGGAAGGTCATCTTGAGCTTGTTCCACATTGGAAGAAGTAGGATCATACTTCTCCTTTTGTGAAACAAACTGTGGAGTAGGGTATTGACCTTCTTCCCACTCAACACCTTTGGCGTTGAACTTTTGCTCAAAACCAATCCCTTGATTCTTCCGGTGTCTTCCTTGTTTGCGAACAATCTCCTCAAAGTTCTTGCTTCCGGCAAGACTCTTGTAGACACCTTTCTCTATGATTTCCTTCATTAGGCTATTTTCTTGCTCAAGTGTAACTTGGCTTGAAACATTGTTAGTGGAATCAAGAGAACTACTAGAAGTAACAACATTGGATTTAACATTGTTATTGTTACTACTAGAGGAAGAATTTTTCTTATGCTTGTCATGCTTAGTCTTAATAGGTGGCAAGAAATTAGACAAGAGAAGTCGTTTGGCAAGATATGAAGAACTCTTCTTTCGAAGATCGTCATTGATCGCTTTTAGAAACTCATGTTCTTGCTCTAGAGTGAGCTTCTCGAAGCGTAGCTTCTCATGAGATCTTAGGAGCTCTCTATGATCTTCTTGAGTTGTTTCATGAGCTAACTTAAGAGTGTTTAGTTCTTTAGTTAGACGCTCAATCTCCTTCATAGCATTGTCATTCGACTCTTCTCGACTATAAAGACTACTAGCATTTTTATCATTACTAAGCTCACTAGATTTATCATGCAAGAGCTCATCTTCACCAAGTAAGTCATCCTCATCACTATCAAAGTCAATGAACTCAGGGTGTGTTACCTTGGGGCCTTTAGCCATGAAGCATCTTCCAATTCCCTCATTCGGTGAATCAAATAAGTCGTAGGAGTTGGAGTTGGAGGATACGAGTGCAAGTCCGGCAACACCTTCATCTTGACTATAGTCGGAGTCGGAGTGATAGCTTCCATCGGATTGACTGTCAGAGTCGGAGCCGGAGACCCATTCACCAACATGAGCTTGATGTCTTCTTCTTGTGTAGCTCCTTGATGACTTGTCTTTCCTCTCCGAATCCTTGCTTCTCCGAGGAGGTCTTCGTTCATAACGATCATCTCTACTCCTTCTCTCTTTCCGAGGTGACTCATCTCTTGCTCTTCTTCTTGGAGATTCTTCTCTTCTCTTGTGGGGAGCCGTACACTCATTTGAGAAGTGTCCGGGTCTTTCACAATTGTAGCAGTTTCGATCACGACTAGAAGATCTCTTTCCATCATATGATCTAGACTTTGAGCTTCTCTCTTTGCCTCTATTCTTGTAGAACTTGTTGAAGTTCCTGACCATTAGGCTTATGTCTTCATTGGAAACTAACTTGTCACTTGAGGTAGTAGGAGCATCACTTGTAGCTTTGTAAGCACCACTTGACTTGTTGTGAAGCTCTTCCTTATCCTTAAGTGTCATCTCATGAGCAACAATCCTTCCAATGACTTCAGTTGGCTTGAGAGTCTTGTAGTTTGGCATCATTTGGATCAAAGTGCACACGGTGTCATACTTTCCATCCAAAGCTCTGAGAATCTTCTTAATGATGAATCGGTCGGTCATTTCTTCGCTTCCTAAGCCAGCAATCTCATTTGTGATGAGAGCAAGCCTAGAGTACATTTCAGCGACTCCTTCACCATCCTTCATCTTGAACTTGTCAAGTTGACCTTGAAGAATATCTAGCTTTGATTCCTTCATAGATTCAGTACCCTCGTGCATTTCAACCAAAGTATCCCAAATCTCTTTAGCATTCTCAAGACGGCTGATTTTGTTGAACTCTTCGGGACACAAAGCATTGAAGAGAATGTCACAAGCTTGAGCATTGTTTTGCAACATCTTCAATTCTTCGGGTGTAGCTTCGCGATCCGGAACTTTTCCTTCTTCAAAGAAGTCACCTTGCATGCCAACACAAATAATGCCCCATGCGGCTGGGTTATGACCAAGAATATGCATTTTCATTTTATGCTTCCAACTAGCAAAATTTGTACCATCAAAGTAAGGGCCTCTACGATAATTACCCTCACTAGACGCCATACTCTCCTAGGTTGTGAAACCAAGCTTATGGAGTCCAATGCAATGGAAACCAAGGCAATGGAGACCAAAGCTCTGATACCACTTGTAGGATCGAAAGTAGGTCTAGAGGGGGGGTGATTAGACTACTTGACAATATAAAAAATCTGCCTTTAGATCATGCAATGTTTTTGGCAGTTTCACAAACAAGATCAGTTCAAGTAACACCCTACACATGCAATTCTAGAGTTTATGCAGCGGAAAGTAAATTGCACATGTAAAAGAGAGGTGGAGAAGATCAAACGCAGTTTGATGACACGGAGATTTTTGTCGTGGTTCCGATAGGTGGTGCTATCGTACATCCACGTTGATGGAGACTTCAACCCACGGAGGGTAACGGCTGCGCGAGTCCACGGAGGGCTCCACCCACGAAGGGTCCACGAAGAAGCAACCTTGTCTATTCCATCACGGCCTACGCCCACGGAGGACTAGCCTTACTCGGGGTAGATCTTCACGAAGTAGGCGATCTCCTTGCCCTTACAAACTTCTTGGTTCAACTCCACATCATCAAGACGGAGGCTCCCAAGCGACACCTAACCAATCTAGGAGGCACCACCCCCCAAAAGGTAATAGACGGTGTTGATGGTGATGAACTCCTTGCTCTTGTGCTTCAGATGATAAACTCCCCAACACTCAACTCTCCTCACTGATATGGCTGTGGTGGAAGAAATATTTGAGTGGAAAGCAACTTGGGAAGGCTAGAGATCAAGTTTCATATGGTAGGAATGGAATGGCTTGATCTCAACACAAGGGTAGGTGGTTCACTTCTCAGAAAGTGTATGGTAGAAGTGGTGGTACTTTCTGATGGCTCTCCTCACGAATGAGGAGGGGGTGGAGGGGTATATATAGCCTCCACACAAAATCCAACCGTTACACACACATTTGACCAATCTCGGTCAGACCGAAGTGAAAACTCGGTTAGACCGAAAGTTCAAATATAGTGAACGTTGGGATTTTCGGTGGGACCGAAAATACCATCTCGGTGAGACCGAAGTGAGTCAAAGGTTAGGGTTTGCCATCTCGGTGAGACCGAAATATAAACTCGGATATTCCGAATTGATGTCAACTGATCACAGAAGGTTGGCAGCCCTTTTTCGGTGAGACCGAAACTCAGAATCGGTGTGACCGAGAATCTAGGGTTTGGAGAAACAACTGAAGTGGTTCATCTCGGTGGGACTGAGTTGGAGAAATCGGTGTGACCGAGATTACTTATGGGTGTGTGTTAAGTAGTGAATAGTGCTGATAGTTGAGGGAGTTAGATCACCAAGCACTTGAGCAACGAGAACATTAACACAACCTCATCCCCTTTTAATAGTATTGGCTTTCCTATGGACTCAATGTGATCTTTGATCACTAAACCAAAAATGGAGTCTTGAGCTTTTGCCAATGCTTGTCTTAGCATTTTGAGGGGTCCACTTCTTCAGACATTTCCATACCCACATCATCGAACTTTTCTGAAATGATTCTCAAGAGAATATTAGTTCAATGATATATATGTTGTTATTAATTACCAAAACCACCCGGGGATTAGTTGCACTTTCACAGGCGAATGACAATGAGCCGCGGCAGACGGATGGACGGCTGGCACCGGAGTAGGTTCGTCGGCAGCCGTGGTGTCATTAACGCGGAGCAGCCGCTTGCACTGGGATGCCGCGCGGGTGGCTCTCTCTCGGCCGTCGCGCTGCTGCAATGCTGGCGCCAGTGAGAGGTCGCGTCGGGCGTGAATGCGGACGCTGCTTCAGTGACTTAATTGCAGGTGCGTTGTCTCACTGACATGTGGGCCCAACGGGCATCAGGCCCGCATGTCAGTGACACACCAACTCCACCTGTTGTTAAGGCCGGTGAATGCGGCATTGACGTTCTGGAGAGACGGTGATCGTTTTAGGCGGGAAGCGCGCGCTAGCGATGGAAGGAGTTAAGATAGGCCAGGGCGGTCAGAAGCTGGCATGGTGGTAAAATGTGAACTCATAGATGACGAGCCTTTGAAGCGTATGTGGCACGTATTGACAACCAGGCGGCCATGCAACCGCTCTTGTCGCCAGCTAGCATTCGACGACCACCATTAGAGCATCCACAATGTTGCCTTTTGCTGCCTCCATACGCGCCTCTATGGCCTTAGAGGCCGTCGCCATACACTGCAGCGAGCCGCCTCCAAACCAAAATCGCTAGCGTCACCTCCATGCGTAGAGGCAGCCTCCAAGCATTTTCCTTCTACTAATATAATCTCAGGGCCCTACCTGTCATGTGGGAAGTTGAGTTTCAAGCATATAATTGATGAGAAGAGACACAAAACCAACGAATTATTTATAGTTTTATGGGGTCCACATTAGAGGCTACTTAGTACGCTATACACTGCGAGTTTTTCAGTTAAGCTTAGAGGCAACACTGTGGACCCCAGTTTAGAGGCAGGACCGCCTCCTAACATTGTGGATGCCCTTAGACACCACACAACCATACATAACTTACGAATAATGGACGAATCGATCAGACACACACTCGTGTGCGGTGGCACTATGATCGGTTGCTCACGATAGTACATGGAGTACTCCGCACCATAGTACCCTCTCTAGCTAGGCTGTTTTATAGATTGTCGTTGTGATGGACGATATACATGAGCAAGGCGCCGAGTCACGAGTATGACCGTTGGTGTTCAGCCAAGTGAATACATGCTCGGTGTTCGCGGAGGCCTCCAACAAACGTCTAAACAGTAATGTCACATACGCATAATTTTGGTTTTTATTTCTTTCTCCACTGACAGGTAGGCCCGCATAGATAGATAGATAAAGAACACGAGTTGATGAGGCGCATGCGTACTGTTTGACTGGTCAACCAGAAAAATACGGAGCTATATGCTGAGCCAGTGACCGTATAATCACCATATCTCGTATACAATGATCAAAGTGAGCTATCAAGACAAGTTCAATGACCGCCAATGCATTTCACTCGGTAAAAAACTACCAGGATTGAAGGGGAATCCAAATTTCCTTCGTCTTCTGTCCTTGAGCTCTTGACAAACCAATGCACTTTATGGTTGTCCGGCCACTCCACCCCAGAGCTGTCACCAAGAGTCGTTCATGCCACTGCGCCGCACACTAACCGGTAAGGAAGCGATGCCATCCCGCCGCGCCGAGTTCCTCGCCGCCCACGACCGCACACAGAATGGTAGGCAAGCGGTGGCATCCCGCCGTGCCGAGTTCATCGCCGCTCGTGACCTCACACCTGTGTGGGCGGAATTTGAAGCTGACAAGGCCGAATGGGCGGTAGAGCAAGAGGTGGCCAAAGCCGCACAGAGGGAGCGGAAAAGTCAGAAAAATCTCAATAAAAGAGAGGCTCACCGCCGCAAGAAAGAAGAGGACGCACGCGCTGCTGCGGAGAGGTCGGCGGAGATCCAAGCACGGTGGGGTGTCGCTGACAAAGCCGGGAAGGAGAACGACGGCGTCTGGCCAGCATGTGAGAAGTAGTAGTACTAGTAGTTAGTGTGTGTCTCTGTGTCGCCCGTACGTTTGTTTAATTAATTACGAGCATGTAACAGTACTACTAGTTAGTGATACGTCTCCAACGTATCTATAATTTTTTATTGTTCCATGCTATTATTTATGAAGTCTTGGATGTTTAATGGGCTTTATCTTACACTTTTATATCATTTTTGGGACTAACCTACTAACCCAAAGGCCCAGTCCAGATTGTTGTTTTTTGCCTGTTTCAGGGTTTTGCAGAAAAAAATATCAAATAGAGTCCAAACGGAATGAAACCTTCGCGGGAGATATTTTTGGAGAAAATCACGCACGAGGGACTTGAGAACCACGTCAGGGGATCAAGGGGTGGCCCACAAGGGTGGGGGCGCACCCCCTTCCCCGGGCGCGCCCCCTGCCTCGTGGGGCCCCCGAGCACCCCCAGGTGTCCTCCTTCTTCCTATATAAGTCTACGTACCCCGAAACCTTTGACAACAGAGAGAAAACCCTAATTCCACCGCCGTAACCTTATGTTCCCGTGAGATCCCATCTTGGAGCATGTTCCGGAGCTCCACCGGAGGGGGATCCATCACGGAGTTCTTCATCATCATCATCATCGCCCTCACCATGAGTTGTGAGTAGTTTACCACAGACCTTCAGGTCCATAGCTAGTATCTAGATGGCTTCTTCTCTCTCTCTGAATCTCAATACAAAGTTCTCCTCGGTCTTCGAGGAGATCTATTCGATGTAATCTCTTTTTGCGGTGTGTTTGTCGAGATTCGATGAATTGCGAGTTTATGATCAAGGTTATCTATGAAAGATATTTGGTTCTTCTCTGAACTTTTTATGTGTGCTCATAATATCCTTGCAAGTCTCTTTGAATTATTGGTTTGGTTTGGCCTACTAGATCTATAGTTCTTGCAATGGGAGAAGTGCTTGGCTTTGGGTTCAATCTTGCGGTGTCCTTTCCCAGTGACAGTAGGAGTAGCAAGGCACATATTGTATTGTTGCCATCGAGGATAAAAAGATGGGGTTTATATCATATTGCTTGAGTTTATCCCTCTACATCATGTCATCTTGCTTAAGGCGTTACTCCATTCTTATGAACTCAATACACTAGATGCATGCTGGATAGCAGTCGATGTGTGGAGTAATAGTAGTAGATGCAGAATCATTTCGGTCTACTTGTCTCGGACGTGATGCCTATATACAATGATCATGCCTATATAGTCTCATAATTATTCGCTTTTCTATCAATTGCTCGACAGTAATTTGTTTACCTGTCGTAGAATATCGCTATCATGAGAGAAGCCACTAGAGAACACTATGGCCCCCGGGTCTATTCTCAGCATATCAATCTACATCTACTTTACTTTTATCGCTTTTTATTTGTTGTTCTTGTAAATAAAAAATACCAAAAATATAAACTATCATCTCTATCAGATCTCACTTTCGTAAGTGACCATAAAGGGATTGACAACCCCTTATCGTGTTGGCTGCGAAGTTCTTATTTGTTTGTGCAGGTGCGAGGGACTCGCGCGTGGTCTCCTACTGGATTGATACCTTGGTTCTAAAAAACTGAGGGAAATACTTACGCTAGTATGCTGCATCTCCCTTTCCTATTCGTGGGAATACAACGCAAGCTCGAGAAGTAGCAAGAAGAATTTCTGGCACCGTTGCAGGGGAGGCTTACGCAAAAGTCATATACCAAGTACCTATCACAAACCCTTATCCTTTGCATTACATTTTTTGCCTCTCGTTTTACTCTCCCCCACTTCACTCTTGCCATTTTATTTACCCTTCTTTCACCGTGTGTTTATCGTTCGCTTGCTTCTTGTTTGCTCGTGTGCTATTTGCTTGCCTGATTGCCCTCATGTCTGAGATGGGGGACGATCTTATCGAGAAGGGTAGTAATGCCGAGGGCAACGTCTATGTTGATCCCCCGGATGAAGCTACCACTTTACATATTAAGAAATTCTGGGTTGGTAGCGGCAATATTATTGGAAAATGAGTTCTTCAAGACTTCTTCACTTGTGCCGGTGCTTTGCCCAATATGGGTGGCTCTATTCTTCACAGAACTAGTAGCCTTGCGGATGCTGTATCTATGCTTATAGTAGAAATTCAAAGGCAATTTATCCATATGCATCCCTGTATTCAGAGAATCTTTTTGGAATTTTCCAATATTGAGCATTCTTCTGCTAAGCGTGCAGCTACTATCTTTTTGGCTCATGAATTTAGATATATCATGAAAGAGGCCAGAGAAATCATTGCTCATTATGGAGTAGATGCCGGTCGACCTCCTATAGAGGCTATCTTGTTCAATCAAGAAGACCTAATGCGGTTGCGATCCCCTGATCATGTTGCTTTTAATGAAAACCTTAGAAAAAAGGTTCCTGTTGAGATCTTGATTGATAGAATTTCTGAGATAAACAATGATTTTGCTATTCAAAATAATGGGTTAGGCTTCTCCCTTGAGCGAAGGCTTATGACCTTCTGCCAAAAGAATGCCTATAATGATGAATTGGTTATCCACTACAAGGTGCTAAAAGAGGAACATGTTCCTCCCGAGATTGATGTAGGGGACTTTTGTCCCATTAAATTTAGCCCTTTTCATTACTTTTGATTGCCACAAAGGAAGCTTGCTGCTGAACGTAGGGAATATGAGATGAGCTTTCGCGACATATCATATCATTATGGCATTCCCTAGATTTATCTTGTATCGTGCCTAGCTAGGGGCGTAAAACGATAGCGCTTGTTAAGAGGCAACCCAACTTTATATTTTTTGTTTTTGTTGCTGTTAGGGAATAAATATTTCATCTAGCCTCTGATTAGATGCGGTTTCATGTTTTGTTTAGTGTTTGTGCCAAGTAGAACCTTTGGGAAGACTTGTGTGAAGTTTATATGATCTTGCTGTGAAAAACAGAATCGTTAGCGCTTGCTAAAGTGGTCTTCAGATTTTACTGGAGCATGATATTTAGTTGATTCTTTTTGAAGATGATTACTAGACAAATTCCGCAAATTTAAAAATTTAGTTTGAATTTTTTGGAGTTCCAGAAGTAGGCGAAACCTACAGATTACTCCAGACTGTTCTGTTTTTGACAGATTCTGTTTTTCGTGTGTTGTTTGCTTATTTCAATGCATCTATGAGTAGTATTGGCAAGTATGAACCATAGAGAAGTTGGAATACAGTAGGTTTAACACCTATATAAACAAAGAATGAATTCATTGCTGCACCTTTGAGTAGTGGTTTGCTTTCTTATACTAACGGAGCTCACGAGAATTTTTGTCTAAGTTTTGTGTTGTGAAGTTTTCAAGTTTTGAGTATTGCTTTGATGGACTATGGAACAAGGAGTAGAAAAGGCCTAAGCTTGGGGATGCCCATGCACCCCAAGTAAAATTTAAGGATGATCAAAAGGTTAAGCTTGGGGATGCCCCGGGAAGGCATCCCCTCCTTCGTCTTCATCCATCCAAGTAAAATTCAAGGATAATTCAAGGATATGTGTTTTGCTTGGAGCATCTTGTATAATTTGAGTCTTTGCTTGTTAGTTTTTCACAATCATCCTTGCTGGACACACCTATTTGAGAGAGTTAAATATGGCCTAGGAATTGTTAGAACACTCTATGTGCTTCACTTATATCTTTTGAGTTGAATAGTTTTTGCTCTAGTGCTTCACTTATATCTTTTAGAGCACGGTGGTGGTTATATTTTGTAGAAATTTTTGAACTCTCATGCTTCACTTATATCTATTTGAGAGTCTATTAAAACAGCATGGTAATGTGTTTAGGCTAAAGAAACTAGTCTTCACATGATAGACATCCAATGTCAATGTAGTAAAAAAATTCACACCAAGTGCATTGAATAGAATGAGATGTTGGATGCTTGATAATTGTTTTGAGATATGAGGATAGTGATATTAGAGTCATGCTAGTGGAGTTATTATGAAAGTGAGAAATACTTGTGTTAAGGTTAGTGATTCCCGTAGCATGCACGTACGGTGAACCGCTATGTGATGAAGTTAGAGCATGAGGTATTTGTAAAGTGCTAACCTTTGTGTGGAGGTCGGGGGCGCACGATGGTTAACTCCTAGCAACCTCCCCCCTAGGAGCATGCGTTGATTTCTTTGTTTTGATGACTCGTAGATTTTTGCAATAAGTATATGAGTTCTTATGACTAATGTTGAGTCCATGGATTATACACACTCTCACCCTTCCACCATTGCTAGCCTCTCTTGTACCGCGCAACTTTCGCCGGTACCATAAACCCACTATATATCCTTCCTCAAAACAGCCACCATATTGTTCCTCAAAATAGCCACCATACCTACCTATCATGGAATTTCCGTAGCCATTCCGAGATATATTGCCATGCAACTTTCCACTGTTCTGTTCATATGACACGCATCATATTGTCATATTGCCATGCATGATCATGTAGTTGACATCGTATTTGTGGCAAGGCCACCATGCATAATTTTCATACATGTCACTCTTGTTTCATTGCACATACCGGTACACCGCCGGAGGCATTCATATAGAGTCATACTTTGTTGTAGTATCGAGTTGTAATGAAAGTGTGATGATCATCATTATTAGAGCATTGTCCCATGGGAGGAAAGGCTAAATCTATAAAGCCCCTCCGCAAAAAAAAAAGAAAGGCCAAAGAAAGAAAAAAATAAAGGCCCCAAAAAAAGGAGAAAAAGAAAAAAGAAAAGAAAAGAAAAAGGGACAATTGCTACTATCTTTTTTCCACACTTGTGCTTCAAAGTAGCACCATGTTCTTCATTGTAGAGAGTCTCATGTTTAGTCACTTTCATATTCTAGTGGGAATTTTCGTTATAGAACTTGGTGTTGGAAATATGCCCTAGAGGCAATAATAAAATGGTTATTATTATATTTCCTTGTTCATGATAATTGTCTATTGTTCATGCTTTAATTGTATTATCCCGAAACAGTGATACATGTGTGAATACATAGACCACAACGTGTCCCTAGTAAGCCTCTAGTTGACTAGCTCGTTGATCAACAGATGGTTACGGTTTCCTGACCATGGACATTGGATGTCATTGATAACGGGGTCACATCATTAGGAGAATGATGTGATGGACAAGACTCAATCCTAAGCCTAGCACAAGATCGTGTAGTTCGTATGCTAAAGCTTTTCCAATGTCAAGTATCCTTTCCTTAGCCCATGAGGTTGTGCAACTCCCGGATACCGTAGGAATACTTTGGGTGTGCCAAACGTCACAACGTAACTGGGTGGCTATAAAGGTACACTACGGGTATCTCCGAAAGCATCTGTTAGGTTGGCACGAACCGAGACTGGGATTTGTCACTCCGTATGACGGAGAGGTATCTCTGGGCCCACTCGGTAATACATTATCGTAATGAGCTCAATGTGACTAAGGGGTTAGTCACGGGATGATGTGTTACGGAACGAGTAAAGTGACTTGCCATAACGAGATTGAACAAGGTATCGGTATACCGACGATCGAATCTCAGGCAAGTACTATACCGATAGACAAAGGGAATTGCGTACGGGATTGATTGAATCCTCGACATCGTGGTTCATCCGATGTGATCATCGAGGAGCATGTGGGAGCCAACATGGGTATCCAGATCCCGCTGTTGGTTATTGACCGGAGAGTCGTCTCGGTCATGTCTGCGTGTCTCCCGAACCCGTAGGGTCTACACACTTAAGGTTCAGTGACGCTAGGGTTGTAGAGATATTAGTATGCGGTAACCCGAAAGTTGTTCAGAGTCCCGGATGAGATCCTGGACGTCACGAGGAGTTCCGGAATGGTCCGGAGGTAATGATTTGTATATAGGAAGTCCAGTTTCGGCCACCGGGAAAGTTTCGGGGGTCACCGGTATTGTACCGAGACCACCGGAAGGGTCCCGGGGGTCCACCGGGTGGGGCCACCTATCCCGGAGGGCCCCATGGGCTGAAGTGGGAAGGGAACCAGCCCCTGGTGGGCTGGTGCGCCCCCCATGGGCCTCCCCCTGCGCCTAGGGTTGGAAACCCTGGGGATGGGGGCGCCCAACCAAACTTGGGGGGCAAGTCCCCCCTAGGCCGCCCCCCCTTTTGAGATGGGATCTCTAGGGGCCGGCACCCCCCTTAGGGCCCCTATATAAAGAGGGGGGAGGGAGGGCTGCGCACCCCAGTCCCTGGCGCCTCCCTCTCCCTCGTAACACCTCTCCCTCTCGCTGAGCTTGGTGAAGCCCTGCCGAGATCCCCGCTGCTTCCACCACCACGCCGTCGTGCTGCTGGATCTCCATCAACCTCTCCCCCACTTGCTTGATAAAGAAGGAGGAGACGTCTCTCCCAACCATACGTGTGTTGAACGCGGAGGTGCCATCCGTTTGACGCTCGGTCATCGGTGATTTGGATCACGACGAGTACGACTCCATCAACCCCGTTCTCTTGAACGCTTCCGCTCGCGATCTACAAGGGTATGTAGATGCACTCCCCTCTCCCTCGTTGCTAGATGACTCCATAGATTGATCTTCGTGATGCATAGAAAATTTTAAAATTCTGCTACGCTCCCAACAGTGGCATCATGAGCTAGGTCTATGCGTAGTTACTATGCACGAGTAGAACACAAGTTGTTATGGGCGAAGATCATGTCAATTTACTTGCCTCTACTAGTCTTATCTTGATTCGACGGCATCGTGGGATGAAGCGGCCCTGAATGACCTTACACGTACGCTGACGTGAGACAGGTTCCATCGACTGACATGCACTAGTTGCATAAGGTGGCTAGCGGGTGTCTGTCTCTCCCACTTTAGTCAGATCGGATTCGATGAAAAGGGTCCTTATGAATGGTAAATAGAAATTGGCATATCACGTTGTGCTTTTGGCGTAGGTAAGAAACGTTCTTGCTAGAAACCTATAGCAGCCACGTAAAAACTTGCAACAACAATTAGAGGACATCTAACTTGTTCTTGGAGCATGTGCCGTGTGATGTGATATGGCCAAAAGGATGTGATGAATGATATATATGTGATGTATGAGATTGATCATGTTCTTGTAATAGGAATCACGACTTGCATGTCGATGAGTGTGACAACCGGCAGGAGCCATAGGAGTTGTCAGCTGAAGCCATATACCAAGAGCCTGCCAAAGAGCCTATTAGTCTTCACAATGCTGATCACCAAAGCTTCACTCAACCCATTGAAGGAGTTCCAGCAGTCAGTCGTGTTTATCCTCTGGATGGCCATACTCGTTTACCTCGCCATGCAGACTGAAGCCACTGAGAGCACCATTGCTCAAAGGCCTCGGAAGCGTTCTCGTGTTCTCAATGACCGAGAGCTTCTCGTTGCCTTACATCAGAAACATGATAAGCATCGCTAATGGCTGAAGCGTCAGATGCAAAGCCTCTTGGTGGACGTCAATCGCATTCACAACCTTGCCACCAAGAATGCCTTGGTTGCTCATGAAACCTGTCGGAGGTCATGGAAGAGCTTGACTTTGCTGAGTGCTGAAGCAGATCTTCAAGATGATGGCTTCACTGAGAGATTCAAGTTTTACCACACTCCTCCAAGGAATGCTTTTTTGCGTCGAACTCCGTCTCTTGAAGACTCTGACTATTCCTCCTCCGCTGCAACTATGGACGCCAAGGTGATAGATGATCAAGATGATGCGACCTCACCACCTCCTCCTTCAGCGCGTGTCGACACTGCACCAACTTCTTCTGCACCGCCAAACACCAACGCCGACCCTGCATCTTCTCCTGCTCCAACTGGGAACGAGTAGAGGCTCTATGTCTTCAAACCTTTTTGGTCCTTACTGACAAAAGGGGGAGAAGCATATGAGTTGATAGTCTTCAAGCGGGTCCATATGGGCGGGTGCTTTATATTTTGCCTAGTGTTTACAACTCTCGTTTTTGCGAACATTTGGTTCTTTGAGTTGTAACACTTAAACTTGATGGGTGTCTTCTACGTTTTCTGGTACTCTGTAATGCGATGATAAATTCCGCATGTGCTACAATATATTCCACACTTAGTCATTTTGCAGACGTCCATTTCTCATTATGCACATCATTATATTCGACATATCAATTGTGCATGATGAATTGTCTTCATAAGTTCAAGAGGATCTCCACAAGTACAACCTGCCATGTGCATTTGCATTCAAAAGCAAATCAACTATATGCACATCTTCAGGGAGAGCGTTTTGCTACTTATGACGACAATACCTTTATCCTTTACAATTTCACATACTTTTATCCCCGTTGAAAACTTCAACCAGTTTGTCATCAATCACCAAAAAGGGGGAGATTGTAAGTGCATCTAGTGCCACCCCTAGTTGGTTTTGGAGTATTGACGACAAACCTGGTTGAGGGACTAATGTGTTTGTGAGAATTGTAGGATAACACAGGTAGTAGTCCCTCATTGATTCGGTTTACCTACCGGAGATTACCCCTAAAAATGTATGAAGACATTGACGACAATGGTGGTACATGAAGATAATCATATTGAAGTCTATGACAAGAGAAGACATTGTGTGAAGACTATGGAGCGCGAAGACTTAGATGTTTCGTTGTTTCCTTTTCTTCTTTGTTGAGTCATAGGAACCACCGTACTGTTAAGTGGGGTCCAAGTGAACAAAGTCAGAGTGACTGAAGTGATGCTCAACCAAATCCTATGTCTTCGAGCGAAGACAATGAGAGCAAATCTTATCCAGAGCTGGATGAGTCAGCCTTGCTTGTAGCCCAAGTAAAGTTGCCGTGTGTGTTTGAAATCTGACCGTTGGAACACGTGTCAGTTCCTTAGTGACCTAGGGTCACTTCGGACAAATCAGGTGGGGTTGCCCAGTGGCTATAAATAGCCCACCCCCTACACCATAAATTGGTGGCTGCTCAGAGTTATTACACGGCTTTTTCATTTGAGAGCAACCCACCTCCGAAGCATTCGAGAGAGAGATCATTGCGAGGACAAAGCCCAAACACCCAGAGCCAAAGAGTGTTAGGCATCACTGAAGTCTTTCTGTCTGTGTGACCTGAAGACTTGTTACACTTGAGGACTGTGTTTCCTCCAGCCGGTTAGGCGTCGTGTTCTGAGCATCCAAGAGTCATTGTGGATTGCCGGTGAACGAAGTCCGTGAAGGTTTGGAAGTCTACCTTGAAGACTTACCAGAGTGATTGGGCGAGGACTAGGTGTCCTTAGCTCAAGGGGAATAAGGTGAAGACGCGGTCTTCTGAGTTAAATCTCAGCCTCCCTAACCAGACGTACAGTTGTCACAGCAACTGGAACTGGTCTAACAAATCACTGTCTTCCCCGAGCTACTGGTTCTATCCTTTCCTTCTCTTTACTTACTGTCTTTCATTGTGAAGTCATTGCATGCTTGCCTTATCCGTTTGACTTCACTGTGTGACTACTTGTTCTGTTTGGCTTCATACAATCTTCCATCCTGATCCATACTGCCTAGCTGCTATTAGTCTTCATGCTTTCACTTCATTGAATACTTGACTATGGCTTGTCTAGTGTAGTCTACCTTCCGCTGCATATAAATAGGATTGGTTTTATCATTTATCTTCGAAACTTCCATGTTTTGAAGACTTTCCTAAAAATTGCCTATTCATCCCCCCTCTAGTCTATATACAACACTTTTAATTGGTATCAGATCAAGGTACTCCCTTGTTCTGTGTGATTCGGTTTAACCACCTGGAGTTTTAGCTATGTCGACTGCAGGGATAATCAAAGTCTCTGTTGCGTGCCCCGTCTTCGATGGCACTGAATACCCCTACTGGAAGAACAATATGCGCATGCATCTTGAAGCCATTGACGTGGACCTCTGGTTTGTCGTCAAGAACGGCATTCCCAAGACTGGTGAAGGTCTCACCCCTGCTGATGTCAAGAAGCTTGTCCAACTGGATTCCACTACCAAGAATATCATCTGTGGTCATCTGACCAAAGGACAGTATGGCCATGTGAGTGCTCTGGAAACGTCGAAGGAAGTCTGGGACTGGCTCTCTAAGGTCAACGAAGGCGTCTCAACCCAGAGAGATCAAAGAATCAGTGTCCTTCGCAACCTCTTCAATTGCTTCAAGAGACATGACAATGAGAATGTCCAGCATACATTCGATCGCCTCACTGACATCACAAATGAGCTTCAGGCACTTGGAGCCACAGAGATCACCAAGCATGAAATCATCAAGACACTACTGAGATCACTTGACAGCTCATTTGACATCCTTGCCCTGATGATTCAAGAACGCCCTGACTTCAAGACTCTCGATCCGTCTGACATACTTGAGAGGCTCAACACACATGAGTTCCAGCTATTTGAGAAACATGACATCTATGGTCCCAACTATGGCCGAACTCGCTCTTTGAAGGCAAAGGCTGCTTCCTTATCTGAAGAAGAATCTGACTGCAGTTCTGATGATCCTGAAGACATTGGTAAGGAGCTTTCCATGCTTGTGAAGAAGTTCCAGAAATTCACCAGGAAGAAAGGCTTCAGAAAGTCTTCACGATCCAGCTCAAGAAATGATGAAGCTTCTACCCATGACTACAAGAAGAGAACATGTCATAAATGCAAGAAACCTGGTCACTACATCTCTGAGTGTCCTCAATGGGACAATGAGAAGAAGAAAAAGAAGAGCAAGGAATATGATTCTGATGACAAGAAGAAGAAGAAGAAATCCTCAAGGTTTTCTTCCAAGTCTTCATCGAAGTCTTCATCACACAAGAAAAATTCATCTGGCAAGGCTCGTGCATTTGTTGGCAAAGAGATGGATTCAGAGGAGGCTTCAGAAGAAGTGGAGGTGGAGTCTGAGGAAGAGTCTGATTCTAGTGCTGCAAGTCTGGGTCTAGCCACATCCTACGTTGCCAAGTCCATCTTCAACACTGAAGACAATGGCCCCGTCACCAACACTAATGATGAGGACGACGACTCTGCTCCCACCTACTGCTTCATGGCACGCGGTGCCAAGGTAAAATCACGCGATGCTTACTTTCAAACATCCAGTGAAGATGACTCTGGTTGTGAATCAAAACCTAGCTACAAAACACTTGCTAAAATTGCCACTGAACAACAGAAAGCTATGGAACATATTCAAAAATTGTTAGACAAAAGCGATGACCTGTTGGACGCGGAAATGACCCGTTCTCGGTCCTTAATTGAAGACATAAAAAATCTTCATGTTAAGTACGAGGAACTTGAAAGTCTTTATGAATCGCTCTCAAAAACTCATGAATAGCTTTCCCACGATTACCTTCAAAGGAAGCGAGAACTTGAGAAATTGAAAGCGGCTCATGAAGATCTTCAAAAAGAAAATGAGTCACTCTGCGCACAATTGATCAGCTCCGCTCAGGAAGGATTTGAACCACCATGTCTAAAATGCATTGAGCGTGATAACGCTACATCTGTTGCTGAATGTTCTACTACTGCCACTGTTGCAATATCTTCAACTGCAGATGTGGTAACTAACCCCTGTGCTGAGGATACCACTACTATTGCTGATGAAAATGCTAGGTTGAAGACTTTGCTTGAAACAGGGATGTACAAAAGCCTCAAAGGGCATCCGACTTTATGTGATGTCCTCAAAAAGCAGATACTGAACCGAAACCCTAGGAAAGAGGGTGTAGGGTTCGAGAGGAAAATGAATGTTGATGGTTCATACTGGAAGCCTGAGCAGTACCCCAAAACCACATGGGTTGCTGCAAAGGAACCTTCAGTGGATCCGTCTACCTTATCTGGCTTCACTTGTGCTAATCCTATTATCATTGATGAATCCTTTGATGCAAACTATAAACTGTTTAAGAATCAAAATGGTGAAGTGTTTGCCAGGTATATTGGTACTAACTGCAGGAACGGGCCACCTATGAAGAAGATCTGGGTTCCCAAAGGTTGTCTTGAGCACCTTCCAGTAAATGTCATCATGACACCACCTGGGAAGAAGACAAACCCCAGACCAAAGGCTTCATATGGTCCTAAGGCCTCATACGGACAGAGGACTCACCTGAGTCACCCTAACGCCAATGTTTTGTAGGGAAATTATACTCAGACCCAGGAATATGAGCGTGTTTTCTCAAACCGCTATGTTCACAAAACAAAAAACTTCTCTGCTTATTCTTATGAGTATTATTCTCCCACTGCAAGACTATTTGCTAGGGCTCCAAAGCCAAAATTCTTAGATGCTGCTCTTAGACTCATTGCTTCTAAGCCACCCCTGAAGATGTGGGTGGTTAAGAAGAACTAACTTTCTCTTGCAGGAAAGGTCTCCAGCCGAAAATTAAAGGCGTCTGATGCTATTGCTGGGGACCTAAAACATCTTGTAGGGCACAAGATCAAATGCCCAAATGATCTTACTATCTATTTTGTTCCTGAATCGCTTGCTAATCATCTTATCAGTCCTAACTTGGATCTAAGCTTTCATAATCCACTTGTACGTCAAATGTTTATGCTTCACATTGACTATTGGTGAAGCCTATCCCCCTAACTGCATTGTAGGGAGTGACACCAAAGACTTCAGAATGGATTATGGACAGCGGATGTACAAATCATATGATTGGAGATCGAAGTCTTCTTATGGACTCAACCTTACGTCCATCTAACAAGAGTCACATCACATTTGCTGATACTGGTAAAAGCAAAGTATTGGGTCTAGGTAGAGTTGCAATCTCAAGGGATCAGCACATGGATAAAGTCATGCTTGTTGAATCCCTTGGTTTCAACTTAATGTCTGTCTCAATGCTTTGTGACTTAAACATGATTGTGATATTTGGAAAATATCGTTGCCTTGTACTAATGGAATCTGACAAGTCTCTAGTCTTTGAAGGATACAGAAAAGGTGATCTGTATATGGTAGATTTCTTAGCTGGACCGCAGATGGCCGTATGTCTTCTAGCAAAAGCTTCAAAGTGCTGGCTCTGGCATCGGAGGCTAGGACATGCCGGCATGAGGAACTTGCACACTCTCGTGAAGAAGAAGCACGTCGTAGGCATCGAGGGCGTCAAGTTCAAGAAAGATCATCTGTGTGGTGCCTGTGAAGCTGGGAAGATGACTAGGGCCAAACATCCCTCGAAGACAATCATGACGACATCCAAACCCTTCGAGCTGCTTCACATGGACTTATTTGGCCCTACTCACTACTCCACGTTCACTACCACAGCTTGTCTCTATGGCTTCGTCATTGTTGATGATTATTCAAGATACACATGGGTGCATATAATTCTCTACAAAACTGAAGTGCAAGATGTCTTCAGACGCTTCGCCAACCGTGCCATGAACAACTACGGCGTCAAGATCAAGCATATCAGAAGTGACAATGGAACTGAGTTCAAAAATACATGCCTTGATCTTTATCTGGATACAATGGGAATCACTCATGAGTTCTCAGCTCCGTACACACCTCAGCAGAATGGCATCGTAGAGCGCAAGAACAGAACCCTAATTGAGATGGCTCGAACGATGCTCAATGAATACAAGACACCAAGAAAGTTCTGGCCCGAAGCTATTGATACGGCATGCCATATCATCAACCGTGTTTATCTTCACAAGCTTCTGAAGAAAACGTCCTATGAACTCCTTACTGGCAAGAAGCCAAATGTCAGTTACTTCAATGTATTTGGAGCTAGGTGCTGGATCAAGGATCCATATCACAAGTCAAAATTTGCACCAAAAGCACATGAAGGTTTCATGCTCGGCTATGGAAAGGACTCACACTCCTACAGAGTCTTCAACATCTTTCTCTATAAAGTGGTTGAAACTGTGGATGTGCAGTTTGATGAAACGAATGGTTCACAAAGAGAGTTCCTGCCAAATGTGCTGGATGAAGCTTCACCTAGTGAATCCATCAAGCTAATGGGAACAGGTCAAATCATGCCTTCTGAAGCACAACCTGACGAGGAACTCATCATTTCTGCTCCAAATCAACCTGAAGACAATGCTCAGCCTGAAGTCAATCCTCCTGATGATGACAATGAACAGCAAGAGCAAAATCTTCGTCCAGCTCATCCTCGTGTTGCAAATGAAGTACAAGTTGAGAAGATAATTGACAACATAAATGCACCTGGTCCACTTACTCGTTCAAGAGCAACACTGCTAGCAAATTTCTGTGGGCACTTTGCATTTGTCTCAATATCCGAACCCAAGAAAGTTGTTGAAGCCTTTATGGAACCTGAATGGATTCAAGCAATGCAAGAAGAGCTTCAACAGTTTGAGCTGAACAACGTATGGGAACTTATCAAGCGTCCTAACCCCCGCAAGCACAACATATGTCGGAGATATTGACCATGGGTATCCTCGGTGACCACCCTTGGTATTTTTGAGACAAATGATAGCCGCCTGGTCCACCGCGGCCGTCTGCCCATCGAGCTGCCTCCTAGGGTAGCCTGCCCTAGGAGCCGGCTGCCAGCAGGCGGCAGGGACCCAACAGGCGGCAACACCAACACCACCAGCCAGCAGACGGTCCCATATTCCTTCCCGAGGACGTGTGCTGGGGGGACCCCCGCGCAGCAAGGGCGTGGCTACAGGTGAACATGTCCTTTGAACATCTATAAGGGCGTGGCTATAGTGAACGTGTACCTTATGAATATCTCCCGAATGGCGGGCCACTGTAGCCACGCTGCTCGTGACCAAGCATCGGTCAGAGGAGGCCACGATCCCACTACTCACAGACGGCAGGGCCAGCAGGCGGCTGGCCCCATTGGTCAGCGGGTAGCTCACGAACAAGCCGCCCCTGGCAGACGGCCAGGGGAGACGGCCGCCTGGTAGCAGGCGGCAATTCTTGCCCTAGAAGTCCGAGCCTCATCAAGATGATAGGACAGGGCGTGTCGGCAGCGTACGGCGGGAGGCGGCGGCACTGTGGCCACTTCCCTCTTGACAAGGCTGTCGTCAGCAGAGGCGCATCTACAGTGAAAGACAATCACAAAGGGCCCACAGGAAGCGGGCCCCAGCAGGCAGGCGGCAAGGCCGGCGCCAGAAGACACTGATGGGTGGGAGCCACACCGTCGAGATTACCATTGCACCCCTGGGGGGTAGGCCTATATAAACCCCCAGGGTCCTCCATGAGGAGGGGTTAGAAGGTGACGAGATTGAACCCTAGAAGAGGGATATAGGAGGTGGGCTAGCCTTGTTCATCTTCTTCCTCTAAACCGCACAGCTCAAGGAGCAACCTTGTAGCTACCTTAGTGACATCAGTCATGACGCGGAGCCCCCGCAGAGCAGGACTAGGGGTGTTATCTCCTCGGAGAGCGCTGAACCTGGGTAAGATCCGTAGGCGTCCTAAGTTCCGCTTTATCCCGCTTCCCGAGGCCGGCGACATTCTTTTGACCCCATGCATGATAAGCCATCCGTTGGCATATGTCGTTCCAAAACCCCGACATTTGGCGCCCACCGTGGGGCTAGGTGCTCCTTCGTCCGGAGACATGTTCTGGACGGGAACTTTGTTACTTCCTGGCGAGAGTAGCCAGCCCGGCACGCACGCTGGCGTGGAAATCGGGATGCTTTGCGGCGCTGAGGCCGCATGCGCCGTGAGCGGGCTCGCCGATCTGCTCGGCGCCGTCCGCCTCCTCGGCGAACCCTCTCCGGCGGCCGAGCCAGTGGCACCTGAGAGCTTCCTCGTCGAGCCACATCATCGACGAGCGCGCCTCTGACATGGAGTCAGTAGGCTCTTCTGACCCACCGGTAGACATGATCGTCGACCTCGGCACGGGGCCCGTCGACTCCTTCCCCGAGCACGTGGAGATCATCAACGACCCCTCCCCATACTTCCAATCGGCAGCACCATCAGCACCGTCACGGAAGTGCTCGTCACCGACCACGGCGAACCATCTAGCAGGACGGGCCCAGACCCGCTCGAGGCCGCTCTGCAGCACCTCACTGCTCCTGTCGCGGCGGGGGCAGACGGCGAGGCATTAGAGGCGCTCCGCGTTTCGCTCCTCGACAACGCCAACAAACTGGCTGCTTCCCGACGCCTCACCGAAGCTTACCGCCGCGAGATGGACCGCCCCATTTGTGGCACGCCGGCTGCTGGCGAGCCTAGCCGAGCCGGCGCCGTCCGCGATCGCGGCGGGCTGCTAGCAGATATGCTGGGGGGCCCCGCGGCCTGTGTACCTCACTCCGTCAAAGAACCTAAGGGCTGCCCAGGCGGCAGTCGATGAGATGGGCCACTTAGAGGGAGACGAGCTTCATTGCATGACTCAGCGTGCCCGCCAGCTCCTCGACATTGCTGCCACGCAGCAGGAGGCCCGTCGCCGGGTATCAGAGGCCGGCGCGCACGCAGACAACCGCCCTTTTCGGCGGGAGCAAGGAGCCACGTCTCGCTCCCCAACAGTCGGTGCCACCAACCGGCGAGACTCAGAGCCCGCTGCCAGCCGCAGCCGGCAGACTCGCGTCACCATCGAGCGCGATGAAGACGGCCGCCCAAGGGCCGTAGAACGGCGAGGGTTACATCCGCCTCCTCCCAGGCGGGAGAGGCGCGTGTCTCCTCCGCCTGTCGACCACCCCTCTCTGGCGGGCCGCTTGGGCCGCTGCGAGGGGGTTGGGGAGAACGACGCCCGCCACCGCCTGAACCGTCTGGCTCGATCCCAGGCGGTTGAAGAAGAAGATGACCTCGGTCCGGCCTGCTTCGGCCCTCGCATCCGCAATGAGCCTTTTCCCAAGGGATTCTCGCTCCCCAGAGACACCCCCAAATACAACGGATCAGTGAAACCAGAGGTCTGGCTGGTGGATTACTCCACGGCCGTCAGCATAGCCACCGGCAACAGACATGTCGCGGTGAAGTACGTGCCCCTCATGCTCCAGGGCATGGCTTGGACTTGGCTGAACAGCCTTAAGCCCAATAGCATCAACGGCTGGCTGGACTTCACCGACGCCTTCACTCGCAACTTCACCAGCACCTACAAGCGTCTTCCCAAGCCGCGTCAGCTCTCCCTGTGTGTCCAAGGCCCAGACGAGTCAGCTCGCGATTATCTGACGCGATGGGCGGAGCTGCGAAACTCTTGTGAAGGAGTGCATGAGGTGCAAGCCATCGAGTACTTCACGGCCGGGGTGCAGAGAGGGCACCTTACTCAAACACCGGCTCCTTTGTGACAAGCCGGCCACGTTGGATGAACTGCTGAGCATAGAAGACAAGTACGCCACCGCTGACTCCTCCATGAAGACCGAGCTGCAAGTGGATGCTTCTGGCAAGATGACCCCTCCAACTTCCAAGACGCGGGCAGGAGAGTCCAGCCGGCGCCAACAGACAAGCGACCAGAAGCGCAAGGCCCATGCGCCGGCTGCCAATAGCCGGCTAGTGGCAGCAGTCGATGGACAGCAGCCAGAAGCTCAAGCAGGACCCAAGCGCCAGAAGGGCGGCAAACCAGTATGGCAACCGGCCTTCTCCTTTGATCAAGCTCTGGACGCCCCCTGCAAGTTCCACAGTGGCGCGAAGCCTTCCAACCACTGATGGCTTCTCGCCCCTCGTTGGTTACCCCAAGTGGAAGATTTGAGATGCAGTGTAGCGGTAGTTTTCCCTTGGCAAAGATACCAAGGATCAATTTCCCCTGAGACTCCAAGGTTCAACAAGAAGGTGTCAACTGCTAATGGCGCCAGATATTAGCAATCAACTGGACCTGCACACAGATACAAATAACTTTGCTCCCAACGAGTACAGAGAGGTTGTCAATCCCTCCGGCCTTGCCGTTTACAAAGGATCAAACACAAGAGATAATAGTGATAGGTATTACTGCAACTAGTAAGTAAAAGCAGAAAGTAAATAGCGAATGTGATCAGTGATGGTAATATGGACCAGGGTCCCATGATGTTCACTAGTGATGTCTCTCTCCCAAAAGACGATAAAACAGCTATGTGAGGTAAACGAATTACAGCTGGGCAATTGACAGAATTATGTGCGCAAACCAATGCTAACTATGTTGCAAGAAAGGTAGAGGTTCAAAGCATGGGCGGTATGCCAAGGCAAGTAGACCGAAATCCATCTGCATCTACTACTAATCATCCACCTTGAGATATCTATCCAGAACATCTCGCTGGTATTAAGTTGCGAGTCCCACCCATAGTGTAAACTCAAAGCAACAGACAACTGCATTAAAAGAACTTTGCGTAAAGTAAACAATCCTTGCACCCGCGAGTACAAGCACCGTTGTTTTCCCCCTTGTGGCAACAACACATCCCCTAGACTCATGTTTCTATCACTCAAGCTAGTCATCGAGGGGCATGAACCCACAATCAAGCATAACGTTCCCTCTTGGAGTCACTACCTACTACTCGGCCAAAGCAATAAATAGCAACGGAGAACATGCAAGAATTACTCAAGAACATAAATATAAAAGAGGTAAGTCAAATATATTACTCAAACACAATCTGAACATAATCTCACAATCCATCGGATCCCAGCAAACTCATCATAGCAACAACATAAGGATTACATATGTGCCTCGATCATGTAGGGCAGCTCACGAGGTCTAATTAGTGAAGCCCAAGAAGGGGAGGAGAACATCACATAGCTACTGGTCATGGACCCATGGTCCAAGGGAGACTACTCACAACTCATCCGGGAGGCGTCCATGGTGGTGGAGAGGCTCCCGGTGGTGATCCTCCCCTCCGGCAGTGTCAGGGATATAGTTAGTAGGTATAAACCGGATATTGTAAACCGGCTTAGTTATATCGTACTTGGTTTTACTATTTCAGTAGAGATTACGGCCCATGAGATTTCAAGGCCCATGAATAGAAATACGGTTTGTAAACCGCCAAAGAGATGTAACTTGAGAGATAAGAAAGAAAGGGCAGAGACCGAGGCGGACACGATTATGAGCCGGCCTCGGGACTCTGTAAACCGGACCAGGCGTCACCTCTATATAAAGGGACGACCCGGTACCGGTTCAAGGACAAGCAACAATCAATCCGTCGAGACGCAGACAAGCGATTCCGCTCCCTGTAAACCGACGCCCAAGCAATACCAAACCAACTAGACGTAGGCTTTTACCTTCTCGAAGGGGCCGAACTAGTATAAAACCCTTTGTGTCCTTTGTGTGCCATGAACCCTTTCAAGCTAACCCGTGCGATGGTTCCATCATCAAGTCCGCTAAACCGGACATCTGCCGTGTTAATTCCACGACAGTTGGCGCCCACCGTGGGGCCTGCGTACGATGGTTTCGAGCTCTTGGAAGGCGGCTTCGAAGGGTTAAAGGGTTACGCAGTCGGCCGGATGACCAAGAGTCGTCGCGGCTGGATCTACATCGACGACGCGGGTTGGGGACCGGAGGCCGATTCGATCGAATACGGGTACCGGGTCCCCTTCGGCAGCATCCAAGTCTTCATCGGCAAAATTGGTGAACCGGGACCTGAGCCGGACACCTTCCCCAACATCGTCGAGCCGGCTCAGCGTGCGAGGTCGACCCGGATTCAACCTGCCATGAAGCATGTGTTCGTTGGAGCGATTCACGGAGGACAAGCTGAGGACGGGTCGGAATCTGATGGTGCAACCGTCGTCTATTCAGATGACGAGTCTTCGTCTGGGGAAACTGAATCTCTGTATCAGTTGCGGGACGGCCGGTCTGAGGGTGAGTCCGATGGAAACAGTATTCCGGGCCCCTCCGACCCGCCAAACCGGGTGGCGGTCTTCATGGCCGGTTCACAACCCCCGACGAACGGAACAACAGCGGAGGCTGGCGCAGGGGGAAGCGGTTCAAATCCCTCCATTACTGCGGTTCTATCCACCTTGATCGAGGAGTTCGCAGCTAAGGCAGTAGAGGTCGTAGCTCCAGCAGACAAGGCGCAACATGATGCAGTGCTTCTTCAGTTGAAGGCCCGGATTGATCAATTAAAGAAGGATTTAAAGGCAGAAGGAGAGATGCTAGCCATAAGACAAGCAGAGTTGGATGAACAAACTTTTCACTTAAGGATGGAACAGGCTTCCATGGAAGGGGTAAGAGGACGAAAATATCGATCCCGCCTGCCGCCGGGTTACGAATCTGCGAATTTGTTCAGAACACCTGGGGCTGGGGCCAGTAACAATCCGATCTTAAACCGGAGAAGCCCACCGGCTCGAGAGGAGCCGGTTCAGCAACCCGCTGCAGAGCGGGAGCGACGGATTACATCGGCGCCTTATGTTCCTATCCCCCCGGGACACTACTCAAACCCTGTGGATAATATCGCTGCAGCGGCAGCACGGTTGGCCGCTTTACCTGTGGAAGAAACATCCCCGGTGGCGATAGAGGCGCGCAGGGCTCAGAAGCTACTCAACACGGCGTTAATACAGCAGCAAGCGTACTCTCATAGCAGGGAAAGGTTGCATTCAACACCACGTCCCAACCAAAGTTACTCTAGACATTGGGAGGAGCCCGAAGTGTCCAGCAGCGAACGGAGGAGACATCAGCACAGGCAAGATAATCCGGCAAGGGCAGAGATGCCGGCCCCGGATCGAAACCGGCCTAGATCGGAGGCCAGGGAGGAAGTTCGTTAGTCGACGCCGGTTCACACAGGCATTACAGGGACAGGAGCGACAGCGAGCGGTTTTGGGATACAATGTCTCGTCCCTGCCCTGCGGAGCGTTAAGTTGCCCAAGGATTTCAAAGGACCTCGCAAGGTGCCTAATTACACAGCCGATTTACCGCCTGAAGCTTGGGTGGAAAGTTACGAGATGGCCATGGAGATGCTGGACGTGGATGAATCGGCTTGTGCCAAATATTTCACTATGATGCTTGAAGGTACGGCCCGGACTTGGCTAAAGGCACTACCTCCGAATTCTATCGGATCATGGGGGGAGCTGCGCAGTCAGTTCATCAAAAATTTTAAGGATACGTGCAAGCAACCTATGTCGGTGATAGATTTAGCAGCATGCGTGCAAGGAGAACAGGAGTCTACAGCAGCTTGGGTACGCAGAGTGGCAGAGATCTTGCACTCCTCAAACGGCATTAATCCGAGCACAGCAATTGTAACATTGGAGAACAATTGCCGGTTTGAATCTTTGAAATTAAAACTCGGACGGCTTAAACGGGAATGCAATGACATGGGGACTTTGATGAGCGCCTTGGTGAAGTACGGAGACTCAGATAATACCAAGTATCCGGAGCCAGAAGGAGATAAAGCGGGAAAGGCCAGCAAGACTGGCAAACCGGCGCCAGCTAATCCGATTACTTCAAGTATTTTGGGCAAACGAAAACCGGAAAACAGCTCCGATTTTGTGGCTAATACACAGGTTCAAGGCGGTTTTCAGGGTAGTCAGCAAGGTCCCACTCGCCAGACCGGTGGAGGAAACCCGGGTTGGGAGCAGGATTTGGATCAACCCTGTATAAAGCATAGCGGAAGAAAGGGGCCTGCACGGCACACGGCAAGAGAATGCCTGAACCCTATGATAGCAGGGAACGGCCGTTTTAATCCCCATAGCCGGCCCCCGAATGGCGGTTCAGGGCCCGGGTTTTATGGCCCGGGTTACCAAGGGAACAACTCCGGTTCAGGATATAGGGGCAACGGCGGTTATCAAGGGAACAACGGTGGTTATCAATCCCGACCAGGCGGCCAAGGTAGTCAAGGAAACTACAACGGTCAAGGAAATCAATCAAATTATCAAGGCGGTTATCATGGTCAGGGAAATCAATCATACCATCAAGGTGGTTACAACAATCAGAATAATCAGCAGCAGGGCCAAGGGAGTCACAATAACCAAGGAAATCAGCAGCAGCAGCGTCCGCAGCAACAACAGCAATCCGGATACCAGAGTAATCCGAAGGAGTTGAGCAGCGGTCAATATCATGTTTTCACCACAAGTTTATGCAAGAGAGACCAGAAGGTTTTAAAGCGGGCTGTTAATGCGGTAGAACCGGCGACGCCACAGTTTCTACGATGGTCAGAGCAGCCCATTGTTTGGAGCAGAGAGGACCACCCGTTACGGGTAGATAATCCGGGACACTTAGCCTTGGTGGTAGCACCTCAGGTGGGAGGATACAGGTTCACTAAAGTCCTCATGGATGGAGGTAGCAGTATCAATATATTATATTACGAGACTTTCCGTCGTATGGGTCTGACAGATAAACAGTTAAGGACATCAAACACAGTGTTTCACGGGGTGGTCCCATGTAAGTCAGCTTATCCAGTTGGTAAGGTTGACTTGGAAGTTACCTTTGGGGATGAGCATGATTCCAGATCGGAGATGATCACCTTTGAGGTTGTCAAAATTAAAAGTCCGTATCATGCTTTGTTTGGGAGGACGGTTTATGCTAAATTTATGGCTAGGCCATGTTATGTTTATCTGCAGCTCAAGATGCCGGGTCATAAAGGCACAATTACGGTGCACGGCAGTCGTAAGATAGCAGTAGAATGTGAGGAAGGTGATGCAGCTTATGCAGAAGCGGTATGTGCCACGGAAGAGTTAAAATTTTATAAAGATAATGTTGATCCGGCAGACATGACTCCGCTGAAGAAGCCGACCACCGAGCATGATCCGGCTTTGAAGTTCAAGTCAGCGGAAGAGACTAAGCAGGTCGATTTTGTGCCTGGAGATTCGTCTAAGCAATTCACCATCAGTGCTAACCTGGATCCTAAATAGGAAAGCGCGCTCATCGAGTTCATCCGTGAGAACCGGGATATCTTTGCATGGAAACCTTCTGACATGCCAGGTATACCGAGGGAGCTCGCTGAGCACAGGTTAAATATTGATCCGAAATTTAAACCGGTAAAACAGTATATGCGTCGCTTTAACGAAGAGAGGCGCAAGGCTATAGGAGAAGAAGTGGCCAAGCTTTTGGCGGCTGGGTTCATAGTGGAAGTGTTTCATCCGGAATGGTTGGCTAATCCGGTGCTAGTTCTAAAGAAGAATGGGAAGTGGAGGATGTGTGTGGACTACACAGACCTCAACAAAGCTTGCCCAACTGATCCTTTTGCTCTACCTCGCATTGATCAGATTATTGACGCTACAGCAGGGTGTGAGCGGCTGAGTTTTCTAGATGCGTACTCAGGTTATCACCAGATTAAAATGGCAGTTGAAGATCAAGAGAAGACAGCATTCATAACCCCTTTTGGTGCTTTTTGCTATGTGTCTATGCCCTTTGGGCTCAAGTGTGCGCAGGCAACCTATCAGCGTTGTGTTCAGAATTGTTTGAAGGGGCAAATAGGAAGGAACGTACATGCTTACGTGGATGACATTGTGGTTAAGTCAAAGGAGGAGAGGACAATGATAGAAGACCTCAGAGAAACCTTTGATAATCTTCGGGCTTACAGGATGATGCTTAATCCGGAGAAATGTGCTTTTGGTGTCCCGGCTGGTAAGCTTTTGGGATTCCTGGTCTCGAACCGGGGAATAGAAGCCAACCCGGAGAAGATCAAGGCCATCACATCTTTGGCGAAACCGGCTTGCATTAATGATGTTCAGCGCATAGCTGGCCGGATCACGGCGTTGAGCCGGTTTATCAGCCGACTGGGAGAAAAGGCGATCCTGCTTTATCAAATGTTGAAGAAAACGGACCGGTTTATTTGGAGTGATGAAGCGGATACAGCGTTTGAGAATCTGAAACAGCAATTAGCGAAGCCGCCGGTTTTAGCCGCTCCTATCGACAAAGAGCCTTTACTATTATATGTGGCTGCAAACACACGGGCAGTCAGCGTTGCGATTGTGGTTGAGCGCAAGGAAGCAGGGAAAGAACATCCGGTTCAGCGCCCGGTTTACTATGTGAGCGAAGTGCTCATCGAGTCGAAGCAAAGATACCCTCATTGGCAGAAACTGGTGTATGGGGTGTTCATGGCAAACCGGAAGTTGAAGCATTATTTCCAAGGGCATCCGATAACTGTGGTTAGCTCAGCTCCGTTGGGAGATATAATCCAGAATAGAGAAGCAACAGGCAGAATAGCCAAGTGGGCCATTGAGCTCAGTTCACATGAATTGAAATATGTACCACGTACTGCTATAAAATCTCAGGCACTGGTGGACTTTATCAACGACTGGACAGAATTACAGACTCCAGAGGAGAAGCCGGATCTCACTTATTGGACGATTCACTTCGACGGCTCGAAGCAGTTGGAGGGCTCAGGGGCCGGAGTTGTTTTAACTTCCCCCAGAGGTGATAAATTTTGTTATGTCCTTCGGTTGTTATTTCCTTGTACTAATAATGCCGCAGAATATGAAGCCTTACTTCATGGTTTGCGGTTGGCAAAGGAGATGAATTTAAGCCGGGTTAAGTGCCTAGGCGATTCAGACCTAGTGGCACAGCAAGTTTCGGGCAAGTGGGATTCAAGGGATCCCCTCATGGCGGCTTATCGACGAGAGGTTGAAGCGGTTGCAGGTTACTTCAAAGGGTATCAGGTGGAGCATATAGACCGGCGGAAGAACGAAGCAGCTGACGCTTTAAGCCGGCTAGGGTCGCAACGTAAACCGGTACCACCAAACACCTTTTTGGATGAGTTGCACAGTCCTTCGGTTCAAGTACCTTCAGAGGACGATTTAGCTGTTCCAGACCCAGAGGCACAACTGGTTGCAGCAACCCATGTTATTCCGGATTGGACGTTACCCTATTTGGCATATTTAAGCCGAGGAGAGTTACCAGAGGACGAAGATGAAGCACGGCAGATAATCCGGCGTTCCAAATCTATGACGATTGCCAACGGAGAGTTGCACCATCGCAACACTTCTGGAGTATTTCAACGGTGTGTTTCAGCTGAGGAAGGTTGTGAGATTTTAAGGGAGATTCATGAAGGGGATTGTGGTCATCATGCCGGATCAAAATCTCTAGTGGCTAAAGCTTTCCGACATGGCTTTTATTGGTTAACCGCACATGCAGATGCGGCAGACCTGGTTCGCAAGTGTGACGCTTGTCAGAAGTTTTCAAGACGTGCCCTTGTTCCGGCACAAGAACTCCGGATGATACCAATAACTTGGCCTTTTGCAACTTGGGGGCTTGACATGGTTGGTCCTTTCAAGAGATCCCAAGATCAGAAAACTCATCTGTTAGTAGCAGTGGACAAGTTTACGAAGTGGGTTGAAGCGGAGCCTATAAGCAAGTGTGATGCGGCAACAGCGGTTAAGTTCATCAAAAAAGTAATATTCCGGTTTGGTTTTCCACACAGCATCATCACAGATAATGGCACCAATTTATCTCAGGGTGAGATGGAGGAATTCTGTCGACGAGAGCATATTCGTTTGGACGTATCTTCTGTGGCTCACCCCCAATCCAATGGTCAAGCAGAAAGGGCAAATCAAGAGATTTTGCGAGGAATCAAGCCCCGACTTATGACACCTTTGCAGAGAACCCCAGGATGTTGGGTTGAAGAATTACCGTCTGTCCTTTGGAGCATCAACACTACACCCAACCGGTCTACAGGGTATACACCTTTCTTCATGGTTTACGGTGCAGAAGCGGTTCTTCCAAGTGACATACGCCATGATTCACCAAGGGTGGCGGCCTATGTAGAAGCCATCAATGAGGAGTCAAGACAAGACGGTTTGGATCGGTTGGATGAAGAGCGTGACATAGCTGCAGCACGGTCGGCGATTTATCAGCAAGATCTGCGCAGATATCACAGCCGCCGGATCAGAACCAGGACATTCCAGGAGGGTGACTTGGTACTCCGGCTTATCCAAGATCAAACAGATATGCATAAGCTATCCCCGCCATGGGAAGGGCCCTTTGTGATCAGCAAAAATTTACACAACGGGTCATATTATTTGGTGGACATTCGAGAGCACAAAGATTCACGGACATCAGAAGAGGAGACAAAAAGGCCGTGGAACATTGCTCATCTACGGCCATATTACACTTGAGCCATAGGCTTCCATGTATCCTATGTATATATCATGAATAATGAATAAACCGGCACCCTCGGTAAACCGGGGGCTCAGCCTTTTTTCCACATACATAAAATTTTGCGGAAAAATCCATGTCAGTTTGTTATCAAAGAATCATATTTCAATGTTAGCTGGTTTTTATAAACTAATCTTTGCAGGGTGTGTGAAAAAGCGGTAGAATTCTCGGGAACAAGGGATTACATCCGGTTCAAGAAGAGAAAAGCCCCATATAAAGAAAAAGGAAAAACCGGCAGGGTCAGGAGGAACATCAGCGGCCCCTGGGGACAGTCGGGTTCGCCCACACCCCCTTGAATGGCTATGTTACGAATATTTGGGTTCCCTGAACAGTGGGTACGCCCACGTTCAAATGATGGCCCGGCCCCTGGGGACAGTCGGGTTCGCCCACACCCCCTTGAATGGCTATGTTACGAATATTTGGGTTCCCTGAACAGTGGGGACGCCCACGTTCAAATGATGGCCCGGCCCCTGGGGACAGTCGGGTTCGCCCACACCCCCTTGAATGGCTATGTTTTGAATTTTTGGGCTCCCTGAACAGTTGGTACGCCCACGTTCAAATGATGACCCGGCCCCTGGGGACAGTCGGGTTCGCCCACATCCCCATGAATGGCTAAACTTTGTGTTGAGCCTGGCAGCTCTTTGAAAAAGCCTCAATTGCATAGTTTGATTTACAATAATTATGTGTTTCTTGATGTTTTTTGTGTTTCATAACCTTTTTAACCAAGGGGAACAGCTTTAGAAGTTGACCGTCTATCTAGTGTTATAAGTCTGGATCATGAACCGGCGTTCATCGTAACCCGGCTCGACTTCATGATGAGCTGACAATTGGCAGCACGCAATCAGATACAAGTTACAAATTGCTGAACCGAGAAGAGAAAGATTTATAGACAAGTTGAGCTGAAGAGTTTCAAGGGCTTATTAGAATTGATGAAGACTGATTAAGGTAATTTTAAACATCCTGCCGGTTTAAGGTATTTTGGCTACATGCAATTCAGGTATCACAGTTATTTGTTAAAGATATGCTTATTAGTTATACCAAGAGAACAAGTTAATCCGTCCAGTGGTAAAACCACTAGGACATATTTTTCATCTTTTTTATGGACAGAGCAAGGAATCCGCATCAATCAACAAGTCAGCGAACGAGTACTTTATAAAGACCAAAAGCCGGATCACAGTGCATTAAGTTTCAGCTAAACCTATTACAAGGCATAAAAGCCAAATAGTTGGAAGCATTGTTTACGGAATAACAATTATGATTACAGCAGTAACATTCAAGATTCCGCTTCTCCTTGCCGGGATGATTGGCCACCATCTTGTTCCGGAACATCTTCCTCCTCGTGAAGCGGCGGGAAATCTGGTGCACGCCAATCAATCTTGGCCAAGGCACAGAAATATACTTCATCGTTGATCAACTCAGCAGGATCAATATCAGGAGCAAAAGTGTGAGGACGAACCGGCGGAGTTAAGTTTGCAACATCATAAACCGGTCGTTCCACCCGCTCATTTTGCAGGTCATATGCTGGATGGTATCGAGACAAGTCAGCTTCCACCGCAATCTTGCTAGCGAGTGGACGCATTTCCTTTGTCAGAGCGTACAGATCCTTCTCATCAAATGCTGAACCGTCTTCCTTGGTGTCAGGAAATCCGGTTAACACTTCTGCCGGATCAATATCTGGAACCCAAGCTTTAGCCCTTGTTAGGGCCAGAAGAGCACCTCCTCGAGCAACCGATTTCTTCACCTCTTCAAGACGAGTTGGCAGAATGGACAAACTGTTCAAAGTAGCCTTGATGGTTGAAGGAGCCGGTTTACCAAAGGAAGTAGCACTGATAATCCTTTGTGCTCCAGAGTATAATTGTTCAACCAAGGTATAGCAAGCCTTCAGTTTCTTCCGTACATCATCCCCAAGATGGGAGACACGGCGTCCTACATAAAACAATGAAAGTTAAACCGGTACAGGTCACAGGTTGCAAAGATAACAGACAAAAGTTAAGGTTATGCTTACCAAAGATAGCAGAAGTCATCAAATCAATTTGGCACTTTAACCCGGTCAATTCTTCAGTAACCGGGTTAAGTGCTCCTTCGGCATCCTGAACACGTTTTTCAAGATCCTTTTTCTGGACTTCAAAAGTAGTCCGTTCCTCATCAAAGAACTTTTTTAAATCTTCAGCAGTCTTCAAACTCACTTGAAGTTCTTTCTTCGCCTTTGAAGCGGCTGATTCAGTCTCTATAAGCCGGCTTCGAAGTTCACTGATTTCTACAGCGTTCCGGTTCAGCTCAGCCTGTAGGCAAAAGTTCAAAGGCAAGGTTAGAAATTACAAGTCTCAAGCACACAACCAAGTTGTCTACTTGACACTTGGGGGCTAATGGCAGTTGAAGTAAGACAGCAAAGACAAATTGAGAATACAAGTCTCAAGCACACAACCAAGTTGTATACTTGACACTTGGGGGCTAATGGCAGTTGAAGAGATGCATCAGAAACAATTTTTGAAATTACAAGTATCAACTACATAACCAAGTTATCTACTCGATACTTGGGGGCTAATGTATGAATCAGCAGTTTAAAGCTACAAGTTCCGGATTACCTTCAATAAGGTAGATAAACCGGAACTTGGGGGCTGTTATAAGGTAAAGAGGCGTTGAAAAAAGGCAAAAGTCAGAAGAGGAAGACTTACTTCATATTTTTCCCTCATCAGGTTTACTAAGCTGGCTTCATAATCCCGGCTACTATGGAGCCGGCTCAGATATCCGGAATAGATGTCTTGAGCACTCATACTTGAGAGACTGGAGATATCAGTACTCCACTTCCCCTTCTCCTGAGTCACCTTTTCCGCTTTAGCTGTATGTTTTGCTAAAACGGTGGGTTCAGTTGGCGCGACATAAGCAGAGCCAGTAACCACGACATCAGGGGAAGTGGGTGCATTGGGAGGAGAAGCTTCAGTTTGAGCCGGATTAGGAGACGCCGGGTTAACCTGAGGAGAGTTAACCCGGGCCGGACTTGGTGGGTCTTGGATGTCTTCAGCAGCAGGTCTGTCAAGAGCGGGTTCGTCAACCGGAGCAGCTGGAGTACCTTCAGGAGGAACGGCGGTAGACGGATCAATCGCCGGTTCATCAGTAGAAGGATCAGCAACAGGCTTTTTAGCCTTGGCTCTTTTGCTGGGTTTCGGTTTGCTGGAAAAACAAGCAAAAATAAGTTAACATTATAATGGAAGGGGGTATCATGAACCGGAAGAAGTAAAGAGAATTACCCCGGGACGGTCTTCAAAGGTGGAAGCTGTGTAGCGGTTGATTCGCCAGAAGAAGACAGTGGAGTTTCCTGATAATCAGGATCAGTCGGTTTAAGTGGTTTTCTGATAAGACCGGCCTTGGGGTGAAGAAGAGTTGGAGAGAGCATCACCTCAGCGCGGCGTTTTCGAGCCGGAGTTAACGAAATTCCAGAGGACTCCACTGCCAAGCCGCTATGGCGAGTGGTCCGGCGCAAAGCTTCGTGCTGTTGTTTCTTCAAAGTAAAATTGGGATCCAACTTAGCATAAGGATGAGAAAATTGATACTTTCTAACAGTCCGACGGCTCTTTTGAGGAGGGGGTTCTGAATCGGAAGAAACAAGGGTTACCTCAATCTCCGCCGGGTTATCACCTTCGAGTGGATCCTGTGAAAGGGCATCATTAGATATGTGAACAAGTATATAAAAGCAAAATGTAAACCGGAGTAAGGCATACCTCGGAATCCGGATCATCATCCTCGGAAGGAGAACCGGCATCAACGGCTGCTTTCCTTTTCTTGTTTGCAGGGGTTTTCCGGCGAGTTTGCTTTACAGTTTTTTCCTGAGGTTTTCTCCTCCAGAAGGGGTTGTCAGCCTAAATGAAAAAGCAAAAGCAAGTGAAAGACGGTTCAAAGACGACGGTTTATAAAGTATAAATTAAAGACAAACTTACTTCAGGCAGCTTATTCTTCTTAAAGTATGGGGCCAAGCCAACTTTGGAGCAATCTGTTAAAGCAGGGTTGACGATCTTCTTGGCAGACTCTATCACTTCCGATTCAGAAAGCTGCTCCTTAGTAAACCTCTGAGGGTCTTCCGGGCTACCGGAGTACTTACACATCAGCTTAGGGCGCCGGCTTAAGGGAAGGATGCTCCAGGATAACCAGCAACGAAGGAAGTCAGTACCGATCAGGCCATTGGCCATGAAAGCCCTCAGCTTGGAAAGCTGTGGTGAAAACTGGATCCGTTCAGCAGCACTTAACCGTTGTGGCAAGGGGTGATTCGCCGGGATTCGAGTTTCACGATAACCCGGCAAAGGATTTTCACCTTCAGGAGATGTGTCTACACAATAAAACCATGACTTGTTCCACTCCTTAGGGTGAGTGTGTAAAGAGGCGTGAGGGAAAACTGCATCCCTCCTTTTCTGAATGCTAATGCCGCCAAGCTCCTGATGAGGCCCGCTGGTAAACTCAGTGCGCCGGTTTGCATGGAAGAAATCCCGGAATAAATCAACTGAAGGTTCTTCTTGCAGATATACTTCAGAAAATACTTGGAAATCACAAATATTAGAAACAGAGTTTGGTCCGATGTCCTGTGGGTGCAGCTGGAAGGTAGCAAGAACATCCCGGAAAATTTTTGAACCGGGGGGAGAGAAGCCTCTGGAAATATGGTCCAGGAATACGATGACTTCTCCGGATCTAGGAGTAGGAGGGCACTCGTTACCCGGAGCACGCCATTTTAGTTCGGCCCGAGGCCCTAGGGTACCGATGCTTGACAATTTGACTAAGTCTTCCTCAGTCACGACAGAGCGGACCCAATCGCATGAAACGTACTGTTTAGCCATCCGAACAAAGTGCTGAAGAAGAGAAAGTACATAAACCGGATTATGAACATACAAATGATCCGGGACCTATACATATGGTACGATGGTTGGAACGGAGAATTAGCTGACAAAGGTAAACCGGCAATCATAAAACAAGTTGTATCATTTCCGGTTTAAATGGCAGTTGAAGCGGTACAGTTTAAGTCATTTCATCAAGTTATATCATCTCCGGTTTGTAGTATGACAATTTAAACCGGAACATACTTAGCAAATTTACTAAGGAGAAAAACAGGTTTCTAAATAACTACTGAGGGGGAAAGATCTGAGCATGCGGAGGAAAAGAAACTTATCTACAGCAGAGTAAAAATCACTGAGGAGGAAAGCTACGCAGACTTCATATTACAAGGACAAAATTACATATCAGACAGGTGCAATAAGGACCTGACGCATCTACAGCAGAATAAAAATGGAAGAAGATCGGAAAGGTAAGGATACTATGAAGTTGCAGGTTTCAAGAAAGAGCATTACGAAGCTCGCGGAGAACTCTAATGGCGGAACGGATAAAACTATAGAGTCACTATGACGAAGATCTCATCTGATGCTAAGCGGGAGACCTACGGACTAGGGTTTAAAGGTTACAAAACTTCTATGAGAAAGGTATCTACGAAGAGACGAAGCTTCATCAGAAGCCCTAATGGCGGAAGAACACAAGCAAAGCAATGGCGGACACAGATCTACAATGAGGAGGATAAACGTACCAGGGACAGCGGGAATCGGCGGCGGAGAGAATCTGGACGAATCAGGTTGATGCAGCGGCCTGAGGAGCTCTTGATCCGACGAGACGATGGCGGCGCTCCGAGCTCGGGATCTAATGGAGTTCTTGCGGGTCAGGAAGCGGAAGGAGGAAGAAGACGCGAGAAGGAAGAATGAAAGGGGCGGTATTATTTATAGGCAGAGAGACAGATGTGAAGCGACAGGTGCGGTAATCGAGGAAGCAAAATCGGATAAAGATCCCGTAAACGCCTCGATTCTCGGGATGACCATTAAACACAACCTACAGTACAACTTGCGGCGTAAAATGCGGAGATGATGTCATTGTCAGACTTTAATGATTTTGGAGGATGACGTCAGAGCCGGTTTACAAAAGATGAAGACAGAAGAAAATTACAGGAGACGACGGAGACTGATATGAACAAGTTCAAATCATTCTGGGGCCTAATGTCAGGGATATAGTTAGTAGGTATAAACCGGATATTGTAAACCGGCTTAGTTATATCGTACTTGGTTTTACTATTTCAGTAGAGATTACGGCCCATGAGATTTCAAGGCCCATGTATAGAAATACGGTTTGTAAACCGCCAAAGAGATGTAACTTGAGAGATAAGAAAGAAAGGGCAGAGACCGAGGCAGACACGATTATGAGCCGGCCTCGGGACTCTGTAAACCGGACCAGGCATCACCTCTATATAAAGGGACGACCCGGTACCGGTTCAAGGACAAGCAACAATCAATCCGTCGAGACGCAGGCAAGCGATTCCGCTCCCTGTAAACCGACGCCCAAGCAATACCAAACCAACTAGACGTAGGCTTTTACCTTCTCGAAGGGGCCGAACTAGTATAAAACCCTTTGTGTCCTTTGTGTGCCATGAACCCTTTCAAGCTAACCCGTGCGATGGTTCCATCATCAAGTCCGCTAAACCGGACATCTGCCGTGTTAATTCCACGACAGGCAGGGTGCCGGGAAGTGTTCTCCTGGTGCTCCCGATCTTGGAAAAGCGGCGGCGGCGGAACAGAGATGAGATCGTGAAAAAGGGTTCCGTCCTCGAGGGTTTCGGGATGCGTGTTAAATATATGCCAAAGGGGGGCATCAGCGGAGACCTGGGGGGCCCAGCCGCCCCCCCGGCGCGGCCAGGAGGGGGGCCGCGCCACCAGGGTGCCTGGAGCCCTGGTGGCCCCCCTCCGGCCCTACTTTGGCCGCAAGGAAGCTTCCGGAACGCAGATTTTTTATATAATTTTTCCGGGATTTTTCTGGCAGTTTACGTGATGGGAAAACCTGAAATACAAAAACAGCAGAAAACAGAAACTGGCACTGGGGTGCACTGAGTTAATAGGTTAGTCCAAATATGATCAAAAGTGTATGGAAGTGTATAAATATCATAGCAATATCACACAAAAGAGGCATGGAGCAAGCAGAAATTATAGATACGTTTTGGACGTATCAACATCCCCAAGCTTAATTCCTGCTCGTCCTCGAGTAGGTAAATGATAACAAGCATAATTTCTGTGGTGACATGCTATTAACCATATAAGGACTTTTCATAGTCACATGACAAAAGCTTACTGAGACAATGAATCTGTAGTAATTAGGTTGCCTCATGAGAAAATCACAAAGAACTGAAAGTTTTACAATATGATACTGAAACATCAAATAGATTTGTAATGAGCATGGTGTGCAAATATGATAAAGTGGTATCTCGCTTGCCCCCTTTAGTGAAGCAAAACATAAATGCAGGGGCACCTCCAAGGTTTAAGTGATGACTAGATACAATGATTTCAGAATAAACGATATCATAATCATGCAAAAGACAATGCTACTTTGGGACAATGCACATTACACTCAGAATGACAATCATGCTCTCAGTAGTTGGTGCTTAAAGAAGGTGGAGACTCTCGAACCGTGGCTTTTGTTGGCAAGGTTGAAAGCCCGTGGTCGGAAACAAAGACAAAGCATGTACCAGAGCTCTTGGTTTTAAAAACAGAAGTAAAATTTATTTTTTTGGATATGCATGTTTCGTCAACGAATGCTAGCAGATAACTCAATTACTTCTCGAGCTGGACAAGTTTCGAGGAACGGCTCCCGAATGAGGACGATCACATCCTCTTAATCTCCTTTGTTTATCACTGCCAAAGTTTTCTGATTTCTCATGCACAAAGCGTGAAGGAGGGTTTGTTTGTTTATATTATTTTTTAATGAGCCGGGCGCACTCTATGCCAGTTCCTTCTCGTATTATGGGTTTGCACATTAGACATGCAATCCCGGGGTGAAGCTTGTCCAACTTAAAAAGATCATGAATTAACTACTACTTCCTCATGAACTAAAACAGAGGCACAAAAGAGAAATGCTTTTTTTGAATAATTTCGAGATGGTACATGAAAGTCTTCGTTAGGAATGGCAGGTAAATACCATGTATAGGAAGGTATGGTGGACTCATATGGCATAACTGGTTTAAAGGATTTTGGATGCACAAGCAGTCAGTCCGCTTAGTGCAGGCGAAGGTTAGCAAAAGACTGGGAGCGACCAACTAAGAGAGCAATGACGGTCATAATCATGCAGAGCGACAAAGCAACATTGAATCAGGCATGGAAGTTATATCGCTACTCAGAAATTAAAGATCATCAAGGCTTGATAGACTTTCTTTACAGTCTTAAATATGCGTGAGCATACGCCAAGTCAATCAAAATAAATTTTCGAAGGAAGATATCACTAAACCATACCACATCATAGGCAAACAAATCATGTTGGTACTCCAATAACACATTGGGAACCCCCCAGCTATTTGAGACTAACCATAAGAAAACTTGAACTACTAAGCACCATTATGCACGTAGCATTTTTATCATAGACATATCGACCAATGCAACAGAAGCCAACTCTCTTAACAAGATAAGTATGATAACTAAAGAGAGTTCCAGCGACCAACTAAACAAAAGCTCTTTAAAAAGATAAGCATGAAAACTGAGAGCTGAACATGATAGTACCTATTGAAAGACAAAGAACACACACAGCAAAGATAGACATGAAAATTCTATGTTATGTTCTAGGTTGAAGTGGAGCGTGTTTCTCTCCCACATAAAGAAAGCTGAGTTCCAACTCGTTATGAACAGCAAGCAAAGCTAAAGAAAACTAAAAAGGAAACTAAAAGCAAGACGCTCCAAACATAGCACATAACACATGAAGTGATAAACATATAGTGGAACGAAAGACGAACTGATAATGTTGATGGAGAAGGGGATGCACGGGGGCATCCCCAAGCTTAGACGCTTGAGTCTTCTTGAATATTTCTTGGGGGTGCACGGGGGCATCCCCAAGCTTGAGCGTTTGACACTCCTGAATCTTTTTATCATCTTCCCTCGCACACTTGAAAACTCCCTTCATACATAACTCATCATAATCTGATTAGCGAGGTTAGTACCCATAATAAAATAATTTTTCCTTGCTGGAAATAAGGATATTCTTGAAGGTCTACTGTTTCTCAAGATTGCCAAAAGGTTTTTTGCAAAGAAAAAGCAAGCTCAAGGTTTGCAAAATGAAGGAAAGGCAAAACAGGACAGAATCTGTGAAAAACAGACCAGCAGGTAGTAAATGATTTTTTCGGGGCACTTCTGCAACTCTAATCAAAAAACTCAGAACAGACGCCCGAAAGACAATTGTATAGAGCACGCTGTCGAAAACATTCAGACCAAAAAGATGATCTGGTGATTTTATACGAATTTTTCTATCCAAGGACATAATCTGTTTCCTGGACAGCACGTCACAACTTTTGAACTTCCTTGCAATCAAAGGCTACACTTGGCACAAAGTTGAAAAGTAAAGATACAATGATGATGCTACTGTAGTAACAATATCAAGACACAACAAAAGCAAAATAAAATTTTATTCATTGTGGGCTGCCTCCCAAAAGCACTTTCTTTTATGCCTTTAAGCTAGGCATAATGCAAAGAGATCAAGTTTTATCAAGAGTAAAAGAATAGCTAGCCAGTATAACGGACTCAAAAGGTAACTTAATCTTCTTTCTAGGGAAGTGTTCCATCCATTTCTTGAGAGGAAATTGGAATCTTATATTCCCCTCTTTCATGTCAATGATGGCACCAACGGTGCGAAGAAAAGGACGTCCCAAAATAATTGGACAAGAAGGTTCACATTCAATATCCATAATAGTAAAATCAACGGGAACGTAGTTGTCATTGACAATGATAAGAACATCGTCGATCCTCCCCAAAGGTTTCTTTATGGAAGAATCAACGAGACGAACACCAAAAGAACAAGAATCAAAAGGTTTCAATTTAAGCATATCATATATTCTTTTGGGCATAACGGAGGTACTAGCTCCAACATCACATAAAGCATAGCAAGAGAAGTTATTCAACTTAATTTTAATCATGGGATCCCAACCATCTTCTAGCTTTCTAGGTATGGAGGCTTCTACTCTAAGTTTCTCCTCCCTAGCTTTGATGAGAGCATTAGTGAGATGCTCTGTGAAGGCAAGGTTAAGCGTGCTAGTGCGGGGATCTCTAGACATCTTGTGAAGGAAATCAATAACTTCGGTAAGAGTGCAATTATCAAAATCAAGGTCACTACTATCAAGTAAAGTGGTAGTGGTGTCCTTTAGGTTCACTTGTTTGGTAGTTTCTATGGTCATAGCATCACCATTAATAGGTCCAATGGGACCAGGAGTGCGTTGGGTGCTAAGAGTTTGAATATCCTCAACAACTTGGATAGTAGCAACAGTGTGGTGGGTAGGAAGGTTCTTAATTCTATCTTCTTCCTCCTTTTCTCTAGCCCATCTCTCTTTAAGTTTAGCCAACATCCTAATGTTTTCATTAATTTGCACTTGAATAGCATTCATAGGAGTGACCTTCCTCTCCTCAAGAGGAGAAGTTCTAATTTTAAGCAATTCTACCTCATGGGCTAAATTGTCTACCTTCGAAGAGAGATCATCTAGTTTGGCTAGTTTTTCTTCTACACTCTTATTAAAAGCTTTTTGGGTAGTGATGAAATCTTTAAGCATAATCTCTAGTTCAGTAGTGGAGTTCTTGGTGCTAGGATAAGCATTGTTGTTCCCATAGGAATTAGAGGGGAACGGTCTAGGATTGCTACCAAAATTACTCCTATAGGCATCTTTATTAAAATTGTTTCTAGAGATAAAGTTCACATCTACTTGTTCTTGAGCAATCAAAGAATTTAAAGGAACATCACGAGGATCAACAGAAGATTGCTTGGAAAGTAGAGACATGATCAAGTCAACTTTTTCATTTAGGGAGGAAATCTCCTCGACAGAGTTTACCTTCCTACATGTTGGAGCCCGTTCGGTGTGCCATTGGGAATAGTTGGTCATCATCTCATCGAGAAGCTTCGTGGCAGCACCAAGTGTAGTTGACATAAAGGTTCCTCCCGCGGCCGAATCTAACAAGTTCCGCGAGGTAAATTTCAAGCCTGCATAAAAAGTTTGGATAACCATCCAAGTAGTCAAACCATGAGTAGGGCAGTTCTTGACAAGAGATTTCATACGTTCCCAAGCTTGGGCAACGTGTTCATTATCCAATTGTTTGAAATTCATTATGTTACTTCTTAGTTGGATAATTTTAGCAGGTGGATAGTATTTTCCAATAAAAGCATCTTTGCACTTGTCCCAAGAATCTATGCTATTTCTAGGCAAAGATTGAAACCAAATTTTAGCTCCTCCTCTCAAGGAGAAAGGAAAAAGCTTAAGCTTAACAATATTACCATCTATTTCTTGGTACTTTTGCATATCACAGAGTTCAACAAAATTGTTTAAGTGTAAAGCAGCATCATCTCCAGCACCGGAGAATTGATCTTTCATAACTAGGTTCAGTAAAGCAGGTTTAATTTCATAAGAAGGTGCTGAAGTGGCAGGTGTAGTGATAGGCGTGCAGATAAAGTCATCGTTGTTATGACTAGTGAAGTCACACAACTTGGTGTTCTCGGTGGAACCCATAGCAGCAAGCAAGCAAGATAACTATTTTTGTGATTTTTGATAAAGGGTACTAAAGCAAAAACTGAAAGGTAAACTAACAAGACTAAAAAGCAAAGGTAAAAGATAGCGTGCAACTCCCCTATCTTGAAGAGTGGAGTCCCCGGCGACGGCGCCAGAAAACTTTGCTTGATGGCTTCTCGCCCCTCATTGGTTACCCCAAGTGGAAGGTTTGAGATGCAGTGTAGCGGTAGTTTTCCCTTGGCAAAGATACCAAGGATCGATTTCCCCTGAGACTCCAAGGTTCAACAAGAAGGTGTCAACTGCTGACGGCGCCAGATATTAGCAATCAACTGGACCTGCACACAGATACAAATAACTTTGCTCCCAACGAGTACAGAGAGGTTGTCAATCCCTCCGGCCTTGTCGTTTACAAAGGATCAAACACAAGAGATAATAGTGATAGGTATTACTGCAACTAGTAAGTAAAAGCAGAAAGTAAATAGCGGATGTGATCAGTGATGGTAATATGGACCGGGGTCCCATGATGTTCACTAGTGATGTCTCTCTCCCAAAAGACGATAAAACAGCTATGTGAGGTAAACGAATTACAGCTGGGCAATTGACAGAATTATGTGCGCAAACCAATGCTAACTATGTTGCAAGAAAGGTAGAGGTTCAAAGCATGGGCGGTACGCCAAGGCAAGTAGACCGAAATCCATCTGCATCTACTACTAATCATCCACCTTGAGATATCTATCCAGAACATCTCGCTGGTATTAAGTTGCGAGTCCCACCCATAGTGTAAACTCAAAGCAACAGACAACTGCATTAAAAGAACTTTGCGTAAAGTAAACAATCCTTGCACCCGTGAGTACAAGCACCGTTGTTTTCCCCCTTGTGGCAACAGCACATCCCCTAGACTCATGTTTCTGTCACTCAAGCTAGTCATCGAGGGGCATGAACCCACAATCAAGCATAACGTTCCCTCTTGGAGTCACTACCTACTACTCGGCCAAAGCAATAAATAGCAACGGAGAACATGCAAGAATTACTCAAGAACATAAATATAAAAGAGGTAAATCAAATATATTACTCAAACACAATCTGAACATAATCTCACAATCCTTCGGATCCCAGCAAACTCATCATAGCAACAGCATAAGGATTACATATGTGCCTCGATCATGTAGGGCAGCTCACGAGGTCTAATTAGTGAAGCACAAGAAGGGGAGGAGAACATCACATAGCTACTGGTCATGGACCCATGGTCCAAGGGAGACTACTCACAACTCATCCGGGAGGCGTCCATGGTGGTGGAGAGGCTCCCGGTGGTGATCCTCCCCTCCGGCAGGGTGCCGGGAAGAGTTCTCCTGGTGCTCCCGATCTTGGAAGCGCGGCGGCGGCGAAACAGAGATGAGATCACGAAAAAGGGTTCCGTCCTCGAGGGTTTCGGGACGCGTGTTAAATATATGCCAAAGGGGGGTATCAGCGGAGACCTAGGGGGCCCAGGCGCCCCCCCCGGCGCGGCCAGGAGGGGGGCCGCGCCACCAGGGCGCCTGGAGACCTGGTGGCCCCCCTCCGGCCCTACTTTGGCCGCAAGGAAGTTTCCGGAACGCTGATTTTTTATATAATTTTTCCGGGATTTTTCTGGCAGTTTACGTGATGGGAAAACCTGAAATACAAAAACAGCAGAAAACAGAAACTGGCACTGGGGTGCACTGAGTTAATAGGTTAGTCCAAATATGATCAAAAGTGTATGGAAGTGTATAAATATCATAGCAATATCACACAAAAGAGGCATGGAGCAAGCAGAAATTATAGATACATTTTGGACGTATCAACCACACAACGCGAAAGTGTCATTGGCTCACAAGAATTGCGAGGGGAGATGCTCTTCCACCGCCGCCTGCTGGGCAGCCGGCCCCGCCTCCTAATCTGCCGGCTGCCCGCCCTGGCGGCCAGGTCCAGGACAAATTCCCAGAAGATAACGGAGCCTATGTTGTCTTCACCAGCCAGACGGACGATAGGCATAGCCGGCGCCAGCAGCACATTGAAGTCAACACTGTTGCCGTCAAGGACCCAGGATTCATGCATTGGTCTGAAAGGCCTGTCAGCTGGAGCCGAGAGGATCACCCAGCTGTCATGCCGTTGCCAGGGGCCTATGCCTTGGTCCTGGACGCCACTCTCTCCACTGACAGGCGGGCCTGACGTTTCTCCCGGGTGCTGGGAGACGGCGGCAGCAGCATCAACATCATGTACCGTGACACCATGGAGAAGTTGGGCATCAAAGAGAAGCAACTTCAGCCTACCAGGACCGTGTTCCATGGCATTGTGCCAGGCCTCTCTTGCTCACCAATCGGCAAGGCCGGGGTCGGTGTCCTGTTTGGTGACAAGATGCACTTCTGGAGGGAGCCGGTCTGGTTTGAAGTAGTGAACCTGGAAAGTCCCTATCACGTGATCTTGGGCCGGCCAGCTCTTGCAAAGTTCATGGCAGTCCCCCATTATGCCTACCTCAAGATGAAGATGCCAGGCCCCAAAGGAATAATCACCATAGCCGAGAACTATGAGAAGTCCATTGCATGCGCAACAGCCAGCAGCCGCCTGGCAGAGTCCATTGTCGTGGCTAAGGAAAAACGCTGTCTAGAGCGGCTGGTGGCAATGGCTGGCGAGCAGCCGGCCATACCAGCCGATCCCAGGGAGGCGGAGCCGCAAGGCTCGTTCCAGCCAGCCAAGGACACAAAGAAGATTGCCTTGGACCCGTCTCACCCGGAGCGATTTGCTGTCATAGGGTCAAGCCTAGACAGCAAATAGGAAAGCGAGCTCGTCGATTTTCTCCGTGAGAATCGGGACATCTTCGCATAGTCCCCCAAAGACATGCCGGGTGTCCCGACGGATTTCGCCGAGCACAAACTACACATAAGGGAGGATGCAAAGCCTGTCAGGCAGCCGCTACGCCGCCTGTCAGAAGAGAAGAGAAGAGTCGTTGGGGAAGAAGTTGCCTGCCTGCTAGCACCGGCTTCATCATGGAAGTCTTTTATCCCGAGTGGCTTGCGAATCCAGTCCTAGTGCTGAAGAAGAACAACAAATGGCGCATGTGCATTGATTACACCAGCCTAAACAAAGCTTGCCCTAAAGATCCGTTTGCTCTGCCGTGAATAGATCAAGTGATCGACTCCACAGCCGGATGCGAGCTGCTGTCTTTCCTCGATGCTTATTCGGGGTACCACCAAATCAAGCTTGATCCAGCTGACCGCCTGAAGACCGCCTTCCTCACGCCATTTGGGGCCTTCTGCTACCTGAACATGACGTTCGGCTTGAGAAATGTCGGTGCCACCTTTCAGCGTTGCATGCAGAAGTGTCTCCTCAAGCAGCTTGGCAGGAACGCCCACGTTTACGTGGACGATATTGTGGTGAAGACGGAGAAGAGAGGAACCCTTTTGGAGGATCTCCAAGAAACATTTGAGAACCTGCGCCGCTTTCGGATTAAGCTAAACCCGGAGAAATGCGTCTTCGGGGTACCGGTCGGCCAGCTCCTTGGCTTCCTGGTATCCGAGCATGGCATCGAGTGCAATCCTGCGAAGATCAAGGCCATTGAGAGGATGGAACGACCGACCCGTGTGCGGGATGTCCAGAGATTCACGGGGTGCCTGGCATCTCTCAGCCGTTTCATCAGTCGGCTGGGAGAAAAGGCACTCCCCCTGTACCAACTGATGAAGAAGACCACGTGCTTCAAGTGGAACGACCAGGCAGACGAAGCTTTCCAGTAGCTCAAGCGACTGTTGTCCACCCCGCCTGTCCTGGCGGCACCAGCAGACAAGGAACCCATGTTCCTTTACATAGCCGCCACCAGCCGGGTGGTCAGCACTGTCATTTTGGTCGAGCGCCCAGAGGACGGCAAAGCCTTGCCCGTCCAAAGGCCCGTCTACTACTTGAGCGAAGTGCTGTCAGCATCCAAGCAGAACTACCCCCATTACCAGAAGATGTGCTATGGCGTGTACTTCACCGCCAAGAAACTCAAGCAGTACTTCCAAGAGCATTCTGTCACGGTCGTCTACACGGCCCCGCTTGCTGAAATCATGGGCAACAGAGATGCCTCAGGAAGAGTGGCCAAGTGGGCCGTTGAGCTGGCCCCCTTCACCATCTTCTACTAGCCACGCACCACCATCAAGTCGCAGGCATTGGCCGACTTCCTCGTCGATTGGGCCGAAACCCAGTACCTGCCGCCTGTGCCAGACTCAACCCATTGGCGAATGCACTTTGACGGGTCGAAGATGCGCACCGGCCTGGGAGCCGGCGTCGTCCTCACCTTCCCCAAAGGCAACAAGCTCAAGTATACCCTGCAGATCCACTTTGCAGCCTCCAACAACGTGGCCGAGTACGAGGCACTTATCCACGGGCTCCGGATGGCCAAGGAGATTGGCATCCACCGAGTGCTGTGCTATGGTGACTCGGACTTGGTTGTCTAGCAGTCGTCTGGGGACTGGGACGCCAAGGACGCAAACATGGCAAGCTATCGCTTCCTTGTCCAGCAGATCAGTGGACACTTTGATGGTTGCGAGTTCCTCCACGTACCACGGGCCGATAACATGCAAGCCGACACCTTGGCACGAATCGGCTCCACCTGCCAAGCAATACCAGCCAGCGTATCTCTCCAATGCCTGCGCAAGCCGTCTATCAAGCCTTCACAAGAGTCGGAGTCAATCTTCATACCAGCCGACCCTGGGGCAGGTGGCCTCGCAGCTTCGGCAGCCGGCCCAGAGACTGCCCCAGCAGGCGGCCATGACACTCCAACTCCAACAGACGGACCACCTGTAGCCGCGCCAGTTCCTGGCCCGGGGACTGCTCCAGCAGACGGCCAGGAGGCACCGGCTCCAGCAGACGGCTCGGGGGCTTCGGATGCACAACAGGCGGCTCAGCCCAGCCCTCCGCCTCCCAGCCCAACCACCATGGTCTCTCTGGCCGACGCAACAAGAGTCTCAGCGCCGTCTTGGGAACAGCCAATCCTCACATTCCTGCTCAACGGAGAGCTGCCAGCAGAAGAAACTTTGGCACGACAAGTTCAACGCCGGGCCTCAGCATACACCATAGTCAACAAAGAGCTTGTCTGAAGAAGCACAACGGGCATCTTCCAGCGCTGTGTAGAAGCAATAAAGGGGCTGGCTATCCTGAAGGACATTCACCAAGGGGAATGCGGCCACCACGCGGCCTCAAGGTCCCTCGTCGCCAAAGCTTTCCGCCACGGCTTCTTCTGGCCGACTGCTTTGGACGATGCCAAAGATCTGGTGAGAAAGTGCAACGGCTGCTAACGCTTCAGTTCCAAGCAACACTTGTCGGCTTTCGCACTCAAGACTATTCCGATCACTTGGCCATTTGCCGTCTGGGGCCTGGATATGGTAGGCCCTTTCAAGACAGCCAGAGGAGGCCTGACACATTTACTCGTGGCAATAGATAAATTCACCAAGTGGATCTAAGCCAAACCAATCAAGAAACTCAATGGCCCAACTGTTGTGACATTCATTGCAGACATCACAGTCTGGTATGGTATACCGCACAGCATCATCATTGACAACGGCACAAATTTTGCCAAAGGCGCACTTGCCCGTTTATGTGCAACACAGGGCATCCGACTGGACCTAGCGTCCGTTGCCCACCCACAGTCTAACGGCCAAGTCGAGTGCGCCAACGGCCTTATCCTATCCGGCATCAAGCCCCGGCTGGTCGAACCTTTGGAGCGGTCAGCCGGCTGCTGGATCAAAGAGCTGCCGTCTGTCCTGTGGAGCCTCAGAACCACTCCGAACAAATCCACCGGCTTCACTCCTTTCTTCCTCGTGTATGGGGCCGAGGCCGTCATCCCAACGGATGTTGAGTTTGACTCGCGTCGCGTCACCATGTATACGGAAGCTGAAGCCAAAGAAGCACACGAAGATGGCGTGGACCTGCTGGAGGAGGCCCGGCTGGTACCACTTAGCCGCTCCACCATCTACCAGCAGGGTCTCCGCCGCTATCACAGCCGGCGAGTCAAGCCACGCTCCTTCTGCGAGGGAGACCTTGTGCTCCGGCTGATCCAGCGAACAGCCGGCCAGCACAAGCTCTCGGCTCCTTGGGAAGGACCGTTCATCGTCAGCAAGGTACTAGGCAATGATGCCTACTACCTCATTGATGCTCAGAAGCCAAGAGCGCGCAAGAGAGACGACTCGGGAAAGGAGTCAGAGCGCCCATGGAATGCAAATCTTCTTCGTCGCTTTTATAGCTAAATGACAGTATGTGTCGTGCTATCTAAAGTTATTTTGAGAAGCAATGGGACCCCGAGGAGTTCTCGGGGACTGCCCAACCCTTTATCTATACAATAAGAATTATGCCTGTGAATGATTGTTGTTCACTCCTTTGTCTGGCACCGGAGCCTAGCAGATGGCCCGGGGACTGGCCGCCTAGCCCTATGTCTAAGAAATTCTCCTTAAATAGTCAGACAAGTAATGTGATGGCATTCAAGCCCTCTCCCGCATCAAGTCACAGACTCACAGAACGCGGCTGTCCGACTGGCAGGAGCTAAAGGCAAGAAATGGTGCCCACATGAAAAATGGCTAAGGAAAAAAGACATAGGGCCAGCCGGCCCTTCACACGAGCGGCCGACTGTCAAACAGCCGGCCAGCCGGTTCTGGGCTTAGCCAAGCCGCCTTCCAGAGGGCAGAATACTTGCCCGCTCTGAAAAAAGCCAAGCCCCTGACCCAGCCACAGAACCACAGAGTGGCTGTCTGGCTGGCAGGGCGGCAGTTCAAGGAGACGACAAGAAGAAAGTCGCCACAAGGAAACTAGGGCAAGGCTAATCCTAGGATTCGGCACAATTTCATAAAGACCATGCAACATTAAAAAGAATATTTACATCCAAAAGGCCTCAAGGGCCGCCTTGCAGTAACAACTTACTAATACACCCAGCGGGTGGAATTTTTCGGATTAACCCTACAAGTCTTACAGGGAATCAGAAGATACAAAAGAAAAAACTTAAGGTGCAGCAGGCTGGGCAGGCGACACGACGGAGCCGGCTTCCGGGGAGGCCACCTGGTGGGTCTCGGTCTGGCCGTTTCCTGCGGCAGGCGGGGCCATCACTCCTGGTCCGCTTGTCGAGGATTGGTCAGGCTGGCGGCTGGCTGACGGGTCCGCCTCCTGGGAACTGGTCTCCTCGTAGCTGCCTTCCTCCTCCTCGTCACCTTCACTGGAGGCGATCTCCTCGTCCGGCTCCTCCGACGCCGCCAAGTCCAGCCCGAAGTTGCCAGGCGGCACCACATGGCCCCTGTCGTCCAACTCCGGGATGAACACGGAGGTGTCGGCGTATTCGGCAAGGGCGGCGGCACGTTGGATGAGCTCCTTCTGCTCCACGGCCAGCTCAGGCTAGGCCTCTGCACGGAAGGTCTCCAGCTGTTCAAGGCGCAAGCTAGGATACCAGCTCTTGACGAATTCCAGGGCGGTCCGTGCGCCAGCCCTTGCTGCGGAGCCCTTCCAGGCCTCGAAGCGTTGGCCGGCCGCCTCCAGCCAGACGGCCGTCCGACTGGGAGTGCGGAGTGCTGGCACACCTGGCCAGAGGGCGGCCAGGACCTGGGCGCCAGCACGCTGCAGACGGCGAAGCAGACGGTGGACCGGCAGGAGACGCACCCGAATGGCAAGAAGCTCCTCGGCCGGGGTCCTGGGCGCATTGGGTGCGATCGCCCGGCCCGCCTGGCGCCTCGCAGCACGCTCGGCTTCGATGGCCTGGGTGGCGGCCACAGAGTAGCCCGGGAAGAACTCTGCCAAAACTAGAAGAAGGATCAGAAGAAAAGAAAGACGGCTGTTACAAACGGCGAATACAAGATGAAAGGGTAGACGTCTCACCGTCAACCATGTCTCCAATGGCTACGTAGCCGTCTTGGAGAGCCGCCTCCTTTTCGGCCCAATTCGAGCGCTCGGTCTCGAATTCTGCCCGCAGAAGTGACTCGGCATCTGACATCTTCCCAAGCTCGACCTTGTGGGCCGCCGCCTGGTCCGCCAGATCCTTGTCCAGGCGGTCGCGGTCCTGAGCGGCAAGACCACGCTCCCGCTCCTTAGCAGCCAGGTCCGACTGGGCCTCGCCCAGCTGGTTGCGAAGGTCGGCTGCAACCGCTGGCAAGGGAGCAAGAAAAAGAGCAAATATTAGCAGCGAAAGGATAACCTTGTGAAGGAAATATGCCCTAGAGGCAATAATAAAGATGTTATTTGTATTTTCTTATATCATGATAAATGTCTTTTATTCATGCTAGAATTGTATTAACCGAAAACTTAGTACATGTGTGGATACATAGACAAAACAGTATGTCCCTAGTATGCCTCTACTAGACTAGCTCATTGATCAAAGATGGTTATGTTTCCTAGCCATAGACATGAGTTGTCATTTGATCAACGGGATCACATCATTAGGAGAATGATGTGATGGACAAGACCCATCCGTTAGCATAGCACTATGATCGTTTAGTTTTACTGCTATTGCTTTCTTCATGACTTATACATGTTCCTATGACTATGAGATTATGCAACTCCCGAATACCGTAGGAACACCTTGTGTGCTATCAAACGTCACAACGTAACTGGGTGATCATAAAGATGCTCTACAGGTGTCTCCGAAAGTATTCATGGTGTTGGCATAGATCAAGATTAGGATTTGTCACTCCGAGTGTCGGAGAGGTATCTCTGGGCCCTCTCGGTAACACACATCACAATAAGCCTTGCAAGCAAAAGACCAATGAGTTAGTCACGAGATGATGTGTTACGGAACGAGTAAAGAAACTTGCCGGTAACGAGATTGAACTAGGTATGGAGATACCGACGATCGAATCTCGGGCAAGTAACATACCGATGACAAAAGGAACAACGTATGTTGTTATGCGGTTTTGACCGATAAAAGATCTTCGTAGAATATGTAGGAGCCAATATGAACATCCAGGTTCCGCTATTGGTTATTGACCGGAGATGAGTCTCGGTCATGTCTACATAGTTCTTGAACCCGTAGGGTCCGCACGCTTAACGTTTGATGGCGATCGGTATTATGAGTTTATGAGTTTTGATGTACCGAAGGTAGTTCTTAGTCCCGGATGAGATCATGGACATGACGAGGAGTCTCGGAATGTCCGAGACATAAAGATTGATATATTGGACGACTATATTCGGACACCGGAAGTGTTCCGGAAAAGTTTCGGATTTAACGGGATTGCCGGAGGGGGTTACCGGAACCCCCTACGAAGGGGGATGGTCCATAGTGGGCCTTAAGGGAAAGAGAGAGGCATCCCATAGGGCTGGCCGGTACCCCACCTAGGGTTCCTATTTGGACTAGGATTGGAGGGGCGCCACCTCTTCCTTTTTTCCTTTCCCTCTCTTCCTTCTTTGGTGATTCCTACTAGGAATAGGATTGCAATGCTATTCCTAGTAGGATTGCACCTCTAGCCGCACCAAACAAGGGCCGGCCGGCCTCCCCCCTTGCTCCTTTATATACGGGGGCAGGGGGGCACCCAAAGACACACAAGTTGAATTGTTCCAGCCGTGTGCGGTGCCCCCCTCCACAGAAACACACCTCGGTCATACCGTCGCGGTGCTTAGGCGAAGCCCTGCGCCGGTGAATACATCATATCCGTCACCACGCCGTCGTGCTGACGAAACTCTCCCGTGAAGCTCAACTGGATCAAGAGCTCGTGGGACGTCATCAAGCTGAACGTGTGCTGAACGCGGAGGTGCTGTACGTTCGGTGCTTGATCGGTTGGATCGCGAAGAAGTTCGACAACATCAACCGCGTCACTTGACGCTTCCGCTTCCGGTCTATGAGGGTACGTAGACACACTCTTCCCTCTCGTTGCTATGCATCTGGTAGATAGATCTTGCATGATCGTAGGAAATTTTAAAATACTACGTTCCCCAACAGTGGCATCAGAGCCAGGTCTATGCGTAGATGATATGCACGAGTAGAACACAATGAGTTGTGGGCGATACTAGTCATACTGCTTACCAGCATGTCATACTTTGCTTCGGCGGTATTGTGAGATGAAGCGGCCCGGACCAACATTACGCGTACGCTTACGCGAGACTGGTTTCACCGTTACGAGCACTCGTTGCTTAAAGGTGACTGGCGGGTGTCTGTCTCTCTCACTTTAGCTGAATCAAGTGTGGCTACGCCCGGTCCTTGTGAAGGTTAAAACAAGACATACTTGACGAAACATCGTTGTGGTTTTGTATGCGTAGGTAAGAACGGTTCTTGCTAAGCCCGTAGCAGCCACGTAAAACTTGCAACAACAAAGTAGAGGACGTCTAACTTGTTTTTGCAGGGCATGTTGTGATGTGATATGGTCAAGACATGATGAGTTATACGGTTTTTGTATGAGATGATCATGTTTTGTAATGTTATCGGCAACTGGCAGGAGCCATATGGTTGTCGCTTTATTGTATGAAATGCAATCGCCATGTAATTGCTTTACTTTATCACTAAGCGGTAGCGATAGTCGTAGAAGCAATAGTTGGCGAGACGACAACGATGCTACGATGGAGATCAAGGTGTCGCGCCGGTGACGAAGGTGATCATGACGGTGCTTTGGAGATGGAGATCAAAAGCACAAGATGATGATGGCCATATCATGTCACATATTTTGATTGCATGTGATGTTTATCTTATTATGCTTCTTATTTTGCTTAGAACGACGGTAGCATTATAAGATGATCCCTTACTAAATTTCAAGGTATAAGTGTTCTCCCTGAGTATGCACCGTTGCAAAAGTTCGTCGTGCTGAGACACCACGTGATGATCGGGTGTGATAAGCTCTACGTTCAAATACAACGGGTGTAAGACAGTTTTGCACACGCAGAATACTCGGGTTAAACTTGCCGAGCCTAGCATATGCAGATATGGCCTCGGAACACTGGAGACCGAAAGGTCGAGCGTGAATCATATAGTAGATATGATCAACATAAGATGTTCACCATTGAAACTACTCCATCTCACGTGATGATCGGACATGGTTTAGTTGATTTGGATCACGTGATCATTTAGATGACCGGAGGGATGTCTATCTAAGTGGGAGTTCTTAAGTAATATGATTAATTGAACTTTAATTTATCATGAACTTAGTCCTGGTAGTATTAGCATATCTATGTTGTAGATCAATAGCTCGCGATGTTGCTCCCCGTTTATTTTTCATATGTTCCTAGAGAAAACCAAGTTGAAAGATGTTAGTAGCAATGATGCGGAATTGTTCTGTGATCTGAGGATTATCCTCATTGCTGCACAGAAGAATTATGTCCTTGATGCACCGCTAGGTGATAGACCTATTGCAGGAGCAGATGTAGACGTTATGAACGTTTTGACAAAAGCTCGATATGATGACTACTTGATAGTTTAGTGCACCATGCTTTACGGCTTATAACCGGGACTTCAAAAACGTTTTGAAACGCCACGGAGCATATGATATGTTCCAAGAGTTGAAATTAGTATTTCATACTCATGCCCGTGTCGAGAGGTATAAGACCTCTGACAGTACTTTGCCTACAAAATGGAGGAGAATAGCTCAACCAGTGAGCATGTGCTCAGATTGTCTGGGTAGTACAATTGCTTGAATCAAGTGGGAGTTAATCTTCCAGATAAGATAGTAATTGACAAAGTTCTCTAGACACTATCACCAAGTTAGTAGAACTTCGTGATGAACTATAATATGCAAGGAATGACGAAAGTAATTCCGGAACTCTTCACGATGCTGAAATCGGCGAAGGTAGAAATCAAGAAAGAGCATCAAGTGTTGATGGTTAACCAGACCACTTGTTTAAAGTAAAGGGCAAAGGGATAGAAGGGGAACTTCAAGAAGAATGACAAGCAAGTTGTCACTCCCGTGAAGAAACCCAAAGCTAAACTCAAGCCTGAAACAAGTGCTTCTACTGCAAAGGAAATGGTCACTAGAAGTGGAACTGCCCTAGATATTTGGCGGATAAGAAGGATGGCAAAGTGAACAAAGGTATATTTGATATACAGATTATTGATGTGTATTTTACTAATGTTCATAGCAACCCCTCGGTATTTGATATTGGTTCAGTTGCTAAAGAGTAGTAACTCGAAATAGGAGTTGCATAATGAACAGAAACTAGTTAAAGGATGAAGTGACGATGTGTATTGGAAGTAGTTCCAAGATTGATATGATCATCATCGTACACTCCCTATACTTTCGGGATTAGTGTTGAACCTAAATAAGTGTTATTTGGTGTTTGTGTTGAACATGAATATGATTTGATCATGTTTATTGCAATACGGTTATTCATGTAAGTTAGAGAATAATTGTTGTTCTGTTTACATGAATAAAACCTTCTATGGTCATACACCCAATGAAAATGGTTTGTTGGATCTTGATCGTGTGATACACATATTCATAATATTGAAGCCAAAAGATGCAAGGTTAATAATGATAGTGCAACTTATTTGTGGCACTGCCGTTTAAGTCATATTGGTGTAAAGCGCATGAAGAAACTCCATAGTGATGGACTTTTGGAATCACTTGATTATGAATCACTTGGTGCTTGCGAACCATGCCTCATGGGCAAGATGACTAAAACTCCGTTCTCCGGAACTGTGGAGCGAGCAACAGATTTGTTGGAGATCATACATGTCGTGGAATTAACACGGCAGATGTCCGGTTTAGCGGACTTGATGATGGAACCATCGCACGGGTTAGCTTGAAAGGGTTCATGGCACACAAAGGACACAAAGGGTTTTATACTAGTTCGGCCCCTTCGAGAAGGTAAAAGCCTACGTCTAGTTGGTTTGGTATTGCTTGGGCGTCGGTTTACAGGGAGCGGAATCGCTTGCCTGCGTCTCGACGGATTGATTGTTGCTTGTCCTTGAACCGGTACCGGGTCGTCCCTTTATATAGAGGTGACGCCTGGTCCGGTTTACAGAGTCCCGAGGCCGGCTCATAATCGTGTCTGCCTCGGTCTCTTCCCTTTCTTTCTTATCTCTCAAGTTACATCTCTTTGGCGGTTTACAAACCGTATTTCTATACATGGGCCTTGAAATCTCATGGGCCGTAATCTCTACTGAAATAGTAAAACCAAGTACGATATAACTAAGCCGGTTTACAATATCCGGTTTATACCTACTAACTATATCCCTGACATTAGGCCCCAGAATGATTTGAACTTGTTCATATCAGTCTCCGTCGTCTCCTGTAATTTTCTTCTGTCTTCATCTTTTGTAAACCGGCTCTGACGTCATCCTCCAAAATCATTAAAGTCTGACAATGACATCATCTCCGCATTTTACGCCGCAAGCTGTACTGTAGGTTGTGTTTAATGGTCATCCCGAGAATCGAGGCGTTTACGGGATCTTTATCCGATTTTGCTTCCTCGATTACCGCACCTGTCGCTTCACATCTGTCTCTCTGCCTATAAATAATACCGCCCCTTTCATTCTTCCTTCTCGCGTCTTCTTCCTCCTTCCGCTTCCTGACCCGCAAGAACTCCATTAGATCCCGAGCTCGGAGCGCCGCCATCGTCTCGTCGGATCAAGAGCTCCTCAGGCCGCTGCATCAACCTGATTCGTCCAGATTCTCTCCGCCGCCGATTCCCGCTGTCCCTGGTACGTTTATCCTCCTCATTGTAGATCTGTGTCCGCCATTGCTTTGCTTGTGTTCTTCCGCCATTAGGGCTTCTGATGAAGCTTCGTCTCTTTGTAGATACCTTTCTCATAGAAGTTTTGTAACCTTTAAACCCTAGTCCGTAGGTCTCCCGCTTAGCATCAGATGAGATCTTCGTCATAGTGACTCTATAGTTTTATCCGTTCCGCCATTAGAGTTCTCCGCGAGCTTCGTAATGCTCTTTCTTGAAACCTGCAACTTCATAGTATCCTTACCTTTCCGATCTTCTTCCATTTTTATTCTGCTGTAGATGCGTCAGGTCCTTATTGCACCTGTCTGATATGTAATTTTGTCCTTGTAATATGAAGTCTGCGTAGCTTTCCTCCTCAGTGATTTTTACTCTGCTGTAGATAAGTTTCTTTTCCTCCGCATGCTCAGATCTTTCCCCCTCAGTAGTTATTTAGAAACCTATTTTTCTCCTTAGTAAATTTGCTAAGTATGTTCCGGTTTAAATTGTCATACTATAAACCGGAGATGATATAACTTGATGAAATGACTTAAACTGTACCGCTTCAACTGCCATTTAAACCGGAAATGATACAACTTGTTTTATGATTGCCGGTTTACCTTTGTCAGCTAATTCTCCGTTCCAACCATCGTACCATATGTATAGGTCCCGGATCATTTGTATGTTCATAATCCGGTTTATGTACTTTCTCTTCTTCAGCACTTTGTTCGGATGGCTAAACAGTACGTTTCATGCGATTGGGTCCGCTCTGTCGTGACTGAGGAAGACTTAGTCAAATTGTCAAGCATCGGTACCCTAGGGCCTCGGGCCGAACTAAAATGGCGTGCTCCGGGTAACGAGTGCCCTCCTACTCCTAGATCCGGAGAAGTCATCGTATTCCTGGACCATATTTCCAGAGGCTTCTCTCCCCCCGGTTCAAAATTTTTCCGGGATGTTCTTGCTACCTTCCAGCTGCACCCACAGGACATCGGACCAAACTCTGTTTCTAATATTTGTGATTTCCAAGTATTTTCTGAAGTATATCTGCAAGAAGAACCTTCAGTTGATTTATTCCGGGATTTCTTCCATGCAAACCGGCGCACTGAGTTTACCAGCGGGCCTCATCAGGAGCTTGGCGGCATTAGCATTCAGAAAAGGAGGGATGCAGTTTTCCCTCACGCCTCTTTACACACTCACCCTAAGGAGTGGAACAAGTCATGGTTTTATTGTGTAGACACATCTCCTGAAGGTGAAAATCCTTTGCCGGGTTATCGTGAAACTCGAATCCCGGCGAATCACCCCTTGCCACAACGGTTAAGTGCTGCTGAACGGATCCAGTTTTCACCACAGCTTTCCAAGCTGAGGGCTTTCATGGCCAATGGCCTGATCGGTACTGACTTCCTTCGTTGCTGGTTATCCTGGAGCATCCTTCCCTTAAGCCGGCGCCCTAAGCTGATGTGTAAGTACTCCGGTAGCCCGGAAGACCCTCAGAGGTTTACTAAGGAGCAGCTTTCTGAATCGGAAGTGATAGAGTCTGCCAAGAAGATCGTCAACCCTGCTTTAACAGATTGCTCCAAAGTTGGCTTGGCCCCATACTTTAAGAAGAATAAGCTGCCTGAAGTAAGTTTGTCTTTAATTTATACTTTATAAACCGTCGTCTTTGAACCGTCTTTCACTTGCTTTTGCTTTTTCATTTAGGCTGACAACCCCTTCTGGAGGAGAAAACCTCAGGAAAAAACTGTAAAGCAAACTCGCCGGAAAACCCCTGCAAACAAGAAAAGGAAAGCAGCCGTTGATGCCGGTTCTCCTTCCGAGGATGATGATCCGGATTCCGAGGTATGCCTTACTCCGGTTTACATTTTGCTTTTATATACTTGTTCACATATCTAATGATGCCCTTTCACAGGATCCACTCGAAGGTGATAACCCGGCGGAGATTGAGGTAACCCTTGTTTCTTCCGATTCAGAACCCCCTCCTCAAAAGAGCCGTCGGACTGTTAGAAAGTATCAATTTTCTCATCCTTATGCTAAGTTGGATCCCAATTTTACTTTGAAGAAACAACAGCACGAAGCTTTGCGCCGGACCACTCGCCATAGCGGCTTGGCAGTGGAGTCCTCTGGAATTTCGTTAACTCCGGCTCGAAAACGCCGCGCTGAGGTGATGCTCTCTCCAACTCTTCTTCACCCCAAGGCCGGTCTTATCAGAAAACCACTTAAACCGACTGATCCTGATTATCAGGAAACTCCACTGTCTTCTTCTGGCGAATCAACCGCTACACAGCTTCCACCTTTGAAGACCGTCCCGGGGTAATTCTCTTTACTTCTTCCGGTTCATGATACCCCCTTCCATTATAATGTTAACTTATTTTTGCTTGTTTTTCCAGCAAACCGAAACCCAGCAAAAGAGCCAAGGCTAAAAAGCCTGTTGCTGATCCTTCTACTGATGAACCGGCGATTGATCCGTCTACCGCCGTTCCTCCTGAAGGTACTCCAGCTGCTCCGGTTGACGAACCCGCTCTTGACAGACCTGCTGCTGAAGACATCCAAGACCCACCAAGTCCGGCCCGGGTTAACTCTCCTCAGGTTAACCCGGCGTCTCCTAATCCGGCTCAAACTGAAGCTTCTCCTCCCAATGCACCCACTTCCCCTGATGTCGTGGTTACTGGCTCTGCTTATGTCGCGCCAACTGAACCCACCGTTTTAGCGAAACATACAGCTAAAGCGGAAAAGGTGACTCAGGAGAAGGGGAAGTGGAGTACTGATATCTCCAGTCTCTCAAGTATGAGTGCTCAAGACATCTATTCCGGATAACTGAGCCGGCTCCATAGTAGCCGGGATTATGAAGCCAGCTTAGTAAACCTGATGAGGGAAAAATATGAAGTAAGTCTTCCTCTTCTGACTTTTGCCTTTTTTCAACGCCTCTTTACCTTATAACAGCCCCCAAGTTCCGGTTTATCTACCTTATTGAAGGTAATCCGGAACTTGTAGCTTTAAACTGCTGATTCATACATTAGCCCCCAAGTATCGAGTAGATAACTTGGTTATGTAGTTGATACTTGTAATTTCAAAAATTGTTTCTGATGCATCTCTTCAACTGCCATTAGCCCCCAAGTGTCAAGTATACAACTTGGTTGTGTGCTTGAGACTTGTATTCTCAATTTGTCTTTGCTGTCTTACTTCAACTGCCATTAGCCCCCAAGTGTCAAGTAGACAACTTGGTTGTGTGCTTGAGACTTGTAATTTCTAACCTTGCCTTTGAACTTTTGCCTACAGGCTGAGCTGAACCGGAACGCTGTAGAAATCAGTGAACTTCGAAGCCGGCTTATAGAGACTGAATCAGCCGCTTCAAAGGCGAAGAAAGAACTTCAAGTGAGTTTGAAGACTGCTGAAGATTTAAAAAAGTTCTTTGATGAGGAACGGACTACTTTTGAAGTCCAGAAAAAGGATCTTGAAAAACGTGTTCAGGATGCCGAAGGAGCACTTAACCCGGTTACTGAAGAATTGACCGGGTTAAAGTGCCAAATTGATTTGATGACTTCTGCTATCTTTGGTAAGCATAACCTTAACTTTTGTCTGTTATCTTTGCAACCTGTGACCTGTACCGGTTTAACTTTCATTGTTTTATGTAGGACGCCGTGTCTCCCATCTTGGGGATGATGTACGGAAGAAACTGAAGGCTTGCTATACCTTGGTTGAACAATTATACTCTGGAGCACAAAGGATTATCAGTGCTACTTCCTTTGGTAAACCGGCTCCTTCAACCATCAAGGCTACTTTGAACAGTTTGTCCATTCTGCCAACTCGTCTTGAAGAGGTGAAGAAATCGGTTGCTCGAGGAGGTGCTCTTCTGGCCCT
>LR738709.1:645564995-645580034 GCA_902687465.1 Secale cereale
TGCGATGGTGCAACTCTCCGTTGGCAATCGTCATAGATTTGGAACGCCGGATTATCTGCCGTGCTTCATCTTCGTCCTCTGGTAACTCTCCTCGGCTTAAATATGCCAAATAGGGTAACGTCCAATCCGGAATAACATGGGTTGCTGCAACCAGTTGTGCCTCTGGGTCTGGAACAGCTAAATCGTCCTCTGAAGGTACTTGAACCGAAGGACTGTGCAACTCATCCAAAAAGGTGTTTGGTGGTACCGGTTTACGTTGCGACCCTAGCCGGCTTAAAGCGTCAGCTGCTTCGTTCTTCCGCCGGTCTATATGCTCCACCTGATACCCTTTGAAGTAACCTGCAACCGCTTCAACCTCTCGTCGATAAGCCGCCATGAGGGGATCCCTTGAATCCCACTTGCCCGAAACTTGCTGTGCCACTAGGTCTGAATCGCCTAGGCACTTAACCCGGCTTAAATTCATCTCCTTTGCCAACCGCAAACCATGAAGTAAGGCTTCATATTCTGCGGCATTATTAGTACAAGGAAATAACAACCGAAGGACATAACAAAATTTATCACCTCTGGGGGAAGTTAAAACAACTCCGGCCCCTGAGCCCTCCAACTGCTTCGAGCCGTCGAAGTGAATCGTCCAATAAGTGAGATCCGGCTTCTCCTCTGGAGTCTGTAATTCTGTCCAGTCGTTGATAAAGTCCACCAGTGCCTGAGATTTTATAGCAGTACGTGGTACATATTTCAATTCATGTGAACTGAGCTCAATGGCCCACTTGGCTATTCTGCCTGTTGCTTCTCTATTCTGGATTATATCTCCCAACGGAGCTGAGCTAACCACAGTTATCGGATGCCCTTGGAAATAATGCTTCAACTTCCGGTTTGCCATGAACACCCCATACACCAGTTTCTGCCAATGAGGGTATCTTTGCTTCGACTCGATGAGCACTTCGCTCACATAGTAAACCGGGCGCTGAACCGGATGTTCTTTCCCTGCTTCCTTGCGCTCAACCACAATCGCAACGCTGACTGCCCGTGTGTTTGCAGCCACATATAATAGTAAAGGCTCTTTGTCGATAGGAGCGGCTAAAACCGGCGGCTTCGCTAATTGCTGTTTCAGATTCTCAAACGCTGTATCCGCTTCATCACTCCAAATAAACCGGTCCATTTTCTTCAACATTTGATAAAGCGGGATCGCCTTTTCTCCCAGTCGGCTGATAAACCGGCTCAACGCCGTGATCCGGCCAGCTATGCGCTGAACATCATTAATGCAAGCCGGTTTCGCCAAAGATGTGATGGCCTTGATCTTCTCCGGGTTGGCTTCTATTCCCCGGTTCGAGACCAGGAATCCCAAAAGCTTACCAGCCGGGACACCAAAAGCACATTTCTCCGGATTAAGCATCATCCTGTAAGCCCGAAGATTATCAAAGGTTTCTCTGAGGTCTTCTATCATTGTCCTCTCCTCCTTTGACTTAACCACAATGTCATCCACGTAAGCATGTACGTTCCTTTCTATTTGCCCCTTCAAACAATTCTGAACACAACGCTGATAGGTTGCCTGCGCACACTTGAGCCCAAAGGGAACGGACTACTTTTGAAGTCCAGAAAAAGGATCTTGAAAAACGTGTTCAGGATGCCGAAGGAGCACTTAACCCGGTTACTGAAGAATTGACCGGGTTAAAGTGCCAAATTGATTTGATGACTTCTGCTATCTTTGGTAAGCATAACCTTAACTTTTGTCTGTTATCTTTGCAACCTGTGACCTGTACCGGTTTAACTTTCATTGTTTTATGTAGGACGCCGTGTCTCCCATCTTGGGGATGATGTACGGAAGAAACTGAAGGCTTGCTATACCTTGGTTGAACAATTATACTCTGGAGCACAAAGGATTATCAGTGCTACTTCCTTTGGTAAACCGGCTCCTTCAACCATCAAGGCTACTTTGAACAGTTTGTCCATTCTGCCAACTCGTCTTGAAGAGGTGAAGAAATCGGTTGCTCGAGGAGGTGCTCTTCTGGCCCTTACAAGGGCTAAAGCTTGGGTTCCAGATATTGATCCGGCAGAAGTGTTAACCGGATTTCCTGACACCAAGGAAGACGGTTCAGCATTTGATGAGAAGGATCTGTACGCTCTGACAAAGGAAATGCGTCCACTCGCTAGCAAGATTGCGGTGGAAGCTGACTTGTCTCGATACCATCCAGCATATGACCTGCAAAATGAGCGGGTGGAACGACCGGTTTATGATGTTGCAAACTTAACTCCGCCGGTTCGTCCTCACACTTTTGCTCCTGATATTGATCCTGCTGAGTTGATCAACGATGAAGTATATTTCCGTGCCTTGGCCAAGATTGATTGGCGTGCACCAGATTTCCCGCCGCTTCACGAGGAGGAAGATGTTCCGGAACAAGATGGTGGCCAATCATCCCGGCAAGGAGAAGCGGAATCTTGAATGTTACTGCTGTAATCATAATTGTTATTCCGTAAACAATGCTTCCAACTATTTGGCTTTTATGCCTTGTAATAGGTTTAGCTGAAACTTAATGCACTGTGATCCGGCTTTTGGTCTTTATAAAGTACTCGTTCGCTGACTTGTTGATTGATGCGGATTCCTTGCTCTGTCCATAAAAAAGATGAAAAATATGTCCTAGTGGTTTTACCACTGGACGGATTAACTTGTTCTCTTGGTATAACTAATAAGCATATCTTTAACAAATAACTGTGATACCTGAATTGCATGTAGCCAAAATACCTTAAACCGGCAGGATGTTTAAAATTACCTTAATCAGTCTTCATCAATTCTAATAAGCCCTTGAAACTCTTCAGCTCAACTTGTCTATAAATCTTTCTCTTCTCGGTTCAGCAATTTGTAACTTGTATCTGATTGCGTGCTGCCAATAAGTGTTGAAGCTCGCGGCGGGTATCGTTATTTTCTGACCTTCACTGATGATTTGAGCAGATATGGGTATATCTACTTAATGAAGCACAAGTCTGAAACATTTGAAAAGTTCAAAGAATTTCAGAGTGAAGTAGAGAATCATCGTAACAAGAAAATAAAGTTTCTACGATCTGATCATGGAGGAGAATATTTGAGTTACGAGTTTGGTCTTCATTTGAAACAATGTGGAATAGTTTCACAACTCACGCCACCCGGAACACCACAGCGTAATGGTGTGTCTGAACGTCGTAACCGTACTTTATTGGATATGGTACGATCTTTGATGTCTCTTACCGATTTACCACTATCGTTTTGGGGTTATGCTTTAGAGACAGCTGCATTCACGTTAAATAGGGCACCATCTAAATCCGTTGATACGACACCTTATGAACTATGGTTTGGCAAGAAACCAAAGTTGTCGTTTCTTAAAGTTTGGGGCTGCGATGCTTATGTGAAAAAGCTTCAACCTGATAAGCTCGAACCAAGTCGGAGAAATGTGTCTTCATAGGATACCCAAAAGAGACTGTTGGGTACACCTTCTATCACAGATCCGAAGGCAAGATATTCGTTGCTAAGAATGGATCCTTTCTAGAGAAAGAGTTTCTCTCGAAAGAAGTGAGTGGGAGGAAAGTAGAACTTGATGAGGTAATTGTACCTTCTCCCGAATTGGACAGTGGAACATCACAGAAACTAGTTCCAGTGATTCCTACACCAATTAGTGAGGAAGCTAATGATGATGATCATGAAACTTCAGATCAAGTTTCTACTGAACGTCGTAGATCAACCAGAGTACGTTCCGCACCAGAGTGGTACGGCAACCCAGTTCTGGAAATCATGTTACTAGACCATGATGAATCTACGAACTATGAGGAAGCGATGATGAACCCAGATTCCGCAAAATGGCTTGAAGCCATGAAATCTGAGATGGGATCCATGTATGAGAACAAAGTGTGGACTTAGGTTGACTTGCCCGATGATCGGCAGGCCATCGAAAATAAATGGATCTTCAAGAGGAAGACCGACGCTGACGGTAATGTTACTGTTTACAAAGCTCGACTTGTTGCGAAAGGTTTTCGACAAGTTCAAGGAGTTGACTACGATGAGACTTTCTCACCCGTAGCGATGCTTAAGTCTGTCCGAATCATGTTAGCAATTGCCGCATTTATGAAATCTGGCAAATTGATAAAAAAAGTGCATTCTTTAATGGATTCATTAAAGAAGAATTGTATATGATGCAACCAGAAGGTTTTGTCAATCCTAAAGGTGCTAACAAAATATGCAAGCTCCAGCGATCCATCTATGGACTGGTGCAAGCATCTCGGAGTTGGAATATACGCTTTGATAAGTTGATCAAAGCATATAGATTTATACAGACTTGCGGTGAAGCCTGTATTTACAAGAAGTGAGTGGGAGCACTACAACCTTTCTGATAAGTATATGTGAATGACATATTGTCGATCAGAAATGATGTAGAATTTTCTGGAAAGCATAAAGGAGTGTTTGAAAGGAGTTTTTCAAAGAAAGACCTTGGTGAAGCTGCTTACATATTGGGCATCAAGATCTATAGAGATAGATCAAGACGCTTGATAAGACTTTCGATGAGTACATACCTTGATAAGATTTTGAAGTAGTTCAAAATGGATCAGTCAAAGAAGGAGTTCTTGCCTGACTTGTAAAGTGTGAAGTTGAGTAAGACTCAAAGCCAGACCACGGCAGAAAAATATAGAGAGAATGAAAGTCATTCCCTATGCCTCAGCCATAGGTTCTATAAAGTATGCCATGCTGTGTACAAAACACGTTGTGTACCTTGCCATGAGTTTGACAGGGAGGTACAATAGTGATCCAGGAGTAGATCACTGTACAGCGGTCAAAATTATCCTTAGTAATTGGATGACTAAAGAAAATATTTCTCGATTATGGAGGTGATAAAGAGTTCGTCGTAAAGGGTTACGCCGATGCAAGCTTTGACACTAAATCCAGATGACTCTAAGTATCAATCTGGATGCGTATTGAAAGTGGGAGCAATTAGCTAGAGTAGCTCCATGCAGAGCATTGTAGACATAGAAATTTGCGAAATACATACGGATCTGAATGTGACAGACCCGTTGACTAAACTTCTCTCACAAGCAAAACATGATCACACCTTATTACTCTTGGGTATTAATCACATAGCGATGTGAACTAGATTATTGACTCTAGTAAACCCTTTGGGTGTTGGTCACATGGTGATGTGAACTATGGGTGTTATTCACATAACGATGTGAACTATCGGTATTAAATCACATGGCGATGTGAGCAAGATTATTGACTCTAGTGCAAGTGGGAGACTGAAGGAAATATGCCCTAGAGGCAATAATAAAGATGATTATTTGTATTTCCTTATATCATGATAAATGTCTTTTATTCATGCTAGAATTGTATTAACCGGAAACTTAGTACATGTGTGAATACATAGACAAAACAGTATGTCCCTAGTATGCCTCTACTAGACTAGCTCATTGATCAAAGATGGTTATGTTTCCTAGCCATAGACATGAGTTGTCATTTGATCAACGTGATCACATCATTAGGAGAATGATGTGATGGACAAGACCCATCCGTTAGCATAGCACTATGATCGTTTAGTTTTACTGCTATTGCTTTCTTCATGACTTATACATGTTCCTATGACTATGAGATTATGCAACTCCCGAATACCGTAGGAACACCTTGTGTGCTATCAAACGTCACAACGTAACTGGGTGATCATAAAGATGCTCTACAGGTGTCTCCGAAAGTATTCGTGGTGTTGGCATAGATCAAGATTAGGATTTGTCACTCCGAGTGTCGGAGAGGTATCTCTGGGCCATCTCGGTAACACACATCACAATAAGCCTTGCAAGCAAAAGACTAATGAGTTAGTCACGAGATGATGTGTTACGGAACGAGTAAAGAGACTTGCCGGTAACGAGATTGAACTAGGTATGGAGATACCGACGATCGAATCTCGGGCAAGTAACATACCGATGACAAAAGGAACAACGTATGTTGTTATGCGGTTTTGACCGATAAAAGATCTTCGTAGAATATGTAGGAGCCAATATGAACATCCAGGTTCCGCTATTGGTTATTGACCGGAGATGAGTCTCGGTCATGTCTACATAGTTCTCGAACCCGTAGGGTCCACACGCTTAACGTTTGATGACGATCGGTATTATGAGTTTATGAGTTTTGATGTACCGAAGGTAGTTCGGAGTCCCGGATGAGATCACGAACATGACGAGGAGTCTCGGAATGTCCGAGACATAAAGATTGATATATTGGACGACTATATTCGGACACCAGAAGTGTTCCGGAAAAGTTTCGGATTTAACGGGATTGCTGGAGGGGGTTACCGGAACCCCCTACGAAGGGGGATGGTCCATAGTGGGCCTTAAGGGAAAGAGAGAGGCAGCCCATAGGGCTGGCCGGCGCCCCACCTAGGGTTCCTATTTGGACTAGGATTGGGGGGGCGCCACCTCTCCCTTTTTTCCTTTCCCTCTCTTCCTTCTTTGGTGATTCCTACTAGGAATAGGATTGCAATCCTATTCCTAGTAGGATTGCACCTCTAGCCGCACCAAACAAGGGCCGGCCGGCCTCCCCCCTTGCTCCTTTATATACGGGGGCAGGGGGGCACCCAAAGACACACAAGTTGAATTGTTCCAGCCGTGTGCGGTGCCCCCCTCCACAGAAACACACCTCGGTCATACCGTCGCGGTGCTTAGGCGAAGCCCTGCGCCGGTGAATACATCATATCCGTCACCACGCCGTCGTGCTGACGAAACTCTCCCGTGAAGCTCAACTGGATCAAGAGCTCGTGGGACGTCATCAAGCTGAACGTGTGCTGAACGCGGAGGTGCCGTACGTTCGGTGCTTGATCGGTTGGATCGCGAAGAAGTTCGACAACATCAACCGCGTCACTTGACGCTTCCGCTTCCGGTCTATGAGGGTACGTAGACACACTCTTCCCTCTCGTTGCTATGCATCTGGTAGATAGATCTTGCGTGATCGTAAGAAATTTTAAAATACTACGTTCCCCAACACCTTGGAGTTCCAAGCCGCGTGCTCAGCAGCCGGCTCGGAACTCGGGGACTACACCCAGCGGGTGCGCTGACGCGCCCCCGCAAGGAGAAGAGAAGGCACTCACCTCGGTTGTCTGCCAAGGCAGCCTACAGCTGCGCCTGCTCCTGGCGCTGGGCGTTGTAGGAGGCCACGGGGAGGTTGTGGTACTCCTGCAGCAAGACGCAAAATCAGCCCACGACGCACACTTTGGAGTTCCAAGCCGCCTGCTCAGCAGCCGGCTCGGAACTCGGGGACTACACCCAGTGGGTGCGCTGACGTGCCCCCACAAAAGAAATTGAAGGAATAAAAACAGAAGAACACGAAGCACACATACCCAAACGGAGGACCGCGTGGCGACGAACTCTTGCACCGCCGTCTGCACGATGTTGCCCAAGGAGTTGAAGTGGTCGAGGACGTCCCGCGACGCGACGATCCACGCGCCGCCACCTCCGGGCCTCCAACTTGACGGCGCCGCGCTGGTCGCCTCATTCTCCAACGCGGATGAGCTGGCCCCGCCGACCTCCACCTACTGCGGCATAGAGACCGCCCTCGCAAGGCACCGGCGGGCTGGGGCTCAGGAGGCCGGTTGCGGGCCAGTCACCAGCACGCCCCCAACTGGCGGTGCCTCCGTCCCCGCTGGCCGGCTGCCCTGCTCCCCAGCAGGCGGCGCGGGGGGCGGTGGCGGCATCTCTAGAAGGACGCAGTCGTCCCCCCTGTCGCCTGGAGCCGGTTGCTCATCAGCATTCGGCGCCTGGGTCTATGGCTCCACAGACCCTGACTCCGGGCGGACGACGTGGCCCGCTGGCTGCTGCGGGCCCGTTCCCCGCTCTCGGACTCGGACGACGTCTGCCTGGGCCTTCTTGGCGGCTTCGGCCTCCGCCTGGGCGGCGGCATCGGCCACCGCTCGCTCATGATCTGCAGCCTCGCGCTCCGCTCGCGCCTCGCGGGCATTCCTCTCCGTCGCCTCGCGGAGCGCAGTGGCTGGATCCACGCGAGGGGGTGCAGGAGGGGCATCTGAGCCTCCCACAACAGAGCCCGCTGGTACCCGCGAGAGGGAAAGCGGCGCACTGCATGGATATCCCAAAGAAACGGGGAGTCAATCAAGAGGGGATCAGCTGAGAAAGATGAGTATCACACAAAGAAGGAATGCAAAACACTTACACGGACACAATCGGCCTGGCCTTGGGCATCTTCGGCACGTTTGCCCTGGCGGCCACCTCTCGACGCCTCGTGGCGGCGGTCGACAGCCGGAGCTTCTTGGGTGGGGCACCAGTCGGCCTTGATGAGGACCGCCGTTTCCCACCGCCGGCTATGCCAGACGGCCCGGCCTGCTGGCTGGTACGGACAGGTGCCTCCTCCACCTCCTCGTCGTCATCCGGCCAGCTCTCAACGCCGCCTTCCGGCAGGGCGCCCGATGGCTGGCCCCCGCCGCCCGTCACCTCTTCCTCCTCCATGGCCACGGCCCCAAGATCGGGGTCGCTTTTATCGCTCTAGGAGCGATCCGGCTCTAGGGGGCAGCCCAGTTGATCGGAGCCCGACGCCGGCTGGCCAGGGAAAATCTGAGCGAAATATCAGGACCAGACGGCTACAGCAGCCGAACGAAAAAGAAAGAAAACAGAAGGATGAAAAGCTTATTGCGGGCGGCTGGTTGCCGCGGCTGTACGGCGGCTTGCCGAAGGCCCAGCCGGAGTCGGAGACCCTGCAGCTGGAGATGTGGTTCACCATACGGGCCACCTCCCCGTATGGTAGGGGCTTGGTGCACGTCCGGCTGGGGTCCCGGCGCCCGCTCATGTCACAGATCAGGCGAGGGTGGCGCTACGTGGCAGCACCCGACGCTCAGCAAACGTGAGCAGCTGATCTGCGAAAACCAAGCCCTCGCTGTCTCTCAGCTCCCGGAGACGGCGCAGCGCGATGGAAGCGCCTTCGGTGAGGGTGGCAAGCCGGGTCCTCCAGGAGTCACGAGGCTCGGCAGGCGGCCTCGGCACTCACTCCGGCAGGCAGATGAAATCTTGCTCAGGTCGACGTTGGAGACGTAGAAGTACATCTTCTGCCATTGCTTCACCGACCCCACAAGCTGCGGCGCCGGGAAGAAGTTCTTCGTCCCGCTGCGCTTCACCGCAATGCACCTCCGCACTGGGCGGGCATGCTCTGGACGGCGGTGCCGAGCTTCACGTAGAAGAGCTCGGTCCAGAGCTCTATGGTGGGGAGGATGCCGAGGTATGCTTCGCAGAGGACGACAAAGGATGAGAGCGTCATCACCGTGTTCGGCGTAAGATGGTGGGGTTGGATGTGGAAGAAGTCCAGGAAGGAGCGGAAGAAACCGCTCGCCGGGAGGCCAAATCCGCACGGGAAGTGCGAACGGAAAACGACCCGCTCGCCTTGCCGCGGGGCCGGCCTGATCTCCGCCACCGGCGCCAGGCGCACGACGACCCTGTTGGCCGGGGGCAGTTTCCGCGACCGCCGGAGGACGTCGACGTGCTCCTGCAGGACCTCACTGCCGTCCCACTGGCCGTGGTGTCGGGGAGGTGCCGGAATGGACATGGTTTGAGCGGCGGCTCGTTGCGACGACGACGAGAAGAGCAAGGAAGAAGAAGGAGGATGGGGGAAGTGAGCGCGAGAACGGTGCCAGCCCTCTCCCCCGACCTATATATAGGTCCGGTCGGCGAAGGTGAGGGGGCGGGCGTGGGGTTAACCGCACCACGCCCTGCACGACCCCCGCTTTTTTCGCATCTAATCCGCACGCATTAAATGTGCGTGGGAGGGTAATCGATTACCCCTGCCACTGTGGATCCGCGCGGGGACCGAGGCCCCATAGTGGCGGGCCCCGGCCCACTGTTACGTCCTGTCACGCGCGTGGGCTGGCAGGACGACGCGATAGGGCGGTGACGCGTGGGAGCTGCCAACGGTCTGCGGGCCTGCTCGACTGCCTGCTGACCAGGCGGTGCCTTCCGACCAAAGATTCTAGGACGACGGTTCGGCTGCTGGAGGCCGGCTCCAGCGGCGCAGGGCTGGCTGCCAGCAGACAGATATCCACGGAAGACAAGTGAAGGACGTTGGGCCTGCCTAAGAGGGGAAGCTGCTAGAACCCCTCGGCCCTCCAGCGCCCTCCGCGGAGTTCCACCAGCTTCGGGGACTACTGTCGGAGATATTGACCATGGGTACCCTCGGTGACCACCCTTGGTATTTTTGAGACAAATGACAGCCGCCTGGTTCACCACGGCCGTCTGCCCATCGAGCCGCCTCCTAGGGTAGCCTGCCCTAGGAGCCGGCTGCCACTAGGCGGCAGGGACCCAACAGGCGGCGACACCAACACCACCAGCCAGCAGACGGTCCCATATTCCTTCCCCAGGACGCGTGCTGGGGGGACCCCCACGTAGCAAGGGCGTGGCTACAGGTGAACGTGTACCTTATGAATATCTCCCGAACGGCGGGTCACTGTAGCCACGCTGCTCGTGACCAAGCATCGGTCAGAGGAGACCACGATCCCACTACTCACAGACGGCAGGGCCAGCAGGCGGCTGGCCCCATTGGTCAGCGGGTAGCTCACGAACAAGCCGCCCCTGGCAGACGGCCAGGGTATACGGCCGCCTGGTAGCAGGCGGTAATTCTCGCCCTAGAAGTCCGAGCCTCATCAAGATGACAGGACAGGGCGTGGCGGCAGCTACGGCGGGAGGCGGCGGCACTGTGGCCACTTCCCTCTTGACAAGGCTATCGTCAGCAGAGGCGCATCTACAGTGAAAGACAATCACATAGGGCCCGCAGGCAGCGGGCCCCAGCAGGCAGGCGGCAAGGCCGGTGCCAGAAGACACTGACGGCTGGGAGCCACACCGTCGAGATTACCATTGCACCCCTGGGGGGTAGGCCTATATAAACCCCCCAGGGTCCTCCATGAGGAGGGGTTAGAAGGTGACGAGATTGAACCCTAGAAGAGGGAGATAGGAGGTGGGTTAGCCTTGTTCATCTTCTTCCTCTAAACCGCACAGCTCAAGGAGCAACCTTGTAGCTACCTTAGTGACATCAGTCATGACGGGGAGCCCCCGCAGAGCAGGACTAGGGGTGTTATCTCCTCGGAGAGCCCCGAACCTGGGTAAGATTTGTAGGCATCCTAACTTCCGCTTTATCCCGCTTCCCGAGCCCGGCGACGTTCTTTTGACCCCATGCATGATAAGCCATCCGTTGGCATATGTCGTTCCAAAACCCCGACAACATAATAGGCACAAAATGGATATATCGCAACAAGCAAGATGAGCATGGTCAAGTTGTCAGAAACAAAGCTCGTCTCGTTGCTCAAGGATACACTCAAGTTGAAGGGATTGACTTCGATGAAACATTTGCTCCTGTGGCTTGGCTTGAAGCTATTCGCATACTGCTAGCCTATGTAAATCATCACAACATACTTCTGTATCAAATGGATGTGAAGAGTGCCTTTCTCAATGGAAGGATTGAAGAAGAAGTGTATGTTGCACAACCACCTGGCTTTGAAGATTCAAAACGTCCTGATATGGTATACAAGCTCAACAAGGCACTGTATGGCCTCAAACAAGCTCCTCGTGCTTGGTATGACACACTCAAAGACTTCCTAAAGAGCAAAGGCTTCAAACCTGGTTCACTGGATCCCACACTCTTCACGAAGACATATGATGATGAACTGTTTGTCTGCCAAATCTATGTGGACGACATTATCTTCGGTTGCACTGACAAAAGATACAGTGATGAGTTTGGTCACATGATGCAAGAGCAATATCAGATGTCCATGATGGGTGAGCTTAAGTTCTTCCTTGGTCTTCAAATTCGTTAGCAAAGCAACGACATCTTCATATCTCAAGAGAAATACCTCAAAGATTGCCTGAAGAAGTTTGGTATGCAAGACTGCAAAGGATACACGACGCCTATGCCAACTAAAAGTCATCTGAGTCCCGACGCAAATGGTAAAGATTTCAATCAAAAGGTATACCGCTCCATGATTGGCTCTTTACTTTACTTATGTGCATCTAGGCCAGATATTATGCTTAGTGTTTGCATGTGTGCTCGATTCCAAGCGGCACCAAAGGAATCGCATCACTTAGCTGTGAAGCGAATTCTTCGATATTTGGCTTACACCCCAACACTAGGATTATGGTATCCAAAGGGCTCAGAGTTTGATCTAGTTGGATTCTCAGATGTTGATTATGCTGGTGACAAAGTTGATCGCAAGTCTACATCAGGCACATGCCACTTTCTGGGACGATCAATTGTCTGTTGGTCTTCAAAGAAGCAGAACTGTGTATCACTCTCCACTGCTGAATTTGAATACATTGCTGCTAGATCTTGATGCGCTCAGCTTCTCTGGATGAAGCAAATGCTCAAGGACTATGGTGTCCATCTGAAGCATGTGCCACTCTACTGCGACAATGAAAGCGCCATCAAGATTGCCAACAACCCAGTTCAGCACTCGAAGACAAAGCACATTGAAATTCATCATCACTTTCTCAGAGATCATGTCATGAAGGAAGATATTGATATCATACACGTCAACACTGAAGAGCAGCTGGCTGATATCTTCACAAAGCCCTTGGATGAGAAAAGGTTTTGCAAGTTGCGGTGTGAGCTAAATATCTTAGAATCCTCGAATGTCCTGTGATCAGGCACACATCCTAACACTTATGCATATTGATGACTTAGATGTGCAACACACGAAGTAAAGTATATCTTCAATCAATGAAGACTTACACTCTGAGTGTGAATACATTAACGTGGAATTTGACTTCGGAGCGCCACGATAATTGTGCGCCGTGTCTGGGTCTAATACTTCCTATACGGTGGGTAACGCCACCACCAAATCTTTGTTTGAAGTGTTTCTCTTGGCGTTACTTTTGCAAAGTCTTTGCATTTGGTTTATCTTCATATAGGACATATATAGACTTGTGTTCTGTCCTCTACAACATTCACTTATAGCTATGTCTTCTTATTTGAATCTTTTGAACTAAGTGAATGTGATCGGACCCTAACCACTCTATGCTTTCTCACCTCAAACTCTATCCATCCAAATCATATGCATTATGTTGGAACAGTTGAATGTCTTCTCCACGTCCTTGTCAGCAGAAGATACAGAGACAAACTTTAAATCTGTTTTTAATGCTCAATCCTTTATGCCTGAAACCCGGAGAAGCCGGAACGACCACCCCGACAGTCCAGGCGTGCGTGGGATCGTGGGACAACTCCCAATGTGTTACATGTCTGCCACGTGTCCCTCAGATGTGAACTGTGGAATATTTAAGTCACGAATTTGGCACGCACCTAAGGAACTGTGGAATTGTTTCACAATTGACGCCGCCTGGAACACCTCAGCGTAATGGTGTGTCCGAACGTCGTAATCGTACTCTATTGTACATGGTGCGATCTATGATGTCTCTTACCGACTTACCGCCATCATTTTGGGGTTATGCAAACCGTTGAGACAACACCATATGAACTTTGATTTGGGAAGAAACCTAAGTTGTCGTTTCTAAAAGTTTGGGGATGCGACGCTTATGTCAAGAAACTTCAACCTGAAAAGCTCGAACCCAAATCGGAAAAATGCGTCTTCATAGGATACCCTAAGGAAACTATTGGGTACACCTTCTACCTCAGATCCGAAGGCAAGGTCTTTGTTGCCAAGAATGGATCCTTTCTGGAGAAAGAGTTTCTCTCAAAAGAAGTGAGTGGGAGGAAAGTGGAACTTGATGAGGTGATTGTCACCCCTTCCGAACCAGAAAGTAGCGCAGCGCAGGAACATGTTTCTGTGGTACCTACACCGACTAGGGAGGAAGTTAATGATAATGATCATGAAGCTTCAGATCAAGTTACTACTGAACTTCGTAGGTCCACAAGGACACGTTCCGCACCAGAGTGGTATGGCAACCCTGTCATGGAAATCATGTTGTTAGACAACGGTGAACCTTCGAACTATGAAGAAGCGATGGTGGGCCCGGATTCCAACAAATGGCTTGAAGCCATGAAATCAGAGATAGGATCCATGTATGATAACGAAGTATGGACTTTGGTGGACTTGCCCGATGATCGGCACGCCATAGAAAATAAATGGATCTTTAAGAAGAAGACTGACGCGGATGGTAATGTGACCATCTATAAGGCTCGACTAGTCGCTAAAGGTTATCGACAAGTTCAAGGAATTGACTACAACGAGACTTTCTCTCCCGTAGCGATGTTGAAGTCCGTCCGAATCATGTTAGTAGTTGCCGCATTCTATGATTATGAGATATGGAAAATGGACGTCAAAATGGCATTCCTTGATGGCTTCCTCAAGGAAGATCTATATATGATGCAGCCGGAAGGTTTTGTCGATCCTGAGAATGCTAACAAGGTATGCAAGCTCCAGCGCTCAATCTATGGGCTGGTGCAAGCATCTCGGAGCTGGAACATTCGCTTTGATGAGGTGATCAAAGCGTTTGGGTTTGGAGGTGATAAAGGGTTCGACGTAAAGAGTTACATCGATCCAGGAGTGGATCACTAGATAGTGGTCAAAATTATCCTTAGAGGAATACGGAAATGTTTCTCGGTTATGGAGGTGATAAAGAGTTCGACGTAAAGAGTTACATCGATGCAAGCTTAACACCTATCCGGATAACTCTGAGTGGAGATACCGGATACGTATAATGGAGCAACAGTTTGGAATAGCTCCAAGTGGAACGTGGTAGCAGCATCTACGATATGACATAAAGTTTTTGCGAAGTACATAGGGATCTGAATGTTGCAGACCCGTTGACTACAACCTCTCTCACAAGCATAACATGATCAAACCCGGAACTCATTGAGTGTTAATCACATATTGATGTGAACTAGATTACTGACTCTAGTAAACTCTTTGGATGTTAGTCACATGGCGATGTGACCTGTGGGTGTTAATCACATGGCGATGTGAACTAGATTATTGACTCTAGTGCAAGTGGGAGACTGTTGGAAATATGCCCTAGAGGCAATAATAAATTGGTTATTATTATATTTCCTTGTTCATGATAATTGTTTATTATCCATGCTAGAATTGTATTGATAGG
>LR738709.1:645580044-645591413 GCA_902687465.1 Secale cereale
TGAAGCTTTTCTAAATGTCAAAGTATCTTTTCCTTAGACCATGAGATTGTGCAACTCCCGGATACCGTAGGAATGCTTTGGGTGTACCAAACGTCACAACGTAACTGGGTGGCTATAAAGGTGCACTACAGGTATCTCCGAAAGTGTCTGTTGGGTTGGCACCAATCGAGACTGGGATTTGTCACTCCGTGTGACGGAGAGGTACCTCTGGGCCCACTCGGTAGGACATCATCATAATGTGCACAATGTGATCAAGGAGTTGATCACGGGATGATGTGTTACGGAACGAGTAAAGAGACTTGCCGGTGACGAGATTGAACAAGGTATCGGGATACCGACGATCGAATCTCGGGCAAGTACTATGCCGATAGACAAAGGGAATTGTATACGGGATTGATTGAATCCTTGACATCGTGGTTCATCCGATGAGATCATCGTGGAACATGTGGGAGCCAACATGGGTATCCAGATCCCGCTGTTGGTTATTGGCCGGAGAGTTGTCTCGGTCATGTCTGCGTGTCTCCCGAACCCGTAGGGTCTACACACTTAAGGTTCGGTGACGCTAGGGTTGTAGAGATATAAGTATGCGGAAACCCGAAAGTTGTTCGGAGTCCCGGATGAGATCCCGAACGTCACGAGGAGTTCCGGAATGGTCCGGAGGTAAAGATTTATATATAGGAAGTCCTATTTTGGCCACCGGAAAATGTTCGGGATTTTTCGATATTGTACCGGGAAGGTTCTAGAAGGTTCCGAAGTGGGGCCCACCTGCATGGGGGACCCACATGAACATGGGTAGTGGGGGCAGGGCCCCACACCCCTGGTCAAGGAGCACCAAGATCCCCCCTTAGAAGGAATAAGATCATATCCCGAAGGGATAAGATCAAGATCCCTAAAAAGGGGGGATAACAATTGGTGGGGAAAGGAAATGATGGGATTTCTTTCCCCCACCTTAGCCAACACCCCAAAGGACTTGGAGGGCAAGAAACCAGCCCCCTCCACCCCTATATATAGTGGGGAGGCGCATGGGAGCCGCACCCCAAGCCCTGGCGCCTCCCTCTCCCTCCCGTGACACATCTCCCTCCTCCCGCAGCGCTTGGCGAAGCCCTGCTGGAATCCCGCTACTTCCACCACCACGCCGTCATGCTACTGGATCTCCATCAACCTCTCCTCCCCCCTTGCTGGATCAAGAAGGAGGAGACGTCCCCGCTCCGTACGTGTGTTGAACATGGAGGTGCCGTCCGTTCGGCGCTAGGATCATCGGTGATTTGGATCACGACGAGTACGACTCCATCATCCCCGTTCTCTTGAACGCTTCCGCTCGCGATCTACAAGGGTATGTAGATGCACTCCCCACTCACCTTTATGCTCGTTGCTAGATTACTCCATAGATAGATCTTGGTGATGCGTAGGAAAAATTTGATTTTCTGCTACGATCCCCAACAGTGGCATCAGAGCTAGGTCTATGCGTAGTATCTTGCACGAGTAGAACACAAAGTAGTTGTGGGCGTGGATTTGTCAATTTACTTGCCGTTACTAGTCTTATCTTGATTCGGCGGCATCGTGGGATGAAGCGGCCCGGACCGATCTTACACGTACTCTTACGTGAGACAGGTTCCACCGACTGACATGCACTAGTTGCATAAGGTGGCTAGCGGGTGTCTGTCTCTCCCACTTTAGTCGGATCGGATTCGATGAAAAGGGTCCTTATGAAGGGTAAATAGAAATTGGCATATCACGTTGTGTTTTTGGCGTAGGTAAGAAACGTTCTTGCTAGAAACCTATAGCAGCCACGTAAAAACCTGCAACAACAATTAGAGGACGTCTAACTTGTTTTTGCAGCATGTGCCGTGTGATGTGATATGGCCAAAAGGATGTGATGAATGATATATATGTGATGTATGAGGTTGTTCATGTTCTTGTAATAGGAATCACGACATGCATGTCGATGAGAATGACAACCGGCAGGAGCCATAAGAGTTGTCTTATTTATTGTATGACATGCGTGTCACTGAATAACGCCATGTAATTACTTTACTTTATTGCTAAACGTTAGCCGTAGTAGTAGAAGTAATGTTTGGCGAGCCGACTTCATGAAGACATGATGATGGAGATCATGATGATGGAGATCATGGTGTCATGCCGGTGACGATGATGATCATGGAGCCCCGAAGATGAAGATCAAAGGAGCAAGATGATATTGGCCATATCATGTCACTATTTGATTGCATGTGATGTTTATCATGTTTTACATCTTATTTGCTTAGAACGACGGTAGTGAATAAGATGATCTCTCACTAAAATTTCAAGAATTGTGTTCCCCCTAACTGTGCACCGTTGCTAAGGTTCGTTGTTCCGAAGCACCACATGATGATCGGGTGTGATAGGTTGTAACGTTCGCATACAACGGGTGTAAGCCAGATTTACACACACGATACACTTAGGGTTCACTTGACGAGCCTAGCATGTACAGACATGGCCTCGGAACAAGGAAGACCGAAAGGTCGAACATGAGTCGTATAGAAGATACGATCAACATGAAGATGTTCACCGTTGATGACTAGTCCGTCTCACGTGATGATCGAACACGGCCTAGTCGATTCGGATCATGTATCACTTAGATGACTAGAGAGATGTCTATCTGAGTGGGAGTTCATTAGATGAACTTAGTTGTCATGAACAATAGTCTAAGTTGTCTTCGCAAATTATGTTGTAGACCAATAACTGCGTTGTAGCTCCCTGTTTAATATGATCCTAGAGAAAGACTAAGTTGAAAGATATTGTAAGCAATGATGCGGACTGGGTCCGTATCCGAGGAGTGTCCTCACTGCTACACAGAAAGCTTATGTGTTTGATGCACCGCTCGATGTGCAAACCCCTACAACGTCGTCTGTGGATGTTGTGAACACCTGACAGACACGTCCTGATGACTACTTGATAGTTTAGTGCACCATACTTTACGGCTTAGAATCGAGATTCCAATGACATTTTGAACGTCATAGAACATATGGGATGTTCTAAGAGCTGAAATTGGGATTTCAGGCTCATGCCCGTGTTGAGAGGTATGAGACCTCTGCAAGTTATTTTGCCAAAAAGATGGAGGAGAATAGCTCAACTAGTGAGCATGTGCTCAGAATGTCTGGGTGCTAAAATCACTTGAACCAAGTGGGAGTTAATCTTCCAGGTGAAATAGTGGTTGGCGGAATTCTCTAGACACTATCACCAAGCTACTAGAACTTCGTGATGAACTATGACATGCAAAGGATGGAGATGATCCCGGAGCTATTAGCGGTACTTAAGACCGCAAAAGTAGAAATCAAGAAGGAGCATCAAGTGTTGATGGTTAAACAAGACCACTGGTTTCGAAAGGTCAAGGGCTAGAAGGGAAACTTCATGAATGGCAAACCAGTTGTCGATCTAATGAAGGAACCCAAGGTTGAACCCAAACCTCGAGACTAAGTGCTTCTATTGTAAGGGGAATAGTCACATGGTAGCGGAACTACCCCAAATACATGGTAGATAAGAAAAGCTGGCAACTTCAACAAAGTATATTTGATATACGTGTTATTGATGTGTACCTTACTAGTACTCCTTGTAGCACATGTGTATTGGATACTGGTTCAGTTGCTATTATTAGTGACTTGAAGCAAAAGCTACGGACTGAACGGAGACTAGCTAAGGGCGAGGTGACGATGTGTGTTGGAAGTGTTTCCAAGGTTGATAAGATCACCATCGCACGCTCTCTCTACCTTCAGGATTAGTGTTGAACCTAGATAAATGTTATCAGGTGTCTACGTTGAGCATGAATATGATTAGATCATGTTCATTGCAATACGGTTATTCATTTAAGTTAGAGAATAATGGTTATTCTGTTTACATGAATAATACCTTTATGGTCATGCACCCAATGGTTTATTGAATCTCGATCATAGTAATACACATGATAATAATATTAACGCCAAAAGATGTAGAGTTAATAATGATAGTACCACTTTCTTGTGGCACTGCCGCTTAGGTCATTTTGGCATAAAATGCATGAAGAAACTCCATGCTGATGGATGTTTGGAGTCACTTGATTTTGAATCGCTTGACATATGTGAGCCATGCCTCTTGGGCAGGATGACTAAGATCCCGTGTTCATGTACAATGAAACGGGCAAGTGACTTGTTGGAAATCATACATGCTGATGTGTGTGATCCAATGAGAATTAAGGCGTGTGGTGGATATCGTTATTTTCTCATCTTCACTGACGATTTGAGTAGATATGGGCATATTTACTTAATGAAGCAAAAGTCTGAAACGTTTGAAAAGTTCAAGCAATTTCAGAGTGAAGATTAAGAATCATCATAACAAGAAGATCATGTTCCTACGATCTGATGAAGGTGAGATTTTCTGAATTATGAGTTTGGCAATCACTTATGACATTGTGGAATTGTTTCGTAGTTGAAGCCACCTGGAACACCACAGCGTAATGGTGTGTCCGGACGTCGTAATCGAATCTTATGAGATATGGTACGATCTATGATGTCTCTTACCGATCTACCGCTATTATTTTGAGGTTATACATTAGAGACAGTTGCACTCACTTTAGATAGGGCACCATCTAAGTCCGTTGAGACGACGTCATATGAACTGTGGTTTGGCAAGAAACCAAAGTTGTCGTTTCTCAATGTTAGGGGCTGCGATGCTTATGGCTTCAGCCGGAAAAAGCTCGAACCCAAAGCGGACAAATACATATTCATGGGATACCCAAAGGTAACAGTTGGGTATACCTTCTATCTCAGATCCAAGGACAAAATGTTTGTCGCTAAGAACGGGTCCTTTCTCGAGAAGGAGTTTCTCTCAAAAGATTTGAGTGGGAGGAAGATAGAACTTGATGAGGTTGTCGAACCCTCACTTCAACCGGAGAGTAGTGCAACACAGAAAGATGTTTTTGTGGAACCTACGACTGTTGAAGAGGAAACTAATGATAATGATCATGAAGCTTCGGATCAAGTTGCTATCAAACCTCATAGGTCGACAAGGATATGTACTACTCCTGAGTGGTACGGTGATCCTGTCTTAGAGGTCATGTTGTTGGACAACGATGAACCTATGAACTATGGAGAAGCGATGGTGGGCCCGTATTCCGACAAATGGTTAGAAGCCGAGAAATTCGAGATAGGATCCATGTATCAAAACAAAGTATGGACTTTGGTGGACTTGCCCGATGATCGGCAAGCCATTGAGATAAATGGATCTCTAAGAAGAAGACGGACGTGGACGGTAATGTCACCGTCTATAAAGCTCGACTTGTGGCGAAAAGTTTTTCACAAGTTAAAGGAGTTGACTACGATGAGATTTTCTCACCCGTAGCGATGCTTAAGTCCGTCGGAATCATGTTAGCATTAGCTACATTTATGAAATCTGGCAGATGGATGTCAAAACAAGTTTCCTTACCAGTTTTCGTAAGGAAAGGTTGTATGTGATACAATCAGAAAGGTTTTGTCGATCCTAAGGATGCTAAAAGGTATGCTAGCTCCAGCGATCCTTCCATGGACTAGAGCAAGCATCTCGGAGTCGAAATATATGCTTTGATGGAGTGATCAAAGTTTTTGGGTATACAAAGTTTGTTAGAAACTTGTATTTACAATAAAGTGAGTGGAGCACTACAACATTTCTGATAAGTATATGTGAATGACATATTGTTGATCCGAAATGACGTAGAATTTCTGGAAAGCGTATAGGGTTGTTTGAAAGGAGTTTTTCAAAGGAAGACCTGGATAAAGCTGCTTATATAATTGGGCATCAAGATCTATAGAGATAGATCAAGACGCCTGGTGATACTTTCAAAAGGAACACACACCTTTGACATGATTTTGAAGGAGTTCAAAATAGATTAGTCAAAGAAGGAGTTCTTACCTAAGTTATAAGGTGTGAAGTTGAGTAAGACTCAAAGCTTGACCACGGCAGAAGAAAGAGGAAGGACGAAGGTCGTCCCCTATGCTTTTGTCATAGGCTCTATACGGTATGCCATGCTGAGTACCGCACTTGATGTGTGCCTTGCCACATGTCTGGCAAGAGGGTACAAAGGTGATCCAGGAGTGGATCACTAGATAGTGGTCAAAATTATCCTTAGAGGAATACGGAAATGTTTCTCGGTTATGGAGGTGATAAAGAGTTCGACGTAAAGAGTTACATCGATGCAAGCTTAACACCTATCCGGATAACTCTGAGTGGAGATACCGGATACGTATAATGGAGCAACAGTTTGGAATAGCTCCAAGTGGAACGTGGTAGCAGCATCTACGATATGACATAAAGTTTTTGCGAAGTACATAGGGATCTGAATGTTGCAGACCCGTTGACTACAACCTCTCTCACAAGCATAACATGATCAAACCCGGAACTCATTGAGTGTTAATCACATATTGATGTGAACTAGATTACTGACTCTAGTAAACTCTTTGGATGTTAGTCACATGGCGATGTGACCTGTGGGTGTTAATCACATGGCGATGTGAACTAGATTATTGACTCTAGTGCAAGTGGGAGACTGTTGGAAATATGCCCTAGAGGCAATAATAAATTGGTTATTATTATATTTCCTTGTTCATGATAATTGTTTATTATCCATGCTAGAATTGTATTGATAGGAAACTCAGATACATGTGTGGATACATAGACAAACACCATGTCCCTAGTAAGCCTCTAGTTGACTAGCTCGTTGATCAACAGATGGTCACGGTTTCCTGGCCATGGACATTGGATGTCATAGATAACGGGATTACATCATTAGGAGAATGATGTGATGGACAAGACCCAATCCTAAGCCTAGCACAGATCGTGTAGTTCGTATGCTGAAGCTTTTCTAAATGTCAAAGTATCTTTTCCTTAGACCATGAGATTGTGCAACTCCCGGATACCGTAGGAATGCTTTGGGTGTACCAAACGTCACAACGTAACTGGGTGGCTATAAAGGTGCACTACAGGTATCTCCGAAAGTGTCTGTTGGGTTGGCACCAATCGAGACTGGGATTTGTCACTCCGTGTGACGGAGAGGTACCTCTGGGCCCACTCGGTAGGACATCATCATAATGTGCACAATGTGATCAAGGAGTTGATCACGGGATGATGTGTTACGGAACGAGTAAAGAGACTTGCCGGTGACGAGATTGAACAAGGTATCGGGATACCGACGATCGAATCTCGGGCAAGTACTATGCCGATAGACAAAGGGAATTGTATACGGGATTGATTGAATCCTTGACATCGTGGTTCATCCGATGAGATCATCGTGGAACATGTGGGAGCCAACATGGGTATCCAGATCCCGCTGTTGGTTATTGGCCGGAGAGTTGTCTCGGTCATGTCTGCGTGTCTCCCGAACCCGTAGGGTCTACACACTTAAGGTTCGGTGACGCTAGGGTTGTAGAGATATAAGTATGCGGAAACCCGAAAGTTGTTCGGAGTCCCGGATGAGATCCCGAACGTCACGAGGAGTTCCGGAATGGTCCGGAGGTAAAGATTTATATATAGGAAGTCCTATTTTGGCCACCGGAAAATGTTCGGGATTTTTCGATATTGTACCGGGAAGGTTCTAGAAGGTTCCGAAGTGGGGCCCACCTGCATGGGGGACCCACATGAACATGGGTAGTGGGGGCAGGGCCCCACACCCCTGGTCAAGGAGCACCAAGATCCCCCCTTAGAAGGAATAAGATCATATCCCGAAGGGATAAGATCAAGATCCCTAAAAAGGGGGGATAACAATTGGTGGGGAAAGGAAATGATGGGATTTCTTTCCCCCACCTTAGCCAACACCCCAAAGGACTTGGAGGGCAAGAAACCAGCCCCCTCCACCCCTATATATAGTGGGGAGGCGCATGGGAGCCGCACCCCAAGCCCTGGCGCCTCCCTCTCCCTCCCGTGACACATCTCCCTCCTCCCGCAGCGCTTGGCGAAGCCCTGCTGGAATCCCGCTACTTCCACCACCACGCCGTCGTGCTACTGGATCTCCATCAACCTCTCCTCCCCCCTTGCTGGATCAAGAAGGAGGAGACGTCCCCGCTCCGTACGTGTGTTGAACATGGAGGTGCCGTCTGTTCGGCGCTAGGATCATCGGTGATTTGGATCACGACGAGTACGACTCCATCATCCCCGTTCTCTTGAACGCTTCCGCTCGCGATCTACAAGGGTATGTAGATGCACTCCCCACTCACCTTTATGCTCGTTGCTAGATTACTCCATAGATAGATCTTGGTGATGCGTAGGAAAAATTTGATTTTCTGCTACGATCCCCAACAGTGGCATCAGAGCTAGGTCTATGCGTAGTATCTTGCTCGAGTAGAACACAAAGTAGTTGTGGGCGTGGATTTGTCAATTTACTTGCCGTTACTAGTCTTATCTTGATTCGGCGGCATCGTGGGATGAAGCAGCCCGGACCGATCTTACACGTACTCTTACGTGAGACAGGTTCCACCGACTGACATGCACTAGTTGCATAAGGTGGCTAGCGGGTGTCTGTCTCTCCCACTTTAGTCGGATCGGATTCGATGAAAAGGGTCCTTATGAAGGGTAAATAGAAATTGGCATATCACGTTGTGTTTTTGGCGTAGGTAAGAAACGTTCTTGCTAGAAACCTATAGCAGCCACGTAAAAACCTGCAACAACAATTAGAGGACGTCTAACTTGTTTTTGCAGCATGTGCCGTGTGATGTGATATGGCCAAAAGGATGTGATGAATGATATATATGTGATGTATGAGGTTGATCATGTTCTTGTAATAGGAATCACGACATGCATGTCGATGAGAATGACAACCGGCAGGAGCCATAAGAGTTGTCTTATTTATTGTATGACATGCGTGTCACTGAATAACGCCATGTAATTACTTTACTTTATTGCTAAACGTTAGCCGTAGTAGTAGAAGTAATGTTTGGCGAGCCGACTTCATGAAGACATGATGATGGAGATCATGATGATGGAGATCATGGTGTCATGCCGGTGACGATGATGATCATGGAGCCCCGAAGATGAAGATCAAAGGAGCAAGATGATATTGGCCATATCATGTCACTATTTGATTGCATGTGATGTTTATCATGTTTTACATCTTATTTGCTTAGAACGACGGTAGTGAATAAGATGATCTCTCACTAAAATTTCAAGAATTGTGTTCCCCCTAACTGTGCACCGTTGCTAAGGTTCGTTGTTCCGAAGCACCACATGATGATCGGGTGTGATAGGTTGTAACGTTCGCATACAACGGGTGTAAGCCAGATTTACACACGCGATACACTTAGGGTTCACTTGACGAGCCTAGCATGTACAGACATGGCCTCGGAACAAGGAAGACCGAAAGGTCGAACATGAGTCGTATAGAAGATACAATCAACATGAAGATGTTCACCGTTGATGACTAGTCCGTCTCACGTGATGATCGAACACGGCCTAGTCGATTCGGATCATGTATCACTTAGATGACTAGAGAGATGTCTATCTGAGTGGGAGTTCATTAGATGAACTTAGTTGTCATGAACAATAGTCTAAGTTGTCTTCGCAAATTATGTTGTAGACCAATAACTGCGTTGTAGCTCCCTGTTTAATATGATCCTAGAGAAAGACTAAGTTGAAAGATATTGTAAGCAATGATGCGGACTGGGTCCGTATCCGAGGAGTGTCCTCACTGCTACACAGAAAGCTTATGTGTTTGATGCACCGCTCGATGTGCAAACCCCTACAACGTCGTCTGTGGATGTTGTGAACACCTGACAGACACGTCCTGATGACTACTTGATAGTTTAGTGCACCATACTTTACGGCTTAGAATCGAGATTCCAATGACATTTTGAACGTCATAGAACATATGGGATGTTCTAAGAGCTGAAATTGGGATTTCAGGCTCATGCCCGTGTTGAGAGGTATGAGACCTCTGCAAGTTATTTTGCCAAAAAGATGGAGGAGAATAGCTCAACTAGTGAGCATGTGCTCAGAATGTCTGGGTGCTAAAATCACTTGAACCAAGTGGGAGTTAATCTTCCAGGTGAAATAGTGGTTGGCGGAATTCTCTAGACACTATCACCAAGCTACTAGAACTTCGTGATGAACTATGACATGCAAAGGATGGAGATGATCCCGGAGCTATTAGCGGTACTTAAGACCGCAAAAGTAGAAATCAAGAAGGAGCATCAAGTGTTGATGGTTAAACAAGACCACTGGTTTCGAAAGGTCAAGGGCTAGAAGGGAAACTTCATGAATGGCAAACCAGTTGTCGATCTAATGAAGGAACCCAAGGTTGAACCCAAACCTCGAGACTAAGTGCTTCTATTGTAAGGGGAATAGTCACATGGTAGCGGAACTACCCCAAATACATGGTAGATAAGAAAAGCTGGCAACTTCAACAAAGTATATTTGATATACGTGTTATTGATGTGTACCTTACTAGTACTCCTTGTAGCACATGTGTATTGGATACTGGTTCAGTTGCTATTATTAGTGACTTGAAGCAAAAGCTACGGACTGAACGGAGACTAGCTAAGGGCGAGGTGACGATGTGTGTTGGAAGTGTTTCCAAGGTTGATAAGATCACCATCGCACGCTCTCTCTACCTTCAGGATTAGTGTTGAACCTAGATAAATGTTATCAGGTGTCTACGTTGAGCATGAATATGATTAGATCATGTTCATTGCAATACGGTTATTCATTTAAGTTAGAGAATAATGGTTATTCTGTTTACATGAATAATACCTTTATGGTCATGCACCCAATGGTTTATTGAATCTCGATCATAGTAATACACATGATAATAATATTAACGCCAAAAGATGTAGAGTTAATAATGATAGTACCACTTTCTTGCGGCACTGCCGCTTAGGTCATTTTGGCATAAAATGCATGAAGAAACTCCATGCTGATGGATGTTTGGAGTCACTTGATTTTGAATCGCTTGACATATGTGAGCCATGCCTCTTGGGCAGGATGACTAAGATCCCGTGTTCATGTACAATGAAACGGGCAAGTGACTTGTTGGAAATCATACATGCTGATGTGTGTGATCCAATGAGAATTAAGGCGTGTGGTGGATATCGTTATTTTCTCATCTTCACTGACGATTTGAGTAGATATGGGCATATTTACTTAATGAAGCAAAAGTCTGAAACGTTTGAAAAGTTCAAGCAATTTCAGAGTGAAGATTAAGAATCATCATAACAAGAAGATCATGTTCCTACGATCTGATGAAGGTGAGATTTTCTGAATTATGAGTTTGGCAATCACTTATGACATTGTGGAATTGTTTCGTAGTTGAAGCCACCTGGAACACCACAGCGTAATGGTGTGTCCGGACGTCGTAATCGAATCTTATGAGATATGGTACGATCTATGATGTCTCTTAC
>LR738709.1:645593147-645641610 GCA_902687465.1 Secale cereale
GATCCAGGAGTGGATCACTAGATAGTGGTCAAAATTATCCTTAGAGGAATACGGAAATGTTTCTCGGTTATGGAGGTGATAAAGAGTTCGACGTAAAGAGTTACATCGATGCAAGCTTAACACCTATCCGGATAACTCTGAGTGGAGATACCGGATACGTATAATGGAGCAACAGTTTGGAATAGCTCCAAGTGGAACGTGGTAGCAGCATCTACGATATGACATAAAGTTTTTGCGAAGTACATAGGGATCTGAATGTTGCAGACCCGTTGACTACAACCTCTCTCACAAGCATAACATGATCAAACCCGGAACTCATTGAGTGTTAATCACATATTGATGTGAACTAGATTACTGACTCTAGTAAACTCTTTGGATGTTAGTCACATGGCGATGTGACCTGTGGGTGTTAATCACATGGCGATGTGAACTAGATTATTGACTCTAGTGCAAGTGGGAGACTGTTGGAAATATGCCCTAGAGGCAATAATAAATTGGTTATTATTATATTTCCTTGTTCATGATAATTGTTTATTATCCATGCTAGAATTGTATTGATAGGAAACTCAGATACATGTGTGGATACATAGACAAACACCATGTCCCTAGTAAGCCTCTAGTTGACTAGCTCGTTGATCAACAGATGGTCACGGTTTCCTGACCATGGACATTGGATGTCATAGATAACGGGATTACATCATTAGGAGAATGATGTGATGGACAAGACCCAATCCTAAGCCTAGCACAGATCGTGTAGTTCGTATGATGAAGCTTTTCTAAATGTCAAAGTATCTTTTCCTTAGACCATGAGATTGTGCAACTCCCGGATACCGTAGGAATGCTTTGGGTGTACCAAACGTCACAACGTAACTGGGTGGCTATAAAGGTGCACTACAGGTATCTCCGAAAGTGTCTGTTGGGTTGGCACCAATCGAGACTGGGATTTGTCACTCCGTGTGACGGAGAGGTACCTCTGGGCCCACTCGGTAGGACATCATCATAATGTGCACAATGTGATCAAGGAGTTGATCACGGGATGATGTGTTACGGAACGAGTAAAGAGACTTGCCGGTGACGAGATTGAACAAGGTATCGGGATACCGACGATCGAATCTCGGGCAAGTACTATGCCGATAGACAAAGGGAATTGTATACGGGATTGATTGAATCCTTGACATCGTGGTTCATCCGATGAGATCATCGTGGAACATGTGGGAGCCAACATGGGTATCCAGATCCCGCTGTTGGTTAGTGGCCGGAGAGTTGTCTCGGTCATGTCTGCGTGTCTCCCGAACCCGTAGGGTCTACACACTTAAGGTTCGGTGACGCTAGGGTTGTAGAGATATAAGTATGCGGAAACCCGAAAGTTGTTCGGAGTCCCGGATGAGATCCCGAATGTCACGAGGAGTTCCGGAATGGTCCGGAGGTAAAGATTTATATATAGGAAGTCCTATTTTGGCCACCGGAAAATGTTCGGGATTTTTCGGTATTGTACCGGGAAGGTTCTAGAAGGTTCCGAAGTGGGGCCCACCTACATGGGGGACCCACATGAACGTGGGTAGTGGGGGAAAGGCCCCACACCCCTGGTCAAGGAGCACCAAGATCCCCCCTTAGAAGGAATAATATCATATCCCGAAGGGATAAGATCAAGATCCCTAAAAAGGGGGGATAACAATTGGTGGGGAAAGGAAATGATGGGATTTCTTTCCCCCACCTTAGCCAACGCCCCAAAGGACTTGGAGGGCAAGAAACCAGCCCCCTCCACCCCTATATATAGTGGGGAGGCGCATGGGAGCCGCACCCCAAGCCCTGGCGCCTCCCTCTCCCTCCCGTGACACATCTCCCTCCTCCCGCAGCGCTTGGCGAAGCCCTGCTGGAATCCCGCTACTTCCACCACCACGCCGTCGTGCTGCTGGATCTCCATCAACCTCTCCTCCCCCCTTGCTGGATCAATAAGGAGGAGACGTCCCCGCTCCGTACGTGTGTTGAACACGGAGGTGCCGTTCGTTCAGCGCTAGGATCATCGGTGATTTGGATCACGACGAGTACGACTCCATCATCCCCGTTCTCTTGAACGCTTCTGCTCGCGATCTACAAGGGTATGTAGATGCACTCCCCACTCACCTTTATGCTCGTTGCTAGATTACTCCATAGATAGATCTTCGTGATGCGTAGGAAAAAATTTGATTTTCTGCTACGATCCCCAACAAATAAAACCATACAGGCAGCTCTGCTGAAAACAGCGTCAGTCCGGGTTAGTTTAGTTCAAATCATGCAAGAATGAGGGCAAAACAATAGCAAAAGTGTTTGGAAAAGTAGATACGTTTGAGACGTATCAACTCCCCCAAGCTTAGCATATTGCTTGTCCTCAAGCAATTCAGTTCAACGAACTGGACGCGACAAAGAAAACTTTGACAAACTCTTTTGCTTCATTAGATGTATATAAGCATGTACTACGAAAAGAGTCTAGCAAGTATTGAAACAATGCTATGAGGACAATGCACGAAGCAATCCTTCTTTCAAGTGACCAATCACAAATAACTAAAAGTAAATAATATGCTACTGAAAATCAAGACAAGATTACATTGCACATAGCTTGAACATACTAGAGTGGTATCTCGCTAGCCTCCATGAGTGAAGCAAAACATAAATGCAGAAACTCCTCCAGAGTTTTAAAGGAGACTAGAACTAAGAATTTCAGAATAAATAATACCACAAGCATGCAGAAGACAATGTAATACTTTGGGACAATGCACATTACACTCAAAATGACAATTATGCTCTCCTAGTTGGTGCTTTGAAGAAAGAAGGTGGAGACTCTCGAACCGTGGAATTTGATGGCGAGGTTGAAAACCCGTGGTTGGAAGCAAAGACTAAACATGTACCAGAGCTCTTGGTTTTGAAAACAGAGGTAAAAATGATTTTGGGAGGTGCATATTTCGTCAACGAATGCTAGTAGACAACCCAATCACTTCTTATGCTAGACATGTTTCAAGGAACGGCTCCCAAGATGGGGACGATCACATCCCCTTAATCTCCTTTGTTTATCACTACCAAAGTTTTCTGATTTCTCATAAACAAAGCGTGAAGGAGGGTTTGTTGGTTGTGATTATCTTTTGTGAGCTGGGCGCACTCATGCCAGTCCCTCCTCGTATTAGGGGTTTGCAGATTAGACATGCAATCCCGGGATAAAACATGTCCAACATAAGAAGATCATGAATTACCTACTACTTCCTCATGAGCTAAAACAGAGGCACAAAACAGGATTAAATTTGAATAATTTCGAGATGGTACAAGAAAGTCTTCGTTAGGATGGCCGGTAAATACCACATAGGAAGGTATGGTGGACTCATATGGAATAACTGGTTTGAAAGGATTTGCATGCACAAGCAGAATTCCGCTTAGTGCGAGCGAAGGCTAGCAAGAGACTGGGAAGCGACCAACTAGAGAGCAATAACGGTCATAATCATGCAGAGCGACAAAGCAACATTGAATTGGGCATGAAAGTGATATAACTATTCTGAAACTCAAAGATCATCAAGGCAAAGCAGACTTTTTAGTCTTAAACATGTGTAAACATGTGCCAAGTCAATCCAAGAATTCTCCAAAGGGAAATACCACCTTAGTATACCAAACTATGAACAATGCAATGCATGTAAATCATTTCAATAACACATTATATACTCTAGCTATTTGAGATTAGCCACAAGGAAAGCATGAACCACTGGGAAAGCATTGTAAACATAGCACTATGTCGCTACAAGCTGGTCTCTAGATCAATTAGTACAGGCATATGTACAAAAGTAGACACAAGAAGAGTTCATACCGGTTTTCCTTGTTGCTCCCCTTCCGTCGATCTTCGTCATTACTGCCTTGTCACTTGCACGATCGAACGTAGGAAATATAATTAAATGCCATCACGGACTCGAGCTGAACTCTGAAAACAAAGCAAACTAAAGAGAGAAAGGAAATCTTTTTGGGTTTTTTCAAAGGTTGAACGAAAGCAAAAGAAAGAGAAAATCTTTTTGTTGTTTTTGCAAAGAAAGAAACAAAGAAGAACGGGCAAAAACTTCGAAAAGATCAAAGCGAACAAAAATAAAACAGATAATACAATGGAAAAGTGAGAAGGGCACGTACTCCCCCAAGCTTAGGCTTTTGGCCTAAGTTGGTAGTAGCCACTGCCCCCAGGAGCCTCCTGCTTCGGGGTGGTACTGGTGAGTCCAAGGATCGTATAAGGATTCCGGCACGTACACCGAAGTCCTCGGATCCTCCCATGAAGAAGGGTCCACACTCCAAGCAGAGGAAGACCCTTCACCAAACTAGGTGACGGTCTCCCCCTGAAAAGGTGGTAACTCACCGTGCTCCTCCTCGTCGGGCACAACCCCCTCCATGGGGTTATGAAACTGATGCTAGACCATGAACTCATCGAACTGGATGACATCAAAGGACCATCCGTTCCTGTGAGAAAAATCAAACAAAAGAGGTGCAGGTAGATGGATCTTGCGTTCCGCGGTAGTTCCGAAACGCAAGATATAAACAAGGTTACCAAACTCATAAGTCATGGTAACAAACTTATGCCTTTTCATAGCAGCAAGATCAAAACTTAAATAAGTAAAAGGCTTATCATCAGGGTGTGGGGTGCCTTTAAGATACTCTAAGATAAGTGTGGCATAAACGCCACCAAATAAATTTCCCTTGTTACCGTTCATAGCAAGGCGTCGAGCAATTAAGGCACCCACATTATAATCAAACCTCCCTGAGAGGGCGGTTGCCAGGATAGCAATATCCGGCTCAGAAATGCTGCTCGTGTTGTCACGAGCTAACACCCCTCTAGCAACATAATACGCAAAATACCTGAGGTGAGGGAATAAGATGCTGGAGATTTTTGACCGATGAATATCCCTCGTATCCATGCTGCAGAGAGAGTTGAAGACGGTTCTCAGCTCGGAGGGCTGAGTGGTCATCTTCGCCGTCCGCCCAACGTTTGGCACACCTATTATTTCACAAAACTTTTCCAAGGGCATGGTCAAAAGATTATTGTAAATTTTAAACTCAATAGAACCAGTATCAAGGTTATATCTAAAACTGTTAATGAAACCGGAGGTGAGTTTTTGATACTGAGCAACACGGCACGTGACGAGCCGTGTCAGACCTGCATTAGCACAAAGGTTATAAAACTCATCCTTAATTCCTGCAGCTTCAAGGAATTCATCACATGGGAACATCATCGCACGTGCTGGATTTGTGTCTTCCAACAACTCTAGGGGCACATGATCTTCATTGTAGCTCACCCTAGCAGTCGAGGGTGAAGCTGTGGCTCTAGTAACTCGATCGGAGTGCGCGGGCTTCTTCTTCTCAAGCCACCCCTTTGCCCTTCCTAACAAACTCATTTTTGAAATTTTTGGCAAATTACAAAAACAAGGATTTAAACAAAGTGGGTTAAGGCAAACTACTCAACTCACTTACCTAAGGCATAAACTTGCATCAAAACTTGGAAAATAAATTTCTACACATGCATGCAAGCTCATCTACACAGCACCAAGAACTACTAAATACTCATAAATGAAGCCACCAACCAAAAATCTAATTGGAGGGGTGGAGGAGTTACATACCAGGGAGTATTTGTTCAAAATCTCAGCTCGAATGATAGGCTGTAGAGAGAGATCGAAAATTGCCTCCAAGAATAGCAAGAACGCAAGAACAGGTGCAGAACTCGTGTTTTTGGAGAGAAAGAGAGAGAGAGGAAGAAGACTCACCTGGAGGCGGGACCTGTGGGCCCCAGGCGCCCTATGGGCGCGGCCAGAGGGCAGGCCACGCCAGCTGGCCGCCTGGGCCACTGGTGGCCCCCCTGGTCAGCCCCAGGTGCCTCTGGGTCACTCCCGGCATGGAAATTTTAATTTTAATTTTTCTGGAATTTTTCTGAAAACTTCACTGTTGAAATTTTTTCGAAGTTCAAAAAGCTGCAAAACTTTCTGAAAACTTAAAGCAGTGATTAGAATTGTGAAGCTTCAAAAACACAAACACTTGGTACATCAAGGAGAACAAAAGCTAAAACAAATGAAAACATAACAAGCTCAACCTTTTACCTATATAAAACATGCTCACTAGTAAGGTTGATCAAGTCTTACCAACAAACCGGCGATATATAGAGCACAAAGTCCCACCTCTTACGAAGTGATCATTGCACCTTTACTTTAATGGACATTGTCCCCACCATAATAGTTTTGTATTTGTGGTGCACATGTAGTGGACAGTCCCATTCTCCAATCTTCACGGTCTCGATATTTTCTATAGAGTTGAGGCCATACCTCTTGTCGGTCTTCTTTGGAAAATACACCGTGTGTTCTTTATCATTCACATTGAAGGTAACCTTTCCTTTATTGCAATCAATAATAGCACCTGCGGTGTTAAGAAAAGGTCTACCAAGAATAATGGACATGCTCCCATCCTCGGGCATGTCAAGCACGACAAAATCAGTAAGGATCAAACAATTAGCAACTTCTACGGGAACATCCTCACAAATACCTATCGGGACGGCGGTTGACTTGTCAGCCATCTGAAGAGAGATATCTGTAGGGATTAGCTTCTCTAAACAAAGCCTCTTGTAAAGAGAGAAAGGCATAACACTCACTCCTGCTCCAAGATCACATAAAGCAGTTTTGACATAATTATTCTTTATGGAGCAAGGAATGGTGGGTATACCTGGATCACCAAGCTTCTCAGGAATCTTGCCACTGAAAGAGTAGTTAGCAAGCATAGTAGATATTGCTTCATTAGGAACTTTTATTTTATTAGTAACAATATCTTTCATATATTTTGAATAGGGAGGTAACTTAATAGCATCAGTCAAAGGGATTTGAAGAAAAAGAGGTTTCATCCACTCACAAAACTTATTGTAATGCTCTTCTTCTTTAGATTTGAGAGACTTACCTGGAAAGGGCATGGGTTTCTGTATCCATGGTTCTCTTTCCTTCCCATGTCTTCTTGCGACGAAGTCTTCTCTAGTGTACTTCTTGCGTTTGTCAGGTGCTTCTTCTTCTCGAACTTCAGGCAGATCATTCTTCTCCTTATACTTATCTTCAGGTTCGGCACCGTCTTCAGTCTCAGCATCGGAGGTAGATATACTGTTGGGATCAACAGCTGGCTCTTCACTTGTGATAGGATCATTGGAATTGTCAGCCTCCTTGTGTTTCTTCTTCTTCTTCTTTGGAGAGCCAACAATTTCTTCTTCCTGCATTTGAGAATCTTGCTCGATTCTCCTCGGATGCCCCTCTGGATAGAGAGGATCTTGAGTGCTAGTTCCTCCTCGGGTCTTAATCCCGAAGGCCTGTAAATCATCTTGTTTGGTATTGTTAGCAAGCAAATCTTTTTGCACATTAGAAATTTGTTCAAGCTGAGTTTGAACCATATGAAAATGCTTCACAAGACATTTAACATCATTAATTGTTCTACCTAGAACATCAAGCAAACTTTTGATAGCAAGGGAATTATCATGCAATTGACTTTGTATCCTCTCATTAAAATGACTTTGCTTCATAATAAAATTATCAAGCTCATCTAAACATTGATCAGGAGGCTTACCATGAGGGATGTCATTTGCGTTGAAATCTAAAAGAGAGTGTACCTCTACCATAGGAGGGTGAGTGGTAGGCTCACACAACTTCTCAATAGGGGGTAGATTCTTCACGTCTTCAGTTTTAATACCCTTCTCTTTAATAGACTTCTTTCCTTCTTGCATATCTTCGGGGCTTAGAACAAGCATGCCTCTCTTCTTTGGTGGTGGAGGTGGTTCAGGGACGGACCAATCTTCATGGTTTTTGGCAATCCTGCCCATCAATTCTTCTGCATCGTCCGGTGTTCTTTTCCTGAAAACACAACCAGCACAACTATCCAAATAGGACCTGGATTCATCAGTTAGACCAGCATAAAATATATCGATTAATTCATTCTTAGGGACTCCATGTCCTGGTCTAGCCTGGATCAGACTACAGTACCTCCCCCAAGCTTTAGGGAGGTGCTCATCCTGCAACTGTTTAAAGTTATAAATTCTTTGTAAAGCAGCATGTTGCATATGAGCAGGAAAGTACTTATCAACAAAAGAGTGAGCTAAGTCTTGAGGACTCTTAATGGAACCACATGGTAGTGCATCATACCATGTTTTAGAACATTCCTTCAAAGAGAAAGGAAGAAGCTTAGTCACATAAAAGTTTCATATCTTTTCATTCGTGGTAAACAAGCCACCCAACTCAGTGAGTTTGGTCAGGTGTGCAATAGCATCATCATTTTCTCTGCCATAAAAGGGGTCAGCTTCAACCATAGATATAAGTGAAAGATCAACAGAGAAATCATAATCAGGATCATTAATGCATATAGGAGATGTAGCAAATTCAGGATCAGGAACAGTCTTGTTCTTCAAGGAGTGTTTTTCAAGCAGCTTCTTAATAGCTTCAGGGTCAGAGTCGGCAAACTCTGTCAGTTCCCTGCATAAATCATCATCAAGCATAGTGTAATCATCATCAAGGAGTCTCTCCTTGAGTTTACTCAAATCAGGACAATCATAAGTTCCACCAATAGGGTAGCGAGTTACAGGAATTTCAATTCCAGATTTTTTTGCAGCAGCAGCGATCTGTTTTTCAAGAGCATAACCAAGTGAACCAATATCATCAAGAGTAGTAGAAGCATCATCAAAAGTATCGGACATAGTAACAGATTCAGTAGAAGCATCATGTGGTGGTGGTGAGGCAAACTTTCTCATAACAGAAGGTGAATCAAGTGTAGCACTAGTGTTCAGAACAGTACCTCTTCTTGTAGTGGATAGTAAGTCGGAACCTTGGGGTCTCCTTTCTTACCCATAGCGGATGAAGTGCAGCAGGTAGGATACTTCAAGTAGACTGGTAAATATTTTTATGCTCCCCGGCAACGGCGCCAGAAAACGGTACTTGATAACCCTCAACCATAAGGGATCGAGATAGTCTTCGCGGGTAAGAATAACCCAATTTATAGATTCGACACACGGGGAGCCAAAGAGTATTTATAAGCTTTGACAGTTGAGTTGTCAATTCAACCGCACCTGAAATATACTTACTTGCAACAAAAGATAAGTGGTAACGGTGATATGATAGTGATGGTGGTGACAGCAAAAGTAAACAGCAAAAGTAACAACTAATAACCAGTAGGATTGAAACACTGTAGGCTAGGGAGATGAATGGTTGGGCGCTGCATGGATGAGATACATCATGAATCTAACTTGGGGCAAGGCACACAGAAAAGTAATGATCATCTAGGCAAATATCAAACATTAGGCATGTATCCCACAGGTAGTTGTACGTGCTTGCAATAAGAACTTGCACAACATCTTTTGTCCTACCATCCCGCTACGAACGGGGCCAAAATGAACTTATGGAGATTAAGGTGCTCCTGTCAAAGAGCACCGGAACAAAGCAATAACCTCAATGGATACATGGAATCCTCAAATTATGGACCATCCCCTTTGGTGTCACAAGCTGTCACCTTTGGGATCGCTGGTTCCGGACCATAATAGGTGCAAACAACTCATAGATAGGATCAAGAACACAAATATATTCATGCAAACACATAGGGTTCAGATCTGAAAACATGGCACTCGGGCCCAAAGTGACAAGCATTAAGAGCAACAAGTTGAAGCAAAGATGATAAACACCAAAGTAGATGATAGGCAACATGCCCCCAACAATCTGATAAACTATTACATGATCTAACTCATCCAATCCCAACCATCCCCTTTGCCTACAGCAGGGAATTACTCACACATGGAAGGAGAAGTCATGGAGGGAGGATGGAGTGGTGATGATGATGACGATGGCGACGATCTCCCCTCTCCGGAGGCAAAATCAGCCTCCAGATTAGCCCTCCCGAAGAAGAACAGAGGGTGGTGGCGGCTCCGCGACGGAAACTGGAAAAACGACTTCTGTTCTGGGGTTTCCTCGCCACGGGAATAAATAGGAGCCAAGGTAGGGCACCAGAGGGGGGAGGACCCTCCCAGGCGGCCTCCTGGCGCGGCCAGGGGTGGGGCCACGCCAGCAGGGCGCCTGGGGCCCCCTGGCTGCCCTCTGGCCCCACTTCTGGCACAATGGCCCTTTGGGTGCGTGGATTTTCTGTGATTTTTCTTGGAATTTTCTGAGACACCTAAAAATTCATTTTCCTACACACAATAAAACCATACAGGTAGCTCTGCTGAAAACAGCGTCAGTACGGGTTAGTTTAGTTCAAATCATGCAAGAATGAGGGCAAAACAATAGCAAAAGTGTTTGGAAAAGTAGATACGTTTGAGACGTATCACTCATCCAATGAGATCATCGAGGAGCATGTGGGAGCCAACATGGGTATCCAGATCCCGCTGTTGGTTATTGACCAGAGAGTCGTCTCGGTCATGTCTGCGTGTCTCCCGAACCTGTAGGGTCTACACACTTAAGGTTCAGTGACGCTAGGGTTGTAGAGATATTAGTATGTGGTAACCCGAAAGTTGTTCGTAGTCCCGGATGAGATCCCGGACGTCACGAGGAGTTCCGGAATGGTCCGGAGGTAAAGATTTGTATATGGGAAGTCCAGTTTCGGCCACCGGGAAAGTTTCGGGGGTCACCGGTATTGTAACGGGACCACCGGAAGGGTCCCGGGGGTCCATCGGGTGGGGCCACCTATCCCGGAGGGCCCAATGGGCTGAAGTGGGAAGGGAACCAGCCCCTGGTGGGCTGGTGCACCCCCATGGGCCTCCCCCTACGCCTAAGGTTGGAAACCCTGGGGGTGGGGGCGCTCCACCAAACTTGGGGGGCAAGTCCCCCCCTTGGCCGCCCCCCCCCCTTTTGAGATGGGATCTTTAGGGGCGGGCGCCCCCCTTAGAGCCCCTATATAAAGAGGGGGAGGGAGGGCTGCGCACCCCAGCCCCTGGCGCCTCCCTCTCCCCCGTAACACCTCTCCCTCTCGTTGAGCTTGGCGAAGCCCTGCCGAGATCCCCGCTGCTTCCACCACCACGCCGTCGTGCTGCTGGATCTCCATCAACCTCTCCCCCTTGCTGGATCAAGAAGGAGGAGACGTCTCTCCCAACCGTACGTGTGTTGAACGCGGAGGTGCCGTCCGTTCGGCGCTCGGTCATCGGTGATTTGGATCACGACGAGTATGACTCCATCAACCCCGTTCTCTTGAGCGCTTCCACTCGCGATCTACAATGGTATGTAGATGCACTCCCCTCTCCCTCTTTGCTAGACGACTCCATAGATTGATCTTGGTGATGCATAGAAAATTTTAAAATTCTGCTACGCTCCCCAACACTTGGCTTGTATATTCCAACGATGGGCTTCCTCAAATGCCGTAGGTCTTCGTGAGCAAGCAAGTTGGATGCACACCCACTAGTTTCTTTTGTTGAGCTTTGATTCACATTTATCTCTAGTGCATCTGTTGCATGGCAATCCATACTCACTCACATTGAAATCTATTGATGGGCATCTCCATAGCCCGTTGATACGCCTAGTTGATGTGAGACTATCTTCCTCTCTTTTTGTCTTCTCCACAAGCACCTCTATTCCACCCATAGTGCTATGTCCATGGCTCACGCTCATGTATTTCATGAAAGTTGAAAGGTTTGAAAGAATAGAGTATGAAAACAAGTGCTTGGTTGAAATCGGGGTTGTGCATGATATGAATATTTTGCGTGATGAAGAGGGAGCATAGCCAGACTATATGATTTTGTAGGGATAACTTTCTTTAGCCATAGTATTTTGAGAAGACATTATTGCTTTGTTAGTATGCTTGAAGTATTGTTATTTCTTATGTCAGTATAGACTTTTATCTTGAATCTTTCAGATCTGAACATTCATGCCACAATTAAGAGAATTACATTGAGAAACTATATTGGTTAGCATTCCACATCAAAAATTCTTTCTTTATCATTTACCTACTCCGGGATGAGCAGGAATTAAGCTTGGGGATGCTTGATACGTCTCCAACGTATCTATAATTTTTTATTGTTCCATGCTATTATTTATGAAGTCTTGGATGTTTAATGGGCTTTATCTTACACTTTTATATCATTTTTGGGACTAACCTACTAACCCAAAGGCCTAGTCCAGATTGCTGTTTTTTGCCTGTTTCAGGGTTTTGCAGAAAAAGAATATCAAACAGAGTCCAAACAGAATGAAACCTTCACGAGAGATATTTTTGGAGAAAATCACGCACGAAGGACTTGAGAACCATGTCAGGGGATCAAGGGGTGGCCCACGAGGGTGGGGGCGCGCCCTGTCGGGGAAACTGATCGCCCACGAACACCTATGGGACCGGAGCCCCTTTTCGGTACGACAAGGGAGCGGAGGGTGCACGAAGAGAGGATCGAGGCGAGCACGCGAGCAGTTTACCCAGGTTCGGGCCGCACGAATGCGTAAAACCCTACTCCTGCTTTGGTTTGTATTGTGTTCTTGGCTCGGGAGCGAGAAGAGCTACAGTGCTTATCGCTAGATACACCGAGCATGAGAGTGATCGAAGATCGGAATCCCCCTACGTTGTGCATGGGCCTCCTTTTATAGTTCAAAGGGGTCACCGACAGGTGGCAACGTAGATGAGGGTAGAAACGTAAAAGCGGTGGTAGCTGTAACAGTGTATGTACAGTGCTTTGAACCTAACCCTGATGGTGGGGGACAAGGGCATTGAATGCCCGTCGCCGTCGCCCCAAACAGTGCAAAAAGCGTCCGTCCGGGCATCTCCGTTCGCCACGACGGTGGCCTCGTCATCGTGGCTTGCCACCGTGTACCCCAGGCTGCACAGCCTTCCGCCACGTGCCCCTGGAAGGGCCCCAGGGCGACGCGTGGCCAGATGAGCTGGAGCGCGGGCACGTAGTGGAAGCTTGCCGCGGCTTGCAGCTTGCCGCGGTCGTTAGCTTGTCGCGCCCAGAAGCTTTGTCGCTCTCCGGGCCTTGCCGGGGCGCGCTATGCGCCACGGTAAATCTCCTGAAACGCCATGTTTTGGCCTCCCTGGCAAGCTCCTCTTGCCAGGGTCTTGTGCTAAAGGGGTGGTTTTGAGCCTGGAGCGGCCTTCCCGGCAAGCTCCTCTTGCCGGGGTCTTGTTTCTTAACTTGAATACATTGTTCTTGAATGGCACCGGAGGAACCATAGTGGGCTTTGGCGGGCGCGTGGCAAGCCCTGCCTCGGGACGCTGCTACTGCCCGTGCACAAGTCGGGATACTAAGGTACCCCCACTTTAGTACACCGATAGGAGCCCCCGGGCCTGTGCCACACACGGTGCCGAGCGCTGTTGGGCCAGGCCCAAAACAGTGCACGGGCACACGCGGCCCACGGCGCGCCGCATCCCACTCCGTATCCGCCGCATCCCTCCCTAACGGCACGCGTCGATTGCGGCGTCATGGGAGAGATCGTGGCCTGTTTCTTTAATGGGAAAATGCGGAACGTCCCCCTCTCCCCCTTAAAAGCAGAGGGAACAGGGGCAGTTTCTCCCATTGCTTCTTCAACCTCCAGAAACCCCCGCTGCTCCCCTCCTCCCCGAAGGTTGAAAGAGAGCAGCGCTCCGCCCTTCTTCCTCCGCCGCCAGCCTCCCCAGCGCCGCCGGCTTCCCTCGCCGTCCCCGCCATGGCCCCGAAGGGCGACAAGGCGAAAGCTGCGAAGACCGACCGGGCGGCGAAGCTAGCAGCAATGCGGAAGAGGATGGTGGTGTTCCCGCCGAGGCTCGGCGCGAGGGAGTTGAAGGACAAGTTCTACCTCTTCTGGTCGAGGGAGACAAAGGCGCACCCGCGCACCAGGGTTCTCCCCGCCGAGGCCTGCGATATGTTTCCGGGAGGGTACGCCTATTTCGCTCTATTCTTCCATTGCGGACTCTGCCCTCCATACTCCGAATTCTTCTGCGACGTTATGAACACCTACGGGTTTCATCTTCTTGATTTCACCCCGAACGCAGTCTTGACCATGGCCGTTTTCGCACATCTGTGCGAGAACTTTGTCGGGGTGTACCCCAACGTAGCCCTCTTCCGCCATTATTTTATACCTCGGGTAGAGTCTGGGTCCCCTCTGTCCGGTGGGATTTCTTGGATCTTCAGGCTTCGTAAGAAAGAGGCATACTTGACTGGGGAACTCCGCGTCAAGTGGGACGAGTGGAGGGCCAACTGGTGCTGGATCATGGAGGATGCCCCGGAGCAGTTCACCGCCCCGCGCCGAGCTGCAATAATGCGCGGCAACGACTGGAGTGACCTGGCCCCTGAGGATGACAAGCTGAAGATAGCCATCACTAGGATCCTTCGCCTCCGGCAAGCCAAGCTCACCGTAGGGGCTGTCGGGGCAGATTTCCTTCGTCGCCGCATCGCCCCTTTGCAGGAGAGGAAGAGGCCTGCTTGGGATTTTGGTAATGCGGCAGACTGTATGAGGCTGCGCCTAGGCCTCAACTATAATTTCACTGTCCTGGAGCTCAAAGGGATGCTCCGTGAGCTGTTCAAGCACGACGCCAAGCACCCGGAGTGGTTTGCATTGCCGCGGGGCGTGGTCCCGCTATGCAACAACTCGTCGCTCAACGCTATCCGCGCGGCGATGACGTGGTGCGACTCCCATGGGATTGACCCCACTTGGCTGGCGCCTTCTGATGAAGCCATGCAAACGTTCTTCGATAACTTGGTGGAGCTGCCCATTGATCCCGACGAGAAGAAAGGCCTCACCCGCGACACCACCGACCGGGAAATGGCCTACATTGCCACCAGGTTGGAGGAGGCTGCCGCAGCCGAGGCCGCGGGCGAGTTTGGGTATACCATGGAGGAGGCGGATGCAGCGGAGGCGGTAAGTCGGGCCGAGGAGGAAGAGATCCTCAAACTGTTAAAGCCTGCCGGGCAACCTGCCAAGACGAGCGAGGCTGCCGGGCAGGGCACAGAGTCGAGTGAGCCCGCCGAGGAGGACGCTGAAGCAAGCGATTCTGCCGCAGACTCGGGCGGGTCTCTGAATCTTGGTTCCTCGTCATCCTCGGGCAGTTCACCGCCACCGGCAAGCCCTCCGCATCAACCAAAGAAGCGTCTCCGCAAGGCCGCAGACGCGGCGAGGCAGCCGGCGGGCCAGCAGCCGCAGCGCCGCTCGACGCGCGCCACCACGACGAGCAAGGCCGTCAAGGGGGCGCCTCGCGCCTTCGCAGCGGCTGGAGGAGGATCTTCCCGCACTGGCTCCACCGCTCCTTCCGCCCCTCGGGCCTCGGCGACAACCGGAGCGGGATCTTCTCAGACCACTGATCCAGCGCCCGAGGGAGCCTACTCCTCCAGCTCCTCGCGCCGGGACGCGCGAGGCGGATTTCGACTTCTCCGTTCTCAGTTCCGACGAGGAGGAGGAAGAGTAAGTACTTGCAACTCTTATTCCTTTTGGTTCTTGTTGCTCTTGTCTTGAATTTTCTTCGTCTGATTTTGATTCTGTCTGTCTTCCAGGACCCTGGCCCAGAGGATGGCGAAGAGGGCCAAGATCCCGGTGGTCGATCTTGAGGACGAGCCCGTCGTAGCCGCAGGGGATGCGCCGGCGACGAGCTTGCCGGACCAGCCAGCTGCCCCACAGGGCAGCCCCCAGCGCAGCCCCCAGCGTAAGCCTTCTGTTTACTTCTTCGCTTGTCGGGCGCGCGTGGGCTTCTCATCCTTGTTAATCGTCTTGTTTGCTTGCTGATTTGTGCAGAAGCAGAGCCGCAGCCTCAGGAGCGCCAAGAGACTGCTCCCGACGAGCCGCTCGTCTCAACCTCCCCGCCAAGGAGGAGCTCCCCGGCGAGGGAGAGCACTCCGCCAAGGGCGGGTACTCCGCCAAGGGCGAGCACCCCGCCAAGGGCGAGCACCCCGCCAAGGGTGGGCACTCCGCCAAGGGAAGGTACCAGCGGCCCTCCGCCGGCGGAGGCCACTACCACGCCGCCGAGGGAGAACTCCCCGGCAAGGAACCCCGTTGAAGAAGAGGCCCGCGCAGGTAACCCTTGAACTTTTCCTCTTTTGACTTCTTCTTTTTTGGATATTTGCTTGACAATTACTTTCTTCTTTCTTCTTCTTGCCTTCAGACTCGTCCGCTCCAGAGCCCATGGAGACGGAGGCCGCCACCGAGGAGGCCGCGGGCGGCAACACGGGTGGCGCCGCGGCCACCGAGGAGGCGATTGGCACCGAGGAGCCCGCCGTCGAAGAGGCAACCAGGGACGCCGACGCGGCAGCCGAGGAGGGGACCGGCGGTCACACTGACGGCCCTGAGGCCGCAAGAGCGTTTGACGCTGCGCCGACCACTGACCCTGCCGCTGCCGCGGCCGGAACTGAAGCCTACTTGGAGACCGGGAACGGGGTCTTCATCCAACTCCCGTGGGCTTCTTCGTCAAGGGCGCCCGCGGAGGGGGAGGTCTTCGATGGGGAAGTCCTCGCCTCCGCGGGGCTGAAGTTCATCGACGCGCCCGGCAGCAGTAGCGAGCCCGAGGAGGAGCAGCTTCTGCGCCGGCTTCTGGCCCTGTACCGTGCCAGGCAGGCCAAGCTGGAGTCCCGAGAGGCTCTGGCTGCCAAGGCGGGCGTTGACTTGGAGAAGCGCGCCGAAGAGCTCCAGGCCGCCAACCAGGCGGCCCTCCGATCCTTGGCGGAGGAGCGAGAGGAGCTCGCCGAGGCGCACCAGGCGTTCATCCTCGAAAAGGCCGAAGCAGAGGAGCAGCAAAGGCTCGCCGCCGAAGACCTGTCTCGACGGGAAGGTGAGCCGACGCAGCGGAAGGTCGACCTCGATAGCCATGAGGACGACCTTACCGCGCGCGAGCAGGCCCTTGGCGGGGCTCTGCAGGAAGCGAGGGACGCCACTGCAGCTGCAGAGACCGCCAAGCAAGATTTGGAGGCGAGGGTGGCACAGGTGGAGATCAACTTGAGGACGAGCGAGGAGAAGGTTGCCGCGCTCACATTAGAGAGGGAGAAAGACGCCCACAGCCACTCGGAGCTGCAGGTCCATCTCTCCGACAAGGGCAAGGAGCTCGCCATCGCCAAGGATTCTGTCGTGGACTTGGAATTGAAGCTGTCCACCCTCACTGCATCACTTGACAGCGCCAGGAACCGGGAGACGAAGCTGAAGGAGGACCTCCGGGCTGAGAGGGCACTGCTGGACAGCGCCGCCCTCACACAAAACAACTTCAGGCAGACGGTGGAGCAATGGACTGAGGAGCTTATCGCCGCCGCCGCTGACATCGACAGGGAGTTGGCGGGGCTGGGGACAGAGCACCTCGGGTACTCCCCCGACGCGAACCTCCCTCACAGCGCCAAGCTGAGCTTATTCTTCAGAGGAGTGGCGCCGGCCCTTGAGCAGCTCCGGGAGAGGATCCCCACACAGCTGGCGAACGAGGCGCGCACGCTTTGCACGGGAGTTGTGGAAAGAGTGCTGACGAAGATAGTCTACCGCAACCCCGGGCTCAACCTTGAGAACGTCCTCAGGACCTTGCCGCCCGACGCCGATCAGGAGGCGCTGAAGTCTCTTGTCGCCCCCATCGTGGCCAAGGTGGGCAAGATCAGAAGAGTCGACGGCGACCGCGTGGACTAGACTGTCTTCCTTCTTGCTTCCCTTGTCGCTGTCAATCACGTTATGGACAGTAGTTTGTTAGAACAGCGACAAGTCATCTTGTAATATAACTTTATTTTGGGTAGTTAATGCAGTGTTATTTCCTTTGTTCGACTTCTTTACTTTGTATGCTTTTACCCTACGCTTTCAGGGAACTTGCCGGCAAAGGGGCCCTTGCCGCGAGGATTGAGTGCGGAACTTCAGTAGCCTGCTGGCAACGCCTCTGCCGGCAAGAAACCTTGCCGCAGCTAGTTGCAGCACACTTAGGTTGTTGAGCGAACTCGAAAACGAAGTAAGGGCGCGACACTTGTCGCAGCACACTTAAGCCGTTGAGCGTGCTCGAAACAAAGTAAGGGCGCGGCTAGCCACGGGTAGGTTCCTCCGCGCATAGGTTTTTCATACAAAGTGTGGTCGTTCAAGGAAGATAACTCCAAAAAATTTAAAAATCTTAATGCTCAAACTTTGGCAACTTAGCTTTTGTGTGTTGTTTGCTTCCTGGCAAGGCGAGGCTTTCCTTTCTTGAACGGCACTTGGTCCATACCACTGTCTCCTTCCCCCCCGGCAAACTTGTGCGCGAGGGAATCTTCTTTTGCTTGAGAGAAAAGAAAAGGGGAGGAAACACTGATATGGGGCCTTGTGGCTCGTTATTGCTTACCGGGGGTGTGTGCTGCACAAAGTGTCAGATAATACATGCAAGAGAAAAGAAGAGGCATGAAATGACAAGTCATGCGGGGCACATAAGTTTTACTGATGCACGGGGTCTGCGCCCGGCTTTGTACAAAGGTTTACATGCAACAGCGGCAAGACTTGTACAAAAGGTGGTTGCCGGAACGGATCGCGGCAACCGCGCCTTATGGGTGAAACTTGCGAAGATGCTCAATGTTCCAGGAGTTGCTCACCGGTAAGCCCTCTTCGGTCTCAAGGCGGTAAGCGCCGGGCCTTGTGACTTGCCTTACCCGATAAGGGCCTTCCCACTTCGGCGTCAACTTGTTGGAATTTTTGGCGGACTGAACACGCCGAAGAACAAGGTCGCCTTCCTCGAGACTTCTGGCCTTAACTTTGCGGCTATGGTAGCGGCGCAAAGCTTGCTGGTATCGAGCAGCTCGTACAGCAGCCTAAAGACGGTCCTCCTCGAGGAGCAGTGCATCATCTTGCCGCAGCTGCTCTTGCTCGAGCTCATCGTAAGCGAGCACTCGAGGCGACCCGTATACGAGTTCCGTGGGGAGAACTGCCTCTGCTCCATAGACAAGAGCAAAGGGTGTCTGTCCGGTGGCTCGATTTGGTGTCGTCCGGATTGACCAAAGAGCCGCCGGCAACTCCTCAATCCAGTTTCTTCCGCACTTGTGCAGCCTGTCGAAAGTTCTTGTCTTGAGTCCGCGCAGCACTTCAGTGTTTGCCCTCTCCGCTTGACCATTGCTCCTCGGGTGAGCAACAGAAGCAATGCAGACCTTGGCGCCAAGGCCTTGGACGTACTGCATGAAGGTGCGACTTGTGAATTGCGTGCCGTTGTCGGTGATGATCCTCTTAGGGATTCCGAAACGGCAAACAATTGACCTGAAGAACGACTGCTGACTGTGCGGTCACCTTTCTCACTGGTTCCACTTCCGGCCACTTTGTGAACTTGTCGATGGCGACGTACAAGTACTCAAAGCCCCCGGCTGCGCGGGGAAAGGGGCCGAGGATGTCGAGCCCCCACACCGAAAATGGCCAGGACAAAGGGATCGTCTGGAGAGCTTGAGCTGGCTGATGTGTTTGCTTGGCATGGAATTGGCACGCTTCACACTTGGTTACTTGTGCAGTTGCATCTTGGAGGGCTTCTGGCCAAAAGAAACCTTGCCGGAATGCCTTGCCGGCAAGCGCTCTTGCGCCAATGTGGTGGCCACATATGCCTCCATGTATCTCTGCCAACAGCTTCTGTCCATCTTCCCGGGGGATGCACTTCAGTCTAACACCGTTGAGTCTTCTTCTGTACAGTTCATTGCCGACGAACTGGTACATACTTGACTGCCTGGTTATTCTCTCTGCTTCTTCTGGCTCTTCGGGAAGTTCTCCAGTTTAAAGAAAACGGACAATTTGCTGCGCCCATGCTGGAGCCTGAGGCTCAATAACAAGGACTAAAGGCGTCAGTGCTGCTGCGGGAACGTCAGCTTCTACGGCAAGAACCTGCGGCTCGGCCGAAGCTAGGCGTTCCCCGGCAAGCTTGCCGGGGCAAGACTTGTCGGGAACGTCTGCTTCAACTGTACGGACCCTTGGGTCCGCAGGAGCAGACTGTTCCTCAGCAACTCGGTCGTTGATCTTGGGGACCTTGGCGGCGACTTCAAGAAGATCCGCCGGCATGTAGTCGCCGGAGACCAACTTTCTCTTCTTGCTTTGCCCAACTGATGGTGTAACGGATGGTTGAGTTAGCTTGAGCACGAAGATCCCTGGTTCCACAGGTAGCTTTAGTGCAGCACACTTCGACAGGCCGTCTGCGATGTCATTTTGAGCTCTTGGAACGTGCTCCATCTGTATGCCTTCAAAGTGCTCTTCAAGCTTTCTCACTTCGTCGACGTAAGCTTCCATCAATGGGCTCTGGTAGCTCTTGTTCACTTGTCGGACAACCAACTGCGAATCTCCCCGCACAATCAGCTTCTTGATCCCAAGTTCTGCTGCAATTCTGAGGCCGGCAAGCAAACCGTCATACTCTGCAGTATTGTTTGTTGCTTGCTCCTTGGGAAAGTGCATTTGGACAACGTACTTGAGGTGCTCTCCGGTGGGTGCGACAAGCAGCACGCCAGCGCCGGCACCTTGTAGCGAGAAGGCACCATCGAAGTACATTACCCATTCTTTGCTCGCTTCTTTGACGGGGATGCTTGTCTCTGCGATCTCTTCGTTGGTGTCCATTCTGCTATGAACTCTGCCAGTGCTCTGCTCTGGATAGTAGAAGTACTTTCAAACTTGAGGCCAAAGCTTGACAGCTCCAGTGCCCACTCGACAATCCTGCCTGTTGCTTCTGGATTTTGCAATATCCTTTTCAGCGGAAAGCGAGTGACCACCGTTATCTCATGTGCTTGGAAGTAGTGGCGCAGCTTTCTTGAGGCCATGAGGAGGCCAAAAAGCAGCTTCTGCACCCCCGAATATCTTGACCTAGCCCCCTGCAAGAGGGAACTGACAAAATAAACTGGGCGCTGCACCATCTTCTTCCGCACCTCTTCTTGTATCTGCGCAGACTCATCCTTGTCGGGGCCAGAGCTTGTCGGGGAAGCCCCCTGCTTGTCGCTGGATGTGCTTGCCGGGGCTGTGGGCTCCTCATCTGCCTCCCTTTCCGCTACTAACGCAGCACTAACCACTTGATTGGTTGCTGCTAAGTACAGCAGCAACTTCTCTTGCGGCTTAGGTGCGACAAGTATTGGAGTGGAGGACAGGTACCCTTTCAAGTCTTGTAGCGCTGCCTCCGCTTCCGGAGTCCATTTCATTGGACCTGCCTTTTTCAAGATTTTGAAAAATGGCAGGGCGCGTTCCACAGACTTAGAAATGAACCTGCTGAGAGCAGCCACACAGCCGGCAAGTCTTCGTACATCCTTGACGCGCTTCGGAGCTTCGCTCTGCTCGATGGCTTTGATCTTGTCGGGATTGGCTTCAATCCCCCTCTGGGACACAAAGAACCCGAGAAGTTTGCCGGAGGGGACTCCGAACACGCACTTCTCGGGGTTAAGCTTGAGTTGTATCTTGCGCAGATTCGCAAAAGTTTCATCTAGGTCTTGAATTAGGGTATCTTTGTCCCTGCTCTTGACCACTATATCATCCATGTAAGCTTCTACATTCCTGTGTATCTGTGGCTCAAAAGCAGTATGGACCACCCTTGCAAATGTTGAACCCGCATTCTTCAATCCAAAGGGCATGCGTATGAAGCAGTAAGTGCCACATGGAGTAATGAATGCGGTCTTCTCTTCATCCTCTTCAGCCATGAATATCTGGTGGTATCCGGAGTATGCATCAAGGAATGAAAGCAACTCACATCCAGCCGTGGAGTCAACGATCTGGTCGATGCGCGGCAAGGGAAAAGGATCCTTGGGACAAGCTTTATTCACATCAGTGAAGTCTATACAAAGCCTCCACTTCCCATTAGCTTTGCGCACGGCAACAGGGTTGGCCAGCCACGTGGGATGAAGTACACCTCTAACAAGGCCTGATGCTTCCAACTTCTTGATTTCCTCAGCGATAAACTCTTGGCGCTCCACTGCTTGCTTTCTGACCTTCTGCTTGACGGGCCGCGCGTGAGGACAAACGGCAAGCTTGTGCTCAATTACTTTCCTGGGAACGCCGGGGATGTCAGACGGTTGCCATGCAAACACGTCGACATTCGCCCGCAGGAAAGCAACGAGCGCGCTTTCCTATTTAGGATCGAGCGTGGCACTGATGGTGAAAGTACCACCAGTGCCGTCCTCCTTGGCAGACACCTTCTTGGTTGCAGGTGGAGCTGCCATTCCCTTCTTGCACTTGCCGGTGGAGCTCGATGGTGCGTCCTCGACGGCAGCGCAGCACTCCGAAGAGGTGTGTTTGCCGGAGTGGGCCCCAGAGCTCTTGCCGGACTTGGTCTTGTTCTTCCCCCCGGGAGCTTCAGCGGCAAGTGTTTTGCTATCTGTTGCAGCTGCTGCGTCCCGGTAGATCTTGTCGGCGCAGATAAGCGCGTCCTTCTTGTCGCCGGGGACAGAGATGACGCTTATCGGCCCTGGCATCTTGAGCATGTTGTAGGCGTAGTGAGAGGCTGACCATGAACTTGGCGAGCGCCGGACGGCCAAGTATCCCATTGTATGGCAATGGGATATCGGCAACGTCAAAGGTGATCCTCTCAGTTCTAAAGTTTAGCTCTCTGCCAAAGGTTACTGGCAGTGTGATCTTCCCCTTCGGCTTGCTCCTTCCCGGGTTGATTCCTTGGAAAGTTCCGGTTTCCTCGAGCTCGCTGTCGGGGATCTGTAGCTTTCGGACTACAGCAGAGGAGATCAGGTTCAGGCCGGCCCCGCAGTTGGTGACCTTGAGGTTGCGGATGGTTGGCGAAACCAACATCGGCAAGCACCCGACCGCAGTTGTGCGGTCAGGGTGATCCTCAATGTCGAAGATGATGGGCGTGCTGGACCACTTCAGGAGTTTGCGCGACTCGACGGGTGGCTCTGCTGCATTAACTTCCCGCACCCATTGTTTGAGTTGGCGGTGGGAAGTATGTAGAGAGGCACCTCCATCGACGCACAGAACTTCTGTGGCCTTCTGGAACTCCTGCTCGCTGTTGTCTCCGTCGTCCATGTCCTCGTCGTCGTCTTCGTCTTCGTCCTTGTCGCGGCTGCGGGGAGGTCTATCTCCTTGCCGCTGCTTGGCCTTGCCGCGGCGTCCTCCCCGGCCATTGAATGGCCGCTTCTTGCCGGACTCTCCTCCGCCTCCCTGGGCCTTCTCTTTGTCGCGTCGCTCGTACTCAGCCTTCTGCTGTTCAACGAGGTACTCGACCCTTTTGCAGTTCTGGAGATCATGGCCCTTGGTGCGGTGTATCTTGCAGTACTGCTTGTCGGCGGCGGCTACAGTGGCAGCTTCCTTGCTGGAGCCACCAGCCTGAGCTTTCTTGGCGCCAGCCTCCTTGCCGGACTGCTCGACGGCCAGTACTTCCTTGTTCTTCTTTTTCTTGTTGTTCCACCGCCGGTTTTTCCTTGCCGGGGCGGCATCCTCACTGTCCGTTCCTCCTGCTCCAGCATCCTCTCCGGGGAGTCTCCTCCCCTCTTCAGCGCGTGCGCACTTGTCAGCCAGGGCATAAAGCTCACTGACGTCTCGTATCTTGCACATCGCCATTTCCTCCCTCATCCTGCGGTTACGCACGTTCTACTGGAACGCGCTAATAACCGCGGCAGGATGGACGTCCGGGATGTTGTGCTGGACGCGGCTGAATCTCTGGATGTACTTTCGCAGGGATTCTCCTTCCTTCTGGGCAAGTATATGGAGATCACTTTCCTGGCCATGAGGCTTGTGGCCGCCCGTGAAGGCGCCGACAAACTGGTGGCACAGGTCGGCCCAAGAGGAGATGGAGTTTTCCGGCAAGTGCATGAGCCAAGATCTGACGTTTGGCTTGAGCACGAGCGGGAAGTAGTTTGCTAATATCTTCTCGTCTCGTCCCCCGGCAGCCTGCACCGCAATGGTGTAGATGCTGAGAAACTCTGAGGGATGGGTCTTGCCGTCATACTTCTCGGGTACGTCGGGCTTGAAGTTCTTCATGCTGGGCCACTGGACTTGCCGCAGCTCACAGGTGAACGCAGGGCAACCTGCCGCGTACGGCAAGTCGCCCGGTTCTCCGGGCGCGTGCATGTCGACAGCGGTCCCAGCGCGCTGGTCGGACTGTCGTCGCGCTTCTCTTCGACGCTCGATGCGAGTTCGAGCGTCTTCTTGTCGCCTGTCGTCGAGGACTTGGCGTTGATCGCGGCGAGCCCGCGGATCCGACGACGCCGTGGAGTCGTCGTCGATGTTGATCCGACGAGTCGGCGATTTCGGCCTTCGCGGCGGGGAGTGCACGGTAGTTGCACCCCCGGCGGTCTTGTCTCCATCAGCCCGCGCCTGGCTGACTTGCCGCGGCCGTGACGTCGCCGGCTGCTGCGGCGTGTCATTGTTGGCGAAGGCAATGAGGCTTTGGATGGTGGCCCTCTAGTCTTCGGCCTTGTCTGCCGCTGGAGGGAAGTCGAGGAGTAGCTGAGCTCTAGCTAGAGCTTCTGCTGGAGTGGAGGGGAGCGGTGGCGAGCGATGCGAGGAGCGAGATATGCTCGGACTTCTAACCGAGTTAGAAGGAGCAGGTTCTCGCCCCGGCGACCGCGCCTTGCTCGTGCCAGCACGTTGGACTTGAGCGTCCCGCGACCCGCCAACTTGTCCTTGACCCAGCAAGCGGATGGTACCCTGCGTACCACGTCGCTGCCATTGCAGCACCTCCTAAGAGGGGCGCGGTGCGTGCATGGACGCCGAGGTCTTGGAGTGCGCCCGGTCGTCCGTCTTGTCCTTGGATTTGGCGGCGCCGTGAGTTTCCTCGCCGGCGTCCGTCCTTCCGCCAGCGTCTACCCCACCAACCGTTGGTTCTGGTGGTGGCGGGATCGACGCGGACGGGCCTCCTACCTCCGAAGGTTTCTTCTTCGGCGGCATGTCGATGAAGTTAACGAAGTTGATGAAGTTGCTGAAGATTGCGCCCGCGTGAACGCCGGATCAGGTTCGCACAACCTCGACGCCCCCTACCTGGCGCGCCAAAGATGTCGGGGAAACTGATCGCCCACGAACACCTATGGGACCGGAGCCCCTTTTCGGTACGGCAAGGGAGCGGAGGGTGCACGAAGAGCGGATCGAGGCGAGCACGCGAGCAGTTTACCCAGGTTCGGGCCGCACGAATGCGTAAAACCCTACTCCTGCTTTGGTTTGTATTGTGTTCTTGGCTCGGGAGCGAGAAGAGCTACAGTGCTTATCGCTAGATACACCGAGCGTGAGAGTGATCGAAGATCGGAACCCCCCCTACGTTGTGCATGGGCCTCCTTTTATAGTTCAAAGGGGTCACCGACAGGTGGCAACGTAGATGAGGGTAGAAACGTAAAAGCGGTGGTAGCTGTAACAGTGTATGTACAGTGCTTTGTACCTAACCCTGACGGTGGGGGACAAGGGCATTGAATGCCCGTCGCCGTCGCCCCAAACAGTGCAAAAAGCGTCCGTCCGGGCATCTCCGTTCGCCACGACGGTGGCCTCGTCATGGTGGCTTGCCACCGTGTACCCCAGGCTGCACAACCTTCCGCCACGTGCCCCTGGAAGGTCCCCAGGGCGACGCGTGGCCAGATGAGCTGGAGCGCGGGCACGTAGTGGAAGCTTGCCGCGGCTTGCAGCTTGCCGCGGTCGTTAGCTTGTCGCGCCCGGAAGCTTTGTCGCTCTCCGGGCCTTGCCGGGGCGCGCTATGCGCCACGGTAAATCTCCTGAAACGCCATGTTTTGGCCTCCCTCGCAAGCTCCTCTTGCCAGGGTGTGACGCCCGAGACCGACGTCCCAGAAGATTCAAGAAGATTCCCGAAGATTCCAGATGTTCCGGGGTCTCCCGTGTGTTCTTTGTGCTTGTTTTATTTATTTTGCATTGCATCATGTCATCATGCCATCATGTCATTTTATTTTGCATCTCAACTTAAATAAATTGTGTGGACCTTTGGTCCATTTAAATCGAGGGAAGATGTCTTCTCTTTATAACATATAAAAGCCTCTCAATATTTAGGGAGCTATAATAAATATTCCATTCGTTGGAATTCACCGTAACACACTTGCAATATTTTCCCCATGCCTATTCCATATCAAGTTTGACTTCTAAACCTTGCCTATAATTCTTTCCGTTGTTTCGAGGCTCCTCCTTTTATCTAGACTCCGTTCAAACTCCTTTTATTTTGCAACCTAAATGTTTTAGTTTGCACTTCCCTTTTTGTTGGAACTATTTTTGTGAGGTTGGAATTATTCCGTAAAGCCTTACAAAAATGCCCATCATTTTATTCTTTCTTTGCCTCTTTTCTTTTTTTATTTTGGCTCTCCTTATTTGTTTTATTCTGCTAAGTAATAAAAAGAGGCAGCCAGCCTCTAGGCCTCCTTCTTTCCTTCCGTCCAGCCTCTCAGGCCTCCCGCGGCCCAGCCGGCCCATCTCCTTCTCAGGCCTGCGGCCCACATCCCTCTCTTGCCCCTCCAGCCCGACCGAACCCTAGCTTCGCTCCTCTCCCTTTCTCCCGATTCCTCCGCCGCCACCCTCTCGTTCGCTAGCCCCGTGCCCGACCGCTCCTTTCCTTCTCGCCCGCACCCCGATCCTTCCCCCCTCGCTCGTTCTCCCTCACCCCGCAGCCCGACCCCATCCTCCTCGGCCAGGCAAGCGCACCACCCCGCCGGCCGCAGACCACCACTCCCCTCCTCCGTCCTGCAGGTCCCGCGTCGGCCAGGCCGAGGCCTCCCTCTCCATCCGCCCTGCGACCGAAGCCCCATCCCCTCGGTCGCCCTTCCTCCTGCTCCGCCAGCGCCAACTCCGGCGGACCCGAGCGCTGCCTCGCCTCCTCCCGCGAGCTGGCCAGGGGCTCTCCTCCTGCGCCTCCCTTCGGTCTCCCGTCGAGCCAGGGCTCGATGCCCGTACGCCGCGGCCCCGAGCGCCCTCTCCCTCCGCGCCAGGGCCCTCCTCCAGCCGAGCCCCTCCTCCATCGCCTCCAAGGCCGCAGCGGCCGGATCCCGCAGCGCCAGAGCCCTCCTCTCGTCGCCCGTTCCCAGGGCCTCGCCGCCCCGGCGTCCCCCCCTCGCCGGTCCAGCACCTTGCCTCTGTCCAGGAGCCGCGCCCCGCCTAGGCCGCCGCGGTGCTCCTCTTCTTCGCGCCGGCGTCCCGTCCAGCACCTCCTCGCCTTGGCGCACAGCCGCGGCCATGAGCAGCGCCGAGCCGCGACCCGCAGTTTTTCCCTTGGTTTTTGTTGTATTGTTGCTGTTAATGTTAATCTCAGATAATCATGGAGCAGCAAGTATAACCACTTTTGGGCCCGAACAACTACCGTCGCCAAGACCCGACGCAACAAGTTCCACGACACGTGTCATGACCGCTACGAGCTCCGTGTACGACTACGTGAACGAGTACACGGCGACCCGACCAAGTACCCCTACGATCGCGAAGTAACAAGTACCACGACGACCGAACGGCTACGGAAACGTGAACAACTACCGTCTCGGAGACGCACCAAGTACCCCTACCGTCGCCCGAGTACAACTACCGCTACGAGAACGACTACCTTCGGTGAAGAACGAGAACGTCTACTTCCACTACCGCTATGTGAACCACTACTTCCTCTTCGGAAACGAGAACGACTCCTTCCTCTACGATCCCGAACCGTCCCGAAACGAGTGTTTCGAAGGTATAACCCGAGACGATGACCCGTGTGATGCTTGCTTGTGTTGTATGAAATGTCTCTCGTGTGTGCTTCGTGCCCGTTCCACCTTTTGTCATGTTCCTCGGTTGCCTCGTCACCGACTCGTGGGAACCCGGCAACGGGATCGCCCCACCTTTCATCTCGTTTGACTCACCCACGCCATCTATCTTTTGCTCCGGACTCTCAACGAGTTACCGGAACCGAGGTGTTGCGTTGCATCATTTCGGATCGTTGTCGTGGCACCCTTTCTTTCCACCACGGTGACAAGTGCTTCATATCTCTCTTGTCAACCTTTTAATAAAACTTGCATAAACTTGATCATGTCATCCGCATCATATTAACAACATTAATATGTGTGAATTGTTGTTGCTTTAATAATTATTAAACATGCTCATGGGGATTTTCCGGAATTGTTGTTGTTATTTTCCGGCCTCATTTAAAATGCCTAAATAGTGTAGTTTTATTATGTTTCACCTCTTGCCATGTTAACAAACATTTAATCTTGTCTTATAAATAACGAGAGTCAACTAAATAATTAAATGTGGTGTTTCGTCAATATGCAACTCGTTGCATATTGATCTCCACTTAACTTGTAGTGTTGTTTGTGCACTTTGCCATGCCATGCATATTAAACCGGACATGCATCATACTTGGATGTGCATCGTATGCCATGTTTATGCTTGTGTGTTTACCGTGTTGTTTCTTTCTTTCCGGTTGCTTCTTTTGTTAGCTTCGGTTTCGTTCCGGAGTTGTGAGGATCCGCTCGACTGTGTTGCTCCGTCTACTTCGTGGATCCGTTCTTCTCCCTTGTGGAATCCCAGGCAAGATGACCGAACCCGGATACCATTACTATCTTTGCCTATTGCTAGAGTATCGCTCTATAGTTTTGCCTCGATGCCCATGTTCTTCTTGTCAGCCTCCTACTTGTAACCAATTGCCATGTTTAACCAACCTACCTATGCAAACCGTTGCTTGGCTAAGTACGCTTCGCTCAGCCCTTCTTATAGCATTGCTAGTTGCAGGTGAAGATCGAAGATGCTTACTTCATGTTGAAGTTTGGTTGGGTTATATCACACTATATATATGCTTAAAAAATGAAATCATCTATATACTGGCAGGGTGGAATGCTAAGCCTTTTGCTTGGTGATTTGTTCCACTCATGCCGTTAGGAACCGTATAAACCGGTGTTATGTTCCTTGATTATGCGTTCCTAACACGGTTGGGGTGTATGGGACCCCCTTGATAAACCGCTAAGTGCTAAGTCTTTTCCAGCAAGTCCCAACATTGGTACTATTTGCCTAATAACAAACTAATAAAACTTGCATAAGGGCCTTGCAAACTCTCTTTTATTCTTAATTCCACAACCCCGGGCCAGTGCTCTACATGAGTGTTGGTCCGAAACGGGGGTCCTGCAGGGCCACCTCGAGGAAACTCAAGGTCTGGTAAAAACCTGTAGCATCGCCCATCCGGTCGTGTCCTGAGACTAGATACGCGCGGCTACCTATCAGGGTGTCGACATGCCGGGAGGATTTGCTGGATTAGCCTTACCTTAGTTCGGTTTAACTTGAGCACGGGATTCCGAGAATACTCGGGTCTTCCCGCCTATGGAGTTGCGACTCCGCGGATCGTGGGCTTGTGATGGGCCAAGTTGGAACACCCCTGCAGGGTTTGAACTTTCGAAAGCCGTGCCCGCGGTTATGTGGCAGATGGGAGCTTGTTAATTCCGGTTGTAGATAACTTGACACAAAGTTTCTAATACACTACCAGCGTGTGTACCGTGACTGTCAATTTTCGAATAGGGATTCGGGAGTTGAACACGGTGGGGTTATGTTTGACCGGCTTTAGCTAGGATCACTTCGTGATCATCTTTCGACCGATGCACTTCTCTTCTCGCTCTCTTTTACGTAAGTTAGTGCTAGTTGCTGCTGCAGACTCTTGTTGTTCCTTCACCTCTCGTTCTTTCTTCAGCCTTGTCCTCACCCAAGGCTTAAATAGTCTTGTTACCCGGGAACGGGATTGCTGAGTCCTCTGTGGCTCATAGTTACTTCACCACACCAGATGCAGGTTCAGCCGAGTTTGATGCAGGAGCTGGTTCAGTTCTTCACCGGGAGCTCGATGAAGATCGTGGCTGTTTGCTTGTGACGTTTCGACGTTCAGTAGTGGTTTCTACTAGGATTCGATCCTGACCTGTGGCTTTATGTTGTTTTGGTATCTTTCTTTTGGATCTTCGCCCGTAGTCGGGTTGTGATGTTTTGAATGATGTTCTGCTTATGTAATGTATTGTGTGAAGTGGCGAGTGTAAGCCAACTATCTCCTTTTGCAATTTAATCCCTCTTTTACATGAGTCGTGCAAAGATACCAAACTTGAGATCATTCTAGGATGGATTTATGCCTTTAAGTCGTGCCTCGACACGTAGGAGGTATAACTCCATCCTGGGCATTACAAGTTGGTATTCAGAGCCTTCTCCGACCTAGAAGCCCCCACTGATTGATCGAATCGTTGACGGTCGAGTCTAGGCACACACTGAAAACATTTTGAGTCCTATATTATATCGGAGAGTAGGATTTCTTTGCTTCTCATCCCCTTTCATTCTTGTGAGGACTCCTGACGTCTACTCTTGACTCTTCTACTTTCAAAAATTGCACCAATTTTTTTTTAGGATCCCGCGAGTATTCTGGGATTGTTTCGATGTTCTTGTGACAAGGATATTGTTCTCGATGCCTCCTGTTCCCGAGGAGTTGAGCTTCGGGGTATCATTGTAACAAGCATATCGCGGCAGTACTAAATACTTAAGACGGCCGACATCGAAAATCTCTCCTATACGGCCAGTGGCAAGATAACCCCGACATCACCCAGTACTGGGGAGGTAGTTCGAGAGTATTGCCATAGCTTGTTATAGTGGATGCTTTTCGAAGGTCCGAGGTAAACAGTTTCCGAGAAAGACTGGTTATGTGTTGAAGGATGGATACACCTGGATGTAGGTTTAGAGTTGATTGCGCGGTGCTTCCCGTGTATCCCCAACACCTGATTGCATAACTGGAAACTTTCGGAAATCTATAGGTGGGTTCATCTAGTAGTTCTAGGCATTCTTCCAACGAGTGCTCGATACGAAGTTCGGGGTTTTACATTGAGTGATGTGGTTTTATGGACTTGTTCTGATCGGGAGTTGCATCTTAAAGGATCCTTGGCTATGCTGATCCGGGGATTGCAAAACCCTTTTGTAACACGTTCCATGAGCTTTCAGCACGAAGATGTCAAACGAAGCTTCTATCTTGTATTTGTTCTATCTGATCCTTGTTCCTTTTTTATTTACCTTTTCCTTCTCCCAAGTGGATTCTCGTCTAGTTGATGTACCTGCGGAATTCATTCGTTCAATTCTCTGTTCGGATGATATTGGGAAGATCATGCTACATATCTATCCTTTGTTTTTGTTTTGATTCTGGTATTCGAGTTGCTTCGATGTCAAGTGTTGATTCCATACCTTTCTTAATCGTTGTTCTCATATTACTATGGGAGTGCTAATTCTTCTTGATCATCAAGATCTTCATGTTAATCCTTTTCAACCGGTGCCTTCTCTTCAAATTATTCCATATGGACGTCGTTGAGAAATCTGACGATTTGTCTGTTTCATTCATCCCAAGTTGTCTTTGTTTTCCCCACCCTCCCACCCTTCTTCTTCTCGAAGTCAGAAATTCTCAAATGAAGTATCCATTTTATTCATGTGATATTTCTTCATTCTTTTTCCTTCAATGTTCTTATCCGGTGCTTTATCGTGAAGATGCTCAAGAGCTTCAAGTTCATCATTCTTTTGTTCTCATATTCTTCTCCGGTGGATGTAATTCAAGATTTCGGTGTTGATCTTATCCTTTTCCTCTTTTCACAATGCTTTCTTATTCCGGTGCACCAATTAATCATTCTCCTCTTGCTATTCATATCCGGAGAGCTGAAGGTATCTCAGAAGATTCATAATTCCATTCTTAATCCGTTCAAACTATTTTGAGGTTGCTATCTTATTCAAGCCATTTAATTCAACCGGTGCAATATCTCTTAAGCAATCTTTTTCAACGGTGATTTCTTTGAGTGGGCCCTAACCCACAGGTCTTTTCCCAGGATCTTACCTGACTCTTCTTTTTTCTGGAGTTATACTCAAATTCTTCTCAAGTGTGACGTAAGAATGGTTTCCATCAGTCACAGTCCTTCTCCAAGATCGCTTTCAAATTCTTTTCTTCGTTGGTTCAACCTTTTTAATTCTTCATTCCGGAGTGCTCAACAATTCTTATGGTATTTCTCGTCTTCATTCTCAACATCTGAAGACCGGAGAAGAGTTCCTCTTAAATTTTGGCCCGTCTTCTTGAAGATTCGTGGTTCTAGCTTCATGCCATCCTCATTATTGTTTTGTTTGTGAGGAATTCTTTTATACCGTCCGGAGCATTTCATGAATTCTTTCCATTGTGATCCTCCGAAGGCCATCATTTCAGAATATTTCTTCGTTCTCAGTTTTCAACTTCGTCCTCCAAATATTCTTCATTGATGCCTCTTCGTTCGTCTCCATATTCTTACGGTGCTTCTTTCTAGTTTACTCTTCCGTTGTTATCATTTTAATTCATTTGTTCTTTTTACAATCCTACCGGTGGATCGTTGAAGACTTTTCTCAAGGTTGTGCTAGATCCCTCTTTAATTCTTTCCAACGAGAATAAGTAGTATGCCAAATCCTTTGGTTGTCATCAATTTAAATTGGTGAAGGAGATGCATAACATAATTCTTACTCTTATTCCTTCAAGGTGATTTAATCTCTGTTTCCGGAGTTTGTTCATCATATCATATCCTTGGTTCTAAGTTGTTCATCTTGTTTTCCGGAGCTCCATGTTATTTCAAGTATCATTTCAAACCTCCATCTAATTCATCGCAGGCCTTGAATCTTATTCTTTTCATCTTTCACTTCTCATGCTTTCATTACCGGAGTTTTCATGGTGGTTCATCAAGATTTAATTCATCCTTGAAGTCTTCATCAAGATTCTTGTTGGAGCTCAAGCATTCTTCATCATGCTTTCCAATTGCAATCCGTTCTACCTTGTCTTTTCAGATGGTGTTATGTCATTCTTGACAATTCCTTCATGTTTCATGATTCACGAGTTATCAAGAATGAGATATTTAAAACCATCATTTTCATTGTTCAAGAAATCTTTCCAACCTTCCAATTTATTCGTTGGAGTTATCTTGGGTTGTATTTCACCTAAAAGCTTTCCTTGAGAATTGTTGCTATTATGGTGCTTATAAATAACCCAAGTTCTTCATTTATCCTTCCGGTGGAATAAGTTCTTCGTCTCCTTGTTGATCTCAATACAATCAATTGTTTTTCATTAGTGGCTGGTTGTCACCTCTTAATTTTGAGATGTTTTCCATAAGCCCACATCGAGCTTATTCTTTTCGTTGTTGATTTTTTCCAACAACTCCGTTCAACCCTTCTTCGTAAGAATGCTCTTTCAAATGCATTCATGGGAGAAGTTGTCTTTTCTTCTCCGTTCATTTCTTTCATTGATTTATATTCTATTCTCCCATTCCGGAGGCATTGTGATGTTGCTCTCTTCAAACCATCATCTTGTTTTCTTTTCAAGATCATGTTCTTTTCTTTTCTAGTCCATTTAACCGGAGTGTTGTATTCTTCATTCAAGTTCTCTCATCTTATCTAGTTTTGCCTCACTTTTCAACCGGAGTGCTGTCTGAATCTTTCTTAACCTTGTGCCATTCTTTTAATTGTTTCGGAGGCAAGGTGTTGTTGTTTTCATCAAGTATCATTCCATCTCCTCAAGTTCTTGTTCAATTCCTTCCATTTTCAGACGGAGTGCTGCCCAAATCCTGTCATTCTTATTCCTTGGCTATACCATTGCGGTTTCTTATTCTTTTCATCCGTGAGCTCTTGCTTCATGTCTTTCAACCTACAAGGTTCTTGTTATGTTCCTTGTTCCTCTTTTCTAACGGAGTTTTCATCTCCGTTGCATTCTTTCTTTCTTTCAACTTGTTTAACCTCTCAAGGTTCTTTGGTTTCACTCGTCTGTCAAAGAAGCAACTTTGTTTTACCTCTTCCTCTTCGTTTTTACCCGGTGATATCTCTAGGATCTCGGGTCGAGATCCTCTGTTAGTGTGGGAGAGTTGTGACGCCCGAGACCGACGTCCCAGAAGATTCAAGAAGATTCCCGAAGATTCCAGATGTTCCGGGGTCTCCCGTGTGTTCTTTGTGCTTGTTTTATTTATTTTGCATTGCATCATGTCATCATGCCATCATGTCATTTTATTTTGCATCTCAACTTAAATAAATTGTGTGGACCTTCGGTCCATTTAAATCGAGGGAAGATGTCTTCTCTTTATAACATATAAAAGCCTCTCAATATTTAGGGAGCTATAATAAATATTCCATTCGTTGGAATTCACCGTAACACACTTGCAATATTTTCCCCATGCCTATTCCATATCAAGTTTGACTTCTAAACCTTGCCTATAATTCTTTCCGTTGTTTCGAGGCTCCTCCTTTTATCTAGACTCCGTTCAAACTCCTTTTATTTTGCAACCTAAATGTTTTAGTTTGCACTTCCCTTTTTGTTGGAACTATTTTTGTGAGGTTGGAATTATTCCGTAAAGCCTTACAAAAATGCCCATCATTTTATTCTTTCTTTGCCTCTTTTCTTTTTTTATTTTTGGCTCTCCTTATTTGTTTTATTCTGCTAACTAATAAAAAGAGGCAGCCAGCCTCTAGGCCTCCTTCTTTCCTTCCCTCCAGCCTCTCAGGCCTCCCGCGGCCCAGCCGGCCCATCTCCTTCTCAGGCCTGCGGCCCACATCCCTCTCTTGCCCCTCCAGGCCGACCGAACCCTAGCTTCGCTCCTCTCCCTTTCTCCCGATTCCTCCGCCGCCACCCTCTCGTTCGCTAGCCCCGTGCCCGACCGCTCCTTTCCTTCTCGCCCGCACCCCGATCCTTCCCCCCTCGCTCGTTCTCCCTCACCCCGTAGCCCGACCCCATCCTCCTCGGCCAGGCAAGCGCACCACCCCGCCGGCCGCAGACCACCACTCCCCTCCTCCGTCCTGCAGGTCCCGCGCCGGCCAGGCCGAGGCCTCCCTCTCCATCCGCCCTGCGACCGAAGCCCCATCCCCTCGGTCGCCCTTCCTCCTGCTCCGCCAGCGCCAACTCCGGCGGACCCGAGCGCTGCCTCGCCTCCTCCCGCGAGCTGGCCAGGGGCTCTCCTCCTGCGCCTCCCTTCGGTCTCCCGTCGAGCCAGGGCTCGATGCCCGTACGCCGCGGCCCCAAGCGCCCTCTCCCTCCGCGCCAGGGCCCTCCTCCAGCCGAGCCCCTCCTCCATCGCCTCCAAGGCCGCAGCGGCCGGATCCTGCAGCGCCAGAGCCCTCCTCTCGTCGCCCGTTCCCAGGGCCTCGCCGCCCCGGCGTCCCCCCCCCCTCGCCGGTCCAGCACCTTGCCTCTGTCCAGGAGCCGCGCCCCGCCTAGGCCGCCGCGGTGCTCCTCTTCTTCGCGCCGGCGTCCCGTCAAGCACCTCCTCGCCTTGGCGCACAGCCGCGGCCATGAGCAGCGCCGAGCCGCGACCCGCAGTTTTTCCCTTGGTTTTTGTTGTATTGTTGCTGTTAATGTTAATCTCAGATAATCATGGAGCAGCAAGTATAACCACTTTTGGGCCCGAACAACTACCGTCGCCAAGACCCGACGCAACAAGTTCCACGACACGTGTCATGACCGCTACGAGCTCCGTGTACGACTACGTGAACGAGTACACGGCGACCCGACCAAGTACCCCTACGATCTCGAAGTAACAAGTACCACGACGACCGAACGGCTACGGAAACGTGAACAACTACCGTCTCGGAGACGCACCAAGTACCACTACCGTCGCCCGAGTACAACTACCGCTACGAGAACGACTACCTTCGGTGAAGAACGAGAACGTCTACTTCCACTACCGCTATGTGAACCACTACTTCCTCTTCGGAAACGAGAACGACTCCTTCCTCTACGATCCCGAACCGTCCCGAAACGAGTGTTTCGAAGGTATAACCCGAGACGATGACCCGTGTGATGCTTGCTTGTGTTGTATGAAATGTCTCTCGTGTGTGCTTCGTGCCCGTTCCACCTTTTGTCATGTTCCTTGGTTGCCTCGTCACCGACTCATGGGAACCCGGCAACGGGATCGCCCCACCTTTCATCTCGTTTGACTCACCCACGCCATCTATCTTTTGCTCCGGACTCTCAACGAGTTACCGGAACCGAGGTGTTGCGTTGCATCATTTCGGATCGTTGTCGTGGCACCCTTTCTTTCCACCACGGTGACAAGTGCTTCATATCTCTCTTGTCAACCTTTTAATAAAACTTGCATAAACTTGATCATGTCATCCGCATCATATTAACAACATTAATATGTGTGAATTGTTGTTGCTTTAATAATTATTAAACATGCTCATGGGGATTTTCCGGAATTGTTGTTGTTATTTTCCGGCCTCATTTAAAATGCCTAAATAGTGTAGTTTTATTATGTTTCACCTCTTGCCATGTTAACAAACATTTAATCTTGTCTTATAAATAACGAGAGTCAACTAAATAATTAAATGTGGTGTTTCGTCAATATGCAACTCGTTGCATATTGATCTCCACTTAACTTGTAGTGTTGTTTGTGCACTTTGCCATGCCATGCATATTAAACCGGACATGCATCATACTTGGATGTGCATCGTATGCCATGTTTATGCTTGTGTGTTTACCGTGTTGTTTCTTTCTTTCCGGTTGCTTCTTTTGTTAGCTTCGGTTTCGTTCCGGAGTTGTGAGGATCCGCTCGACTGTGTTGCTCCGTCTACTTCGTGGATCCGTTCTTCTCCCTTGTGGAATCCCAGGCAAGATGACCGAACCCGGATACCATTACTATCTTTGCCTATTGCTAGAGTATCGCTTTATAGTTTTGCCTCGATGCCCATGTTCTTCTTGTCAGCCTCCTACTTGTAACCAATTGCCATGTTTAACCAACCTACCTATGCAAACCGTTGCTTGGCTAAGTACGCTTCGCTCAGCCCTTCTTATAGCATTGCTAGTTGTAGGTGAAGATCGAAGATGCTTACTTCATGTTGAAGTTTGGTTGGGTTATATCACACTATATATATGCTTAAAAAATGAAATCATCTATATACTGGCAGGGTGGAAGGCTAAGCCTTTTGCTTGGTGATTTGTTCCACTCATACCGTTAGGAACCGTATAAACCGGTGTTATGTTCCTTGATTATGCGTTCCTAACACGGTTGGGGTGTATGGGACCCCCTTGATAAACCGCTAAGTGCTAAGTCTTTTCCAGCAAGTCCCAACATTGGTACTATTTGCCTAATAACAAACTAATAAAACTTGCATAAGGGCCTTGCAAACCCTCTTTTATTCTTAATTCCACAACCCCGGGCCAGTGCTCCACATGAGTGTTGGTCCGAAACGGGGGTCCTGCAGGGCCACCTCGAGGAAACTCAAGGTCTGGTAAAAACCTGTAGCATCGCCCATCCGGTCGTGTCCTGAGACTAGATACGCGCGGCTACCTATCAGGGTGTCGACACGCCGGGAGGATTTGCTGGATTAGCCTTACCTTAGTTCGGTTTAACTTGAGCACGGGATTCCGAGAATACTCGGGTCTTCCCACCTATGGAGTTGCGACTCCGCGGATCGTGGGCTTGTGATGGGCCAAGTTGGAACACCCCTGCAGGGTTTGAACTTTCGAAAGCCGTGCCCGCGGTTATGTGGCAGATGGGAGCTTGTTAATTCCGGTTATAGATAACTTGACACAAAGTTTCTAATACACTACCAGCGTGTGTACCGTGACTGTCAATTTCCGAATAGGGATCCGGGAGTTGAACACGGTGGGGTTATGTTTGACCGGCTTTAGCTAGGATCACTTCGTGATCATCTTTCGACCGATGCACTTCTCTTCTCGCTCTCTTTTACGTAAGTTAGTGCTAGTTGCTGCTGCAGACTCTTGTTGTTCCTTCACCTCTCGTTCTTTCTTCAGCCTTGTCCTCACCCAAGGCTTAAATAGTGTTGTTACCCGGGAACGGGATTGCTGATCCTCTGTGGCTCACAGTTACTTCACCACACCAGATGCAGGTTCAGCCGAGTTTGATGCAGGAGCTGGTTCAGTTCTTCACCGGGAGCTCGATGAAGATCATGGCTGTTTGCTTGTGACGTTTCGACGTTCAGTAGTGGTTTCTACTAGGATTCGATCCTGACCTGTGGCTTTATGTTGTTTTGGTATCTTTCTTTTGGATCTTCGCCCGTAGTCGGGTTGTGATGTTTTGAATGATGTTCTGCTTATGTAATGTATTGTGTGAAGTGGCGAGTGTAAGCCAACTATCTCCTTTTGCAATTTAATCCCTCTTTTACATGAGTCGTGCAAAGATACCAAACTTGATATCATTCTAGGATGGATTTATGCCTTTAAGTCGTGCCTCGACACGTAGGAGGTATAACTCCATCCTGGGCATTACACAGGGTCTTGTGCTAAAGGGGTGGTTTTGAGCCTGGAGCGGCCTTCCGGCAAGCTCCTCTTGCCGGGGTCTTGTTTCTTAACTTGAATACTTTGTTCTTGAATGGCTCCGGAGGAACCATAGTGGGCTTTGGCGGGCGCGTGGCAAGCCCTGCCTCGGGACGCTGCTACTGCCCGTGCACAAGTCGGGATACTAAGGTACCCCCACTTTAGTACACCGACAGGCCCCCTGCCTCGTGGGGCCCCCGAGCACCCCCCGGTGTCCTCCTTCTTCCTATATAAGTCTACGTACCCCGAAACCTTCGACAACAGAGAGAAAACCCGAATTCCACCGCCGTAACCTTCTATTTCCGTGAGATCCCAACTTGGAGCCTGTTCCGGAGCTCCACCGGAGGGGGATCCATCACGGAGTTCTTCATCATCATCACCATCGCCCTCACCATGAGTTGTGAGTAGTTTACCACAGACCTTCGGGTCCATAGCTAGTATCTAGATGGCTTCTTCTCTCTCTCTGGATCTCAATACAAAGTTCTCCTCGGTCTTCGAGGAGATCTATTCGATGTAATCTCTTTTTGCGGTGTGTTTGTCGAGATCCGATGAATTGTAAGTTTATGATCAAGGTTATCTATGAAAGATATTTGGTTCTTATCTGAACTTTTTATGTGTTCTCATAATATCCTTGCAAGTCTCTTCGAATTATTGGTTTGGTTTGGCCTACTAGATCTATAGTTCTTGCAATGGGAGATGTGCTTAGGTTTGGGTTCAATCTTGCGGTTTCCTTTCCCAGTGACAGTAGGGTCAGCAAGGCACGTATTGTATTGTTGCCATCGAGGATAAAAAGATGGGGTTTATATCACATTGCTTGAGTTTATCCCTCTACATCATGTCATCTTGCTTAAGGCGTTACTCTGTTCTTATGAACTCAATACACTAGATGCATGCTGGATAGTGGTCGATGTGTGGAGTAATAGTAGTAGATGCAGAATCGTTTCGGTCTACTTGTCTCAGACGTGATTCCTATATACAATGATCATGCCTAGATAGTCTCATAATTATTCACTTTTCTATCAATTGCTCGACAGTAATTTGTTTACCCGCCGTAGAATATCGCTATCATGAGACAAGCCACTAGAGAACACTATGGCCCCCGGGTCTATTCTCAACATATCAATCTATATCTACTTTACTTTTATCGCTTTTATTTGTTGTTCTTATAAATAAAAAATACCAAAAATATAAACTATCATCTCTATCAGATCTCACTTTTGTAAGTGACCGTAAAGGGATTGACAACCCCTTATCGCGTTGGCTGCAATATTCTTATTTGTTTGTGCAGGTGCGAGGGACTCGCGCGTGATCTCCTACTGGATTGATACCTTGGTTCTCAAAAACTGAGGGAAATACTTACGGTAGTGTGCTGCATCTCCCTTTCCTCTTTGAGGGAATACAACGCAAGCTCGAGAAGTAGCAGTTAGTACTGTAGTTTTTAGAGCAAATTACCAGTACATTAGCCTAGACTCAATGGAAAAATTCATATCCTATGCATCAAATGGCATCGCTTTCTCTATAGGAATTGTGATGCATGTCATCTCACTTCCTATGATTTTCATATTCCTATAAAATTCCTATACTATATGAACCAAAGGAGGCCTCTGCTGGAGTAACTAATGTAGCTAGCAGTACTGCTGGTACATTAGTTTTCTTCAAAAAGCGGAATTCAACGAAGTCATGATGGTTCCTTCGTTCGAGCAACTACACAATGGGTAAGGTTGGGCCTATGATTTGACGGCTCATTAGTAATTACTGCGGCGCGACGACCGGGGTGACTCTCCCTTGGAGTTTTGCGGGCATGGCAAGTGGACCAGGATGGTCGACGTCCCACATGTCGGCGAGCGGAAGTATTCTTTCCGATATCGAGTAGCAAGGAAACCATGTGGTATAGTATCACTGGTGATTTATATTTATTTTTTATTTCTAATGAATGCTAGCGTTTCAACTCTTACAATGAAGGAGTGCCAAACACACGGCATGTGCTGGATGTCGCACACGTCAGCGAAAGGAGTGGGACATGAACAGCGTGGTAGAGCGTCTCCACTTCTGGGTCGGAGACCACACGTAGTAGTAGTACTGTACTAATGGTATGAATGATACAAAGTGCGACCCGGAGAGAAAGACACGTCTAGTTGGAATGTCTCGGGGCATACACGTAAACAAATATAAAACCTAATATGTGCCTCCAATTAATATAGTAGTAGTAGAGTACTTAGTCACGTACTTCATAACATCACCGGGCATTGGACGTACAACATTTAGTGGTAGTAAGAGACAAATGCCTATATGCCACGCATGTTCATACTATTTGTGACTTTCTACTTCACTTACTGCGCTACGATACACATGTTCGCATGTCCACTCCTGGGTACATGTCCGTCTCGTAGTTCCAGTACCACGTGTTCTTCATATAGATGGAACGATCCTTGCATGACACGTGCACCTTGATGCTAGATGTGTCGCGTGTTGGCAAAAGGATGAACAAAGCTCACGTAAAAAAATAGAGTGCAAGAACATAGATTCCCGACGACCGAGAAGGAGCAAGGAACCTCGGGGTGGAGCGTCTGCACTCATAATATTTTATATTATTCAGCGATATAAAATCAACGAATCATCTCCACAGTGGACTGGAAGAGTATGAAACACGGCAGCCCAGTGTAGTTACATCATACTAGTACATGGCTAACCCACGCTATCACCATATTTCTTGGCTTCCGTGCGACACCTATCTCTAGTAATCCAGCAGCTCGTATCGCTTCTCCCTCCTTGTCTCTCTCAAAGTGCGGCGGGCTGGTGTTTTTGCCATCTATTGAGGTCGGTTAACTCATCACATGTTAGCGACATGCCAAGAGCATTCTAAAAAAAAATCCTTTCACATTCTGTTTTCAAAAAGAAAAAAAATCCATTAACGTACGAATTGGACTGTATGCTTTGAGCAACTTGCATGTCCTATACTGCTCCTCTTTGGATACTCTAACTTAGCTAGAGGTTAGACTAACTCATGACTAACCCTGAACTAACTGTAGCCAAAGAGGTGTTTGGGTGACCGGGTTAGATTGACAACAAATGCACTTGATGGAGAGAGAGAAGTGATTTTTCAGTGATCCCAATGAGAACTATCTCCAGTTAGCACCTCTTGGGTGGGATAGTTTTTTTTGTGGGTTCGGTGCAACTTGCTCCAATTTAAACCCTAATGCTTGGATACTTTAGGGCTATTTGAGCCCCAACTAATTCAAACTAACTCTAACCCATGGATCCAAACAGGGACTATGACCAGCCTTGACGCGGAGCAGTCGGTGCACCGGGAAGCGGCGCTCTCTCGGCCGTCGTGCCGCTTAGCCGGCGCCAGTGAGAGGTCGCCTCCGCTCTGGCCGGGCATTAATGCGGCACTAACGCTCCAGGGCGATGCTGACTGTTTCACGCGGGAAGCGCGCGCTGGCAAGGAAGTATAGGATTTGAACCGTTTCATGTGTAGTACTGGTAGTTTGCAAAACTACTCAATTATTGCACTCAGTTTCCTAAGAAATAGTGGTAAAAACGTTACTCCACAGCCCGCTTCCCTTCTTCTTCCTCTTCCACCGCCCGCGCACGTCCGCGGGAAGCGACCGGCCAACCCTTATATAGGAGTTCTAGCACAAAAATGTGCATGCATGCCCACTAAAATTTCCAAATTAAAGAGCCGCTCCGGCGGGAGTATGGCGTATGTTGCTACCTTCGACCGGTCCATGGCTACCGGGCGACGGCGACCAAAGAAGAGGCGGTGGGAGGGGAATGAATGCAGCTACTATTTGGGTTCGCCGTCCGGCTTAAATAAATGCGCAGCATCACGTGTACCCGCGGGTGCACAAATTGTAACATACATGTCTGCTTAAGTGCGCGTCACGTAACTGGTGTGTGTGTGAGAGAGATTCTGGGAGACAGAGTGCGTGTGTGCGACTCTACTCTTCGGACATGTACTCAACCTTTTACATCGGGATATAAGTATAATGGTATTTACTTTAGCTAGTGATTTACGTGGCCATGTTAACGTGGTTGTGTAAAAAAATGTCGCTTCCTGCTCGTGATTTGCGTTATATAAATACAAGCAAGATGCTCGTGCATTGCACGGAACATCAATATGCATTTTTTTTGCAAAACACATGTTGTGATTCCCCATGCATGAGTAATCCCATGTGTAAAAACTAATGATATTTCGAGAATCTTATCGGAAAACTGGTATCTCGAGAATGTCATCGAAAAAATGAAAGATGAGAGATAAGGTGAGGAGGAGTGGAGCGTGGTGGTGACTAGTGGTCGGAATGGGCGGAGGCATGGGGATGGACGGCGCCGGCAGGCGGCAGCGGCCACCATGCTAGATTGTTCCGGAGATTTTCTTTTTTAATTGCTTAGCAATGAGGTGTGGGAGATAAGGATGTGGAGAGAGGTGCGGCTATCTTTTGTAAAATTATCATAGTTTGCTTTCTATCCGTCAGATATATATCAGACGGTCTATATTACAAGATGGCAGGCACACCATCATCGCCAACTCGGTTTTTTATAAGGGTACAGATGATAAGTTTGCTAACTACTAAAGTAAAGTGGAATTTGTCCATGTTATACAAGTAAATTAAGGTGATTGTTTATCATACGGGTAAGGGTGGATGAAGGGTGGTAGGAACAAATGCTCCGCCTAGAGCATGTGTGTGTGAGATGGAGTCTCAGTGTGTGTGTGTGTGTGGGGAGAGAGAGAGAGAGAGAGAGATGGAGTCTTAGTGTGTGTGTGATGGAGTCTTACTGTGTGTGTGCGTGTTTGTGTGTGTGTGTGGGTGGGTGGGTGGGTGGGTGGGTGCGTGCGTGCATGCGTGCGTGTGTGTGTTTGTGTGTGGCGGGGTCCTCGGTTGCGGATGTAATTTAAGTGTGCATGGCTTCATCATAGAGAGGTGATGTGTATGGTAGAGGCCACCAACGATGGGGTGCGAGAGAGAAAATGCCCGTAGAGAGGGAAGAGAAGGTGTGTGCGCGTGAGAGTAGTCGACGTCGAGAGAACGTGTTTGTTCGAGAGTGCACCGAGGAAGACTACTATATATCGATGGTGCATGTAGGTGGGAATTAAACGAAGGGATGGTCTTATTGGTTTCGGGGATATAGGGGAAGAGTGAGAGGGGGAGTAGCTACAAGGAGATTATTAAGTGTGAGTGTGTGTTTTACCCATCCAGGCGGAAGTTATGTGCACACAAGAAGAGAACGATTCGATGTGGCGTTAGGGTTGAGGGTAATTAACTACATATGGAGATATAGAGACCTTCAACGTGCATGTGTGAGAGGTATACATGTATACGTGGGATGTGTGTGTGTGTGCGCGCGCATGATCGAGATAAAAGAAAGAAGACATAAGTCATAAGCTAAGATCAACGACATGGGAGAGATGGATCGGTATGACAATATGCATGCATGCGAGAATGCAGGGAAGAAGGCCCGACAATTGAGCATGTGTTTTTTTCTTTAAGAGATAGTGGCGTGGGCTGGAGCATGCATCTATGGCGAGCAGAGGGAGTGATGCACAACGATTGTGCAAAAGAGATCAACCTATAAATGAAAGAAGGTTGATGGAGAAACAGATAAATGGAAAGGTAAAGATGCTAGCTAGTGTGCATTAGAGATATGAGTCGAGTGGATCAGAAGGCTGAGTTATTGGTGTGGGTGTGAGAGAGATGAAGAAACGGTGCATGTGACTCACATACAAACAAATATCAGAGAGAAATGAGATCCCGAGAGACGGAGTTTTGTGTCTGCGAGAGAGAAAGATATTTCAAAACCAGAGTGATAGCTAGAGAAACATATGAGGGAACGCAAGATATCTCTAGGGAGAGTGAGTGTGTATGAGCGACATACAAGAGAAAAGTGGAGAAATATGAGACCCTGGAAGACAGAGCTTGTGTTTGTGTGTGAGAAAGAAATATTTAAGAGGAAGAGTCGTAGGTTCTCATACCTAAGGAGCGAAAGACATCTCTGTATGAGGGGCGTGCGAGTGGCACACACGGGAATAGTAGAGAGAAATGAGACCCCGGAAGACAAAGTTTTGTGTTTGTGTGAGAGAAAGAGATTCCACATGGAGAATCATAGTTAGAGACACATAGCAGCGAGCGAGATATACTTAGAGAGAGATACAGTGATGAAGGTCGGGGGAGAGAGTACCGTCAGTGTGTTATGAAGATAAAAGATCATTGCCGACATACATGTAGCACGAGAGATACCCGAGAGACGATGAACGCGTATAGGTTAGAGAGATGGTCCTATATAAGCATGAGTGATAGTTATATGAGACGAATATCTGGATTAAATGGGATTCAAATATTTAAACTGGAGATCACGACATCAATAATATCATAACGCAAATTGGTGTATCAAACATGCATATTCATTTGAATTTGGGGACACGTGTAATGTTATATAGTTTATCAATATTAGTGATCCATAGATTCTTTAATTAGAAACAATGCTTGGTTTATATGCAATTATTGTCTAAACGGGATTACACTATATGTTGCGTGTGTGAAACACGTTATACATGTTTGAGAACTAAAAAAACCGCATGAAACACACATTAATTGGAGACAGTTAGCGAGGAATGCATACATTGGATTTCAACATAAAGTGGTTTCAAATATTTGAAAATTCAAATTGATGGATACAACCTTATGAATCTGAGATCATGCCATTTGTAAACCATATTTATGCATAAAGGGTGTTGTGCTTTTGAAAGTATATATATATATATATATATATATATATATATATATGATGTATATAGAATTTGATTCCAATCGAAAATGGATCCCGCCCGAAAAAAATAGAATACAAACGGGATTCGAATTGAGTTGGCACGGTAAACGTGCACTCTGCAAAATTTGAACGAAGCGGGGAAAGTCGTAGTAACCGCCCGAAACCAAAATCTGTGAGATGGAAATTACTACTGCCTATCCCTGCCACGCAAAGCCTATCTGCTCGATTTCTATAGGTTTTGATAGGGGTAGGTTTGTAATTTCACTCAAACGTGACATAACCGCCTCTCACCCGGATTCATACACGGTGGGCGCCAAAACACAGTGTGTCCTTGGCCGAAATCGACTCCCTCCCCGATTCATACACGGTGGGCGCCAAAAACAAACTCTCGTCGAACAAATATTCGGTGTATGCGAGATTACCGTCCTATCCCCAACCGACTAATATTGTTGTGATGTAGGAAATTTGAAACGGGGGCTAAGTTTGTAAATTTCCTCGCATTTGAGACAAGCGCGCCCTGCAGACATGGTTCCCCCCTTCCTCTCCACCTCCATTTCCCCATTCGTACTCCGTGGGCGCCAAAACACCCTCTCCACCCCAGCCTCCTCCGTCCGCCACCCCATCCACCGCCGTCCTCCTCCACCACGCCGGAGCTAATACCCCGACGCTGCCGTTCAATACAAGAGATCGACCTCTCTCATCCACGGCTTCGGACCGGGATCCTTGCATCTTGTCCTCTCGCTTCATCCCCGATGTCATCCACCTTGTCGGCGCCGCTCCTATGACCGTCTCGTCCACCGCGCCCCGCCGCCACCGTCTACCCTCCTAGATCTGCTTCCACGCCGCCGACAGCCATCGCTACCGCAACACCGTCAAATTCTCAACAGATGCATACACGGCGCTGCACCAGAGGCGGTACTCTTTCGTATCTGCTCAACTTATTTATTGCAGCAAGAAAATAGATCGCCACTGCTTTACTCTGATTTCTTGTCCATCACTTACTTGCTAGTTGAGAGCAAACATTGGTTGCGAAGTTGCCTTTGTCCGGTTTGCACCTTCAGATCCACCATGGCATGCTCAACACTATACTCCCAATGCTTATGGTTTTCCCCTTTTATATTCCACACTAGTTAAATCACAGTAGACTAAATTTCAAAATTGGGTCAGTCGATTTTTCAGAGCTCGCCGGAGTTTGCCGGTGCGAACGAAGGGGCTCGGGTGGGGACTTTGGTTGTGGGGGGTGGTGGGGCCTCGCCGAACGAAGAAAACTCGACGCGGGTGGGGGCGGGGGTGGGGGTGGGGGTGGCGGAGGAACACAGGCGGTGGGGACCGGTGGTCCGGCCGGCGGCCCGTGCGGTGTTTTGTATGGGAAGAATCAGAGACGGGGAAAAAGAAGGGTTAGGAGACGTAGGATCTTCATCCAACCGCCTGAAATGGTCGACTGACCCAAATGACAAAAGTCACGTGACTTGCATGCAGACATGCCTTTATATTCAGTACCATCATCGTACCTGCTTAGCACTACTCCTGAATCCATCAAGCTAAACAACGGGCCACTCATAATTCCAAACTTGTTGCTCAGGTATGAATCTGATATGATTTTGATATTACTAAAATAGATAACATTTAATTGGTCCGCTGATGTTCCTACTTTACTTTCAAAAAAGGACGTGCACCACATGTAGAGAGACAATAGGGAGTTGCTTTCTTAATGCACTCTGGTTCATCATGTGTGGGCACTGCGCAACGAACATTTTATTATCCAAAATCTGCTTGCTCTTCTTTAGCATGTTCCTCTTTCGTTCTTCTTTAATAAATACTCTCTCCATTCCTAAATACAAGTCTTTGTACAGATTCCACCATGGACTACATATGGAGCAAAATGAGTGAATCTACACTCTAAAATGTATCTGGATACATCGGTATGTGATCCATAGTGGAAATCTCTACCAATACTTATATTTTGGAACGGAGGAAGTGTGATAGTAGTACAGTATGTTCCTTGTAGTGAAGATGAGCAAGGTCATTTGCAGTGTAGAGGTCTATACGATTGGTTGGTATGGACACTTTGAACTCTTCGGGCCTCTTTGATTCATAGGATTTTGTAAACATGGGAATAGGATTTGTAGTGGCCTGCCCACTTGAATCCTATAAGAATAGCAAGGAAATGCGGGGAGTTGTGTCACCTTTGAGAGTTACACTGATATTAACAGTACTGCACCTTCAGTTGAAGAGACACATATATTCCAGCAAGTTCCACTTTGCTGATTTTACTCTGATGCTTACGGTTTTCCCGTTATATCTACACTATGATCTGTGTAGCTGCTTTGTGTCGCACTAGCAGCAGTCCACTCTTGAAGCTAAACACCGCAATGACTTACAAAATTGGCACCAAGGCATTGAGCGCCATTCTGGATGTAATGAAACTCATACGCTCCTCACATGTTGACTCTTGTTTAGAATATGATCCTAATGACTCTTGTTCAAAATTGCCACATATAGAGAGACATCATGGAATTGCATTTCTTTGGGCGATGTGATTCATCATGAGTGGGCAACCAACATTGTATGCAATTAAGCGGAACCTCAAGAATATGCTTCCTCTTCTGTTCTTTAACATGTTCCTCTTTTGTTATTCTGTATTTAGTACATAAAGTATGTTCCTTGTCAGGAAGGGGAGCAGGAACATCTGCAGTCAATAGCTGATAGAGCTGGCATCTACTTGATCGATAGGCTTTCAAATACTAGCGGCAATACAACACCGTATTTTCAAGCCAGTTCCACTTTCCCGATTTATATATCGTGGTTATGGTGTACCCCTTTTATGTACACTATGATCTGCCTAGTTGTTGTGTGCTCTTGTTATCATGGTTTGGCAATAAACTCTCTATACAGTATATTTTCAACATATCATCTGCCAACTATTCTTACTTCTGGAGCCTATTTTTGTGTACTTGTGCCGGATTATATAAATGCACGCACCATATTATAGCACACATGAGCTCTCTCATCAGAATCAAGTGATAGCACACAAGTGTTTACAGTGGCGCCCCTATATTAGAATATCATCTGCATTACAAAGATAATCTCACAACTATTTATGTTTTCATGGTTCTCAGATATTATACGTAATTACAGTGAATATCAGAATTTGCGCATCAGAAGAATATTGTGGAACACTGCAATGACTTACAAAATTGGCACCAAGGCATTGAGTGCCATTCTGGATGCAATGAAACTCATACGCTCCCCACCTGTAGATTTTTGTTCAGAATATGATCCTAATGACTATTCTAACCTCAAGGAGTCAAAGGCAAATGGCCTGTCATGTTCACCCATCAAGGTGCCTGCTCTAACTTGGCAAGGTTTTATTAATTGCGCGTATCTTGCATATGTTGTTGATACGTCTCCAATGTATCTATAAGTTTTGATTGTTCCATGCTATTATTTATGAAGTCTAGGATGTTTAATGGGCTTTATCATACACTTTTATATCATTTTTGGGACTAACCTACTAACCCAAATGCCCAGTCCAGATTGCTGTTTTTTGCCTGTTTTAGGGTTTTGCAGAAAAGGAATATCAAACGGAATCCAAACAGAATGAAACCTTTGCGAGAGATATTTTTGGAGAAAATCACGCACACGGGACTTGAGAACCACGCCAGGGGAGCCTCGGGGTGTCTACGAGGGTGGG
>LR738709.1:645641652-645732113 GCA_902687465.1 Secale cereale
TTCCCAGAGCGCGCCCCCTGCCTCGTGGGCCCCTCGAGCACCCCCCCGGTGTCCTCCTTCCTCCTATATAAGTCTACGTACCCCGAAACCATCAAAAACAGATCACCCCAGCTCCCTCTTCTCATCTGGACGGGCGTGGCACTCCGCCCCGTACCGGCCGGTGCTCTCGCCTGAGACTGGGACGGCCGGAGCTGTCCGCCCCGTCGCCGGCCGAGCCAGCCCCAACCCCTCTATCCTCCCTCCCGTGGTCGTCCCGCTCCTCCCTGGCGCTCCCTCTGCCTGGGGATGGATGCGGCGCGGTCCCGTGAGGCCGCATGTGTCCTCGCCCTCACCGGAGATGGACGGAGGCAGCCAGGCCGGCGCCGGCGCCGTGCAGTCCTGCCACTGCCTCTGTCCGTCGGGAGGAAGAAGAAAGAACGAGGAGGAGGGAGTCAACGAACGCGGGACCCTCCTGTCAGCGTCACCTAGCCAGGCCCCGCCACTGTTGACTTGGATAAAATGCGGGACCCACCTGTCAGTGACCCAGAAGACCAGCCCCACCCCGCTGACGTGTTAAGTGGAGACGTACACCGCGAAGTACGCTTCCCCTTAACCAAAGGAGTATTACGATTCTTCGTCGGGTGTAAGTACGTTTTCATCTCTGGAAAGCGTATTTTATCAAAACCCGCTTCTGCCTTATCCACTCACGGACTTGTTTGTGATGATATTTTTGCAGAAAAGTCCCTCAACTTCGTCACCTCATAACTTTTTACTCGTAACTCCAAACGAGGTGAATCCAAAGCCCACTTCTTCGTTTCGCCGAGCCCGTTCGGTTGGCATCATTTTCACCATGTGTTAACATTCTGAAAATGACCATTTTGCCCTTGTCGTAAACAGCCCCGTCCGAGAGAGAACTGTTTCCGATGATTCTTTCCGCGAGCTTCTCGCACTTCTTCTTGGTTATTTCTTCCACCCCAGGCAAGCCACAACAACCACTTGCATGATAGCCATGCAGTAGCCATGGTTTTCAACTTGGATATTTAATAAAAGATTGTTGTTATATGTCTGTTTGTTTGCTACTTATGTCGTTGTTTCGGTCAGGCCCGTGGTTTCATGTTCACTGTCATGGTATGATCTGATACTTGTTGTTATCTTGTACTACTTGTTATTATCCTGTTCACATGTTATGCTTGGTAGTAGAAGTGCATGCTAGTAGTAATAATATTCATCTGTTGCATGCTCATTGTCTGTCAAGTATCGTTGCCATGCATGTTCTGTTGCAACTAGTTATTTACATGATTACTTGGTAGTGTTCTTGCTATGTTCTTGCATGGTATTTATTTATGATGCTAGTAGTCATGTATGCCATGAGTAGTGTTATACTTGTGTTGTTTATGCTAGTCAGTATGCCATGCTCATTTGGATATATGATTCACTGTGGTTATGCTCAATGATTATGTGCACCTCCATGTTTAAGTTGGAATCATGTTCATGCATTGTAGTTGCATCATGTTATTTTATTATGACTCAGCTTTTTGCATTCAAGTTTAACCGGATTAAATTGAACTTGAACAATTGTTGGCTGAGTCATGGTGCCACCAAATCGAGCTGACCAGTGCAGCCACACTTGCCTTTTATGGGAAGGCCCTAACTAGGTCTATTGTCATGCCTCTCACCAGTGCCTCCCACGAGGGAAGGTTATGGACATGCGTTACCCTGATCAGGTATGCGGACATAACCTTGTGTGCCCGTTGTTGTTGTTGTTTTCAGCTCGGGTCCCCGTTTGGGACCATTTACGTTTGGCCACGACGATGGTCGTTGTGTCTTTGGTAGACACGAGGCCACCCAGGACTAACCCAGTGGGGAGTGAGTCGGAGTAGCCGGGAGAGTGTCATGGTAGTAGATCGGTTTTGTCGGAACGTCGTTGGTCCACCCGAATGGGAGTGCGAGGCCATGGGTTCTGTGGTGTGGGTACAGTGTGCTACCTCTGCATAGTGTGTGTGTCTTAATCTATCGATAGCCGTGCCCGCGGATAAGGGCCCAGTTCGTGTCGGGCACACTATGAGTCAACAGTAATAATAATAATAACTTGATTAATAACAACCCATGTTCTATGATGAGATAAGTTGGTGGTGATCGCCGGAATGATCACCGTGGTATCGAGGATAATGAGTTGTTGTATATTTGTGATGGTTACGGGGTAACCCGAGCAGAGTAAGTTGGTGCATGTTAGTATCATCATGTTACATGTAGCATCATCATGCTCGTATGTTCATGCTATGTCGTTCCAGTTGTAACATGATCAGTTCTACATGCCATGTTGTTCTGTTAGTACCATGTTCATGAATTAAATTAACATGCTAATGCCATGCTGTTGTTTGTCTTGAATGCTTTTGGTTTATTGTGAGCTAGCAAGTACATTCAATGTACTGACCTGGCGTGTCATGCCAGTTTGCAGGTCGTGCCTAGATTGCTTGCTTGGTTTGGTGTGGTTCCGGTGTTCGCGAGCTAGGATAAACGTTCCAGCCAGAGTCCCTGTGGATTGGAGTCCATCATCGCCGTTCGTTGTTCCGCTGCAAGTAGAGATTCCGCTGCCTTGAGTTCTTATGCTGCTTGCATAGAGCAACCGTGGCAGGCGTAGTGTCGCCGTGCCGATGTTATTCGTTGTAATATCAGAGACCTTGTATTCGTATTCGTGTAATAAAAGAAAGCTGGTTTGTTCTATGCTAAGCAGTGTCGTATTCCAGAAGACTTCCCCTCGATCTCTGGGCTGGAATACGGGGCGTTCCGATTTCTCTGAGCCGGGGTGCCACATACATCATCATCATCATCGCCCTCACCATGAGTTGTGAGTAATTTACCACATACCTTCGGGTCCATAGCTAGTATCTAGATGGCTTCTTCTCTCTCTCTGGATCTCAATACAAAGTTCTCCTCGGTCTTCGAGGAGGTCTATTCGATGTAATCTCTTTTTGCGGTGTGTTTGTCGAGATCCGATGAATTGTGAGTTTATGATCAAGATTATCTATGAGAAATATTTGGTTCTTCTCTGAACTTTTTATGTGTGCTCATAATATACTTGCAAGTCTCTTCGAACTATTGGTTTGGTTTGGCCTACTAGATCTATAGTTCTTGCAATGGGAGAAGTGCTTGGCTTTGGGTTCAATCTTGCGGTGTCCTTTCCCAATGACAGTAGGGGCAGCAAGGCACGTATTGTATTGTTGCCATCGAGGATAAAAAGATGGGGTTTATATCATATTGCTTGAGTTTATCCCTCTACATCATGTCATCTTGCTTAAGGCGTTACTCTGTTCTTATGAACTCAATACACTAGATGCATGCTGGATAGCGGTCGATGTGTGGAGTAATAGTAGTAGATGTAGAATCGTTTCGGTCTACTTATCTCGGACGTGATGCCTATATACAATGATCATGCCTAGATAGTCTCATAATTATTCGCTTTTCTATCAATTGCTCGACAGTAATTTGTTTACCCACCGTAGAATATCGCTATCATGAGATAAGCCACTAGAGAACACTATGGCCCCCGGGTCTATTCTCAACATATCAATCTACATCTACTTTACTTTTACTGCTTTTACTTTCTGTTCTTATAAAACAAAAATACCAAAAATATAAACTATCAGATCTCACTTTCGTAAGTGACCGTAAAGGGATTGACAACCCCTTATCACGTTGGCTGTGAAGTTCTTATTTGTTTGTGCACGTGCGAGGGACTCGCGCGTGGTCTCCTACTGGATTGATACCTTGGTTCTCAAAAACTGAGGGATATACTTACGCTACTGTGCTACATCTCCCTTTCCTCTTCGAGGGAATACAACGCAAGATCGAGAAGTAGCAAGAAGAATTTATGTCGCCGTTGCCGGGGAGGCTTACGCAAAAGTCATATACCAAGTACCTATCACAAACCCTTATCCTTCGCATTACATTTTTTGCCTCTTGTTTTCCTCTCCCCCACTTCACCCTTGCCGTTTTATTTGCCCTTCTTCTGCCGTGTGTTTATCGTTCGCTTGCTTCTTGTTTGCTTGTGTGAGTTGGATTGCTTGCTTGTCACTATGGCTCAAAATAATACCAAATTGTGCGACTTCTCCAATACCAGCAATAATGACTTTATTAGCACTCCGATTGCTCCTATTACCGATGTTGAATCTTGTGAGATCAATGCTGCTTTGTTGAATCTTGTCATGAAAGATCAATTCTCCGGCCTTCCTAGTGAAGATGCTGCTACCCATCTGAACAACTTTGTTGATTTGTGTGATATGCAAAAGAAAAGGGATACGGATAATGATATTGTTAAATTGAAGTTATTTCCGTTTTCACTTAGAGATTGTGCTAAAACTTGGTTTTCCTCTTTGCCTAGAAATAGTATTGATTCATGGAATAAGTGCAAAGATGCTTTTATCTCTAAGTATTTCCCTCCTGCTAAGATCATCTCTCTTAGAAACAATATTATGAATTTTAAGCAACTAGATCATGAGCATGTTGCACGAGCTTGGGAGAGAATGAAATTGATGATACGTAATAGCCCTACACATGGTATGAATCTATGGATCATTATTCAGAACTTGTATGCTGGCTTGAATTTTGCTTCTAGAAATCTTTTAGACTCGGCCGCGGGAGGCACTTTCATGGAAACTACCTTATGAGAAGCTACCAAACTCCTAGATAATATTATGGTTAATTATTCTCAATGGCACGCCAAAAGATCTACTAGTAAAAAAGTCCATGCTATCGAAGAAATTAGTGTTTTGAGTGGGAAGATGGATGAACTTATGAAATTGTTTGCTGCTAAGAATGCTTCTTCTGATCCTAATGATATGCCTTTGTCCACTTTGATTGAAAATAGCAATGAATCTTTGGATGTGAATTTCGTTGATAGGAATAATTTTGGTAACATTGCTTATAGAGGAAATTTTAATCCTAGGCCTTTTCCTAGTAATTCCTCTAATAATTATAGTAATTCCTACATCAACTCTTATGGAAAGATGCCTTCTGAATTTGAAACTAGTGTTAAGGAGTTTATGATCTCGCAAAAGAATTTCAATGCTATGCTTGAAGAGAAATTGCTTAAGATTGATGAATTGGCTAGAAGTGTGGATAGAATTACTCTTGATGTTGATTCTTTGAAACTTAGATCTATCCCACCTAAGCATGATATCAATGAGTCTCTCAAAGCCATGAGAATTTCCATTGATGAATGCAAAGAAAGAACCGCTAGGGTGCATGCTAAAAGAGAGGATTATATTAAAGCGTGTTCTTCTAGTTATCATGAAAATAAAGATGAAGATCTGAAAGTTATTGATGTGTCTCCTATTAGATCTTTGTTTTCTAGTATAAATTTTTATGAAGATATGATTGGAGATAATTCTGCTTTAAGGTGTCCCAATGATTCGGAGTTTTTAGATCTTGATGCTAAAATTGTTAAAAGTGGGAGTGAAGACATTAAAACTTTGCATAGTGATGAACCCACTACTTTGGATTTCAAAGGATTCAATTATGACAATTGCTCTTTGATTGATTGTATTTCCTTGTTGCAATCCGTGCTAAATTCTCCGCATGCTTATAGTCAAAAAAAGCTTTCACCAAACACATAGTTGATGCTTTGATGCAATCTTATGAAGATAAACTTGAGTCAGAAGTTTCTATCCCTAGAAAGATTTATGATGAGTGGGAACCTACTATTAAAATAAAAATAAAAGATCATGAATGCTATGCTTTGTATGATTTGGCTGCAAGTGTCTCCACTATCCCAAAAACTTTGTGTGATTTGCTAGGGTTCCATGAGCTTGATGATTGTTCTTTAAATTTGCACCTTGCGGATTCCACTATTAAGAAACCTATGGGAGAATTAATGATGTTCTTATTGTTGCCAATAGGAATTATGTGCCCGTAGATTTCATTGTTCTTGATAAAGATTGCAATCCTTCATGTCCTATTATTCTTGGTAGACCTTTCCTTAGAACGATCGGTGCAATTATTGATATGAAGGAATGAAATATTAGATTCCAATTTCCGTTAAGGAAAGGCATGGAACACTTTCCTAGAAATAAAATCAAATTACCATATGAATCTATTATGAGAGCCACTTATGGATTGCCTTCCAAAGATGTCAATACCTAGATTTATCTTGTATCGTGCCTAGCTAGGGGCGTAAAACGATAACGCTTGTTGGGAGGCAATTTTATATTATTATTTTTTTGTTTTTGTTGCTGTTAGGGAATAAATATTGCATATAGCCTCTATTTAGATGTGGTTTCATGTTTTGTTTAGTGTTTGTGCCAAGTAGAACCTTTGGGGAGACTTGTGGGAAGTTTATGTGATCTTGCTGTGAAAAACAGAATCGTTAGCGCTCGCTAAAGTGGTCGTCAGATTTTACTGGAGTGTGCTATCTAGTTGATTCTTTTTTAAGATGATTAATAGACAAATTACTCACGTTTACCAATTTAGTTTGAATTTTTTGGAGTTCCAGAAGTAGGCGAAACCTCCAAATTACTACAGACTGTTCTATTTTTGACAGATTCTGTTTTTCGTGTGTTGTTTGCTTATTTCAATGCATCTATGAGTAGTATTGGCAAGTATGAACCATAGAGAAGTTGGAATACAGTAGGTTTAACACCAATATAAACAAAGAATGAATTCATTGCAGTACTGTAACATCCCAATTTTACTAAATTATGATGTTATTAGATCATTCATATACATCTCATATTTTTATTGCATCTTTTGCTATTTTGTGAAATTTGGATCATTATGCAACTAAAGGCAATTATTGGAGTGGAGATAACATGACTTCTCCCCTATCTTTAAAAATGTTCATAATGTCCAGAATAATGTTTCCAGTTGATTTGATATGTTCTGGTATTTTTCAAATCCTCAAAAGTATTTTATTTGCTGTTGAAGTGACCAAATGCATCAAAATGATTTTACAAAATTGCATTAGTAGTGGAACTGGTGTTCCTGTAGTTTATAATTATAGAGCTATTTTTACTGTGTGTCTAGGTATATTTGTTTGTATTTTATATTATGTTTTTGTATTTTATTTATTTTGGTTTTGCTGCTGGTTGTTTAAAAAAAGAAGGCAGCAGCGCAGCCTGCCAGCCATCTAGCCAGCTAGCGCGCGGCCCAACCAATCTAGCGCCGCAGCCCACTTCAGCCGCAGCCACGCGAAGCGGTACCACACCCCGACCCGACTCGCACCAGCGCCCGACCCGCCGCCCCCTCTCGCTGACCCGTGGACCTCGCGCCACTTCTTCCACCTTCGACCAGACTGGAGCGCACGGCGCGACGCCGAGGCCGAGCTAGATTGACCCGGCGCCCTAGTTGATCCCTTGCACCCTGGAGACGCCAGGCGCGGGCTAAAACCCCAAGGAGATCCTGCAGCCCCTTCTACCCTTCTCCAGCTGCCGCACGCACGCGACCGCGCGAGCTGGATCTCGTGAGGAGCTCCGCCGACCATCGTTGTTCACTGGAGGAATTCGTCGTCGTAAGGACACGCCGGGCCGCTCCGCTTGTTCCCCTAGAACCTCCTCTCGTCCGCGCAGCTGTCTAACATGGTTTGGTGAGCAGGAGGCCACCGTAGACGCGTTGCCGGAGCATACCCGCCGCCGCCGGAGCTCATGCCATCACCGCCGCCGCTACAGCCCGCCTCACCGCCGTCCGACACCACCACCACCTCCGCCACTCGATGACGCGTCCGTCCATACCCCCACAGTCGCCGGAGACCCACCGGAGGAGCCCCGTCACCGACGTCCGAGCCGCCGCCGCCGTTCTTTTGTCGTCTAGTGGGAAACACGCACCAGACCAATCACCTGCAGCCACATGGCAGTTGCTACAGTAGACAAACATGAGATGCTAAAGTCCAGGCTGTTTCTGATGCTTTCTTTTTCTTTTTAGATTTTATTTCCTCAAATATTCAAATATCCATATCTTTTATGCTGTAAATCCTTTTTAGGTAATTATTTTTCCTGTGCACTCACAAAAATCTGCTCTTTACCACAGTACCAACTTTGCACATGTTTGCACTGTTCAAATTTGAATTCGTTCAAATTTGAATCAAATCTTCCGGAGGCCATATCTTCTAAACCGTGTATCGGAATCAAGAGATTCTTTTTGCATTGTGATCGTAGTGCTGTGTAGGTGATATGTACATGTTGTTTTGCTGCTGTTGTTGAGTTCTAAAAATGATTTTCTTGCTGTTGGCTTTATTTTGGTTTCTTTGGAGTTTCGGTGATTGATTTGTTGTATTGTGTGAAATGTGTAGATTGTTCGGAGTGCGACGCGAGCTATTGTCAGGAGTGTGACTTTTTGAACCAGAACCAAGGCAAGTTACATGTTGATCATCCTTTACCTATTGTTTTCCTATGAATTGTAGGTTATACCACATTATAAATTTATGCATTATAGGACTGTTATAAATTGAGCTATATTGTTGAGCTATCTACCATCTTTTGGAAATTGTGGTAGGTATAGTTTTGCTATGCTTGTAGACGGGGTTGGTTCCTGTATACATTGAGCTTATGTGATGAGTATTAATATTTAACAAACTGAGTAGTAATTCGGGACTTAACTCACCTCTGGGCGGGAGTGGTATTGATGGGTGGTTTTAAGAACATCATGGTTTATACCCTCTGAATGTAAGTGGACGGCCGCCCAGGTTCAAAAAGATCAGACAGAGTTAATGACTAGTAGCTTCCATGCGCGACCACTAGCTAAATGGGCTCTGGCTTAGTTGAGTAGGTTGTGGGATCCTCGCCCAGGTATGCTAGCAGATGTAGATATGGATAGGTGTACCGGCTGCCGGGGGTGGAGGTGACTACTTCTGAAAGACTTCGTCTCAATCTTCAGGTTAAGTCTAGTGGGTAAAGTGTGCAAAACTCTGCAGAGTAATAAAACTAATCATGATTAGTCGTGTCCCCGGTTATGGATATTTTGAGCCACTATGCCATTACAGTTGTTGGATGATCTTGACAGATGTGACACTTAATAATATTTGTGGGCAGCTTAATAAATGGGTAGGTTGGAGTTGATTTTGTCAACTCAACCTTGTGCATTCAATTATAGTAATAAAAGAACTAACTGAAAAATTGACTATTAGGTAGTTATGAGGACAAAATCAGCTTTCTTCAAAATAAACCCCCAAGCCTTCCTTTGTTGTTCTATGCATATACATGTAGGTATGCTTTATTACTTCTCCTATGTAACTTGCCAATACATTCAATGTATTGACCTATACGGCTGCAACATCTCAGGTTGCAGGATTTTTAGACGAGGAGTAAGGTACTGTTAGGGTCACGAGTCTGCACTCAGCATCGCCAGTTGGGCTATGATGGGACTCATCATTATTTTCTGCTACTTTCCGCTGTGTGATTGAATAATAGCTAGCCATGAGCTATGCAGATTGTTTTGTTTTATATACTCTGGATCATACGTTGTAATAAATGATGCACTTGTATTCTGGTATTCATCTATACTGTGTGTGCTAGCGAGTTCGATCCAGGGACTAGCATGGTAAGCACAGAGACTCAAATCCTTCAAGGTTTGGTCGTTACAGATGGTATCAGAGCAGTGTGTTGACTGTAGGACGTGACGCTAGAAAATGGATTAGAAAAGCCATAAGGGTGAAAATTATTTTATAAGCTAGTTATACTTTTTACTGTTTATTAGTTCACCCCTCAAGTATCTTGAACAATTAAGTAGGAACTAGTGTTAAGACCACCATATATGCTTGTTTTATATTGCAACGTTATCGTGTTAGCGTATCTGATTACGTCCACTTTCGTGGTATGAAGATACTAGATTGTTTGCTTTATTGGTAGCTTGTTTGTTAGGTTTATCTCGTCGAAATTATTCGACTATATATATACATATATATAATACTATATTATTGTGCTTGTTTGTCTATTTGTTTGTTGGTGTTATTCGTTGTTGTGTTTTGTTGCCTTGATCATATATGCATATGGGTAGAATATACTTATATCTATAGCTTTGGCCCTATTATATCTATAACTCTTCTATGCTTGCCCACCAGATGCCGCCGAGGCGTGATAATAGGCGCAATGCTGCAGGAGGAGACAACAATGGCAATGACATACTGCCATACATGCAGCAGTTGCTTCAGGGGCAGACGCAGTTGATCCAGTTGCTTGTGCAGAACCAGAACAACAACAACAACCCGCCACCCGTGGATATGCTTACCAGGTTCCTGAGGTTGAATCCACAGAGGTTCTCCAGTTCCCCTAAACCTATTGTAGCTAATGATTGGCTCCGTGCAGTCACTAGGAACCTGGAGACGGTTGGATGTACAAACGCAGAGAGGGTGAGGTTTGCCTCACATTTGTTGGAGGGTCCTGCCGCAGCTTGGTGGGACAACTACTAGGTCTCTTATCCCATTGCTGGTATCACTTGGACTCAGTTTCAGACTGCTTTTCGTGCTGCACATGTGTCTGCTGGTGCTATGAGTCTGAAAAAGAAGGAGTTTCGCAGTTTGCGTCAGGGAGGACGCACAGTTAATGGGTATGTGGATGAATTTAATAATCTTGCACGTTATGCTCCTAATGATGTTAACACTGATGCAGCTAGGCAGGAGAAATTCTTGGAGGGCCTAAATGATGAGTTGAGCCTTTAGTTGACAATGGCCACTTTTGATAATTGTCAGGAGCTGATTGATAAGGCTATTATGCTATAGGGGAAGCATCAGGTGTGACGCCCGAAGACCGACGTCCCAGAAGATTCCAGATGTTCCGGGTTCTCCCGTGTGTTTCATTTGTGCTTGTGTTATTTATTTTGCATTGCATCATGCCATCATGCCATCATGACTTTAATTCTGCAACTCAACCTAATAAGTCGTGTGGACCTTCGGTCCATTTAAATCGAGGGAAGGATGACTTCTCTTTATAACATATAAAAGCCTCTCAATATTATTAGGGAGCTATATTAAATATTCCATTTGTTTGGAATTCACCATAACACACTTGCATATTTCTTTCCCCATGCCTTCCCTTTCTCAATTCTGGCCTCAACCTTTGCCCATGAATCTTATTGGCTGAGTTAAGCCACATCCTCAAATCCCACCCCTTTTTGGATTCCATCAAAAGGGTTTTCGTGAATTCAAATAGTTTGACTTTTGTTCAAACTTGTTTGAATCTTCTTTTCCCAAAAGTCTTCCGTTGATTTTATTTAATTTCCTTACATTTTTGTGAGTCCAGGAAGATAATCCCCATGCCCAATTCTTTCCTTAACCCTCTCTTTCTTTTTCTTCTCTCTTATTCTTTTCTTCTAAAAGAATATGAGGGGGAGAGAGAGAGCTGAGTTGGGCTGCATCATTCCACCTCCAGTCCGGCCCATTTGCACTAAGGCCTCCTAGGCCCAATCCTCTCCTAACCCTAGCTTCGATCTCCCTCTTCCCTCGCCCGATCCCTCCTCTCGCTCTTCCCTCGCGCCGCCAGAGGCCCCGACCCGCTCCTCGCTCGATCTCCTTCGCTCCCCCTCGAGCACCCGAGCAGATGGACGTGACCCCTCTCCTCCCAGCCTCCTCCTCATCTCCTTCGCGTCGCGCCCGCGCCTCGTCTCCGTCCAGCGCCGCCATCCCGCTTCTTCCTCGCCTCCCGAGCCGCCATGGACGGGGCCGGAGCCGCCATCTCCTTCGCGCCGGGCATCGCCTCGTCGCCGGCCTTCAAGCCGTCCCCAGCGGCGCCCTGCGCCCCCGCCTCCTTCTCCTTTGCGCCCCGCCGCCGGGCCTTGTTCCTCCGCCAAGCGCAGTCGCCAGCGCCGACAACCGCCGCAGCGCATGGCCCTGCTCCGCCTCGCCGTCCGTCGCGCCCTCAAGGCCCAGCGCCGCCGGTGTCCTCGTCGTCCCGCGCCATCTCCACCGTCGCTGCCGCTATGACCTCCTGCGCCGGCCGTCGCAGCACCAGCAACTCTCCAAGGCCGGCCTCCTTCTGTTCATCATCGGAGTCACCAGATCCAGCGCCGCCACGGCCTCGCTGCTCAGTTGCTGCCTCGTGCGTCCTGGAACACCTCCATCTTCGGTTGCAGCACCGGACCCTCGACCGCACACGGGACATGCCAAGTACATCTACGAATGCACCGGTCGTCTACGGAAACGTGTACAGCTACGTGGTTTCACAGTACACTTTGGTTACATCAAGATCGACTACTTGGATACGCCCGGCGACGCGACAAGTACCTCTACCGACAACCCCGGCGCCCCGTGTACAACTACCGTTGACCCTCGAAGACCCGCGGATGCGCCAAGTACCCCTTCGGTCCGGAACGCGGCAAGTACCACGACACGATAACGTGAACAGCTACAAAACGCGTACCACGACCCGCGAGTACCACTACTTCCTCTACGACCTCGAACCGCCCCGAAACGAACGCTTCGAAGGTATACCACCGAGACGACCCCGTGGATGAGTGCTTGTGAATGTGTGTTGTATGAGATGAATCGGATGTTTGCATCGTGTCCGTTGTGGCCCTCGTTTTCCTTATCGCCGACCCATGGGAACTGGGCAACCGGGTTCACCCCATCTCTTTTGCATGTCACTCTCTCCGCTATCTTTTGCACCGGTCTCCCAACGAGTTACCGGAACCGATATGTTGCGTGGCATCATTTTCGGATTCGCCGCCGTGGCCCTTTCATCCCACCACGGTGACAAATACTTCATATCTCTTATATTAACTTTTTCTAAAAATTGCATAAAACTTGATCATGTCATCCGCATCATTTTAACAACATTAAAATGTGTGAATTGTTGTTTGCTTAAAATTGCTAAACATGCATATGGGGATTTTTTTCGGAATTGTTGTTGTAGTTTCCGGCCTCATTTAAACTTGTTGACTTGTGTTGTTTTTGAGTGCTTCCTGCCTTGCCATGTTTAGCATCACATATAGACTTGTCTTGCATCCTACTTGGTTGAGCATATTGTCATGTTGCTTGTGTTGTTTTTCTGTGCTTCCTACCTTGCCACGTATTGCTTCATGTATAGACTTGTTATGCATCATACCTTGCCATGTATTGCATCATATAAAGACTTGTGTTGTTTTTCCTGTGCTTCCTACCTTGCCATGTATTGCTTCCTGTATAGATTTGTCTTGCATCATACCTTGCCATGTATTGCATCATATATAAACTTGTGTTGTTTTTCTGTGCTTCCTACCTTGCCATGTTTTGCTTCCTGTATAAACTTGTTGTGCATCATATGTAGACTTGTTTTGCATCATACTTGGTTGAGCATATTGTCGTGTTCTTGTGTTGTGTGTTTACCGTATTGCTTGCTTCTTCTTGTTAGTGCTTGATCCGTTGCGATCGTGAGGATTTGTTCGTCTACCCGTGGTTCTTCTTCAAGGCTTCTTCTTCGTCTTCTTCATGGATCCGTTCTTCTTCCTTGCGGAATCTCGGGCAAGATGACCATACCCTTGGATACATTTACTATCATTGCCTTTGCTTAGTTGTCTCGATGCTATCGTTATATGTCGCGCTACCCATCATTATTGTCAGCCCCTCTCCTTGTTGCCATGAAACCTCTAACCTTTGACACCTTCCTAGCAAAAACCATTGGTTGGCTATGTTACCCGCTTGCTCAGCCCCTCTTATAGCGTTGTTAGTTGCAGGTGAAGATGAAGATTGTTCCAGGTGGGAACTTGTTGTTGGAATATCACAATATCTATTATTATTATTAACACACCTATATACTGGGCATGGGTGGAAGGCTTGGCCTTTTGCTCGGTGTTTTGTTCCACTCATGCCACCTTAGGCGCCGATAAACCGGCATTATGTTCCTTGATTTTTGCGTTCCTTACACGGTTGGGTATATGGGGACCCCTTGACACTTCGTCTTTGAATAAAACTCCTCCAGCAAGGCCCAACATTGGTTTTATTTGCCTCATAATAACAACTTAATTAATTAATTAAATTTGCATAGGGGGTCACACCCTCGGGTTCTACATAGCAGGGGGGGCAGTGCTGATGGTGTTGGTCCTGGACGGGGGTGTTGCGGGGCCACCTTGGGGAAACCTGAGGGCTGGTTTTACTCGTAGCTTCTCCCATCCGGTTGTGGCCTGAGATGAGATACGCGCGGCTACTATCAGGGTGTCGGCACGCCGGGAGGTCTTGCTGGACTTGTTTTACCATTGTCGAAATGTCTTGTGCACCGGGATGCCGAGCCTGATCGGATTTTCCCTAAGATAAGGGGTGATGATATTATATTTATCACTTTAGCTGATCGTGAGAGCCTGTGATGGGCTAAGTTGGGACACCCCTGCAGGGTTATGATCTTTCGAAAGCCGTGCCCGCGGTTATGTGGCAGATTGGAATTTGTTAATGTCCGGTTGTAGAAAACTTGACAGAGGATCTGAAGTAAAACACACAACTGTGTGAGTAACCGTGACTGTCTCTTTTCACTTTGAGAAGAGAACACGGTGGGGTTATGCTTGACTCATAGGTAGTTCAGGATCTTTAGCGATCACTACTGGTTTGTGACCGTTTGCGTAGATGCTCATCTTATTCTTGTACTCGTAAGCTAGCCACCATATTATGCTTAGCCGCTGCTGCAACCTCACCACTTTACCTCTTCCTACCCATAAAGCTTTGCTAGTCTTTATACCCATGGTTATGGGATTGCCGAGTCCTCGTGGCTCACAGATACTACAACACCAGATGCAGGTTCAGCCGAGAATGATGCAGGAGCTGGTTCAAGTACTTCGCTGGGAGCTCGATGAAGAGAGTGGCCGTATGTATGTGACGTGTTTCGACGATCAGTAGTGATTTCTACTAGGGGCGATTCGGACCTGTGGCTTTATGTTTTGGTATCTTTCTTTTGGATCTTCGCCCGTAGTCGGGTTGTGAAGTTTTGGATGATGATTTGCTTATGTAATGTATTGTGTGACGTGGCGAGTGTAAGCCAACTATCCTTTTGCAATTTCATCCCTATTTTTACATGAGTCGTGCAAAGATACCAAACTTGAGATCATTCCAGAATGGGCTTATACCTTTAAGTCGTGCCTCGACACGTAGGAGGTATAGTCCCATCCTGGGCATTACATCAGGCCATAGAGAATCGCAAGAGGAAGTACAACAATAATAAGAGGTATAATTCAGGACCACAACAGAAGCCACGCACTTCATATCAGGGTAATGGAGGTAATGGGCATCATCATCATCATGGAGGTAATGGACATAATCATCATGGAGGGAATGGCCAGAACCATAATGGCCACCATAATCACAATGGGCACAAGAGTAACAATGGCAATGTCAAAGGTAATGGTAATGGTAATGGTAATGGAGGGAGTAATAACCAAAGCCACCAGAGTGTGCCTGTGCAGAGGGACATTAGCCGGGTTCAGTGCTATAAGTGTAAGCAGATGGGCCACTACTCCAACACTTGCCCGGAGAGCAAGAATGGTAATGGGAATTCTAGAGTCAAGAAGCCAAACCCCTTCCAAAAGGGTCATGTTAACCATGTTAATGTGGAAGAGGTTTATGATGAACCTGATGCCGTGATTGGTAAGTTCTTGATTAATTCGGTACCTGCACTTGTTCTTTTTTATTCTGGTGCATCGCATTCATTCATCTCACGGGTATTTGTGGATAAACATAAGCTGCCTACCATAGTACTTAAGTCACCTATTCTAGTAAGTTCTCCGGGGGCTGAGATGGCAGCAAGTTTGGGATGCTTTCAAATGCCTTTGTCCATTGGGAAGCATGTTTTTCCCACAGATTTGGTTATATTGAAGTCACAGGGTCTGGATATTATTTTGGGTATGAACTGGTTGACTAAATATAAAGGTCTTATTGATTGTGACAGTCGACCTATTACTCTCAGTGCACCAGAAGGTAAGAGGATCAGATATGTATGTAAGTATAAGCATAATCAGGTGAAAGTGAACTCTCTTAAGGGGGGTAGTCTGGAAGATGTGCCAGTTGTGAGGGACTACCCAGATGTGTTTCCAGAGGAGTTGCCAGGTATGCCACCAGATAGAGATATTGAGTTTCTTATTGATTTAATACCAGGCACTGGACCTATTGCAAAGAGACCGTATAGAATGCCTCCTCGGGAGTTGGAGGAATTAAAGAAGCAGATAAGGGAATTGCAGGAACAAGGATTTATTCGCCCAAGTTCATCACCTTGGGGAGCTCCAGTTTTGTTTGTGGAGAAGAAAGATGGGACCTTGAGGATGTGTGTTGATTATCGTTCTTTGAATGAGGTAACCATTAAGAATAAATATCCCTTGCCTATGATAAATTATTTGTTTGACCAGTTGGAGGGAGCTACTGTGTTTTCTAAGATTGATCTTCGTTCTGGTTATCATCAATTAAAGATTCGTGAGCAAGATATTCCAAAGACTGCTTTTACTATGAGGTATGGGTTGTATGAATATACGGTTATGTCATTTGGATTGACTAACGCTCCTGCATACTTCATGAATATGATGAACAAGGTGTTTATGGAGTTCTTGGATAAATTTGTGGTTGTTTTCATTGATGATATATTGGTGTTCTCCAAGAATAAACAAGAGCATGAGGTGCATCTGCCTTTGGTGATGGAGAAGCTGAGGGAACATCAGTTGTATGCCAAGTTCAGCAAATGTGAGTTTTGGCTGGATGAGGTAGCATTCCTTGGACATGTTGTGTCAGGTAATGGAGTTGCAGTTGATCCATCTAAGGTTGCTGCAGTTACAGAGTGGGAGACACCCACAACAGTTAGGGAGATTCTCAGCTTCTTGGGCCTTGCAAGTTATTACATGAGGTTTATTGAGAACTTTTCTAAAATTGCAAAGCCTATGACTGAATTGTTGAAGAAGGAGAAGAAGTTTGTTTGGACTGATGAATGTGAAGCCAGCTTTCAGGAATTGAAGCAGCGTTTGGTTACAGCACCAGTCTTAATTCTGCCTGATATACATAAGGACTTCCAGGTATGTTGTGATGCTTCTCGTCAAGGACTTGGGAGTGTTTTGTTGCGGGAAGGTAAAGTTGTTTCATATGCTTCACGTCAGCTTAAGAATCATGAGCATAATTATCCTACACATGATTTGGAGTTAGCCTCAGTTGTGCATGCATTGAAAACTTGGAGGCAGTATCTTATTGGTAATCATTGTGATATATTTACTGATCATAAGAGCTTGAAGTATATTTTTACTCAGAAAGATTTGGACCTCAGGCAGAGGAGATGGTTGGAGCTTATTAAGGATTATGATTTGAATGTGCAGTATCATCCTAGTAAGGCTAATGTTGTTGCTGATGCATTAAGTCGAAGGAGCCATGTTAATGCAGTTGATATTAATGATATGCCGCAAGAGTTATGTGATCAGTTCAGGGATCTCAGGTTGGAGATGGTTCCTAAGGGATATTTGGCAACACTTGAGGTAAAGCCTACTTTTCTTGACAGGATTAGGGAAGCTCAAAAGGATGATAAAGAGATTGCTGCAATAAGAGAGAATATGACTAAAGGTAAGGCAGAAGGTTTCCGTGAGGATGAACATGGGACCATATGGTTTGAGAAGCGTATTTGTGTACCGCAAGATGAAGACATCAGGAAATTAATTCTTCAGGAGGCGCATGATTCACCTTATTCTATTCACCCAAGTAATACTAAGATGTATTTGGACTTGAGGGAAAGATTTTGGTGGCCTAGCCTGAAGAGGGAAATTGCTGGATATATTGCAACATGTGATGTGTGCCAGAGAGTTAAAGCAGAACATCAACGACCAGCAGGTTTGTTACAGCCATTGCCTATACCTGATTGGGAGTGGGATGAGATTGGTATGGACTTCATTACAGGTCTACCCAGGACTCGGTCAGGTTATGATTCTATTTGGGTAATTGTTGATCGCTTGACTAGAGTTGCTCACTTCATTCCGGTAAAGACTACTTATACCAGTGCTCAACTAGCTAAAGTTTATATGTCTAAATTTGTTTGTCTGCATGGAGTTCCAAGGAAGGTAGTGTCTGATAGAGGTACTATGTTCACATCTAAATTTTGGCGTCAGTTGCATGAATCCTTGGGCACCAGGCTCGAGTTCAGTACACCTTTCCATCCACAGACTGATGGGCAGACAGAGAGGGTAAATCAGATTTTGGAGGATATGTTGAGAGCTTGTGTTTTGGACTATGGGTCTAGTTGGGATGATAATTTACCTTATGCAGAGTTATCATATAATAACAGTTATCAGACTAGTCTGAAAATGGCACCATTTGAGGTATTGTATGGCAGGAAGTGTAGGACACCGTTGATGTGAGATGAGGTTGGAGAGCGACAGTTCTTTGGACCAGACTTGATCAAAGATGTTGAGGAGAAGGTCAAGCTGATTCGTGACAGGTTGAAGATAGCTCTTTCCAGACAGAAGAGTTATGCAGATGCAAAGCGCAAAGAGGTGGCATATGAGGTAGGAGACCGTGCATATCTTCGAGTTTCACCACTTCATGGAATTAAGAGGTTTGGAATTAAGGGTAAATTAGCAACACGTTTTGTGGGGCCTTACATGATCTTGGAGCGTACAGGAGAGGTAGCTTATCAGCTAGAGTTGCCAGAGTCTTTGTCTGGAGTTCACAATGTGTTTCATGTATCTCAGTTGAAGAAGTGCCACACAGAGATGATGGATGTTCCATTCAGGGACATAGTGCCACTTGATGCTATTCAGTTGGAGAGTGATTTGACATATGAGAAGAAGCCTGTTAAGATTCTGGAGACAGCAGAGAGAGTTACTCGCACCAAGACAATTAAGTTATGCAAGGTTCAATGGGATCATCATACACAGGGAAGCTACCTGGGAACGAGAGGAAGATCTCAGGCAGGAGCACCCACACCTATTTCCTAGCTAGCCCGAATCTCGAGGGCGAGATTCATCTTAAGGGGGGGTAGGTTTGTAACATCCCAATTTTACTAAATTAGGATGTTATTAGTGAAGGAAATATGCCCTAGAGTCAATAATAAAGTTATTATTTATTTCCTTATATCACGATAAATGTTTATTATTCATGCTAGAATTGTATTAACTGGAAACTTAGTACATGTGTGAATACATAGACAAAACAGAGTGTCCCTAGTATGCCTCTACTAGACTAGCTCATTGATCAAAGATGGTTATATTTCCTAGCCATAGACATGAGTTGTCATTTGATCAACGGGGTCACATCATTAGGAGAATGATGTGATGGACAAGACCCATCCGTTAGCTTAGCACTATGATCGTTTAGTTTTACTGCTATTGCTTTTTTCATGACTTATACATGTTCCTATGACTATGAGATTATGCAACTCCCGAATACCAGAGGAACACCTTGTGTGCTATCAAACATCACAACACAACTGGGTGATTATAAAGATGCTCTACAGGTGTCTCCGAACGTGTTTGTGGTGTTGGCATAGATCAAGATTGGGATTTGTCACTCCGAGTGTCGGAGAGGTATCTCTGGGCCCTCTCGGTAATGCACATCATAATAAGCCTTGCAAGCAAATGACTAATGAGTTAGTCACGAGATGATGTATTACAGAACGAGTAAAGAGACTTGCCGATAACGAGATTGAACTAGGTATTGAGATACCGATGATCGAATCTTGGGCAAGTAACATACCGATGACAAAGGGAACAACGTATGTTGTTATGCGGTTCGACCGATAAAGATCTTCGTAGAATATGTAGGAGCCAATATGGGCATCCAGGTTCCGCTATTGGTTATTGACCGGAGAAATGTCTCGGTCATGTCTACATAATTCTCGAACCCGTAGGGTCCGCACGCTTAAACGTTCGTTGACGATATAGTATTTAATGAGTTATGTATGTTGGTGACCGAATGTTATTCGGAGTCCCGGATGTGATCACGGACATGACGAGGAACTCCGGAATGGTCCGGAGATAAAGATTAATATATGGGACAATAGTGTTTGACCTTCGGAAGGGGTTCCGGATGTTTCCCGAAATGTTTGGGTACGAGAACACTTTATTTGGGCCAAAGGGGAAAGCCCACGAGGCTTTAGGAAAGTGCAAAAGGAAGTTCTGCGGAGACCGGAGGCTAGACGCCAGGAACCATGGCGTCTACGGGGTAGACGCCGGGAACCCTGGCGTCTAGCCCTGGAGTCCGAGTGGGACTCTTTCCTTTCGGGCAAAACCGACTTTGAGGAGGCTTTTGCTCCAAGTTTCGATCCCAGGGCTCAACATATAAATAGAGGGGTAGGGCTAGCACCCAAGACACATCAAGATACACCAAGCCGTGTGCCGGCAACCCCGACCCTCTAGTTTATCCTCCGTCTAGTTTCTGCAGTACTTGGCGAAGCCCTGCAGAGATTATTCTTCATCAACAACTGTCACCACGCCGTCGTGCTGCCGGAACTCATCTACTACTTCGCCCGTCTTGCTGGATCAAGAAGGCGAGGACGTCATCAAGCTGAACGTGTGCTGAACGCGGAGGTGACGTACATTCGGTACTAGATCGGACGGATCGTGAAGGTGCATGACCACATCAACCGCGTTGATAAACGCTTCCGCTTTCGGTCTATGAGGGTACGTAGACACACTCTCCCCTCTCGTTGCTATGCATCTAGTAGATAGATCTTGCGTGATCGTAGGAAAATTTTGAAATACTACGTTCCCCATCAGTGGTATCAGAGCCAGGTCTATGTGTAGATGATATGCACGAGTAGAACACAAGTGAGTTGTGGACGATACTAGTCATACTGCTTACCAGCATGTCATACTTTGCTTCGGCGGTATTGTTAGATGAAGCGGCCCGGACCGACATTACGCGTACGCTTACGCGAGACTGGTTTCACCGTTATGAGCACTCATTGCTTAAAGATGACTGGTGGGTGTCTGTCTCTCTCACTTTAGCTGAATCGGGTGTGACTACGCCCGGTCCTTGTGAAGGTTAAAACAGCACATACTTCACAAAACATCGTTGTGGTTTTGTATGCGTAGGTAAGAACGGTTCTTGCTAAGCCCGTAGCAGCCACGTAAAACTTGCAACAACAAAGTAGAGGACGTCTAACTTGTTTTTGCAGGGTATGTTGTGATGTGATATGGTCAAGACATGATGAGTTATACGGTTTTGTATGAGATGATCATGTTTTGTAAAGTTATCGGCAACTGGCAGGAGCCATATGGTTGTCGCTTTATTGTATGAAATGCAATCGCCATGTAATTGCTTTACTTTATCACTAAGCGGTAGCGATAGTCGTAGAAGCAATAGTTGGCGAGACGACAACGATACTACGATGGAGATCAAGGTGTCGCGCCAGTGATAAAGGTGATCATGACGATGCTTTAGAGATGGAGATCAAAAGCACAAGATGATGATGGCCATATCATGTCACATATTTTGATTGCATGTGATATTTATCTTATTATGCGTCTTATTTTGCTTAGTACGACGGTAGCATTATAAGATGATCCCTTACAAAATTTCAAGGTATAAGTGTTCTCCCTGACTATGCACCGTTGCGAAAGTTCGTCGTGCCGAGACACCACGTGATGATCGGGTGTGATAAGCTCTACGTTCAAATACAACGGGTGTAAGCCAGTTTTGCACACGCAGAATACTCGGGTTAAACTTGACGAGCCTAGCATATGCAGATATGGCCTCGGAACACTGGATATCGAAAGGTCGAGCATGAATCATATAATAGATATGATCAACATAAGATGTTCACCATTGAAAACTACTCCATCTCACGTGATGATCGGACATGATTTAGTTGATTTGGATCATGTGATCACTTAGATGATTAGAGGGATGTCAATCTAAGTGGGAGTTCTTAAGTAATATGATTAATTGAACTTTAATTTATCATGAACTTAGTCCTTGTAGTATTAGCATATCTATGTTGTAGATCAATAGCTCGCGATGTTGCTCCTCGTTTATTTTTTTTTATGTTCCTAGAGAAAACTAAGTTGAAAGATGTTAGTAGCAATGATGCGGAATTGTTCCGTGATCTGAGGATTATCCTCATAGCTGCACAGAAGAATTATGTCCTTGATGCACCGCTAGGTGACAGACCTATTGCAGGAGCAGATGTAGACGTTATGAACGTTTTGACAAAAGCTCGGTATGATGACTACTTGATAGTTTAAGTGCACCATGCTTTATGGCTTAGAACCGGGACTTCAAAAACGTTTTGAACGCCACGGAGCATATAAGATGTTCCAAGAGTTGAATTAGTATTTCATACTCATGCTTGTGTCGAGAGGTATGAGACCTCTGACAGTACTTTGCCTACAAGATGGAGGAGAATAGCTCAACCAGTGAGCATGTGCTCAGATTGTCTGGGTACTACAATTGCTTGAATCAAGTGGGAGTTAATCTTAGAGATAAGATAGTAATTGACAAAGTTCTCTAGTCACTATCACCAAGTTAGTAGAACTTCGTGATGAACTATAATATGCAAGGGATGACAAAAGTCATTCCCGAGCTCTTCCCGATGCTGAAATTGGCGAAGGTAGAGATCAAGAAAGAGTATCAAGTGTTGATGGTTAACAAGACCACTTGTTTCAAGTAAAGGGCAAAGGGATAGAAGGGGAACTTCAAGAAGAATGACAAGCAAGTTGTCACTCCCGTGAAGAAACCCAAAGCTAAACTCAAGCCTGGAACTAAGTGCTTCTACTGCAAAGGAAAAGGTCACTGGAAGTGGAACTGCCCTAGATACTTGGCGGATAAGAAGGATGGCAAAGTGAACAAAGGTATATTTGATATACAAATTATTGATGTGTACTTTACTAGTGTTCATAGCAACCCTTGGGTATTTGATACCGGTTCAGTTGCTAAAATTAGTAACTCGAAACGAGAGTTACAGAATGAACATAGACTAGTTAAAGGTGAAGTGATGATGTGTGTTGGAAGTGGTTCCAAGATTGATATGATCATCATCGCACACTCCCTATACTTTCGGGATTAGTGTAGAACCTAAATAAATGTTATTTGGCATTTGCGTTAAGCATGAATATGATTTGATCATGTTTGTTGCAATACGGTTATTCATTTAAAGTCATAGAATAAATGTTATTATGTTTACATGAATAAAGCCTTCGATGGTCATACACCCAATGAAAATAGTTTGTTGGATCTCGATCGTAGTGATACACATATTCATAATATTGAAGCCAAAAGATTCAACGTTGATGATGATAGTGCAACTTATTTGTGACACTGCCGATTAGGTCATATTGGTGTAAAGCGCATGAAGAAACTCCATGGTGATGGGCTTTTGGAATCACTTGATTATGAATCACTTGGTGCTTGCAAACCATGCCTCATGGGCAAGATGACTAAAACTCCGTTCTCCGGAACAATGGAGCGAGCAATTGACTTGTTGGAAATCATACATACTGATGTATGCAGACCAATGAGTGTTGAGGCTCGCGGCGGGTATCATTATTTTCTGACCTTCATAGATGATTTGAGCAGATATGGGTATATCTACTCAATGAAACACAAGTCTGAAACATTTGAAAAGTTCAAAGAAATTTCAGAGTGAAGTAGAGAATCATCGTAACAAGAAAATAAAAGTTTCCACGATTTGATCGCGGAGGCGAATATTTGAAGTTACGAGTTTGGTTTTCATTTAAAACAATGTGTAATAGTTTCACAACTCACGCCACCCGGAACACCACTGCGTAATGGTGTGTCCGAACGTCGTAATCGTACTTTATTAGATATGGTGCGATCTATGATGTCTCTTACCGATTTACCACTATCGTTTTGGGTTATGCATTAGAGACAGCTACATTCACGTCAAATAAGGGCACCATCTAAATCCGTTGAGACAACGCCTTATGAACTGTGGTTTGGCAAGAAACCAAAGTTGTTGTTTCTTAAAGTTTGGGGCTGCGATGCTTATGTGAAAAAGCTTCAACCTGATAAGCTCGAACCCAAGTCGGAGAAATTTGTCTTCATAGGATACCCAAAGAATACTATTGGGTACACCTTCTATCATAGATCCGAAGGCAAGTTATTCGTTGCTAAGAATGCATCCTTTCTAGAGAAGGAGTTTTCTCTTGAAAGAAGTGAGTGGGAGGAAAGTGGAACTTGATGAGGTAATTGTACCTTCTCCCGAATTGGAAAGTAGTACATCACAGAAACTAGTTCCAGTGATTCCTACACCAATTAGTGAGGAAGCTAATGATGCTGATCATGAAACTTCGGACCAAGTTATTGCTGAACTTCGTAGATCAACCAGAGTACGTTCCGCACCAGAGTGGTACGGCAACCCGGTTCTGGAAGTCATGTTACTGGACCATGATGAACCTACGAACTATGAGGAAGCGATGATGAGCCCAGATTCCGCAAAATGGCTTTAGGCCATGAAATCTGAGATGGGATCCATGTATGAGAACAAAGTGTGGACTTTGGTTGACTTGCCCGATGATCAGCAAGCCATCGAAAATAAATGGATCTTCAAGAGTAAGACCGACGCTGATGGTAATGTTACTGTTTACAAAGCTCGACTTGTTGCGAAAGGTTTTTGACAAGTTCAAGGAGTTGACTACGATGAGACTTTCTCACCCGTAACGATGCTTAAGTCTATCCGAATCGTGTTAGCAACTGCCGCATTTTATGAAATCTGGCAAATGGATAACAAAACTGCATTCTTTAATGGATTTATTAAAGAAGAATTGTATATGATGCAACCAGAAGGTTTTGCCAATCCTAAAGGTGCTAACAAAATGTGCAAGCTCCAACGATCCATCTATGGACTGGTGCAAGCATCTCGAAGTTGGAATATACGCTTTGATAAGTTGATCAAAGCATATATATTTATACAGACTTGCGGTGAAGCCTGTATTTACAAGAAAGTGAGTGGAAGCACTACAAGTTTTCTGATGAGTATATGTGAATGACATATTGTCGATCAGAAATGATGTAGAATTTTCTGGAAAGCATAAAGGAGTGTTTGAAAGGAGTTTTTCAAAGAAAGACCTCGGTGAAGCTGCTTACATATTGAGCATCAAGATCTATAGAGATAGATCGAGACACTTGATAAGTTTTTTCAATGAGTACATACCTTGACAAATTTTGAAGTAGTTCAAAATGGATCAGTCAGAGAAGGAGTTCTTGCCTGAATTAAAAGGTATGGAGTCGAGTAAGACTCAAAACCCGACCTCGGCAGAAGATAGAGAAAGAATGAAAGTCATTCCCTATGCCTCAGCCATAGGTTCTATAAAGTATGCCATGCTGTGTACCAAACCTGTTGTGTACCTTGCCATGAGTTTGGCAAGGAGGTACAATAGTGATCTAGGAGTAGATCACTGGACAGCGGTCAAAATTATCCTTAGAGGACTAAGGAAATATTTCTCGGTTATGGAGGTGATAAAGAGTTCATCGTAAAGAGTTACGTCGATGTAAGCTTTAACACCGATCTGGATGACTCTCAGTCTCGATCTGGATACATATTGAAAGTGGGAGCAATTAGCTAAAGTAGCCCCGTGCAGAGCATTGTAGACATAGAAATTTGCAAAAATACATACGGATCTGAATGTGACAGACCCGCTGACTAAATTTCTCTCACGAGGCAAAACATGATCACACCTTAGTACTCTTTGGGTGTTAATCACATGGCGATGTGAACTAGATTGTTGAATCTAGTAAACCCTTTGGGTATTGGTCGCATGGCGATGAGAACTATGGGTGTTAGTCACATGGTGATGTGAACTATTGGTGTTAATCACATGGTGATGTGATCTAGATTATTGACTCTAGTGCAAGTGGGAGACTGAAGGAAATATGCCCTAGAGGCAATAATAAAGTTATTATTTATTTCCTTATATCATGATAAATGTTTATTATTCATGCTAGAATTGTATTAACTGGAAACTTAGTACATGTGTGAATACATAGACAAAACATAGTGTCCCTAGTATGCCTCTACTAGACTAGCTCATTGATCAAAGAAGGTTATGTTTCCTAGCCATAGACATGAGTTGTCATTTGATCAATGGGGCCACATCATTAGGAGAATGATGTGATGGACAAGACCCATCGGTTAGCATAGCACTATGATCGTTTAGTTTTACTGCTGTTGCTTTCTTCATGACTTATACATGTTCCTATGACTATGAGATTATGCAACTCCCGAATACCGGAGGAATACCTTGTGTGCTATCAAACGTCACAGCATAACTGGGTGATTATAAAGATGCTCTACAGGTGTCTCCGAAGGTGTTTGTGGTGTTCGCATAGATCAAGATTGTGATTTGTCACTCCGAGTGTCGGAGAGGTATCTCTGGGCCCTCTTGGTAATGCACATCATAATAAGCCTTGCAAGCAAATGACTAATGAGTTAGTCACGAGATGATTTATTACAGAACGAGTAAAGAGACTTGCCGGTAACGAGATTGAACTAGGTATTGAGATACCGACGATCGAATCTCGGGCAAGTAATTTACCGATGACAAAGGGAACAACGTATGTTGTTATGCGGTTCGACCGATAAAGATCTTCATAGAATATGTAGGAGCCAATATGGGCATCCAGGTTCCGCTATTGGTTATTTACCGGAGAGATGTCTCGGTCATGCCTACATAGTTCTCGAACCCGTAGGGTCCGCACGCTTAAACGTTCATTGACGATATAGTATTTAATAAGTTAAGTATGTTGGTGACCAAATGTTATTCAGAGTCCCGGATGTGATCACGGACATGACGAGGAACTCAGGAATGGTCTGGAGATAAAGATTAATATATGGGATAATGGTGTTTGACCTCCGGAAGGGTTCCGAAATTCACCGGAAGGGGTTCCGGATGTTTCCCGAAATGTTTGGGTACGAGAACACTTTATTTGGGCCAAAGGGGAAAGCCCACGAGGCTTTAGGAAAGTGCAAAAGGAAGTTTTGTGGAGACCAGAGGCTAGACGCCAGGAACCTTGGCGTCTAGCCCTGGAGTCCGAGTGGGACTCTTTCCTTTCGGGCAAAACCGACTTTGAGGAGGCTTTTGCTCCAAGTTTCGACCCCAGGGCTCAACATATAAATATAGGGGTAGGGATAGCACCCAAGACACATCAAGATACACCAAGCCGTGTGCCGGCAACCCCGACCCTCTAGTTTATCCTCCGTCTAGTTTCTGCAGTGCTTGGCGAAGCCCTGCAGAGATTATTCTTCATCAACAACCGTCACCACGCCGTCGTGCTGCCGGAACTCATCTACTACTTCGCCCGTCTTGCTGGATCAAGAAGGCGAGGACGTCATTGAGCTGAACGTGGAGGTGTCGTACGTTCGGTACTAGATCGGACGGATCGTGAAGGTGCACGACCACATCAACCGCGTTGATAAACGCTTCCGCTTTCGGTCTACGAGGGTACGTAGACACACTCTCCCCTCTCGTTGCTATGCATCTAGTAGATAGATCTTGCGGGATCGTAGGAAAATTTTGAAATACTACGTTCCCCATCAATTAGATCATTCATATACATCTCATATTTTTATTGCATCTTTTGCTATTTTTAAAATTTGGATCATTATGCAACTAAAGGCAATTATTGGAGTGGAGATAACATGACTTCTCCCCTATCTTTAAAAATGTTCATAATGTCCAGAATAATGTTTCCAATTGATTTGATATGTTCTAGTATTTTTCAAATCCTCAAAAGTATTTTATTTGTGGTTTTATTTGTTGTTGAAGTGACCAAATGCATCAAAATGATTTTACAAAATTGCATTAGTAGTGGAACTGGTGTTCCTGTAGTTTATAATTATAGAGCTATTCTTACTGTGTATCTAGGTATATTTGTTTGTATTTTATATTATGTTTTTGTATTTTAGTTATTTTGGTTTTGCTTCTGGTTGTTTAAAAAAAAGGCAGAAGCGCAGCCAGCCAGCCAGCTAGCGTGTGGCCCAGCAACTGCGGCCTAGCCAATCTAGCGCCACAGCCCACTTCAGCCACAGCCAGGCGAAGCGGTACCGCACCCCGACCCGACTCGCACCAGCGCCCGACCCGCCGCCCCCTCTCGCTGACCCGTGGACCCCGCGCCACTTCTTCCACCTCCGACCGGACTGGAACGCACGGCGCGACGCCGAGGCCGAGCCGGATCGACCCGACGCCCTAGTTGATCCCTTGCACCCTGGAGACGCCAGGCGCGAGCTAAAACCCTAGGGAGATCCCGCGGCCCCTTCTACCCTTCTCCTGCTGCCGCACGCACGCGACCGCGCGAGTTGGATCTCGTGAGGAGCTCCGCCGACCATCGCCGTTCACCGGAGGAATTCGCCGCCGTAAGGACACGCCGGGCCGCTCCGCTTCTTCCCCTAGAACCTCCTCTCGTCCGCGCGGCTGTCTGACATGGTTTGGTGAGCAGGAGGCCACCGTAGACGCGTTGCCGGAGCACACCCGCCGCCGCCGGAGCTCACGCCATCACCGCCTCCGCTACAGCCCGCCTCGCCGCCGTCCGACACCACCACCGCCTCCACCACTCGACGTCGCGTCCGCCCATACCCCCACCGTCGCCGGAGACCCACCGGAGGAGCCCCGTCACCGACGCCCGAGCCGTCCCCGTCGTTCTTTTGTCGTCTGGTGAGAAACACGCGCCAGACCAATCACCTGCAGCCGCGTGGCATTTGCTATAGTAGACAAACAGGAGATGCTACAGTCCAGGCTGTTTCTGATGTTTTCTTTTTCTTTTTAGATTTTATTTCCTCAAATCTTCAAATATCCATATCTTTTATTCTGTAAATCCTTTTTAGGTAATTATTTTTCCTGTGCACTCACAAAAATCTGCTCTTTACCACAGTACCAACTTTGCACATGTTTGCACTGTTCAAATTTGAATTCGTTCAAATTTGAATCAAATCTTCCGGAGGCCATATCTTTTAAACCGTGTATCGGAATCAAGTGATTCTTTTTGCATTGTGATCGTAGTGCTGTGTAGGTGATCTGTACATGTTGTTTTGCTACTGTTTTTGAGTTTTAAAAATGATTTTCTTGCTGTTGGCTTTATTTTGGTTTCTTTGGAGTTTCGGTGATTGATTTGTTGTATTGTGTGAAACGTGTAGACTGTCCGGAGTGCGACGCGGGCTATTGTCAGGAGTGTGACTTTTTGAACCAGAACCAAGGCAAGTTACATGTTGATCATCCTTTACCTATTGTTTTCCTATGCATTGTAGGTTATGCCACAAATAAATTTATGTATTATAGGATTGTTATAAATTGAGCTATATTGTTGAGCTATCTACCATCTGTTGAAAATCGTGGTAGGTATAGTTTTGCTATGCTTGTAGACGGGGTTGGTTCCTGTATACATTGAGCTTATGTGAGGAGTATTAATATTTAATAAACTAAGTAGTAATTCAGGACTTAACTCACCTCTGGGCGGAAGTGGTATTGATGGGTGGTTTTAAGAACATCATGGTTTATACCCTCTGAATGTAAGTGGACGGCCGCCCAGGCTCAAAAAGATCAGACAAACTTAATGACTAGTAGCTTCCATGCGCGACCACTGGCTAAATGGGCTCTGGCTTAGTTGAGTAGGTTGTGGGATCCTCGCCCAGGTATGCTAGCAGATGTAGATATGGATAGGTGTACCGGCTGCCGGGGGTGGAGGTGACTACTTCTGAAAGACTTCGTCTCAATCTTCGGGTTGAGTCTAGTGGGTAAATTGTGCAAAACTCCGCAGAGTAATAAAACTAATCATGATTAGCCGTGTCCCGGTTATGGATATTTTGAGCCACTATGGCATTACAGTTGTTGGATGATCTTGACAGATGTGACACTTAATAATATTTGTGGGCAGCTTAATAATTGGGTAGGTTGGAGTTGATTTTGCCAACTCAACCTTGTGCATTCAATTGTAGTAATAAAAGAACTAAATGAAAAATTGACTATTAGGTAGTTTTGAGGACAAAATCATCTTTCTACCAAATAAACCTCCAAGCCTTCCTTTGTTGTTCTATGCATATACATGTAGGTCTGCTTTATTACTTCTCATGTGTAACTTGCCAATACATTCAATGTATTGACCTATACGGCTGCAACGTCTCATGTTGCAGGATTTTCAGACGAGGAGTAAGGTACTGTTAGGGTCGCGAGTCTGCACTCAGCATCGCCAGTTGGGCTATGATGGGACTCATCGTTATTTTCTGCTACTTTCCGCTGTGTGATTGAATAATAGCTAGCCATGAGCTATCCAGATTGTTTTGTTTTATACTCTGGATCATACGTTGTAATAAATGATGCACTTGTATTCTGGTATTCATCTATACTGTGTGTGCTAGCGAGTTCGATCCAGAGACTAGCACGGTAAGCACAGAGACTCAAATCCTTCGAGGTTTGGTCGTTACAAGTACCATTGAGTAGTGGTTTGCTTTCTTATACTAACGGAGCTCATGAGAATTTTTGTCTAAGTTTTGTGTTGTGAAGTTTTCAAGTTTTGAGTATTGCTTTGATGGACTATGGAACAAAGAGTAGCAAAGGCCTAAGCTTGGGATGCCCATGGCACCCCAAGAAATTCAAGGACAATCAAACGCCCAAGCTTGGGGATGCCCCAGGAAGGTATCCCCTCTTTCGTCTTCATCCATCGGTAACTATACTTGGAGCTATATTTTTATTCACCACATGATATGTGTTTTGCTTGGAGCGTCTTGTATAATTTGAGTCTTTGCTTGTTAGTTTGCCACAATCATCCTTGCTGGACACACCTATTTGAGAGAGTTAAATATGGCCTAGGAATTGTTAGAACACTCTATGTGCTTCACTTATATCTTTTGAGTTGAATATTTTTTGCTCTAGTGCTTCACTTACATCTTTTAGAGCACGATGGTGGTAATAGTTTGTAGAAATTGTTGAACTCTCATGCTTCACTTATATCTATTTGAGAGTCTATTAAAACAGCATGGTAATGTGTTTAGGCTAATAAAACTAGTCTTCATATAATAGACATCCAATGTCAATGTAGTAAAAAAAATCCACACTAAGTGCATTGAATATGATGAGATGTTGGATGCTTGATAATTGTTTTGAGATATGAGGATAATGATATTAGAGTCATGCTAGTGGAGTTATTATGAAATTGAGAAATACTTGTGTTAAAGTTAGTGATTCACGTAGCATGCACGTATGGTGAACCGCTATGTGACGAAGTTAGAGCATGAGGTATTTGTAAAGTGCCAACCTTTGTGTGGAGGTCGGGGGCGCGCGATGGTTAACTCCTACCAACCTCCCCCCTAGGAGAATGCGTTGATTGCTTTGTTTTGATGACTCATAGATTTTTGCAATAAGTATATGAGTTCTTATGACTAATGTTGAGTCCATGGATTATACTCACTCTCACCCTTCCACCATTGCTAGCCTCTCTTGTACCGCACAACTTTCGCCGGTACCATAAACCCACTATATATCCTTCCTCAAAACAGCCACGATATTATTCCTCAAAACAGCCACCATACCTACCTATCATGGCATTTCCATAGCCATTCCGAGATATATTGCCATGCAACTTTCCACCGTTCCGTTCATATGACACGCATCATATTGTCATATTGCCATGCATGATCATGTAGTTGACATCGTAGTTGTGGCAAAGCCACCATGCATAATTTTTCATACATGGCACTCTTGATTCATTGCACATCCCGGTACACCGCCGAAGGCATTCATGTAGAGTCATACTTGTTGTAGTATGGAGTTGTAATATCGAGTTGTAAATCAATAAAAGTGTGATGATCATCATTATTAGAGCATTGTCCCATGTGAGGAAAGGCCAATATAAAAAAAAGATGGCCCAAAAAAATATAGAGGGGGGCTAATAAAAAAAAGAGCAAGCCCCTCCAAAAAATGAGAGAAAAGAGAGAAGGGACAATTGCTACTATCTTTTTCCACACTTGTGCTTCAAAGTAGCACCATGTTCTTCATGATAGAGAGTCTCATGTTTAGTCACTTTCATATACTAGTGGGAATTTTCGTTATAGAACTTGGCTTGTATATTCCAACGATGGGCTTCCTCAAATGCCCTAGGTCTTCGTGAGCAAGCAAGTTGGATGCACACCTACTAGTGTATGAAAGTGACAAAACAAGAGACTCTCTATCATGAAGATCATGGTTCTACTTTGAAGCACAAGTGTGGAAAAGGATAGTAGCATTGTCCCTTCTCTCTTTTCTCTCATATTTTGGAGGGGCTTTCTCCTTTTTTTTATTTAGCCCCTCTCTATTTTTGGGGGCCATCTCTTTTTTTGGCCTTTCCTCACATGGGACAATGCTCAAATAATGAAGATCATCACACTTTTATTGACTTACAACTCAAAGATTACAACTCGATACTAGAACAAAGTATGACTCTATATGAATGCATCCCGTAGTGTACCGGGATGTGCAATGAATCAAGAGTGACATGTATGAGAATTTATGCATGGTGGCCTAGCCACAAATACGATGTCAACTACATGATCATGCATGGCAATATGCAATATGGAGCGTGTCATATGAACGGGACGGTGGAAAGTTGCATGGCAATATATCTCAGAATGGCTATGGAAATGCCATGATAGGTAGGTATGGTGGCTGTTTTGAGGAAGGTATATGGTGGGTGTATGGTACCGGTGAGAGTTGCGCGGTACAAGAGAGGCTAGCAATGGTGGAAGGGTGAGAGTGAGTATAATCCATGGACTCAACATTAGTCATAAAGAACTCATATACTTATTGCAAAAATTTACGAGTCATCAAAACAAAGTAATCAACGCATGCTCCTAGGGGAAGGGTTGGTAGGAGTTAACCATCGTGCGATCCCGACCTCCACACAAAGGATGACACTCAATAAATACCTCATGCTCTAACTTCGTCACATAGCGGTTCACCATACGTGCATGCTACGGCAATCACAAACTTTAACACAAGTATTTCTCAAATTCATAATTACTCCACTAGCATGACTCTAATATCACCATCCTCATATCTCAAAACAATCATCAAGTATCAAACGTCTCATCATATTCAATGCACTTTATATGAAAGTTTTTACTATATTTATCTTGGATGTCTATCATATTAGGACTAGTTTTATAACCAAAGCACATTACCATGCTGTTCTAAAATACTCTCAAAAAGATATAAGTGAAGCATGAGAGATCAACAATTTCTACAAAATAATACCACCACCGTGCTCTAAAAGATATAAGTTTAGCACTAGAGCAAAACTATCTAGCTCAGAAGATATAAGTGAAGCACATAGAGTATTCTAACAAATTTTAAACCATATTTATCTCTCTCAAAAGGTGTGTCCAACAAGGATGATTGTGGAAAACTAAAAAGCAAAGACTCAAATCATACATGACGCTCCAAGCAAAACACATATCATGTGGTGAATAAAAATATAGTCCCGAGTATAGTTACCGATAGATGAAGACGAAAGAGGGGATGCCTTCCCGGGGCATCCCCAAGCTTAAGCTTTTGATTGTACTTGAATTTTACCTTGGGGTGCATTGGGCATCCCCAAGCTTAGGCTCTTGCCACTCTTTGTTCCATAGTCCATCAAAGCCATACTCAAAACTTGAAAACTTGAAAACACAAAACTTAGCCAAAAATCTCGTGAGCTCCGTTAGTATAAGAAAACAAACCACCACTCCAAGGTATTGTAATGAACTCATTCTTTGTTTATATTTGTGTTAAACCTACTGTATTCCAACTTCTCTATGATTCATACTCCCCAATACTACTCATAGATGCATCAAAATAAGCAAACAACACCCGAAAAACAGAATCTGTCAAAAATAGTACAGTCTGTAGTAATCTGTAACTTTCGAATACTTCTGTAACTCCAAAAAAAGAAATAAATTGGTAAACATGGGGAATTTGTCAATTAATCATCTGCAAAAATAATCAACTAAATAGCACTCTCCAGTTAAATCTGGTGACTAATCTCGTGAGCGCTAAAGTTTATGTTTTTTACAGCATGATCATATAAACTTCACACAAGTCTTCCCAAAGGTTCTACTTGGAACAAACACTAATTAAAACACAAAACCACATCTAAACAGAAGCTAGATGCAATATTTATTCCTAAATAAAAGCAAAAACAAAGAAAATAAAATTGGGTTGCCTCCCAACAAGCTCTTTCTTTATAGCCATTAAGATATGCTTGAGAATTCAATGATGCTCACATGAAAGACAAGACTTGAAGAACAAAAAGAGCATCATATAGCATGCGAAAATCACATCTAAGTCTAACATACTTCCTATGCATAGGCATTTTATAGGAAAACAAATTAGCAAGACAAGCAAGATCTAACATATGCAAGGAAGAAGAAAGAAACAAGGTCAATCTCAACATGAAGAGAGGTAATTTAGTAACATGAAGATTTCTACAACCATATTTTCCTCTCTCATAATAATTGCACGTAGGATCATAGGAAAATTCAATAATTTAACTATCACAAAACATATTCTCAACATGATCCACATGCATGTGAAGTTGACACTCTTCCAAAATAGTGGGATCAACATTAACTAAAGTCATGACCTCTTCGAACCCACTTTTATCAAAAAAATCATAAGATTGAACATTCTCCAAATATGTGGGATCTAAAGTTGACACTCTTCTAAACCCACTTTCAAAATTATTGCAAACATTATTATCAATCTTATATTCATCATGGGGATTAAATAAATTTTCAAAATCATAAGAAGAAACACCCCAATCATGATCATTGCAACAAGTAGTATGCATAGCAAAATAAGCCTCAAGCTTAGGTTTTTGGATATCATTAACACAATTGACATTAATAGAATTTATAATAGCATCATTGCAATCATCCTTTTTATTTAAGGAGCTATCTGATAACCCTCAACCGTAAGGGATCGAGATAGTCTTCGCGGGTAAGAATAACCCAATTTATTGATTCGACACACGGGGAGCCAAAGAGTATTTATAAGCTTTGACAGTTGAGTTGTCAATTCAACCGCACCTGAAATATACTTACTTGCAACAAAAGATAAGTGGTAACAGTGATATGATAGTGATGATAGTAATAGTAAAAGTAAACAGCAAAAGTAAATAGCAGTAGTAAAGGGCAAAAGTAGCAACTAGTGACAAGCAAGGTTTAAAATACTGTAGGCTAGGGAGATGGATGGTTGGGCGCTGCATGGATGAGATAGATTCTAACTTGGGGCACGGCACACGGAAAAGTAATGATCATCTAGGCAAATATCAAACATTAGGCATGTATCCCGTAGGTAGTTGTACGTGCTTGCAATAAGAACTTGCACAACATCTTTTGTCCTACCATCCCGCTACGAACGGGGCCAAAAGGAACTAATGGATATTAAGGTGCTCCTGTCAAAGAGCACCGGAACAAAGCAATGAACTCAATGGATACATGTAATCCTCAAACTACGGACCATCCCCTTTGGTGTCCCAAGCTGTCACTTTTGGGATCGCCGGTTCCGAACCGTAACAGGTGCAAACAACTCATAGATAGGATCACGAACACAAATATATTCATACAAACACATAAGGTTCAGATCTGAAATCATGGCACTCGGGCCCTAAGTGTCAAGCATTAAGAATAACAAGTTGTAGCAAAGATGATAAACACCATAGTAGATGATAGGCAACATGCCCCCAACGATCTGACAAACTATTACATGATCTAACTCATCCAATCCCTACCATCCCCTTCGCCTACAACAGGGGAATTACTCACACATGGAGGGAGAAGTCATGGAGGGATGATGGAATGGTGATGATGATGACGATGGCGACGATCTCCCCTCTCCGGAGGCCAAATCAGCCTCCAGATTAGCCCTCCCGAGGAAGAACAGAGGGTGGCGGCGGCTCCGCGACGAAAAACTGCGAAAGAACTTCTGATCTGGGGTTTCTGCGTCGGGAGTAAAAATACGGGGTAAAGTCGGACACCAGGGGGTGTGGGCCCCACCCAGGCGCCCCCCGGCGCGGCCCAGGGGGGGGCGCGCCCACAGGGCACCTGGGCACCCCCTGGTCCCCCTCTGGCCCCACTTCTGGCATCTGGTTCCTTCGGGTGCGTGGATTTTCTGTGATTTTTCGTGGATTTTTCTGAGATACTTAAAAATCCATTTTCCTGCACACAAATAAACCATACAGGCAGCTCTGCTGAAAACAGCGTCAGTCCGGGTTAGTTTAGTCCAAATCATGCAAGAATGAGGTCAAAACAATATCAAAAGTGTTTGGAAAAGTAGATACGTTTGAGACGTATCAACTCCCCCAAGCTTAGCATATTGCTTGTCCTCAAGCAATTCAGTTCAACGAACTGGACGCGACAAAGAAAACTTTGACAAACTCTTTTGCTTCATTAGATGTATATAAGCATGTACTACGAAAAGAGTTTAGCAAGTATTGAAACAGTACTTATGAGGACAATGCAAGGAGCAATCCTTCTTTCAAGTGACCAGTCACAAATACTTAAAAGTAAATAATATATTGCTGAAAATCAAGACAAGATTACATTGCACATAGCTTGAGCATATTAGGGTGGTATCTCGCTAGCCTCCATGAGTGAAGCAAAACATAAATGCAGAGACTCCTCCAGAGTTTTAAAGGAGACTAGAACTAAGAATTTCAGAATAAATCATATCTCAAGTATGCAGAAGACAATGTAATACTTTGGGACAATGCACATTACACTCAGAATGACAACTATGCTCTCCTAGTCGATGCTTTGAAGAGAGAAGGTGAGACTCTCGAACCGTGGCTTTTATTGGCAAGGTTGAAAACCCGTGATCGGAAACAAAAACTAAACATGTACCAGAGCTCTTGGTTTTAAAAACAGGAGTAAATATGTTTTTGAGAGGTGCATATTTCGTCAACGAATGCTAGCAGATAACTCAATCACTTTTTAAGCCTGACAAGTCTCGAGGAACGGCTCCCGCGTGAGGACGATCACATCCTCTTAATCTCCTTTGTTTATCACTGCCAAAGTTTTCTAATTTCTCATGAACAAAGCGTGAAGGAGGGTTTGTTTGTTATATTATCTTTTAGAGCCGGGCGCACTCAATGCCAGTTCCTTTTCATATTAGGGGTTTGCACATTACATGCAATCAAGGGGTGAAACTTGTCCAACTTAAAAAAAAGATTATGAATTAACTACTACTTCCTCATGAGCTAAAACATAGGCACAAAAAAAGGAAAATGCTTTTGATTAATTTCGAGATGGTACACGAAAGTCTTCGTTAGGAATGGCAGGTAAATATCTTGTATAGGAAGGTATAGTGGACTCATATGGCATGACAGGTTTAAAGGGTTTGGATGCACAAGCAGTCAGTCCGCTTAGTACAGGTGGAGGTTTAGCAAAAGACGGGGAAGCGACCAACTAGAGAGCAATAACGATCATAATCATGCAGAGCGACAAAGCAACATTGAATCGGGCATGAAAGTGATATAACTATTCTAAAACTCAAAGATCATCAAGGCAAAGTGAAATTTTAGTCTTAAACATGTGTAAGCATGTGCCAAGTCAATCCAAAAATTCTCTAAAGGGAAATACCACCTTAGTATACCAGACTATGAACAGTGCAATGCATGTGGATCATTTCAATAACACATTATATACTCTAGTTATTCGGGACTAGCCACAAGGAAAGCATGAACCACTGGAAGAGCATTGTAAACATAGCACTATGTCGCTACAAGCTGGTCTCTAGATCATAAGTACAGGCATATGTACAAAAGTAGAAACAATAAGAGTTCATACCGGTCTTCCTTGTTGCTTCCTTTCAGTCGATCTTCGTCATTACTGCTTGTCACTTGCACGATCGAACGTAGGAAATATAATCAAATGCCATCACGGACTCGAGCTGATCTCTGAAAACAAAGCAAACTAAAGAGAGAAAGGAAATCTTTTTGGTTTTTTTTCAAAGGTTGAATAAAAGCAAAAGAAAGAGAAAATCTTTTTGTTGTTTTTGCAAAGAGAGAAATAAAGAAGAACGGGCAAAAACTTCGAAAAGATCAAAGCGAATAAAATGGATAATACAATGGAAAAGTGAGAAGGGCACGTACTCCCCCAAGCTTAGGCTTTTGGCCTAAGTTGGTAGCAGCTACTGCCCCCAGGAGCCTCCTGCTCCAGGGGTGTGGTGGTGAGACCAAGGGTCGTAGAAGGATGCTGGCGCGTACACGGAACTCCTCGGAGTCTCCCATGAGGAAGGTTCCGAACGCCAAACAGAGGAAGAACCTTCACCAAACTCGGTGGCGGTCTCTTCCTGAAAATGTGGTATCTCACCGTGCCTCTCCTCGTCGGGCACAACCCCCTCCATGGGGTTATGGAACTGATGCTGGACCATGAACTCATCGAACTGGACAACATCAAAGGACCATCCATTCCTGCGAGAAAAATCAAACAAAAGAGGCGCAGGTAGACGGATCTCGCGTTCCGCGGTAGTTCCGAAACGCAAGATATAAACAAGGTTATCAAGCTCAGAACCCATGGTAACAAACTTATGCCTTTTCATAGCAGGAAGATCAAAGCTTAAATAAGTAAAAGGAGTATCATCAGGGTGTGGTGTGCCTCCAAGATGCTCTAAGATAAGTGTGGCATAAATGCCACCATATAAGTCCCCCTTGTTACCGTTCATAGCAAGGCGTCGAGCAATTAAGGTACCCAGATTATAATCAGACCTCCCTGAGAGGGTTGCTGCCAGGATAGCAATATCCGGAGCAGAAATGTTGCTCGTGTTGTCACGAGCTAACACCCCCTAGCAATATAATATGCAAAATACCTAAGGTGAGGAAATAAGATGCTGGAGATCTTCGACCGATCAATATCCCTCGTACCCATGCTGCAGAGAGAGTTGATGACGGTTTTCAGCTCGGAGGGCTGAGTGGCCATCCTTGCCGTCCTCCCAACGTTCGGTACACCTATTATTTCACAAAAAATTTCCAAAGTCATGGTGATAAGATCATTATAAATTTTAAACTCAATAGCACCTGAATCAGGATTATATCTAAAACTGTTAATGAAACTGGAGGTGAGTTTTTGATACTGGGTAACACGGCTCGTGACGAGTCATGTCAAACCTGCATTAGCACAAAGATTATAAAACTCATCCTTGATTCCCGCAGCTTCCATGAATTCATCACATGGAAATGTCATCGCACGTGCTGGACTTGTATCCTCCAACAACTCCAGGGGCACATGATCTTCATTATAGCTCACCCTAGCAGTCGATGGTGAAGCTGCGGCTCTAGTAACTCGATCGGAGTGTGCGGGCCTCCTCTTCTCAAGCCACCCTTTTGCCCTTCCTAACAAACTCATTTCTAATTTTTTTTACAATTTACAAAAACGAGGATTAAAACAAAGTGAGCTAAGGCAAACTACTCAACTCACTTGCCCAAGGCATAAACTTGCATCAAAACTGGGAAAATAACTTTCTACACATGCATGCAAGCTCATCTCTACAGCACCAAGAACTACTAAATACTCACAAATGAGGCCACCAATCAAAAATCTAATTGGAGGGGTGGAGGAGTCACATACCAGGGAGGATTTGCTCAAAATTTCAGCTCAGATGAGGGGCTGTAGGGAGAGATCGAAGAATCGCCTCCAAGAACAGCAAGAACACAAGAACAAGACCAGAACTCGGGTTTCTGGAGAAAAAGAGAGAGGGGGAAGAAGACATACCTGGAGGGGGGTCCCGTGGGCCCCAGGCGCCCTGTGGGCGCGGCCAGGGGCTGGGCCGCGCCAGCTGGCCGCCTGGGCCACTGGTGGCCCCTCCTGGCTGGCCCCAGGACTTTCTGGGTCTCTCCCGTCGTGGAAATTTTTATTATAATTTTTCTGGAATTTTTCTGAAAACTTCACTGTTGAAATTTTTTTGAAGTTCAAAAAGCTGTGAAACTCTCTGAAAACTTGAAGCAGTTAGTGGTATTGTGAAGCTTCAAAAACATAAATACTTGGTACAGTAAGTAGGACAAAACTAAAAACAAGTGAAAACATAACAAGCTCAACTTTTTATCCATATAAAACATGCTTACTAGTAAGGTTGATCAAGTCTCACCAACAAACAAGCGATATATAGAGCAAAAAGTCTCACCTCTTACGAAGTAATCACTGAATCTTTACTTTGATGGACATTGTACCCACCATGATAGTTTTATATTTGTGAGGCACATGTAGTGGACAGTCCCATTCTCCAATCTTCACGGCCTCGATATTCTCTATAGAGTTGAGGGCATGCCTCCTGTCGGTCTTCTTCGGAAAATATACCGTGTGTTCTTTATCATTCACATGGAAGGTAACCTTCCCTTTATTGCAATCAATAATAGCACCTGCGGTGTTAAGAAAAGGTCTACCAAGAATAATGGACATGCTCCCATCCTCGGGCATGTCAAGCACAACAAAATCAGTAAGAATTAAACAATTAGCAACTTCAACTGGAACATCCTCACAAATACCTATCGGAACAGCGGTTGACTTGTCAGCCATCTGAAGGGAGATATCTGTAGGAATTAGTTTCTCTAAACAAAGCCTCTCGTAAAGAGAGAGAGGCATAACACTCACTCCTGCTCCGAGATCACATAAAGCAGTTTTGACATAATTATTCTTTATGGAGCAAGGAATGGTTGGTATACCTGGATCACCGAGCTTCTCAGGAATCTTTCCACTGAAAGAATAGTTAGCAAGCATAGTAGATATTGCATCATTAGGAACTTTTCTTTTATTAGTGACAATATCTTTCATGTATTTTGAATAAGGAAGTAACTTAATAGCATCAGTCAAAGGGATTTGAAGAAAAAGAGGTTTGATCCACTCGCAAAACTTATTATAATGCTCTTCTTCTTTGGATTTGATTGACTTACTTGGAAAGGGCATGGGTTTCTGTACCCATGGTTCTCTCTCCTTCCCGTGTTTTCTTGCGATGAAGTCTTCTTTAGTGTACCTCTTACGTTTGTCAGGTGCTTCTTCTTCTCGAACTTCAGGCGGATCATTCTTCTCATTATCATTACCTTCATGTTCAGCACCGTCTTCAGTCTCACCATCGGAAATAGATACACTTTTGGGATCAATAGCTGGCTCTTCATCTGCAATAGGATCATTAGAATTGTCAGTCTCTTTATGTTTCTTCTTCTTCTTTGGAGAGACAACAATTTCTTCTTCCTGCATTTGAGAATCCTGTTCGATTCTCTTCGGATGTCCCTCTGGATAAAGAGGATCTTGAGTACTAGTTCCTCCTCGGGTCTTAATCCCAAAAGCCTACAAATTATCTTGTTTGGCATTATTAGCATGCAAATCTCTTTGCACATTAGAAATTTGATCAAGCTGAGTTTGAACCATATGAAAATGCTTCACAAGACATTGAACATCATTAATTGTTCTATTTAAAACATCAAGCAGTCTTTTGATAGCAAGGGAATTATCATGCAACTGACTTTCTATCCTCTCATTAAAATGATTCTGTTTCATAATAAAATTATCAAACTCATCTAAACATTGATCAGGAGGCTTACCATGAGGGATGTCACTTGCGTTGAAATCTAAAAGAGAGTGTACCTCTACCATAGGAGGGTGAGTGGTAGGCTCACACAACTTCTCAATAGGGGGTAGATTCTTCACGTCTTCAGCTTTAATACCTTTCTCTTTAATAGACTTCTTTGCTTCTCGCATATCTTCGGGGCTCAGAACAAACATGCCCCTCTTCTTTGTTGGTGGAGGTGGTTCAGGGACGGACCAATCTTCATGATTTTTGGCAATCCTGCCCATTAAATCTTCCGCATCGTCCGGTGTTCTTTTCCTGAAAACACAACCAGCACAACTATCCAAATAGGACCTGGATTCATCAGTTAGACCAGCATAGAATATATCGATTAATTCATTCTTAGGGATTTCATGTCCTGGTCTAGCCCGAATCAGACCGCAGTACCTCCCCCAAGCTTTAGGGAGGGACTCATCCTGCAACTGTTTAAAGTTATAAATTCTTTGTAAAGCAGCATGTTGCATGTGAGCAGGAAAGTACTTATCAACAAAAGAGTGAGCTAAGTCCTGAGGACTCTTAATGGAACCGCATGGGAGTGAATCATACCATGCTTTAGCACCTTCCTTCAACGAGAAAGGAAGAAGCTTGGTCACATAAAAGTAGCGTATCTTTTCATCTGTGGTAAACAGGCTACCTAGCTCACCAAGTTTAGTTAGGTGTGCAATAGCATCATCATTTTCTCTGCCATAAAAAGGGTCAGCTTCAACCATAGGTATAAGTGAAAGATCAACAGAGAAATCAAAATCAGGATCATCAATGCATATAGGAGATGTAGCAAATTCAGGATTAGGAACGGTTTTGTTCTTCAAAGAGTGTTTTTCAAACAGTTTCTTAATAACTTCAGGGTCAGAGCCGGAAAACTCTGTCAGTTCCCTGCATAATTCTTCATCTAGTATATAGTAATCATCATCAAGGAGACTCTCCTTGAGTTTACTCAAATCAGGATAATCATAAGTTTCACCAATAGGGTAGCGACTAACAGGGAGTTCAATTCCAGATTTTTTAGCAGCAGCAGCAATTTGTTTCTCAAGAGCATAACCAAGCGAACTAATATCATCAAAAGTAGTAGAAGCATCATCAAGAGTATTAGACATAGTAACAGATTCAGTAGTAGCATCATGTGGTGGTGGTGAGGCAAACTTACTCATAACAGAAGGTGAATCAAGCGTAGCACTAGTGCTCAGAGCAGTACCTCTTCTTGTAGTGGATAGTAAGATCGGAACCTTGGGGTCTCCTTTATTACCCATAGTGGATAAAGTGCAGCAGGTAGGATACCTCAAGTAGACTTGTAAATATTGCTATGCTCCCCGGCAACGGCGCCAGAAAACGGTACTTGATAACCCTCAACCGTAAGGGATCGAGATAGTCTTCGCGGGTAAGAATAACCCAATTTATTGATTCGACACACGGGGAGCCAAAGAGTATTTATAAGCTTTGACAGTTGAGTTGTCAATTCAACCGCACCTGAAATATACTTACTTGCAACAAAAGATAAGTGGTAACAGTGATATGATAGTGATGATAGTAATAGTAAAAGTAAACAGCAAAAGTAAATAGCAGTAGTAAAGGGCAAAAGTAGCAACTAGTGACAAGCAAGGTTTAAAATACTGTAGGCTAGGGAGATGGATGGTTGGGCGCTGCATGGATGAGATAGATTCTAACTTGGGGCACGGCACACGGAAAAGTAATGATCATCTAGGCAAATATCAAACATTAGGCATGTATCTCGTAGGTAGTTGTACGTGCTTGCAATAAGAACTTGCACAACATCTTTTGTCCTACCATCCCGCTACGAACGGGGCCAAAAGGAACTAATGGATATTAAGGTGCTCCTGTCAAAGAGCACCGGAACAAAGCAATGAACTCAATGGATACATGTAATCCTCAAACTACGGACCATCCCCTTTGGTGTCCCAAGCTGTCACTTTTGGGATCGCCGGTTCCGAACCGTAACAGGTGCAAACAACTCATAGATAGGATCACGAACACAAATATATTCATACAAACACATAAGGTTCAGATCTGAAATCATGGCACTCGGGCCCTAAGTGTCAAGCATTAAGAATAACAAGTTGTAGCAAAGATGATAAACACCATAGTAGATGATAGGCAACATGCCCCCAACGATCTGACAAACTATTACATGATCTAACTCATCCAATCCCTACCATCCCCTTCGCCTACAGCAGGGGAATTACTCACACATGGAGGGAGAAGTCATGGAGGGATGATGGAATGGTGATGATGATGACGATGGCGACGATCTCCCCTCTCCGGAGGCCAAATCAGCCTCCAGATTAGCCCTCCCGAGGAAGAACAGAGGGTGGCGGCGGCTCCGCGACGAAAAACTGCGAAAGAACTTCTGATCTGGGGTTTCTGCGTCGGGAGTAAAAATACGGGGTAAAGTCGGGCACCAGGGGGTGTGGGCCCCACCCAGGCGCCCCCCGGCGCGGCCCAGGGGGGGCGCGCCCACAGGGCGCCTGGGCACCCCCTGGTCCCCCTCTGGCCCCACTTCTGGCATCTGGTTCCTTCGGGTGCGTGGATTTTCTGTGATTTTTCGTGGATTTTTCTGAGATACTTAAAAATTCGTTTTCCTGCACACAAATAAACCATACAGGCAGCTCTGCTGAAAACAGCGTCAGTCCGGGTTAGTTTAGTCCAAATCATGCAAGAATGAGGTCAAAACAATATCAAAAGTGTTTGGAAAAGTAGATACGTTTGAGACGTATCACTATCATGAATCACTTTTTCTTTCAACAATTCCTCACAATTTTCAGATTCATGAATTTCAAGCAAAACCTCATAAAGATAATCTAGTGCACACAGCTCACTAGCAATTGGTTTATCATAAATGGATCTCTTAAAAAGATTAGCAAGTGGATGAGGATCCATAATTTAGCAGGCGAAGATGCAAGCTAATAGAGGGCACATAGCAACACAAGCAAACAGAAAGGCGAACGGAAAAAGGGCGAATAAAACGGCAAAGGTGAAGTGGGGGAGAGGAAAACGAGAGGAAAATAAATGTAATGCGAAGGATAAGGGTTTGTGATAGGTACTTGGTATATGACTTTTGCGTAAGCCTCCCCGGCAACGGCGCCAGAAATTCTTCTTGCTACTTCTCGAGATTGCGTTGTATTCCCTCGAAGAGGAAAGGGTGATGTAGCACAGTAGCGTAAGTATTTCCCTCAGTTTTTGAGAACCAAGGTATCAATCCAGTAGGAGACCACGGGCGAGTCCCACGCACCTGCACAAACAAATAAGAACTTCGCAGCCAACGCGATAAGGGGTTGTCAATCCCTTTACGGTCACTTACGAAAGTGAGATCTGATAGATATGATAGTATGATATTTTGGTATTTTTGGATATAAGAACAGAAAGTAAATAACGCAAAGTAAAGTAGATTGGAAGATTAATATGTTGAGAATAGACCCGGGGGCCATAGGTTTCACTAGTGGCTTCTCTCATGATAGCAGAATTCTACGGTGGGTGAACAAATTACTGTCGAGCAATTGATAGAAAAGTGCATAGTTATGAGAATATCTAGGCATGATCATTATATATAGGCATCACGTCCGCGACAAGTAGACCGAAACGATTTTGCATCTACTACTATTACTCCACACATCGACCGCTATCCAGCATGCATCTAGAGTATTAAGTTCATAAGAACACAGTAATGCTTTAAGCAAGATGACATGATGTAGAGGGATAAACTCAAGCAATATGATATAAACCCCATCTTTTTATCCTCGATGGCAACAATACAATACGTGCCTTGTTGCCCCTGCTGTCACTGGGAAAGGACACCGCAAGATTGAACCCAAAGCCAAGCACTTCTCCCATTGCAAGAACTATAGATCTAGTAGGCCAAACCAAACCAATAATTCGAAGAGACTTGCAAGGATATTATAATCAGACATAAAAGATTTCAGAAAAGAATCAAATATTTCTCGTAGATAATCTTGATCATAAACCTACAATTCATCGGATCTCGACAAACACACCGCAAAAAGATTACATCGAATAGATCTCCTCGAAGACTGAGGAGAACTTGGTATTGAGATCCAAAAAGAGAGAGGAAGCCATCTAGCTAATAACTATGGACCCGAAGGTCTGTGGTAAACTACTCACAACTCATGGGTGAGGCTATGGTGTTTATGTAGAAGCACTCCGTGTTAGATCCCCCCTCAGGCAAAGCTCCGGAACAGGCCCCAAGATGGGATCTCACGGGAACAGAAGGTTGTGGCGGTGGAATTAGGGTTTTCTCTATTGCCTCGATGTTTTTAGGGTACATGGATATATATATATATATATATATATATATATATATATATATATATATATATGAGGAAGGAGGGCATCGGGGGAGCCAAAGGGGGCCCACAAGGGTGGGGGCGTGCCCTGTAGGAGGGGGCGCGCCATGGACCCTTGTGGCCGCCTCCTTCATTCCCTCGCGTGTACTCCAAGTCTTCTGTGTTGATATCGTTCCAAAAATAACTCTCGCGAAGGTTTCATTCCGTTTGGACTCCGTTTGATATTCCTTTTCTGCGAAACCTTGAAATAGGCAAAAAAAACAGCAATCTACACTGGGCCTTGGGTTAGTAGGTTAGTCCCAAAAATAATATAAAAGTGTATAATAAAGCCCATCAAACATCCAAAACAGAATATATAATAGCATGGAACAATCAAAAACTATAGATATGTTGGAGACGTATCAGGGCCCCGTCATCTTGGTCCATTAACATGCCTAAATGTAAACTGGCCCACTAGTAGATTCGGGCCTTTAATAGGCCGAGTAAACCGCCAGCCCTATTTTCCCAAGAAAACTCAATAGGCCTTTAGGAGGCTGAAAAGTAGGTTGGGCCTGAAACATGCCGAACGGCTCACGGGCCGGCACCAGGCCAAAATAGACCCCGGCCCATGAATGTGCCAATCAAATCACGGGCTTATAACAGGCCAAAATTGTCTCGGTCCTTGTTTGGCCCAATCAGAGTATCTGCTGCGAGCAGGCCGGATGCAAACCGGACCGTAGTTGGGCCCAACTATATGACGGGCTTTTAACAGGCCGGAATTAATATATGGCCGAAATGTTAAACGGGCCCTTAATAGGCCGAAACTAATATCAGGCCGAATTACTAAATGGGCCTTTAGCAAGTGGGCCCAAAAGCATAGCGTCCAGTTGACGGGTCGAATCTGATATGGGCCATAATTTAGCCCAAAGCTTCTTAAAGGGCCGGACCTAATCTAGGCCGTAATTTGTCCCAGAACGTGGTAGGCTTTTAACGGGCCGGATCTCATATGGGACATTATTAGGCCCGGAACGTGGCAGGCCATTAATGGACCGGATCAAATATGGGCGAGCATTTGGCCCAAAATATGGCAACCAGTTAATGGGCCGACCTACTAGGGTCCTCAAAATCTTGTGGGCCTACAGCTAGGCCGGCCCATTAATGTATGCGAAATCTCGTGGGCCTTTAGCTGGGCCGGCCCATTATGGTCCACATAAATTTTGTGGGCCTTCACCTGGGCCGGCCAATTATGGCCCGCAAAAATCTTGGGGGCCTTTACCTGGGTCGGCCCATTATGGCCCGCAAAATCTTGTGGGCCTTTAGCTGGGCCGGCCCATTATGGTCCGCAAAATCTTGTGGGCCTTTAGTTGGGCCGGCCCATTATGGTCCGCAAAATCTTGCGGGCCTTTAGTTGGGCCGCTCCATTTAAACTTTATGGGCCACTTTTGGGCCGGTCCACGTGTCAACATATCATAGGCGCATCTCGCCCATTGGATGAGTGACACATGTGCCAACGCAGAGCTGACACGTGTTTCCGTCAGTCAATCAGAATTTTACACGTGGAAAATCCACATTGGTCCGGGATGTTAACGGGTTATCAGATCCTAAACCGGACCCGATAGTATAACGGTGTTCCGTTACGGTGGATGCCACGTGTCGGTCACCCTTGACGAAAGCACTTCTGTGACGCGCGATTTATCGTCATGGAAGTGGACACTTCCGTGATGATAATTTTGGTAATGTCATGGAACACTTCTACGACAACACAGGTATGACTATCTTGATTCTGTCATAAAATTGTCATGGATGTACATGCATGACAGAAAACGTGACCTACTATGACAAACACGTATCATCACGAAACTATATTTTTTTGTAGTGATACCTGCTTTCAGAAGTTTTAATATTTCCGTTCTTACCACTTCTTTTATCTTCGGGTTTAACCGAAGTTGATGATCGACAACTGGTTTAGCATCAGGTTCCATATTTATCTTATGCTGACATAGGGTGGGACTAATGCCCTTTAAATCATCAAGAGTATATCCAATAGCAGCTCGGTGCTTCCTTAGAACTTTCAATAATCTTTCTTCTTCATGTTCTAAAAGGTTAGCACTAATAATAACAGGATATATCTTCTTTTCATCAAGATAAGCATATTTCAAAGTGTGAGGCAATTGTTTTAATTTAAACACAGGATCACCTTTAGGTGGAGGAGGACCTCCTAAAGTTTCAATAGGTAGATTGTATTTAAGCAAAGGACGTTTCTCAAAGAAAATATCATCTATTTAATTTCTTTCATGCATATGTAAATCATTCTCATGGTCTAGCAAAAATTGTTCCAAAGGATTAGTAGGAGGCACAACAATAGAAGCAAGACCAATAATTTCATCTTTACTAGGTAATTCTTTTTCATAAAGCTTTCTATTAAACTTGGACAAATTAAATTCATGAGACTCATTACCAAAACTAACACCGACAGTTTGTTTCTGACAATCTATTTTAGCATTAACTATGTTCAAGAAGGGTCTACCAAAGATAATGGGACATAAGTCATCTTGTGGGGAACCCAGAACAACAAAATCAGTAGGGTATTTTATTTACCCACACAAGACTTCAACATCTCTAACAATCCCAATTGGTGAGATAGTGTCTCTATTAGTCGGTTTAATAGTGACATCAATGTCTTCTATTTCTGCAGGTGCTATGTCATTCATAATTTCTTGGTATAAAGAGTTGGGAATAGCACTCACACTAGCACCTGTATGACATAAACCATGATAGCAATGATCTCCTATTTTGAACGAGACAACGGGCATGCCAACAACAGGTCTATGTTTATCCTTTTTATCAGGTTTGGCGATTCTAGCAACCTCTTCATTAAAGCGAATAACATGCCCATCTATATTTCTTCCAAGAGATCCTTGACCATAGCAATATTAGGCTCTACTTTAATTTCTTCATCGGGTTTGGGTGTTCTAATATAGCTTTTGTTAACCACAGTTGAAACTTTAGCATGTCCCTTTATCCTAACAAGGAAAGGTGGTTTTTCAATGTAAGCACTAGGAACAACTGGATCAACATTTTAAAGTATAGTTTCTTCTTTAACTGGTACCAGTTCTTTAATTTCTTCTTTAACGGGTGGGTGGTATTTAAACCACTTATCCTTAGGGAGATCAACATGAGTAGCAAAAGATTCACAAAAGGAGGCTACTATCTCAGAGTCAGGTCCATATTTAGTGCTAAACTTTGAAAAGGCATCGGTATTCATAAAAGATTTAACACAATCATACTTAAGCTTAATACCCGACTCTTTACCTTCGTCGAGTTCCCAATCTTCAGAGCTGCGTTTAATTCTTTCTAAAAGATCCCACCGGAATTCAATAGTTTTCTTCATAAAGGAACCAGCACAAGAAGTATCAAGCATGGATCGATCATTATGAGGAAGCCGAGCATAAAAATTCTGAATAATAATTTCTCTTGAAAGGTCATGATTGGGGCATGAATATAACATTGACTTAAGCCTCCCCAAGCTTGAGCGATACTTTCTCCTTCACAAGGCCACAAATTATATATGTAGTTACAATCACGATGAACTAGATGCATAGGATATTTTTTTGGTGAAACTCCATTTTCAATCGGTTCCAGTTCCAAGATCCAAGATCATCGCATAGCCTATACCATGCTAATGCTTTTTCCTTCAAAGATAAAGGAAAAACCTTCTTCATAACTTGATCTCTAGGTAGACCTGCAAGCTTAAACAATCCACAAATTTGTTCCACATATATCAAGTGCATATCAGGATGTTCGGTTCCATCTCCTGCATAAGGATTAGCTAGCAATTGTTCTATCATACCCGAAGGGATTTCATATAAAATATTTTTAGTAGGTGCAGCGGATTGAGGGGTAGCTAATTGTGGTTCCGTTCGAGGTGAAGATAGCCCGAACAAACCCCTCAAAGGATTTTTCTCCATAGTAACAAGTAACAATAAATTTCAGCACACTATATGAATGTTTCCTTACCAATTTCCACTTACTAGAAGCGCTTCACTCCCCGACAACGGTGACAGAAAATTGCCTTGATGACCCACAAGTATAGGGGATCAATTGTAGCTCTTTTCGATAAGTAAGAGTGTCGAACCCAACGAGGAGCAGAAGGAAATGACAAGTGTTTCTCAGTAAGGTAATGTCTGCAAGTGCTGAAATTGTAAGTAGCAGGGTAGTTTGATAGCAAGATAATTTTGTAACGAGCAAGTAACGATAGTAGTAGCAAATGTGCAGCAAGATAGGCCAATCCTTTTGTGGCAAAGGACAGGCCAAGACGGTCACTTATAATAAGCAAAGTGTTCTTGAGGGTACACGGGAATTTTATCTAGTCACTTTCATCATGTTGGTTCAATTTGTGTTCGCTACTTTGATAATTTGACATGTGGGTGGATCGATGCTTAGGTGTTGTTCTTACTTGAAAAAACCTCCTATTTATGATTAACCCTCCCGCAAGCATCCAGAACTACGAGAAAAATATTAAGAATAAATTCTAACCATAGCATTAAACTTTTGGATCAAATCAGTCCCTTACGGAATAGTGCATAAACTGGGATTTAAGCTTCTGTCACCCTCGCAACCCACCATCTAATTACTACTCCACAATGCATTCCCTTAGGCCCAAATATGGTGAAGTGTCATGTAGTCGACGTTCATATGACACCACTAAGGGAATCACAACATACATACTATCAAAATAGCAAACACATATCAAGTTCACATGATTACTTGCAACATGATTTCTCCCGTGACCTCAAGAACAAAGGAAACTACTCACAAGTGATGAACATGCTCAAGATCAGAGAGGTAATATATAGCATAATGAATCTGAACATATAATCTTCCACCAAATAAACCATCTAGTAATCAACTACAAGATGTAATCAACACTAATAGTCACCCACAAGCAACAATCTATATTTCCGGTAACAAGATTGATCACAAGAGATGAACTAGGGTTTGAGATGAGATGGTGCTGGTGAAGATGTTGATGAAGATAGCCCTCCCCAAGATGAGAGAGTTGTTGGTGATGATGATGACGATGATTTCCCCCTCTGGGAGGGAAGTTCGCCCGGTGGAATCGCTCCGCCGGAGGGCAAAAGTGCTCTTGCCCAAGTTCTGCCTCGAGATGGCGGCGTTCCGTCCCGAAAGTCTTCTCCTTATTTTTTCTAGGTCAGATAGGCTTATATACTAGAAGATAGTCAACTGAAGTGGGCCTGTATGAGCACAACCCACCAGGGCGCGCCTGGGGGCCCTGGCGCGCCCAGGTGGGTTGTGCCCACCTGGTGGGCCTCCTTTGGTGGTTATCAGCTCCAATATTTCTTATATATTCCATAAAAAATCTCTGTGGAGTTTCAGGTTGTTTGGAGTTGTGTAGAATAGATGGCCTAACGTAGCTTTTCCAGGTCCAGATTTCCAGCTGCCGAAATTCTCCTCTTGGTGTATACCTTGCAAAATATGAGAGAAAAAACATTAGAATTACTTCAAAAAATATTATTATACATAATAGCAACATATAACAGTAAGAAAACATGATGCAAAATGGATGTATCATGCATCCCTTCTGTAACTGGAGGAAGAGCACAGGTGCATGGTCTCTCACTTCCGACACATCTTATCTCCTCACCTATTTATTATCGAGTTGCGGACGTCGAAACTGAGCTCGGGCGTGACCTCAATGCCAAGATGGGCTTGGATGTTGCGCCACTGCACAGTGCTTGACAGAACCGTCGCATGCCCATAGTGCGTCGCTAGCTCTCGCATGGGCTTCGCACCGCCGACCACCACCAACCGTGTGCATCGGCTTAATCTGCCACTGGCTACCTACCGCTTTGCACCGGCACCACCAAGAATCTTGCCGCCGCCTGCCGCCAGCCACCCACCCTACAACCCTTAATACTTCCTCCTTTTCCGCCGGCCTGGAGCACGGCGAGACGGTCGACATGGTGCGATGTGGGAGAGCAATAAGAGATCGACCTGGAGCACAGCGAGCCGTTCAAGGGGATTTTACGTGAACACACAGGAGAATCCAGGTCTACAGCCAATTGCGTCAAAGGGTTGCTCAGCAGTGGCGGAGCTACAGTCAACAACTTGGGCGGGCCAAGCTGAATGAGAGCACATGTTTCTTTCTCTCACAACCCATTTCCCCCCTTTGGCCCATTGTTTTGAAACAAAACTGGGCGGGCCATGGCACAGTTTTGCTTCAACTAAGCTCCGCCAGTGTTGCTCAGCATGGGAGGTGGTGTCCTTGCCGCTCGGATAGAACATGTCGTCGCCGTCCGACGAGCAGGCAAGGAACATGCGTTCATAGTCATTGCTCGGTCGTACGTGTCTCTCTGGCTTAATGATGCGAAGATGGACAATATGGAAGCCCGTCCATTTACTACAACGATCTCACCAGGAATCGGTTGTTCGATGTCATGTGGGCGCAGTTCCGCAGTAACTTGCCATGACAGTCCACGCCAAGAGACTCAAGCACCCTGCAGAGCGCGTGGCAGAACATCGGCTTTGTCGTCGGAACCGTATACCTCAGCCCGCCAGCATCGTTGGATGCTTTGGAGATCATGTTCATTTGTTTCATAGGTGTTGCTGCTGCTGCTGCTAGAAGGCATTGCCAATTACGGATCATGTTGGGAGCCACTGCTACGACATGGACTCTGCCTTTTGCGTGAAGTTGCGGAGCAACTTGCAAAACTGGAATGAATACACGGGTACATTTTTCTTTATAGGCTTACGACGATCAAATACCAAAATCTTAAATTAAGAATTTGTTGGTGGTTATTCGTTCTAAATTTATTGGCACGTTACATTGTTCCACAAGCTAATGTTTTGTTTTTTTAGAAAAGGAGGATGACCCCCGGCCTCTGCATCGGGGAGATGCATACGGCCACTTTATTGATTATTCTCAGGACCTTACAAAGTATTACAACAATGAGCCTGAATCCACCATCTTGGCAACACAAACCGCTACTCCTATCTAAAATGATGAAGGGGTGCTAGCTGGGCCACTACCCAAACCACTCACCTAAGCCTAACATCAAAAGCCGGAAACCGAAACATATTCGGAAGCTCCAGCCGAGCCACATACCGGGTCTGGGGCACATATTCAGCTAATGTTTTGTTAGCGTCCAACTCGGTCTAGACCGCACTCACTTATGTTCTGGACGTTTATGCGCAAATGGGTCAGCATTTAGCGGAGAGCCCACTCCATCCCAAAAGTCCGGATTGAAGTGAGGAAGGAATCTCTGCCTTATAAACTGGTTGTGGCCTCCTTCCATAAATGAGGTGGGACTAAACCGAGATAGCCTCACCGGCATATAACATCCCTAACATCCCATCCCCCTTAAAAGCCCCTCGGGAAGACATGGTGATGCTGGCTCTGATACCAGATGTTAGCGTCCAACTCGGTCTAGATCACACTCACTTATGTTCATTTATGCGCACACGGACCAGCATTCAGCGGAGAGCCCACTTCATCCCAAAAGCCCGGACTGAAGTGAGGAAGGAATCTCTTCCTCGGGAAGGCATGGTGATGCTGGCTCTGATACCAGATGTTAGCGTCCAACTCGGTCTAGATCACACTCACTTATGTTCATTTATGCGCACACGGATCAGCATTCAGCGGAGAGCCCACTTCATCCCAAAAGCCCGGACTGAAGTGAGGAAGGAATCTCTTCCTTATAAACTAGTTGTGGCTTTCTCCCATAAATGAGGTGGGACTATACCAAGCCAGCCTCACCGGCCTACATCAACCCTAACATGTTTGGTATGACAAAACTATAGGGAACGGCACATCCTCATATTACAAAGACATAATTTCATCACTCTGTTGTCCATTATGATTATGCTTTCTTGCAGCAAGACTTACTCCATGGTCCATACAGTGATAGTCCATACACAGCCTAATAGTATTTCCTTGATATTTTGTTTTCATTCGTTTTCAACTCCCTGGTTGTTTATACATAATTATAGGTATAGTAGAAGTCATCGGTGACAACTTCCTGCTGCACCTGCTTCTTACCACGGGCACATGCATGCAACCCGATCAAGGTTGTGGCAAAAGCCATCTACGCATGTGTTTTTCCAATCCATATCACTGAAAAGCAATGGTAGTAGTTGTCTCTCTACATCTCAATCAAATTGTACGCTTTCAACTTTCTCAAGCATTCAACCAAAGTGGGATCAATATGTCAACTAGCATAACTGCTTGCTTTCATTTAGCAAGGTATGAACACATCTATGCGTCTTGCTGGTCTCCTTGGAGATTCCTTATTTAGTTGTGAACTATTTTTAGCAGTTGTCTAAAAATATCATTTGTTATCACTAATGAGATCGGTAGAATTTGGTTATCTAACAGTAGTATTTATTTTATTTATCTTTCCTAAGGTGTTGATTTGATTAAAAAAATTGTGCGATTCATCATAAAGGAAAGGCTATGGGTTGTTGTCGCTCATTGTTGTGAACTATTTTAGCGGTAGTCTAAAAATACCATCCGTGGTCACTAATGAGATCAAGGGAACTTGGTTATCTAATAATAGTATTTTTTTTTTCAAACTCGCACGCTAGAATTAGTAGCTTCATTTGTTTCCGTTTGTGCACCTGCTAGCAATAATATTTTTTAAGCAATATTAAAGAGCTGGTCCATTGCTGAAAACTAATTTCATTTTCTCACTGTGTATGTAATTTTGCACTATTTATGGAATGAAAACTTCAACCCTGTGTTGCGTGAACCTTCATCTTGCAAAATTAAATCACCTCTCCAAGATCTGCCTCTAACAAATACTCATGTTTATCAAATCATCTTTAGTAATCATGTATATGAGAATCGTCTTCAGTGCTATATGGCATATGACTAATCTTCAAAGTACACATATTGCAAATCCCGTCTTTTTTAGTGCGTGTACTTAACTGCAATGCCAATTTGTTGTGAACATCCCAAAATAGATAAGTGTTCCATTAGTAAAAACAACAACTTGCTAATGGTTACTAAAACCAATCCGTTTAATATTTAGAAGCTCGCGCAACATGTCCACGGCAACGCGCGGGGTATCCATCTAGTACTATTAAAAGAATAACATCATAACTTTTAAAGTAAATATAGAAAATATGCGAGCACTCGTGCCAAGTCCATGACTTAAATCCGGGTGGGCTGGTTCCACCACAAGGAAACCAACCATTTAAGGTATGCCGACTTTGCCTGCGATGTAAAACTCCAATACTCAAAATTCGGGTGGGCTGGTTCCACCACAAGGAAACTAACCATTTAAGGTATGCCTACTTTGCCTGCGACGTAAAACTCCGACACTCAAAATCCCGGTGGGCTGGTTCCACCACATTTGTTTATCCAAAATATTTTATTTCTTAAAACGTGTGTCCAAATTTCGAACCATTTTCATTGTTGAATTTCTCGGGTTGAGATCTTCGAAACTAGATCCATGTTTATAGGTTCTGATAAACTTTTTCTCACGAAAAAAATGGATGAAAAAACCCAAGCCGTAAGCCGATTTTCCCCATTTTTTTCATTTTCGAAGAGGCACAACTGTGCCTTTCGTGAAAGCAATTCTGTGTCTCCACAAGAAGTAAATTTGTTCCTCTCGCAAAATAAAAAGACATGTTTTTTAGAGGCACAAGCAAAAGAAAAAAAAGAAAACTCATGGAAGCAAAATTGTGCCTCCACGAGAAGTAAATCTGTGCCCCCACGGCAGCATAAAACGTGGTTTTTTCTTTTTGTATATCTCACAAAAACAATTCCGTGCCTCCACGAAAACTAAATTTGTGTCTTTCGCGAAAGAAAAAAAACATGGTTTTTCGTGTATTTACATTTCAATTTTTTTGGGTCCAAAACGTAGGAAAACAGGGCGAAAAATGGAAAGCTGAAAAATAATCATCTAAAACCAGAAAAAAAGTAAAATAAATAATGATGAAAAAAAACCCCGAGGGAGCGCCCAACACAAGACAGGTGGCGGCGGCTGAGGCGCATTCTCCGCCCACCAAAAGTGACCCTTGAGGGGCTCCCGCAAGGGGTACCCCTCAGTTAGTTGCTCTTGTTTTTAAGGCTTTTAGGTTTAGACAAGTAACATGTTGTTAGCAAAGTGTGTCCCATAGTAGTATTTTTTTTCTCTCAAAATAATAGTAGTATTTTTTCTTCTTACTATTGGTCTTTGCTGCAAAATCACAGGCCCACACAGTTTCAAGAAAAAGAAGAAAATAAGTCACAAGGCCCACATGTGCCTTGGTCAAAGCCGCGACCGCGATCGAGAGACGCCCAACCCTCAAGAACCCGCACCATCTAAAAAAAAAAGCCCGCACCACCTCTCCTCCGCCCCGCCGCCGCCGCCACCGCCACCGTCACCGCCGGCAACCACCGGATCCGGAGAAGAAAGAGGCAGCGCCCGGCGAAGCGAAAGCGGAGGAAGAGATGGTGGGCGCTCCGTCCTCGCCGGTGGTGAACGTGTACCCGCTCGCCAACTACACCTTCGGCACCAAGGAGGCCAAGATGGAGAAGGACACCTCCGTCGCCGACCGCCTGGCTCGCATGAAGGTCAAGTGAGTGCGCCTCCCGGCCGTTCCCCTGCCCCCGCCTCCTTGATCCAGACATGCCACATGCCCCTGGCCCTCTTCCTCGTTCTCCCGGAAACCCTAAACCCTAGAGCTCACATCATTTGCGTTTTTTGCTGGGTCGAAGGCCTCCCTCGTCAGCACCACTTTCTTGCATATTCTAGGCAGAATTTGAGAATGCCTTATTATGGCCCTTATTTAGGTACTGTCGAAGTTGCGCTATGACTGTTCATGAAGCCTGCTGTTTTCTGCATCTGTATGTCAGTACATGGAATTTCGTTAGTGGAATGGCTTTAAACTTAGGGTGTTGACTTTAAGTAATGCCGAGCAATCTAGTTTAAGTAATACCTTTGCTTCAGGGCTTTCTTGCTTTGTGCCTCTATGTAGTGCATGTACTGGATGTGTGTTGTAAGCGAACTCCAATAACAATCACCAGATCTTACTGGCAGCTCTAGCTTTTGAGCATAGTGTTTGGCAGATCCCTTTCTTTTAAGGAAGTAACTGGTAATTATTATGGAGCATTGTACAATTTGTTGGAATACTAGCCTGGAATGTCAAGCTAATAGGTAGCATAATTCATAAAGGGAGCCCATATAGATCTTTTTGCTGTTTCTTCGATCGGTTGCTAGATTTATGTACATTCTAGGTTGTCTCCTAAGTATCCCCTCAACACTTGGCTACTCTGCTAAAGTGCTAAGTATGTTGTGTAACCTTATTATGTCGAATGTATCATCAGTTAACCTACTAATTACTTGTGCAAATGACAGCTACATGAAAGAAGGAATGCGAACAAGTGTTGAAGCAATCCTATTGGTATGTTTGTATTCATCCATCTCATAGTTCCTGTTATTTACATTCTTGTGCCTGAAATATCCAGTTGTCAGCAAAATTCCTGCAGTTACAGTGGGCTATGGCTGTAGTAATTTGTCAAATAAATTGAAATATTCACTTGGATTGTCTTATATAGGTGCAAGAGCACAACCACCCCCACATATTGTTGTTGCAAATTGGAAACACATTTTGCAAACTTCCTGGTGGACGGTTGAAGCCTGGAGAAAGTGGTGAGTTTTTGGTTGCTCAACTTTTCTATCATATCTTTCTTATTTGGTACCATCACGAGTCTTTGGCTGTTCACTCATGTGACTGGAATCCTGCAGAAATTGAGGGCCTGAAAAGGAAGCTGTGCAGCAAGCTTGCAGTTAACTCGCCTTCCTTTCCACCTAATTGGCAGGTAATGAACCAAGAGGAATTCAGTTTTATTTTTGTTAATGGTGAATGACCAAATCTCAATACTTATATTTTTGGGCCTTCAAGTTGTATCTGGTCACTTTGTACCTTGCTGGATCATAGTTAACGCAGTAGTACAGAGGGTTATCTGCATCTAGAAGAAAGAAAAACTGAACTTCCATTTCAGTGCCCCATAACCTGTTCACTTAACATGGTTGTTATAGTCATTCCTCATTTAAGTCATGCAATAATACATTATATAGCTCCTTATGGGCTATATTGCGGCTGCACCTAAATTGGAACATTACCATGTGTGTTACTTACAGAAAATCATTAACACAGTTTCCAGTGTTAACTGCGTACTGTCATACTGCTGCATGTTATCTTCTTTGCGTCTACACGTTTGTACAACAAGGTTTTAACTTTTGTGTGGATGTCTCTGTAATGGTTTTGATGTATTTACCAAAATATGAAGCATGTTGAATCAGGGTGAACTTTCCTGTCCTAGCTTCTGCTTACCGTAATTTTAGGCTCCGGTTTTGTCCATGCTGACTTTGTTGTGGTGAGATGCATGTAAATGATAGATCTGTGAACTGTATCCATTCAGATAAAGTTCGAATATGCTTGTTACTTTCAGGTTGGAGAGTGTGTTGCTGAATGGTGGAGGCCAAACTTTGAAACCGTGATGTATCCTTACTGCCCTCCACATATAACAAAGGCCAAGGTACACTCTTGAGTTTATCTTGTAACCATCTATTATTAGGATTTGGGATTCAGGAATGGAAATGACCAATTTGATGAACAGGAGTGCAAGAAGCTTTTCATTGTTCACCTAACTGAAAGGGAGTATTTTGCTGTTCCAAGGAACTTGAAGCTGCTTGCTGTTCCACTGTTTGAACTGTATGACAATGTTCAGGTAGGCAGCACTCCTCTTATGGTGAAAGTTAACTTTTAATGCAGTTTGGAAACACTATACCCATCCCTCAACTATATGCCTTCAGACTGTGTTTGGTTGGGAACAAAGTAGGATGGAATGGTTAAATCTAGGTGTTTGGAGCGAAAAATACGATCATTCCAGATTTTGTTTTGTTGAGGGAATTTCATTATTGAATGGGATGATTCCATTCTGTGGTTTGTTGGAGGGGCGCATGGAATGAATATAGTTTGAGTCCCTTCTTGATATGAAGGGTAATGTTTTCTCTTGCATACGTGTAAATTTCACCAATAGCTCATTTGAATTTTCAGCAGCATTTCATTTGTATTTTCAGCACAAACAATTAATAATAGGCATGCACACGCATGACAAATATAGACATCAGACATAACACACATTGTGACGAAAGTTTAAAAGTATGAAGCACCGATTTATGCTGTACCAATAACCGTTCTATACAATAGTCCATGCAACCATATGAAGTCCATACGTAAGGCTTCACAAAAGCTAGTCATCCGAAGTTCTTCATGACATACCTAGTCACCCAAACCAACTAGTTAGACAAATTAAAGAAATAATTGTAATGTACATGCACGTTTGAATAATGTACTGTTTTCAACATATAGAACTGTAAAATATAATCTCACGGAGGTGAGCAATGTAACAACGATTAACTCTGGAATGTGCCTCCAAATCCAAAGATAGCTGAACAATTAACTAGCTAGGATTTCGTTTTTGCATGCATAACTTGAGCTTCATTTGATTGGCCATTTCAACGCTATTCCCTTGCTCTTCAGAAGCCCACCTCTGCTCCTTCCTCTGCTCGCGGTTCTGGTCACCTCCTAGGAGTCCTAGCAGATACCCAGCCCCACCAGCTGGTACACCCAGTATCTTGCCCACAGCAGCTCCAACCCAGCAGCTGCCCAGCACTCCAAAAGGAGTGCTGGCCCACTGCTTCTACACCACCCAGCAACGATTGCTGTCTCGCCTCCCATTTACAGTGTGAGATAGAGACCACGTGACGTGAGGAACGAATGCAGCAAGGAATTGGTCGTTTAGACCGATTTTGCGTTATCAACATGTTGTGAATCTGGGCGAACATTCCTGTTTGAGGGACCATCTTATTTTCTTTCTGATTTGGTGAGGGCTCACAACCAAACACCAGGATGGTACCAATATCTGGAACCATTCCATTACATACCTCCAACCAAGCACACACTAAAAAAGGGGGCCCACTGATAATACTTTTTTCTTCACAAAGTTGTATCCCACTACAAGCAATTTTGTTTTGCTTCACTATTTTGTTCTACTTTCCATCAATATTTGACTGAGAAAGTACATTGTCCTGTCTAGTTAAAAACCTGCAATGCAAGTCATTTTTGGTGCTGTCAATACTGGCTTAGTTGTTACATATCCATGTGGATCTTTACTCTGTAGCCAGGTGATGGGAATAGGATCCTAGCTTTGCTGTTACATATCCATATAGATCTTTACTCTGTAGCCAGGTGATAGGAATAGGATCCTTGAAACCTGCAGTTTTTAGTAGATTCATATATAACACAACCAAGTAAAACCGGACACGACCGTGCATGTTTCCATGTGCAGTTTAAATTCTGTAATTGCATGATCCTTCCTATGAAATAGTCTATGATGATGTGACCCAAAGCCTGAAATTTTGTTCTGTATGTATGTGGATGCAGCGGTATGGACCAGTGATTTCCACCATCCCGCAGCAGCTGTCCAGGTTCCAGTTCAACATGGTGAGCTCGTGATCAAGGGTGATGATGAGATGTGAAGATTAGTCCGGTAAGATGTATTGAGATGGATCTTGGATGAAGCACCAAACTAGATGCTGATCAACTTAGCATGACTCCTTATTTGGTCACCAATTTTCATAAACTAGATGCCCATTCCGACTGCCTTTTATTTGGCGATGCGTGCTGTTAACGAAGCTCAGGCTGGTTAGATACGTGGTGTATTATTATTTGGATGTTACAAGTATAATTGGTTGTTCCTCCGGTGCGGTGCGCTTATCTGTTCCTGTGTACGTATGTACGTAGCGATGTATGCCTGTACGGTTGCTATGGTATGCTGTAGTACTAGTGACTACGGTGCATGGGTTCGTCGTCACTGATGCTATGCATTTTATACAGTTGCTGGCTTGTCTATGTCTGTATTATCACTATATACTTTTATTTTTCTCCTTTTGTTCTCATATACCATAACGCCAGATCACATAGATTGAGTGACACCAGCTGGTTACTTGGTGCAAATCCGGCCCTGGAGCATCTATAGCCGGACTTGCAAAACCGTCCTCCCTAAATGTCCATGGGCGTGACCCTGGACAGTGTTGCAAGGCTCCTCATGTCCTGCCAAACAGCCACACTTCTCATATCAAAATCCTTAAATCCATGCATATCTATCATGCACATAAGTATCACATGTAAATAACATTTATTCATGGTGAAATACATAGTTTAAACATAGAATTTATTGTAATTGCATAATTCAAACAGTAAGCTCTTTGATTTTTATTGTGGCTCCACAAGATTATTGGGTAGTTGCATATGCATTTGTTGTTATCGAAGATTCTCGTGCATTTGCAGAAAATCTGAAGTCCTCAATAATTATATTGTGCAACATGACACACCGTGTCATTACTATCACAAAGTCTTTGATTCTCACATCACTGCAACTCCATGGACAATTCCCCAATGAGTTTGGAGCGGTCCAAATGCCCTCTTCACATCCTTCCTAGTTCTTCTTGTACCGTTGTAAAGTGGCTTTGTTTGTTGCCATGAGGATCGGATATAGTCTTCACAAACGCTGCCCACCGCATCGAGGATAGATATTAGCGGCAAGGTAGTACCCCATATTGTAGCCGTGCCCATTGACTGTGTATTTGCACGACAGCGCTTCCCCATTACAAAGTCTAAAGCACGGGAGATGGCTGCAGCACACTAATGTTGTTATGAGAACCAGACATGTCAAATCCACAAGTCCCTTTGACGTCACTGCTTAAGTATGATGTTGATCTTATTGGCGTGACCTTGGTGCATCCCGCACAAACCTTTGGGACAATTCTTTCATTGTCAACGCGTGCAATCAATTAAATCGAGCATACATGAGAAACCTCTTGCCCATAACACCCAATCAACAGATTTATTTCCATTAATCTATGCTACATGAAACCTGGCATAGCCCATTATAATCTGCAGAGCATGGTTGGTGGGAGCGACATGGCTAATTTAGAGGATTTGTCTCCTTTTCCACCACTTCCAACCTTTCAATGGAGTATATGGCAGCAACTCGGCTAGCGCTCATGGGCGTCTTGGTGGCGTCGTGCTCGTCGATCATGGCGCAGATAGAGGCGACCCGGTAGGCAATGGTGGGGTTCTTTACCCAGCTCGGACAAGTCAGTCAGCGCCGTCTGAATTACGTTCGCATATCTACTTGCTCATCTTGAAGAGATCGCTCAACGGCGCACGCTCTTCATCCTCCGACGAACCACCCCTCGCCATCGCCGTCGCCGCATCCTCGGCCGACCCGAGGCCAGCCCGAACGCCACACCCGCCGAGCAGCGCCCTCCAGACCCTCTGGTCCGGCCGACAAGGCATGGCGCGCACCACGCTCACCGCCCCGTCGACATCGCCGCCGCGGCAGAGCAGGTCGACGAGGCAGCCGTAGTGCTCCGGCGAGGGCCGGACGCCGTGTTCCCTCTGCATCGCGTCGAACGCCCTGCGCCCTTCGTCGACGAGCCCCCCGTGGCTGCACGCCAGCAGCACGCCCATGAAGGTGAAGCGGTCGGGCCGGAAGCCATGCCGCTTCATCAGGTCGAACAGCCCGAGCGCGTCGCCGGCCCGCCCGTGCACCGCCAGGCCCCTGATCATCACGTTCCAGGCGAACACGTCCTTGCCGCGCATCTTGAAGAAGATGACGAGCGCGGTGGCTACGTCGCCGCACATGGCGTACATCTCCACCAGCGCCGTCCCGACGGCGGCGTGGGCCAGCAGCGCCGGCGTCACCAGGTTGGCGTGCACCCACCGGCCCATCCGAAGCTTCCGGAGGTGTTCGCAGGCCGAGAGGAGCGACACGACGGTGAAGCTGTTGGGCGTGTGGCCTTCCAGCAGCAGCCATGGGAAGAGGTGGAGCGCCTGCGAGAACCTGCCGTGCCGGGTGTAGCTCGAGAGCACGCAGTTCCAGGACACCAGGTTCCTCTCCGGCATGAGGCTGAACAGGCTCCTCATGCCGGCGAAGTCGCCGACGACGGACAGTGCCCTCAGCATCGTCGTCCATGACACCACGTCCCTCTCCGGCATCTCCGCGAAGAGCTCCTTCGCCGCCGCGATGTCGCCCGACCTGACGTGCACGGCGAGCATCGTGTTCCACGACACGACGTCCCTGTCCGGCATCGCGTCGAAGACCTCCCGCGCGGAGCCGACGTCCCCGGCCTTGGCGTGCTCCGCCATCATGTGGTTCGACAGGCCCACGGACCTGACGCGCAATCCGTCGAACAACCTCCGCGCGTCGCCCAGCGAGCCGTCGCCGCCGGACACGTAGAACGCGAGCAGCGAGCTCCCGACGGCCGGCACGTGGTCGAGCCCCTCCTTCAGGACCCGGCCGTGAACACCCTCGCCGCACCGCCGCGCGCTGAGCCGCGCGCACGCGTCCAGGACGTACGGGTAGGTGAAGCCGTCGGCGGCGAGGCCCCGGCGCGGCATCTCGTCGAACAGCTCCAGCGCGCGCTCGTGGGGGCCGTGGTACGAGCGCCCGCGGATCATGGCGTTGTAGAGGGCGGCGTCGGGCGGCGCCCCCGACCGGAGGAACGAGGAGAAGAGCAGGTCGGCGTGGGCCATGTCGCCGAGGTCGGTGGCGCGGCGGACGAGGAGGGCGGGCAGGTCCGGGAGACGGTGGAGGGAGGAGGTGAGGAGGAGGCCATGGATCTGGTTGAGCTGCCGGCGGGTGCAGTTCTTGGCGACGGCCAGGAGGCTCATCGCCGCCGCCGACGCGACGAATTGACACGTAAAATGTGTTTTCTCCGAGTGATAGTGTAGTTTGCTTAGGCACGTTTAAAAAAAATCTAGATCTATTATAAAAGTTTAACGGAAGTCCAAAGTATCTCAATCATAATATAAATTACTCCTATATTGAGATTCCAATACCACAAACGACCACTATTGTCGCAAAGCCACCAATGCGCCGTTGTCGTTGCTCCCGTGTCAGAGCCGGCTTGACTTTGTCAATGGCAATCGTGAAGTTTTTGTTCACGTGCCGACCAACGCCATGGAACGTCATTGTTGAATTCAATATCTGAAGTAGCTAACACCAAATCTCATGACACAACGAGAAATCATAACTTTACTGTCTCAAGGAGACGTTAAAATCTGGACTGGAGCTTCGGAACCCAAAGTCAAGAAGGATCGGAACCCAAAAGACAAACTCAAGAAAGAAGCGTTGCCATCTATCCAAACATCGCATCTGCAAGGACTAAAAAGCTAAATGTAAACTTCTAACCGGACCGAAGCCATCGGGATTCTCCTTGTCAACACCAACCACCGGAATGGCCGGTAAAGGAAATACGAATTCATGGGCAATTTGTTAATTTGACATGGTATTCGAGGATGCCATTATAATTTTTTATTTTCCATGTGTTCTTTTTAAGACCTAGTATTTGAGGATCCTCGTCAATAGTTGTTTGGCCACATCTGAGTAGTTGGTGAAAACTTTTCCATCAAAGGTTTAGTGTGAAAAAATTGACCATTCCATAATATGTGTTCTCCAACTCGTAGTGTAAGTTTAAATATATGTATTTGTACTTGTGGATAATAATAATATAATATCAGACTTCTGCTAAAATATGTTAATCATGTATATATTTCTAAGAGAATGTTTATATGTTCTATGAAAATAAAGGCATGCGAGTAGCTTCTTAATAGGATAACCCATATAATGTAGAGCTGATTTTTGGAATCAAGGTACCTCGGAATCCACTTCGTAAAGCTTAGAAATAAATTATTTGTATTTTTAAGACAAACTTTCAATATATTCATCACCTATGATGGTAGTACAAAGGACACCAGAAGTTACAAAAAAAAAAACATAAAATCATAGACCACCTAGCGATGCCAACAATCACTGAAGCAAGCTGAAAAGGCACGCCGCCGTCATCGCCACCCCCTAATGAGATCCAGGCAAAACTTGTTTACTAGACAGTTGGGAAGTCGTCGTATTGAGACCCCATAGGACCAACACACCAAAACAACAACAGCCGCCGATGAAGAGAAATATAAACCAGAAGGATCAAATCTATAGACAATGAACGAAGATTGGATCCAAGGGGATCCACCAAAGACCAGCATTGGCTGAATTCCATGAGATGCGTCGGAGACACACATCTACACACCTTCCGGCGACGCTAAACGCGTCACCGGGACGGATGTTAGGCCAGGAAAATCTTATTTCATTTTCAGGGAGCCACCGCTGCCACGCCTACTTGAACATGTCATAAATCCTAACAAAACTCATGAAAATACCTAAAAACGAAGTAGGAATCCTCTTGGCAGTAAGGGTTGGGATCCACCACGTATCCATGGCCCTAAGGCCGCCGGAGATGAGGCGGATCAGCTCCGGCACCGAAGGGCGGTAGATGAAACCCTAGCCACTTGTTCACGTGGTTGCGAGATGAAAGGGTGTGAGCCGAAGGACCTAATTAAGTTAAATTTGTTGTAAGTTCTGAAAAATATGAAAAAAGACAGGCATGTATTTGTTAGAAACTTATGCATATAATTGTTGAAGAAATAATATGACCATTTCTGGGCTGGATGAAAATGAGAATGCTATAAGCCTTAGAACTTAATTGTAGCATTCCCATGTTCTCAAAGTGGTCATATTATTGTACGAAAATTTTCATGGGTGAGTTTCAACTCAACTCAGTATATATTGCGTGCTGTTTTTATAGAATTATTCAAAGTTTACAAATATTTTTAACTAAATTTTAGGAAATGGGTGCATTCATACTATTATTTTGTCATATGACGGCCTGTTTGAATTGCCTGATTAAATTATTAGTTTTCGTTTATACGAGGTCGGGCATTTCTCGAATTGTCAGCAAAAAGACGTTTGGTTACATAAAAGCTACACGAACCTTTCCATTAGCTTGTGATCAACGTGTGGAAACATCCTTGCAAAAAATGTCTATTACTCAATCTGTTGCGAGATAAAATAATATAATCACTAGTAGTGATTTAAAAGATCTTAGAAAAATCTTACTCCTTTCATCTCATAATGTAAGGCGTTTTACATTAGTGTGAAAAAACGTCGTACACTAGTGCGACAAATCTTTCTCCCTCCGTCACACTACACTAGTGTGAAAAAAAGTCTTACGTTATGGGACGGAGGGGGTAATTTACAAGGAAGCAATTTTATAGCACTGAGATTTCAATATTTCCATTAAAAACCTGTCTGAATCCAAAATCCCTGATGTAGACTGACAAATTAAAGGTAGAAATATACTGCTTGAGTGTTTGTGTGTACAAGGTAATTAAATCGTGCTAGTTGCACCGGTGAGTCACTCGGCTTGAATGGGCAGCAGTAGCATGTAAAAACAACATGAACGAAATTAGTGCAATTAATCGCCCACAACGACGACAAGTTTCTAGTCGAGCCCGCCGCCGTGGACACCGGCGGCCGGCGCGACCCGGCCAGCGCCGTCCGCGGCATCGACGCCATCGTCGCCCGGCCTGGGCTTGACGACGTCGACGAGGAAGTCGAAGAGGTCGGTGTCCCTGACGGCGGCGGCGACGTCCTCGGCGTGCACGGTCCGGCGCCGGCCCTCGAGCGTGGCGGCCCAGGCGGCCTGCGTCAGCTCGGCGACGAACAGCTCGCACGCCCTGGAGAACACCACGGGCGCCTCGCCCGAGATCATCCTGGCCCCGGCGCCGTCGCCGCCGCTGCCGTCCCCCGCCGACCGCTTCATGATCTTCTTGATCCGCGCCAGCGGCAGCGCGTGCGGCCCCGTCCTCGCCGTCGCCCCGCTTCTGGACACCCCCGAGTACGGCCTCGAAATCCTCATCCTCTCGATCGCCGGCGGTCCGGTGCTAGCTAGTTAATTAATCGCCTCGCCGCCGTGCAATAATGCTGCTAGGCTGCTAGCTAGCTAAGCTGTAACAAACGAACGGTGCAACCTCCAATCGACCGCGGCCATGGACGGGATCTTATATACGCATGCCGTTTGACCCGCGAACAAGGAAGGGGGCGCGTGGTCGTGGCGGCTGCTGTCCATGGCCGGCCCGCGACGGAGGTGGCCGTGGCCGGCAGTTTCGACAGCGATCGCGTAAACAAATCGAGGGAGACGGTGGTTGAGATCGCGATGGTGTACGAATGCGAGTAGAGAAATGCGGTGTAGCTTTCGTTGGACGCTGTTGCTTGCAGCCTTGTGCTTGCGTTGCGTGAGCGCACCTGTCGCTCGGACACCGAGAGTCAAGGAGGCGGAAACGATATTTGGAAGGCGTCCTTGTCGTGCACTCGTGCTACGTAGTACGTAAGCGCCGCTGTAAAGCGCAGTTTTAGCTGGTAGCGTATATATTCTGGTGGTAGTATTTAATTTGTATCATTGTATGACATATTCTGTTATTGGCAGTACAAGGTATACAAACAAATAAGTAGTACGTAGTACATTATATGTATGCAACATTGACGAAATATGGGCAAACAAACACGGTACCATGTGCCAGTTGGCACCATGGGGGGAGTTATACTGGGATTTAGGTGTACAAGTATAATCCCATTATTTTGGCAAACATCTTAAATACCATGTATAATTCACGTATACAGACCAATATACATCAATTAAATGAGGACATTTGCGTAAAGGTAGGAATTTTAGGGGGTTTGTACACCAATTATTTGGATGTTGGCTGCGCATTGTCGCCATAGTAGCTAGTGTGTGTCTACGGGCACAAAGTAGGGAACACACCACATCACCGCACATAAGCCTTGTTTATCATTCTTCGATAGTTTTAGTTTCCAGAACTTTTTCTCAGCAAAATTTTGCTATGTAGTTTATAAAATTAGGGAAGGGAGCGATTCTGCATTAGTTTTTAGAGTACAAAAATGAGGCCTACATATCTTTAACTTGGATACATAAGCAATTTTTGTAGAACTAGATGGATACAATATTTATTTTAGCACCGGTAGAACGATTTTTAATCAACAATGATGACATTTATTTATTCTTTAGAAACATTGAAAACATTCTCTAGAAAACATATATTTTTTGTCTAGAACACGTTGCAAGTTCATTTCCCTCCTGACTACTCGACATTGGCACAAATAGTAGACTTTGGGCTAGTTCTTTTCCTGGCTTTTCTGGGCTTCAAGAATAAGCTGCCCCCAACCCAGCTTATTCTAGAAGCCCAAGTTATTTTTTTCTTTTAAAAGCCTACTAGTGAAGTCTTAACTACTAGGCTTCTAAAAAAATAATCTGGTTTGAGTTTTTAGAATAAGCTGGATAGGGGGCAGCTTATTTCAGCTTATTCTATAAGCCATCAAAAGAACTGGCCCATGAAGATCAAGGTGGGCTCAATTATGGTTGCGATCTCTCCAATGCAAAATGTGCAAGCCAAAGCACAAGATGACCAGAGATAGTTGAATAAAGTGGCACATTATTTAGCTCAACTGGCCATCTAGAGTTCTAGACAGACGAGACTATGCGGTTTGGCATCTCGATTCACCCATGGGTATCTTGGTTGTCCTAGAATGTCCATGAATGTAATCCTTTTTATGTACTCCCTCCGTTCTGATTTACTCGTCGTGGTTTTAGTTCAAAGAGATAGGCCCATGTTGACTGGCTTGCTTTTTTAAGGCTGAACATGATCAAGCTCTTTGAGTCCGTCAAGTTTTGCATTCATATGCACATGCCACTGGACAGTTCATAAATCCTTCAAAATGCCCTATATTCTTTGGTAATGTTTGTCCTACTGCTGTTCAGAATGATGTCAGATCTGTTTAGATGTTACTTCTGAAATTTCCGAGGAGAAATGTCTCGATTTGCCTACCTCATATGGACGTATGTCACGTGGGAATTTCAAAATTTGCAAGCAAGATTAGCAAAGCGCGTGCTCTTATGGGATGATGGTCTGCTATCTCAACCAGCAAGGGAAGTACTTATTAAGTCGGTTGTGCAGGCTTTGCCGACTTACAGTATGGTTTTTTTTAAACTTCATTTCTCCCTTTGTGACGAACTAACAAAAATGCTTAAGAATTATTACTGGGGTGATGTTGTGCAGGCTTTGCCAACTTACAGTATGGGTTTTTTAGACTTCCTTTCTCCCTTTGTGATGCACTAACAAAAAATGCTTAAGAATTACTATTGGGGTGATGCCGAAGGTAAACGGAAAACACATTGGCTATCTTGCGAAAAACTTCAGAAACTGAAGCTATAGGGAGGTTTAGGCTTCCGGGATTTTCACGCTTTCAATCAAGCTTTAACAAGCTTAGAGACTTCTCGTGAGACTAGACAGTCTGTGTGCACAGGTTTTGAAAGCCAAATATTATCCCAATGGTCGTCTTGAGGATACCGTTTTCAATGGCAATGCTTCATCATCATGGGATTCATGGCAAGTTATCCCGCATGGTTTGGATCTGTTAAAAGGGGGATTAGTATGGAGGGTGGGTAATGGGCAAAGTATCCGTATTTGGAGAGATTCCTGGATCCAGAGACCGTTTTCATATAAGCTTGTACCGCCAAAGCGTAGGTGCATGTTGAGGTTCGTCTCGGAGCTCATAGACCATTTTGGTAATTGGAAGTTGGACGTACTGCACTAGTACTTCATGCAGATGGATATCACTGAAATTCTAAAGCTTCGCCCGTCTGTTCGTTTGGAGGATTGTCTCGCCTGGGTGCCTGAAAAAAGGGGCTCTTTCTTTCTTGGTCAAGAGTGCTTACAGGATGTCCTAAAAAACATTCTCGGTCGTACTACAGTTTGGTTATGCTTCACTCCTGAGGATGTTGAGGACCGATGTCCCGTTGATTGTAGTTTTGATGACTGAGTAATACAAGTTCATTCACACACACACAAAAAAAAGATAGGTCCATGTTTCGCCCCTCTCAACTTCAAAATCAGAAGTAGCACCCTCAGCTTTGCATACCGGACAAGTTTTATCCCCTCCCCTAGGCAAAGCGGTGTCTGCAATGAGGCAAAGTTATGGAAGGCGTCACCCTCCTATCCAACCGTTGTCATCGTGCTTTGTTTCCTCTCTAATGCTCCACCTTGCCAAGTTTCAAAATTTGAAATTTCGTCTCGCACTTCAAATGCCACAAACGACCCTTTCCATGGTCGCTTTGGATGCTCGAACGCCTAGCCTTCTACAATTCGGCCCTCATATTCATGTTCTCTTTTTCCTGTCATTGGAAACACATAACAGTTGTAGGACGCAAACATCTTTCGATGACTTCCTAAGCCAATGGCGTACCTCCTCGCCTTTTAGCGGTTTTGCTGCAATGCACATCCATTTTGCTAGTTTAATAAGAATCGACGGAGCAAGTGTGCGATTTGCAGATAATTCAGTGAAATGAAATCACTAGCTCTGTTGGCGTTTGGCATGTTTCCTCTGTCTGCAGCAACTCTCGAGCCAATGTTTTGCTTGTGTTCCCATTCCCAGTCTGTCGGACCCTGCATAAAGTACTCGAACAAAACAAGTCTAGGCACTAACGGCAGGGAGAGTGATGTTTAATCGCTTAGACCTATTCTCTTCGAGTTCCTGAAGAACTAAATCACACAAATTGCAACGGTAGAGGGTTAATCACTATCATGAGTAAGTCAGAACACGAACATTAGAATTTCCCATTAGGATCACACAAATATGCAACAATGTTGCTGGAATCTAAGAAGATACTCTGCATCCTGGTCCTGTAATTTGCACAGCCATTTATAATCTGAAAACTGCGTGGTCAACGGAGCCATCGAAATAGTTTCAGCATGTTCACATCAGGATATATGTGTGAGCAGAGCAGGCATCTGCATCAGGATATATGTATGATGGCAGAATCAGGCACAGATTAAATACTTTGAAACCATAAGTACCAGCGATAAAAGTAGGGTAGAATTCCAGTGCCAAAAACAGCTCAAGTACATTTATTATCCGCTTACAAAGTGTTCGGCGAAATGCCAAAACAAGCGAAGCTGCCGCGGAAGTCCCTGGACGGCGGCGTCAGTCGCGGAGCACGGCGGCCGGATCCCTGGACGGCGCGAGGCCGCCGTCGCCATCCGGGTGACGAGTCTGGTCCTCCCAGGAGGCGGAGGCGGAAGCGGCGGCGGCGGCGGCTGCGGCGTGGTCGGAGCTTTGGATTTGGGAGTCCATGGCCTCCTGGGCGCGGTCGAGGTAGGGCTTGAAGCCGACGCGGTAGGAGAGGTAGGCGAAGGCCGCGGCCCCCAGCACCACGATGCCCGACCGGATCGCGTTCTGCCGCGCCCGCCCGCCGCCCCTCATCTCTGTTGTCTCTCTTGGGTTGACGACGCGACGATGGGCAAGTAACCTGCCCCCTCACTCTCCTAGTGCTGGCCTGAAGACTTCCAGGCGTACCGTGACTGCAGCTGAACCAACAGTCTCTCTGAAGGTTGGCATACTGGAAACTGTTGGGAGAAAAGAAATTGGGTTGCAACAAGGGCAGCAGATCGAGAGATGCAGAGACTGTTATCTTGGTAAGCTCAAAAAAAAAAAAGAGACTGTTATCTTGGTGGTGGGGTGGGGTGGGGCTAAAAAGAATCGTGAGGTAAATAAATATAGGTAGATATAACAAAAAAAAAACTTCAAAAATTGCTGCTGCCCGGGATCGAACCGGAGACCTTCAGTGTGTAAGACTGACGTGATAACCACTACACCACAGCAGCTTCTGGTGTACAATAGCAATCTTGATCTTTTATTGCATATCTACGTGGTCTTTGGCCACGCCTAACATCAGTGGCCAACTATCTAAAGGTTTGCAGTTCTGTCAAGTCAAGTGGTCGTGTTATTTTTCTTTTTGCGAATAAGTAGTCCGTATTCAAAGTTACGCTCTTGTTTTGCAATAAGTTGTAGCCATTTGTTATTGTAAGGAAACAGTAATGATCACTGATTGATTGTGATGATGTACATATTTATATCTCTGGAAGGGACGCGTCGCACAGACGCAACGATTACAAAAGATGGGATTATAAGGACGCGTCCGTTTATATTAGGATGCGATCCATTGGACGATACACCATATGTTGGTTTTGCTAAGCAGGGATTTCCTTTAATTAAACTAGTTAATTAATCCTAACACTTCCCTTAGTCTCTGCTTCAATTATTATTGTTAAACATCATCATCAACATCTTGATCAGCCTCCTCCAAAAATCCTAACGGCTCGAAAAGAGAGCATCTGCCAAATGTGCTAGATGAACTACCTTCAAATATTTTTATCAAGCTGATGGGAACTGTGACATCATTCCCACCGAGGAGCAAGGAGATGAAGGGGTGGTGATTCCCGCTCATATTTAGCGTGAAGACACTGCTAAACCTGAAGACGATGCTCAACAACATCAAATTCTTCGCCCTATTGATCCTCGTGTGGCCAATGAGGCTCAGATTGAGAAGATACTTGACAACATCAATGCACCCGGTCCTCTAACTCAATCATTAGCTACGCAACTAGCCACTTTTGTGGGCATTTCGAATTCGTCTCCATCTCTGAACCCACAAAGGTTGATGAAGCTTCCATGGAACCTGAATGGATTCAAGGTATGCAAGAAGAGCTTAAATAGTTTGAGCTCAATAATATGTGGGAGCTAGTCAAATGTCCTGATCCATGCAAGCACAACATCATTGGCATCAAATGGATCTACCGCAACAAGCAAGATGAACATGGTCAAGTTGTCAGAAACAAAGCTCGTCTTGTTGCACAAGGATACACTCAAGTTGAAGGAATTGACTTTGATGAAACATTTGCTCATGTGGCTAGGCTTGAAGCCATTCGCATACTACTAATCTATGCCAACCATCATGATATCCTCTTATATGAAATGGATGTGAAGAGTGCCTTCCTTAACGACAAGATTGAAGAAGTCTACGTTGCTCAATGACACGTCTTCAATGTATCTATTTTTTTTATTATTCCATGCTATTATATTATCAACTTTGGATGTTTTATATGCATTAATATGCTATTTTATATTATTTTGGGACTAACTTATTAACCTAGAGCCCAGTGCCAGTTTCTGTTTTTTTCTTGTTTTTTTGAGCTTCGCAGAAAAGGAATATCAAACGGAGTCCAAACGAAATAGTTTGAGCCATGGTTCACGCTCATGTATCGAGTGGAGTTGAAAATGCTGAAGTGCGTTAAAAAGTATGATAAAATTGCTTGATTTGGAACTGGGGTGCTCATGATTTATCTTAATGCGATGAAAGCGGAGGCATGTCATGCTTACATAATTCAATGAGTAGGGATAACATTCGTTGAGCATCGTATATTTTGAAAAAGTAATGAGTATGTTCTTATATTCATGGATATTGTTATGTTGATATCAATTACTTCATCGTTTCTCATTATTTATACTGTAAAGAGATTACATGATAAACATACTAGGTAGCATCCAACATAAAAAAATATATGTTTTTATCATTTACCTACTCGAGGACGAGCAGAAATTAAGCTTGAGGATGCTGATACATGATGACCCACAAGTGTAGGGGGTCTATCGTAGTCCTTTTGATAAGTAGGAGTGTCGAACCCAACGAGGATCAGAAGGAAATGATATGCAGTTTTCAGTAAGGTATTTTCTGCAAGCACTGAAATTATCGTTAACAGATAGTTTTGTGATAAGGTAATTGGTAGCAAGTGACAAATAGTAAAAGTAAATAAGGTGCAGCAAGATGGCCCAATCTTTTTTGTATCAAAGAAAAGCCTGGACAAACTCTTATATGGAGGAAAACGCTCCCGAGGACACATGGGAATTATCGTCAAGCTAGTTTTCATCACGTTCATCTGATTCGCGTTCGGTACTTTGATAATTTGGTATGTGGGTGGACCGGTGCTTGGGTGCTGTCCTTACTTGGACAAGCCTCCCACTTATGATTAACCTCTATTGCAAGCATTCGCAACTACAAAAAAAGTATTAAGGTAAACCTAACCATAGCATGAAACAAGTGGATCGAAATCAGCCCCTTACGAAGCAACGCATAAACTAGGGTTTAACCTTCTGTCACTCTAGCAACCCATCATCTACTTATTACTTCCCAATGCCTTCCTCTAGATCCAAACAATGGTGAAGTGTCATGTAGTCGGCTTTCACATGACACCACTAGAGGAGAGACAACATACATCTCATCAAAATATCGAACGAATACCAAATTCACATGACTACTTATAGCAAGACTTCTCCCATGTCCTTAGGAACAAAAGTAACTACTCACAAGACATAAATATTGTTCATGATCAGAGGGGTATTAATATGCATAATGGATCTGAACATATGATCTTCCACCAAGTAAACCAACTAGCATCAACTACAAGGAGTAATCAACACTACTAGCAACTCACAGGTACCAATCTGAGGTTTGGGTACAAAGATTGGATACAAGAGATGAACTAGGGTTGGAGAGGAGATGGTGCTGGTGAAGATGTTGATGAAGATAACCCTCCCCAAGATGGGAGAGTTGTTGGTGATGACGGCGGTGATGATTTCCCCCTCCCAGAGGGAAGTATCCCCGGCAGAACAGCTTTGCCGGAGCCCTAGATTGGTTTCCGTCAAGGTGCGTCTGGTCCCGAAAGCCTCCTCTTGATTTTTTCCAGGTCAAAACACCTCATATAGGAGAAGACGGGCATCGGGGTGCCATCGGGTGGTCCACGAGGCAGGGGGCGCGCCCAGAGAGGGGGGCGCGCCTCCCACCCTCGTGGACAGGTGGTGGCCCCCCTGGTGAATCTCTTTCGCCAGATATTTTATATATTTTCTGAAACGGTGTCCCGTGGAGTTTCAGAGCTTTTTGAGTTGTGCAGAATAGGTTTCCAGTGTTTGCTCCTTTTCCAGCCCAGAATTCCAGCTGCCGGCATTCTCCCTCTTTATGTAACCTTGTAAAATAAGAGAGAAAAGGCATAAGTATTGTGACATAACATGTAATAATAGCCCATAGTGCAGTAAATATCAGCATAAAAGCATGATGCAAAATGGACGTATCAACTCCCCCAAACTTAGACCTCGCTTGTCCTTGAGCGAAAGCCTATATCGAAAAATATGTCCACATGTTTAGAGATAGAGGTGTCGATAAAAAAATAAAATACGGACATGAGGGCATCATGATCATTCTTATAAAAGCAACACATATATATTGTCATATGATTCTTATGCTAAAGTAACAATTCATTCACAATGTCAAGTATGAATCAGAAACTTTATTGAAAACCAACAAACTATGATCTCGGTCATAGAAGCAATCGCAATTTATCATAACATCGGAAAGAGTCAATATAAGAGCTTTTCAACAAGTCCACATACTCAACTTCTTGGAGAACGTAGTATTCCAAAAAAATCCTATGATCACGCAAGATCTATCTACCAGATGCATAGCAACGAGAGGGGAGAGTGTGTCTACGTACCCTCGTAGACCGAAAGCGGAAGCGTCTAGTGACGCGGTTGATGTAGTCGAACTTCTTCGCGATCCAAACGATCAAGCACCGAACGTACGGCACCTCCGCATTCAGCACACGTTCAGTTTGATAATGTCCCACGAGCTCTTAATCCAGTAGAACCTCGCAGGAGAGTTTCGTCAGCACAACGGCGTGGTGACGGAGATGATGAAGTTATCGTCGCAGGGCTTCACCTAAGCGCTGCAACAATATGACCGAGGTGTGTTTTTGTGGAGGGGGGCTCCGCACACGGCTAAAAGATCAATGATCAACTTGTGTCTCTATGGGGTGCCCCTCACCCCCGTATATAAAGGAGTGGAGGAGGGGGAGAGGCCGGTGAAGGAAATATGCCCTGGAGGCAATAATAAAGATGTTATTTGTATTTCCTCATATCATGATAAATGTCTTTTATTCATGCTAGAATTGTATTAAACGAAAACTTAGTACATGTGTGAATACATAGACAAAACAAATATGTCCCTAGTATGGCTCTACTAGACTAGCTCATTGATCAAAGATGGTTATGTTTCCTAGCCATAGACATGAGTTGTTATTTGATCAATGGGATCACATCATTAGGAGAATGATGTGATGGACAAGACCCATTCGTTAGCTTAGCACTATGATCGTTTAGTTTTACTGTTATTGCTTTCTTCATGACTTATACATGTTCCTATGACTATGATATTATGCAACTCCCGTATACCGGAGGAACACCTTGTGTGCTATCAAACGTCACAACGTAATTGGGTGATTATAAAGATGCTATACAGGTGTCTCCAAAGGTATTCGTGGTGTTGGCATAGATCAAGAATAGGATTTGTCACTCCGAGCGTCGGAGAGGTATCTCTGGGCCCTCTCGGTAATACACATCATAATAAGCCTTGCAAGCAAATGACTAATGAGTTAGTCATGGGATGATGTATTATGGAACGAGTAAAGAGACTTGCCGGTAACGAGATTGAACTAGGTATTGAGATACCGATGGTCGAATCTCAGGAAACTAACATACCGATGACAAAGGGAACAATGTATGTTGTTATGCGGTTTGACCGATAAAGATCTTTGTAGAATATGTAGGAGCCAATATGAGCATCCAGGTTCCGCTATTGGTTATTGACCGGAGATGAGTCTCGGTCATGTCTACATAGTTCTCGAACCCGTAGGGTCCGCACCCTTAACGTTTGATGACGATCGGTATTATGAGTTTATGAGTTTTGATGTACCGAAGGTAGTTCAGAGTCCCGGATAAGATCACGGTCATGACGAGGAGTCTCAGAATGTCCGAGACGTAAAGATTGATATATTGGACGACTATATTCGGACACCGGAAGTGTTCCGGAAAGTTTCAAAATAAACCGGAGTGCCGGGGAGGTTACCAGAACCCCCCGGGGAAGCTATGGGCCCTAATGGGCTTTAGTGGAATGAGAGAGGACCGGCCAGGGCTGGGCCGCGCGCCCCTCCCCCTTGGTCCGAATTGGACAAGGAAAGGAAGGGGGGCGGCGCCCCTTTCTTTCTCCCTCTCCCTCTCCTTCCTTTCCCCTCTCTCCCTCTTGGTGATTCCTACTAGGAATAGGATTGCAATCCTATTCCTAGTAGGATTGCTCCTCTAGGCGCACCATAGGGGGCCGGCCGGCCTCCTCCATTGCTCCTTTATATACAGGGGAAGGGGGCACTCTAGAACACACAAGTTGATCTCTCCAGCCGTGTGCAGTGCCCCCCTCCGCAGAAACACATCTCGGTCATATCGTTGCAGTGCTTAGGCGAAGCCCTGCGCCGGTAACTTCATCATATCCATCACCACGCCGTCGTGCTGACGAAACTCTCCTGTGAAGCTCAACTGGATCAAGAGCTCATGGGACGTCATCAACCTGAACGTGTGCTGAACGCGGAGGTGCCGTACGTTCAGTGCTTGATCGGTTGAATCGCGAAGAAGTTCGACTACATCAACCGCGTCACTTGACGCTTCCGCTTTCGGTCTACGAGGGTACGTAGACACACTCTCCCCTCTCGTTGCTATGCGTCTGGTAGATAGATCTTGCGTGATCGTAGGAAAAATTTAAAATACTACGTTCCCCAACAGTGGCATCATGAGCCAGGTCTATGCGTAGATGATATGCATGAGTAGAACACAATGACTTGTGGACGATACTAGTCATACTGCTTACCAGCATGTCATACTTTGGTTCGGCGGTATTGTGAGATGAAGCGGCCCGGACCGACATTACGCGTACGCTTACGCGAGACTGGTTTCACTGTTATGAGCACTCATTGCTTAAAGGTGACTGGCGGGTGTCTGTCTCTCTCACTTTAGCTGAATCGAGTATGGCTACGCCCGGTCCTTGTGAAGGTTAAAACAGCACATACTTGACGAAAAATCGTTGTAGTTTTTGTATGCGTAGGTAAGAACGGTTCTTGCTAAGCCCGTAGCAGCAACGTAAAACTTGCAACAACAAATTAGAGAACATCTAACTTGTTTTTGCAGGGTATGTTGTGATGTGATATGGTCAAGACATGATGAGTTATACATTATTGTATGAGATGATCATGTTTTGCAAAGTTGTCGACAACTGACAGGAGCCATATGGTTGTCGCTTTATTGTATGAAATACAGTTGCCATGTAATTGCTTTACTTTATCACTAAGCGGTAGCGATAGTCGTGGAAGCAATAGTTGGCGAGACGACAACGATGCTACGATGGAGATCAAGGTGTCGCGCCGGTGACGAAGGTGATCATGACGGTGCTTTGAAGATGGAGATCAAAAGCACAAGATGATGATGGCCATATCTTATTATGCTTCTTATTTTGCTTAGTACGGCGGTAGCATTATAAGGTGATCCCTTACAAAATTTCAAGGTATAAGTGTTCTCCCTAAGTATGCACCGTTGCGAAAGTTCGTCGTGCCGAGACAGCACATGATGATCGGGTGTGATAAGCTCTACGTTCAAATACAACAGGTGTAAGCCAGTTTTGCACACGCAGAATACTCGGGTTAAACTTGACGAGCCTAGCATATGCAGATATGGCCTCGGAACATTGGAGACCGAAAGGTCGAGCGTGAGTCATATAGTAGATATGATCAAACATAAGATGTTCACCATTGAAACTACTCCATCTCACGTGATGATCGGACATGGTTTAGTTGATTTGGATCACGTGATCATTTAGATGACCGGAGGGATGTCTATCTAAGTGAGAGTTCTTTAAGTAATATGATTAATTGAACTTTAATTTATCATGAACTTAGTCCTGATAGTTTTTTGCATATCTATGTTGGTGTAGATCAATTGCCCGTGCTACCGTTCCTTTGAATTTTAATGCATTCCTAGAGTAAGCTAAGTTGAAAGATGATGGTAGCAATTACACGGACTGGGTCCGTAATTTGAGGATTATCCTCATTGCCACATAGAAGAATTATGTCCTTGAAGCACCGCTGGGTGACAAGCCCCCTCCCGCTAATGTAGAAACTTTGAACGTCTGGCAGACGCGGTCTGATGACCAGACGATAGTTCAGTGTGCCATGCTTTACGACTTAGAACCGGGACTTCAACGACGTTTTGAACGTCATGGACCATATGAGATGTTCCAGGAGTTGAAGTTAATATTTCAAGTAAATGCCTGGATTGAGAAATATGATATTTCCAATAAGTTCTATAGCTGCAAGATGGAGGAGAATAGTTATATCAGTGAACACTTGCTCAGAATGTCTGGGTACTACAATCATAGGACTCAACTTGGTTGCAAAGTTGACGAGGATAATGTTATTGATAGAGTTATTCAATCACTGCCACCAAGCTATAAAGGCTTTGTGATGAACTATAATATGCAAGGGATGCAAAGGACAATTCCCGAGCTCTTCGCAATGCTCAAGGCTACGGAGGTAGAAATCAAAAAGGAGCATCAAGTGTTGATGGTTAACAAGACCACTAGTTTCAAGAAAAAGGGCAAGGGAAAGAAGGGGAACTTCAAGAAGAATAGCAAGACAGTTGCTACTCCCACGAAGAATGAAGGAAATATGCCCTAGAGGCAATAATAAAGTTGTTATTTATATTTCCTTATATCATGATAAATGTTTATTATTCATGCTAGAATTGTATTAACCGGAAACTTAGTACATGTGTGAATACATAGACAAAACAGAGTGTCCCTAGTATGCCTCTACTAGACTAGCTCATTGATCAAAGATGGTTATGTTTCCTAGCCATAGACATGAGTTGTCATTTGATCAACGGGATCACATCATTAGGAGAATGATGTGATGGACAAGACCCATCCGTTAGCATAGCACTATGATCCTTTAGTTTAACTGCTATTGCTTTCTTCATGACTTATACATGTTCCTATGACTATGAGATTATGCAACTCCCGAATACCGTAGGAACACCTTGTGTGCTATCAAACGTCACAACGTAACTGGGTGATCATAAAGATGCTCTACAGGTGTCTCCGAAAGTATTCGTGGTGTTGGCATAGATCAAGATTAGGATTTGTCACTCCGAGTGTCGGAGAGGTATCTCTGGGCCCTCTCGGTAACACACATCACAATAAGCCTTGCAAGCAAAAGACTAATGAGTTAGTCACGAGATGATGTGTTACGGAACGAGTAAAGAGACTTGCCAGTAACGAGATTGAACTAGGTATGGAGATACCGACGATCGAATCTCGGGCAAGTAACATACCGATGACAAAAGGAACAACGTATGTTGTTATGCGGTTTGACCGATAAAAGATCTTCGTAGAATATGTAGGAGCCAATATGAACATCCAGGTTCCGCTATTGGTTATTGACCGAAGATGAGTCTCGGTCATGTCTACATAGTTCTCGAACCCGTAGGGTCCGCACGCTTAACGTTTGATGACGATCGGTATTATGAGTTTATGAGTTTTGATGTACCGAAGGTAGTTCGGAGTCCCGGATGAGATCACGGACATGACGAGGAGTCTCGGAATGTCCGAGACATAAAGATTGATATATTGGACGACTATATTCGGACACCGGAAGTGTTCCGGAAAAGTTTCGGATTTATCGGGAATGCCGGAGGGGGTTACCGGAACCCCCTACGAGAGGGGATGGTCCATAGTGGGCCTAAAGGGAAAGAGAGAGGCAGCCCATAGGGCTGGCCGGCGCCCCCACCTAGGGTTCCTAGTTGGACTAGGATTGGGGGGGGGGCGCCACCTCTCCTATTCTTTTCCCTCTTCCTTCTTTTGGTGAATCCTACTAGGAATAGGATTGCAATCCTATTCCTAGTAGGAGTCCACTCCCTAGCCGCACCAGGAAGGGCCGGCCGGCCTCCCTCCCTTGCTCCTTTATATACGGGGGCAGGGGGGCACCCAAAGACACACAAGTTGAATTGTTTTAGCCGTGTGCGGTGCCCCCCTCCACAGAATCACACCTCGGTCATACCGTCGCGGAGCTTAGGCGAAGCCCTGCGCCGGTGAACACATCATATCCGTCACCACACCGTCGTGCTGACGAAACTCTCCCGTGAAGCTCAACTGGATCAAGAGCTCGTGGGACGTCATCAAGCTGAACGTGTGCTGAACGCGGAGGTGCCGTACGTTTGGTGCTTGATCGGTTGGATCGCGAAGAAGTTCGACAACATCAACCGCGTCACTTGACGCTTCCGCTCCCGGTCTACGAGGGTACGTAGACACACTCTCCCCTCTCGTTGCTATGCATCTAGTAGATAGATCTTGCGTGATCGTAGGAAAATGTTGAAAATACTACGTTCTCCAACAAAGAAACCCAAGTCTGGAGCCAAGCCTGAAACTGAGTGCTTCTACTGCAAAGGGACTGGACACTGGAAGCGGAACTGCCCCAAGTATTTGGCGGATAAGAAGGATGGCAAGGTGAACAAAGGTATATGTGATATACATGTTATTGATGTGTACCTTACTAATGCTCGTAGTAGTACCTGGGTATTTGATACCGGTTCGGTTGCTAATATTTGTAACTCGAAACAGGGACTACGGATTAAACGAAGATTGGCTAAGGACGAGGTGACGATGCGCGTGGGAAATGGTTCCAAAGTCGATGTGATCGCCGTCGGCACGCTACCTCTACATCTACCTTCGGGATTAGTTTTAGACCTGAATAATTGTTATTTGGTGACAGCGTTAAGCATGAACATTATATCTGGATCTTGTTTGTTGCGAGACGGTTATTCATTTAAATCAGAGAATAATGGTTGTTCTATTTTTATGAAAAATATCTTTTATGGTCATGCACCCTTGAAGAGTGGTCTATTCTTGTTGGATCTCGATTGTATTGATACACATATTCATAATATTGAAGCCAAAAGATGTAAAGTTAATAATGATAGTGCAACTTATTTGTGGCACTGCCGTTTAGGTCATATTGGTGTAAAACGCATGAAGAAACTCCATAGTGATGGACTTATGGAATCACTTGATTATGAATCACTTGGTGCTTGCGAACCATGCCTCATGGGCAAGATGACTAAAACTCCGTTCTCCGGAACAATGGAGCGAGCAACAGATTTATTGGAAATCATACATACAGATGTATGTGGACCAATGAGTGTTGAAGCTCGCGACGGGTATCGTTATTTTCTGACCTTCACTGATGATTTGAGCATATATGGGTATATCTACTTGATGAAACACAAGTCTGAAACATTTGAAAAGTTCAAAGAATTTCAGAGTGAAGTAGAGAATCATCGTAACAAGAAAATAAAGTTTCTATGATCTGATCGTGGAGGTGAATATTTGAGTTACGAGTTTGGTATTCATTTGAAACAATGTGGAATAGTTTCACAACTCACGCCACCCGGAACACCACAGCGTAATGGTGTGTCCGAACGTCGTAACCGTACTTTATTGGATATGGTGCGGTCTATGATGTCTCTTACCAGTTTACCACTATCGTTTTGGGGTTATGCTTTAGAGACAACTGCATTCACGTTAAATAGGGCACCATCTAAATCCATTGAGACAACGCCTTATGAACTATGGTTTGGCAAGAAACCAAAGTTGTCGTTTCTTAAAGTTTGGGGTTGCGATGCTTATGTGAAAAAGCTTCAACCTGATAAGCTCGAACCCATGTCGGAGAAATGTGTCTTCATAGGATACCCAAAAGAGACTGTTGGGTACACCTTCTATCACAGATCCGAAGGAAAGATATTCGTTGCTAAGAATGGATCCTTTCTAGAGAAGGAGTTTCTCTCGAAAGAAGTGAGTGGGAGGAAAGTAGAACTTGATGAGGTAATTGTACCTTCTCCCGAATTGGAAAGTAGTACATTACAGAAACTAGTTCCAGTGATTCCTACACCGGTTAGTGAGGAAGCTAATGATGATGATCATGAAACTTCAGATCAAGTTTCTGCTGAACTTCGTAGATCAACCAGAGTACGTTTCGCACCAAAGTGGTACGGCAACCCAATTCTGGAAGTCATGTTACTAGACCATGATGAACCTACGAACTATGAGAAAGCGATGATGAGCCCAGATTCCGCAAAATGGCTTGAGGCCATGAAATCTGAGATGGGATCCATGTATGAGAACAAAGTATGGACTTTGGTTGACTTGCCCGATGATCGATAAGCCATCGAAAATAAATGGATCTTCAAGAGGAAGACCGACGCAGACGGTAATGTTACTGTTTACAAAGCTCGACTTGTTGTGAACGGGTTTCGACAAGTTCAAGGAGTTGACTACGATGAGACTTTCTCACCCGTAGCGATGCTTAAGTCTGTCCGAATCATGTTAGCAATTGCCGCATTTTATGATTATGAAATCTGGCAAATGGATGTCAAAACTGCATTCCTGAATGGATATCTCAAAGAAGAGTTGTATATGATGCAACCAGAAGGTTTTGTCGATCCTAAAGGTGCTAACAAAGTATGCAAGCTCCAGCGCTCTATCTATGGACTAGTGCAAGCATCTTGGAGTTGGAATATACACTTTGATGAGGTGATCAAAGCATATGGTTTTATACAGACTTTTGGAGAAGCCTGTATTTACAAGAACATGAATGGGAGCTCTGTAGCATTTCTAATATTATATGTGGATGACATATTGTTGATTGGAAATGATATAGAATTTCTGGATAGCATAAAAGGATACTTGAATAAGAATTTTTCAATGAAAGACCTCGGTGAAGCTGCTTACATATTAGGCATCAAGATCTATAGAGATATATCAAGACGCTTAATTGGACTTTCACAAAGCACATACCTTGATAAAGTTTTTAATAAGTTCAAAATGGATCAGTCAAAGAAAGGGTTCTTGCGTGTGTTAAAGGTGTTAAGTTGAGTAAGACTCAATGCTCGACTACTGCACAAGAAAGAGAGAAAATGAAAGTCATTCCCTATGCCTCAGCCATAGGATCTATCATGTATGCAATGCTGTGTGCCAGGCCTGATGTGTGCCTTGCTATTAGTCTAGCAGGGAGGTACCAAAGTAATCCAGGAGTGGATCACTGGACAGCGGTCAAGAACATCCTAAAGTAACTAAAAAGGACAAAGGATATGTTTCTCGTGTATGGAGGTGACAAAGAGCTCGTCATAAACGGTTACGTCGATTCAAGCTTTGACACTGATCCGGATGACTCTAAGTCACAAACCGGATATGTATTTTTATTAAACGATGGAGCTGTTAGTTGGTGCAGTTCCAAGCAGAGCGTCGTGGCGGGATCTACGTGTGAAGCGAAATACATAGCTGCTTTGGAAGCAGCAAATGAAGGAGTCTGGATGAAGGAGTTCATATCCGATCTAGGTGTAATTGTAGGATCGAAAGTATGTCTAGAGGGGGGGTGATTAGACTACTTGACAATATAAAAAATCTGCCTTTTGATCATGCAAAGTTTTTGGCAGTTTCACAATTAAGATCAATTCAAGTAACACCCTACACATGCAATTCTAGAGTATAAGCAGCGGAAAGTAAATTGCACATGTAGTAAAGAGAGGTGGAGAAGATCAAACGCAGTTTGGTGACACGAAGATTTTTGTCGTGGTTCCGATAGGTGGTGCTATCGTACATCCACGTTGATGGAGACTTCAACCCACGGAGGGTAACGGCTGCGCGAGTCCACGAAGGGCTCCACCCACGAAGGGTCCACGAAGAAGCAACCTTGTCTATTCCATCATGGCCTACGCCCACTGTCGTGGAATTAACACGGCAGATGTCCGGTTTAACGGACTTGATGATGGAACCATCGCACGGGTTAGCTTGAAAGGATTCATGGCGCACAAAGGACACAAAGGATTTTATACTAGTTCGGCTCCTTTGAGAAGGTAAAAGCCTACGTCTAGTTGGTTTGGTATTGCTTGGGCGTCGGTTTACAGGGAGCGGAATCGCTTGCCTGCGTTTCGACGTATCGATTGTTGCTTGTCCTTGAACCGGTGCCGGGTCGTCCCCTTATATAGAGGTGACGCCTGGTCCGGTTTACAGAGTCCCGAGGTCGGCTCATAATCGTGTCCGCCTCGGTCTCTGTCCTTTCTTTCTTATCTCTCAAGTTACATCTCCTTGGCGGTTTACAATCGTATTTCTATACATGGGCCTTGAAATCTCATAGGCCGTAATCTCTACTAAAATAATGAACCAAGTACAATATAACTAAACCGGTTTACAATATCCGGTTTATACCTACTAACCGTATCCCTGACATTAGGCCCCAGAATGATTTGAACTTGTTCATATCAGTCTTCGTTGTCTTCCGCGACTTTTCTTCTGTCTTCATTTTTTCCTGTAAACCGGCTCTGACGTCATCTTCCGAAATCATTAAAGTCTGACAATGACATCAGCTCCGCATTTATCGCCGCGAGCTGTACTGTAGCTTATTTTTAATAGTTATCCCGAGAATCGAGGCGTTCAACGGATCTTTATCCGATTTTCTTCCTTGATTACCGCACCTGTCGTTTCACATCCGCCTCTTCGTCCATAAATACCGCTCTGCTCCATTCATTATCCCCTCTCGCGTCGTCTTCCTCCTTTCTCCTCCTGACCCTCTAGAGCTCCATTGCTGCCTGAGCCCGAGAACACCGCCGACGACCACCGGATCTTCCGTCTTCGACCGGCCGCTGCATCAACCTGAACTTGACCAGATTTTCTGCGCCGCCGATCCTCACCGTCCCTGGTATGTTCTTCCTCCTCACTGTAGATCTTATCATATTCGCCATTGCCTCGCCCGTGTTCTTCCGCCATTAGAACTCCCGATGAAACTCCGTTCTTTTGTAGATACTTATATCATAGGAATCTCGTAACCCCTTAAGCCTTAACCTGTAGATCTCACTTAACACCAGATTGGATCTTGCTGTAATGCCTCTACTGCCTTTATCCGTTCCGCCATTAGGGTTCTTCACAAGCTTTACGCTGTTCATTCTCTGAGACCTGCAACTTCGGAATATTTTTACCTTCCTGATCTTTGCCGTAAATGCGTCTGGTATTTTAGATCTTGCTGCTTGTATTTCTGTTGCTACCTGCTTTAAGTCTCCTTTTATGCACATCCTGTAACCTTATCTGCTCTGAATTGGTCCTCTGTGTATTTCCCGTGTAATTTTTGTTTCTTTATCTCATTATGCTCAGATCTATTCTTCCTTAGCAACGCAGTGAAAACTTGTTTTTCCCTTCAATAAATCTGCTAAGTATACTTCGGTTTAGATCACCATATCATAAACCGGAAATGATGTAGACTGATGCCATGACGTAGTTATTCCGCTTCAACTGCCATTTTTAAACCGGAAATGATACATCTTGTATTTATGATTGCCGGTTTAACTTTGCTAGATAGTTCTTACCTCCCTTGCGCAATACACATATATAGGTCCCAGATCTTCTGTATGTTCATAATTTGTTCTGTACCTTCTTTTCTTCAGCACTTTGTTCAAATGGCTGCCAAGCAATACGTTTCGTGCGACTGGGTTCGTTCAGCTGTGACTGAAGAAGACTTAGTCAAGCTGTCGAGCATTGGTACGTTAGGTCCTCGGGCCGAGTTAAAATGGCGCGCTCCGGGTAATGAACGCCTTCCTGCTCCCAGGTCCGGAGAGGTCATAGTCTTTATGGATCATATCTCCAGGGGTTTCTCTCCCCCCGGTTCAAAATTTTTCCGGGACGTCCTTGCCACCTTCCAACTGCATCCACAAGACATCGGACCAAATTCCGTTTCCAACATTTGTGACTTTCAAGTTTTTTCTGAAGTGTATCTGCAAGAAGAACCTTCAGTCGATCTATTCCGGGATTTCTTCCATGCGAACCGGCGCACTGAATTCACTAGCGGGCCTCACCAAGAACTTGGCGGTATCAGTATTCAGAAAAGGAGGGATGCAGTTTTCCCGCACGCCTCTTTACACACTCACCCCAAGGACTGGAACAAGTCTTGGTTTTATTGCATAGACACATCTCCTGAAGGTGAAAATCCGTTGCCGGGTTATCGTGAGACTCGCATCCCGGCGAATCATCCTCTGCCGCAACGGTTAAGTGCTACTGAACGGATACAATTTTCACCTCAGCTTTCCAAACTGAGAGCCTTCATGGCTAATGGACTTCTTGGAACCGATTTCCTTCGCTGCTGGTTGTCATGGAGCATTCTCCCCTTAAGCCGGCGCTCTGATTTAATGTGCAATTATTCCGGTAAACCGGAAGATCCTCAGAGGTTTACTAAAGAGGAACTTTCTGAATCGGAGGTGATAGAATCAGCCAAAAAGATCGTCAACCCCGCCTTAACAGACTGCTCCAAAGTTGGCTTGGCCCCATACTTTAAGAGGAATACACAGCCTGATGTAAGTTTTTCTTAACCCGTGCTTCATAACCCGTCCTTCTTTGAACCGTCCTTTACTTGATTTTGCTTTTTATTCAGGCTGATAACCCCTTCTGGAGAAGGAAACTTCAGGACAAACCTGTAAAACAGACTCGCCGGAAAACTCCTGCCAACAAGAAAAGGAAGGCAGTCGTTGACGCCGGTTCTCCTTCTGAAGATGATGATCCGGACTCCGAGGTATGCTTTACTCCGGTTTACATTTGCTTTTATATACTTGTCCTTATCTCTAATGATGCCCTTTTCACAGGATCCACTCGAAGGCGATAACCCGGTGGAGATTGAGGTAACCCTTATTTCTTCCGATTCAGAACCCCCTCCTCAAAAGATCCGTCGGACTGTTAGAAAGTATCAATTTTCTCACCCTTATGCTAAGTTGGATCCCAATTTTGATTTGAAGAAGCAACAGCACGAAGCCTTGCGCCGGACCACTCGCCATTCCGGTTTAGCAGTGGAATCCTCTGGAATCTCCTTAACCCCGGCTCGGAAACGCCGTGCTGAGGTGATACTTTCTCCAACACTTCTTCATCCCAAGGCCGGTCTTATTAGAAAACCACTTAAACCGACTGATCCTGATTATCAGGAAACTCCACTATCTTCATCGGGCGAGTCAACTGCGACACAGCTTCCACCCTTGAAGACAGCCCCAGGGTGATTCTCTTCACCTTTTCCGGTTTAAATCCTTCCTTTTTCTTTATAATGCTGACCTATCTTTGTTCGTTTCTCCAGTAAACCGAAACCCAGCAAAAAGGCTAAGGGTAAGAAACCCGCTGTTGATCCTTCTGCCGATGAACCAGCAATCGAACCGTCGACAGCTGTTCCTCCTGAAGGTACTCCTGTTACACCGGTTCAAGAACCTGCTCTTGATATTCCTTCTACTGATGCTGCCCAAGATCCACCAAGCCCAGCCCGGGTTAGCTCTCCTCAAGTTAATCTGGGCTCTCCTGATCCGGCTCAAGATAAAATTATTCCTCCCAATGCACCTTCTTCCCCTGACGTTGTGGTTACTGGCGCTGCCTATGTTGCGCCAGCCGAACCCACCGTTTTGGCAAAACACACTGCCAAAACGGAGAAGGTAACTCAGGAAAAAGGGAATTTAAATGCGGATATCTCCAGCCTTTCCAGCCTGAGTCCCCAGGATATTTATTCCGGATATCTGAACCGGCTCCACAGTAGCCGTGACTATGAAGCCAGCCTGGTGAACCTCATGAGAGAGAAATACGAGGTAAATTTTCCTGTTCTGACTTTGCTTTTTTCAACGCATCTTTAACTTATAACAGCCCCCAAGTTCCGGTTTATCTGCTTTATAGCAGGTGATCTGGAACTTTTGTAGGCTTGAACTGCTGTCTAATACATTAGCCCCCAAGTATCAAGTAGATAATTTGATTATGTAGTTGATACTTGTAAAAAATCTTGCCTCTGACGCATTGCTTCAACTGCCATTAGCCCCCAAGTGTCAAGTAGACAACTTGGTTGTGTGCTTGAGACTTGCATTTCATCTTTGCCGGATTACTTCAACTGCCATTAGCCCCCAAGTGTCAAGTATACAACTTGGTTGTGTGCTTGGGACTTGCATTTCATCTTTACCGGATTACTTCAACTGCCATTAGCCCCCAAGTGTCAAGTATACAACTTGGTTGTATGCTTGAGACTTGTATTTTCTAACTGTGTTTTTGAACTTGTCTGCAGGCTGAGTTAAACCGGAACGCTGTAGAAAATAGCGAACTTCGAACCCGGCTTATTGAGACCGAGGCAGCTGCTTCAAAGGCGAAAAAAGAACTTAAAGTAAGTTTGAAAACTGCTGAAGACTTGAAGAAGTTCTTTGATGAGGAACGGACTGCTTTTGAAGTCCAGAAGAAGGATCTTGAAAAGCGTGTTCAAGATGCTGAAGGAGCTCTTAACCCGGTCACTGAAGAATTGGCCGGGTTAAAGCACCAAGTTAATTTGATGATTTCTGCTATCTTTGGTAATTATAACTGTAACTTTCGTTTGTTATCTTTGCAACTTATAACCTGCACCGGTTTAACTTTCTCTTGTTGTATGTAGGACGCCGCGTCTCCCATCTTGGAGATGACGTACGGAAGAAACTGAAAGCTTGTTATACTTTGGTGGAGCAATTATATTCTGGGGCGCAAAGGATCATCAGCGCCACCTCTTTTGGTAAACCGGCTCCTTCAACCATCAAGGCTACTTTGAACAGTTTGTCAATTCTTCCAACCCGTCTTGAAGAGGTGAAGAAATCAGCTGCTCGAGGAGGTGCTCTTCTGGCCTTGACAAGAGCTAAGGCTTGGGTTCCAGACATTGATCCGGCAGAAGTGCTAACCGGGTTTCCAGACACAAAGGAAGACGGTTCAGCTTTTGGTGAGAAAGATCTGTATGTTCTGACGAAGGAAATGCGTCCACTCGCGAGCAAGATAGCGGTGGAAGCTGACTTATCCCGGTACCACCCTGCGTACAACCTTCAAAACGAGCGTGTGGAATGTCCGGTCTATGATGTTTCAAACTTAACTCCGCCGGTTCGTCCTCACACTTATGCTCCTGATATTGAACCTACCGAGTTGATCAACGATGAAGTGTATTTCCGTGCTTTGGCCAAGATTGACTGGCGTGCACCAGATTTCCCTCCGCTTCATGAGGAAGAAGATGTTCCGGAACCAGATGGTGGCCAGTCATCCCGGCAAGGAGGAACGGAATCTTGAACACTTCTTGCTGTAACCCATAAACAATGCTTCCGGCTATCTGGCTTTCGTGCCTTGTAATAGGCTTAAACTGAAATTGCAATGTACTGTGATCCGGCTTTTGGCCATTTTATAAATATTCTTTTACTGATTTGTTGATTGATGCGAATCTTTTGCCCTGTTCAAAAAAGATGAAAAAATATGCCCTAGTGGTATGACCACCGGACGGATTAACTTGCTCTTTTGATATGATAAACAAGTATACCTTTGATAAATAACTTAGATACCTTAATTGTATGCAGCCAAAACACCTTAATCCTGCAAGATGTTTAAAATTACCTTTATGAGTATTTGGAACTCTTCAACCCTAACTTGTCCATGAATTTTCCTTTTCTTTGTCCAGCAATTCGTAACTTGTATCTGACTCCGTGCTGCCAATTGTCAGCTTATAATGGTACTTGGCCGGTTTAATAAACACCGGTCATTATACCTGATCCTATACTGCCAATTTGTTAGCTTGTCAGGAAGGTCGATCCGGGTTATGATACACACCGGTTTAATTCTCGCTGGTGTTCATGACCCAGACTTATGATGTTATAAATAGGTGGTCAACTTCTGGAGCTGTTCCACTCGGTTTAAAATGTCATAGAACACAGAAAACACCAAAAAACACACAATTTTTGTAAATCAAACTATGTAATCGAGGCTTTTTCAAAGAGCTGCCAGGCTCAAAAACTGTCGAAAGAACCAAGCCATCATTTTAACGCGTGTTGATACCGACTGCGGATTGGTACCGACTGCGGATTAATACCGACTCCGGATTGATACCGACTGCGGATTGATACCGACTCCGGATTGATACCGACTGCGGATTGATACCGACTCCGGATTTTTACCGACTGCGGATTGATACCGACTCCGG
>LR738709.1:645735311-645844934 GCA_902687465.1 Secale cereale
CCCTCTCGCGTCGTCTTCCTCCTTTCTCCTCCTGACCCTCTAGAGCTCCATTGCTGCCTGAGCCCGAGAACACCGCCGACGACCACCGGATCTTCCGTCTTCGACCGGCCGCTGCATCAACCTGAACTTGACCAGATTTTCTGCGCCGCCGATCCTCACCGTCCCTGGTATGTTCTTCCTCCTCACTGTAGATCTTATCATATTCGCCATTGCCTCGCCCGTGTTCTTCCGCCATTAGAACTCCCGATGAAACTCCGTTCTTTTGTAGATACTTATATCATAGGAATCTCGTAACCCCTTAAGCCTTAACCTGTAGATCTCACTTAACACCAGATTGGATCTTGCTGTAATGCCTCTACTGCCTTTATCCGTTCCGCCATTAGGGTTCTTCACAAGCTTTACGCTGTTCATTCTCTGAGACCTGCAACTTCGGAATATTTTTACCTTCCTGATCTTGCCGTAAATGCGTCTGGTATTTTAGATCTTGCTGCTTGTATTTCTGTTGCTACCTGCTTTAAATCTCCTTTTTATGCACATCCTGTAACCTTATCTGCTCTGAATTGGTCCTCTGTGTATTTCCCGTGTAATTTTTGTTTCTTTATCTCATTATGCTCAGATCTATTCTTCCTTAGCAACGCAGTGAAAACTTGTTTTTCCCTTCAATAAATCTGCTAAGTATGCTTCGGTTTAAATCACCATATCATAAACCGGAAATGATGTAGACTGATGCCATGACGTAGTTATTCCTCTTCAACTGCCATTTTTAAACCGGAAATGATACATCTTGTATTTATGATTGCCGATTTAACTTTGCTAGATAGTTCTTACCTCTCTTGCGCAATACACATATATAGGTCCCAAATCTTTTGTATGTTCATAATTTGTTCTGTACCTTCCTCTCTTCAGCACTTTGTTCAAATGGCTGCCAAGCAATACGTTTCGTGTGACTGGGTTCGTTCAGCTGTGACCGAAGAAGACTTAGTCAAGCTGTCGAGTATTGGTACGTTAGGTCCTCGGGCCGAGTTGAAATGGCGCGCTCCGGGTAATGAACGCCCTCCTGCTCCCAGGTCCGGAGAGGTCATAGTATTTATGGATCATATCTCCAGGGGTTTCTCTCCCCCCGGTTCAAAATTTTTCCGGGACGTCCTTGCCACCTTCCAACTGCATCCACAAGACATCGGACCAAATTCCGTTTCAAATATTTGTGACTTTCAAGTTTTTTCTGAAGTGTATCTGCAAGAAGAACCTTCAGTTGATCTATTCCGGGATTTCTTCCATGCGAACCGGCGCACTGAATTCACTAGCGGGCCTCACCAAGAACTTGGTGGTATCAGTATTCAGAAAAGGAGGGATGCAGTTTTCCCGCACGCCTCTTTACACACTCACCCCAAGGACTGGAACAAGTCTTGGTTTTATTGCATAGACACATCTCCTGAAGGTGAAAATCCGTTGCCGGGTTATCGTGAGACTCGCATCCCGGCGAATCATCCTCTGCCGCAACGGTTAAGTGCCACTGAACGGATTCAATTTTCACCTCAACTTTCCAAACTGAGAGCTTTCATGGCTAATGGACTTCTTGGAACCGATTTTCTTCGCTGCTGGTTGTCATGGAGCATTCTCCCCTTAAGCCGGCGCTCTGATTTAATGTGCAATTATTCCGGTAAACCGGAAGATCCTCAGAGGTTTACTAAAGAGGAACTTTCTGAATCGGAGGTGATAGAATCAGCCAAAAAGATCGTCAACCCCGCCTTAACAGACTGCTCCAAGGTTGGCCTGGCCCCATACTTTAAGAGGAACACACAGCCTGATGTAAGTTTTTCTTAACCCGTGCTTCATAACCCGTCCTTCTTTGAACCGTCCTTTACTTGCTTTTGCTTTTTATTCAGGCTGATAACCCCTTCTGGAGAAGGAAACTTCAGGACAAACCTGTAAAACAGACTCGCCGGAAAACTCCTGCCAACAAGAAAAGGAAGGCAGTCGTTGACGCCGGTTCTCCTTCTGAAGATGATGATCCGGACTCCGAGGTATGCTTTACTCCGGTTTACATTTGCTTTTATATACTTGTCCTTATCTCTAATGATGCCCTTTTCACAGGATCCACTCGAAGGCGATAACCCGGTGGAGATTGAGGTAACCCTTATTTCTTCCGATTCAGAACCCCCTCCTCAAAAGATCCGTCGGACTGTTAGAAAGTATCAATTTTCTCACCCTTATGCTAAGTTGGATCCCAATTTTGATTTGAAGAAGCAACAGCACGAAGCCTTGCGCCGGACCACTCGCCATTCCGGTTTAGCAGTGGAATCCTCTGGAATCTCCTTAACCCCGGCTCGGAAACACCGTGCTGAGGTGATACTTTCTCCAACACTTCTTCATCCCAAGGCCGGTCTTATTAGAAAACCACTTAAACCGACTGATCCTGATTATCAGGAAACTCCACTATCTTCATCGGGCGAGTCAACTGCGACACAGCTTCCACCCTTGAAGACAGCCCCAGGGTGATTCTCTTCACCTTTTCCGGTTTAAATCCTTCCTTTTTCTTTATAATGCTGACCTATCTTTGTTCGTTTCTCCAGTAAACCGAAACCCAGCAAAAAGGCTAAGGGTAAGAAGCCCGCTGTTGATCCTTCTGCCAATGAACCAGCAATCGACCCGTCGACAGCTGTTCCTCCTGAAGGTACTCCTGTTACACCGGTTCAAGAACCTGTTCTTGATATTCCTGCTACTGATGCTGCCCAAGATCCACCAAGCCCAGCCCGGGTTAGCTCTCCTCAAGTTAATCCGGGCTCTCCTGATCCGGCTCAAGATAAAATTATTCCTCCCAATGCACCTTCTTCCCCTGACGTTGTGGTTACTGGCGCTGCCTATGTTGCGCCAGCCGAACCCACCGTTTTGGCAAAACACACTGCCAAAACGGAGAAGGTAACTCAGGAAAAAGGGAATTTAAATGCGGATATCTCCAGCCTTTCCAGCCTGAGTCCCCAGGATATTTATTCCGGATATCTGAACCGGCTTCACAGCAGCCGTGACTATGAAGCTAGCCTGGTGAACCTCATGAGAGAGAAATACGAGGTAAATTTTCCTGTTCTGACCTTGCTTTTTTCAACGTATCTTTACTTTATGACAGCCCCCAAGTTCCGGTTTATCTGCTTTATAGCAGGTGATCCGGAACTTTTGTAGACTTGAACTGCTGTCTAATACATTAGCCCCCAAGTATCAAGTAGATAACTTGTTTATGTAGTTGATACTTGTAAAAAATCTTGCCTCCGACGCATTGCTTCAACTGCCATTAGCCCCCAAGTGTCAAGTATACAACTTGGTTGTGTGCTTGAGACTTGCATTTCATCTTTGCCGGATTACTTCAACTGCCATTAGCCCCCAAGTGTCAAGTAGACAACTTGGTTGTGTGCTTGAGACTTGTATTTTCTAACTGTGCTTTTGAACTTGTCTGCAGGCTGAGTTAAACCGGAACGCTGTAGAAAATAGCGAACTTCGAACCCGGCTCATAGAGACCGAGGCAGCTGCTTCAAAGGCGAAAAAAGAACTTAAAGTAAGTTTGAAAACTGCTGAAGACTTGAAGAAGTTCTTTGATGAGGAACGGACTGCTTTTGAAGTCCAGAAGAAGGATCTTGAAAAGCGTGTTCAAGATGCCGAAGGAGCTCTTAACCCGGTCACTGAAGAATTGGCCGGGTTAAAACACCAAGTTAATTTGATGATTTCTGCTATCTTTGGTAATCATAACTGTAACTTTCGTTTGTTATCTTTGCAACTTATAACCTGCACCGGTTTAACTTTCTCTTGTTGTATGTAGGACGTCGCGTCTCCCATCTTGGAGATGACGTACGGAAGAAACTGAAAGCTTGTTATACTTTGGTGGAGCAATTATATTCTGGGGCGCAAAGGATCATCAGCGCCACCTCTTTTGGTAAACCGGCTCCTTCAACCATCAAGGCTACTTTGAACAGTTTGTCAATTCTTCCAACCCGTCTTGAAGAGGTGAAGAAATCAGCTGCTCGAGGAGGTGCTCTTCTGGCCTTGACAAGAGCTAAGGCTTGGGTTCCAGACATTGATCCGGCAGAAGTGCTAACCGGGTTTCCAGACACAAAGGAAGACGGTTCAGCTTTTGGTGAGAAAGATCTGTATGTTCTGACGAAGGAAATGCGTCCACTCGCGAGCAAGATAGCGGTGGAAGCTGACTTATCCCGGTACCACCCTGCGTATAACCTTCAAAACGAGCGTGTGGAACGTCCGGTCTACGATGTTTCAAACTTAACTCCGCCGGTTCGTCCTCACACTTATGCTCCTGATATTGAACCTACCGAGTTGATCAACGATGAAGTGTATTTCCGTGCTTTGGCCAAGATTGACTGGCGTGCACCAGATTTCCCTCCGCTTCATGAGGAAGAAGATGTTCCGGAACCAGATGGTGGCCAGTCATCCCGGCAAGGAGGAACGGAATCTTGAACACTTATTGCTGTAACCCATAAACAATGCTTCCGGCTATCTGTCTTTCGTGCCTTGTAATAGGCTTAAACTGAAATTGCAATGTACTGTGATCCGGCTTTTGGCCATTTTATAAATATTCTTTTACTGATTTGTTGATTGATGCGAATCTCTTGCCCTGTTCAAAAAAGATGAAAAAATATGCCCTAGTGGTATGACCACCGGACGGATTAACTTGCTCTTTTGATATGATAAACAAGTATACCTTTGATAAATAACTTAGATACCTTAATTGTATGCAGCCAAAACACCTTAAACCGGCAAGATGTTTAAAATTACCTTTATGAGTATTTGGAACTCTTCAACCCTAACTTGTCCATGAATTTTCCTTTTCTTTGTCCAGCAATTCGTAATTTGTATCTGACTCCGTGCTGCCAATTGTCAGCTCATAATGGTACTTGGCCGGTTTAATAACTCGCTGGTGTTCATGACCCAGACTTATGATGTTATAAATAGGTGGTCAACTTCTGGAGCTGTTCCACTCGGTTTAAAATGTCATAGAACACAGAAAACACCAAAAAACACACAATTTTTGTAAATCAAACTATGTAATCGAGGCTTTTTCAAAGAGCTGCCAGGCTCAAAAACTGTCGAAAGAACCAAGCCATCATTTTAACGCGTGTTGATACCGACTGCGGATTGGTACCGACTGCGGATTAATACCGACTCCGGATTGATACCGACTGCGGATTTTTACCGACTCCGGATTGATACCGACTGCGGATTTTTACCGACTCCGGATTGATACCGACTGCGGATTTTTACCGACTCCGGATTGATACCGACTGCGGATTTTTACCGACTCCGGATTGATACCGACTGCGGATTTTTACCGACTCCGGATTGATACCGACTGCGGATTTTTACCGACTCCGGATTGATACCGACTGCGGATTTTTACCGACTCCGGATTGATACCGACTGCGGATTGCTTCCTTTCTGTGAAGTTTTCCCTTCCTTGAACCGGATAGGAGCTCATATTCCGGTGCATTCTGCCGCTCCTTCACACACCCTGCAAAGGTTAATTTCTAAAAACCAGCCAATATTGAAATACGATTCTTTGATAACAAACTGATATGGACATTTGCCGCAAATTCGATATATGTGGAAAAAAGGGCTGAGCCCCCGGTTTACCGAGGGTGCCGGTTTATTCATTATTTCATAATATATATATATATATAGGATACATGGGAGCCTATGGCTCAAGTGTAATATGGCCGTAGATGAGCAATGTTCCATGGCCTTTTTGTCTCCTCTTCTGATGTCCGTGAATCTTTGTGCTCTCGAATGTCCACCAAATAGTATGACCCGTTGCGTAAATTTTTGCTGATGACAAAGGGCCCTTCCCATGGCGGGGATAGCTTGTGCATGTCCGTTTGATCTTGGATAAGCCGGAGCACCAAGTCACCCTCCTGGAATGTCCTTGTTCTGATCCGGCGGCTGTGATATCTGCGCAGGTCTTGCTGATAAATCGCCGACCGTGCTGCAGCTATGTCACGCTCTTCATCCAACCGATCCAAACTATCCTGCCTTGATTCTTCGTTGATGGCTTCTACATAGGCCGCCACCCTTGGGGAATCATGGCGTATGTCGCTTGGAAGAACTGCTTCTGCACCGTAAACCATGAAGAAAGGTGTGTAACCTGTAGACCGGTTTGGCGTAGTGTTAATACTCCAAAGGACAGATGGTAACTCTTCAACCCAACATCCTGGGGTTCTCTGCAAAGGTGTCATAAGCCGGGGTTTGATTCCTTGCAAAATCTCCTGATTTGCCCTTTCTGCCTGTCCATTGGACTGGGGGTGAGCCACAGAAGATACGTCCAAACGGATATGCTCTCGTTGACAGAACTCTTCCATCTCACCCTGAGATAAATTGGTGCCATTATCTGTGATGATGCTGTGTGGAAAACCAAACCGGAATATTACTTTTTTGATGAACTTAACCGCTGTGGCCGCATCACACTTGCTTATAGGCTCCGCTTCAACCCACTTCGTAAACTTGTCCACTGCCACTAGTAGATGAGTTTTCTGATCTTGGGATCTCTTAAAAGGACCAACCATATCAAGCCCCCAAGTTGCAAAAGGCCAAGTTATTGGTATCATCCGGAGTTCTTGTGCTGGAACAAGGGCACGTCTTGAGAACTTCTGACAAGCATCACACTTTCGGACCAAGTCTGCCGCATCTGCATGTGCCGTTAACCAATAAAAGCCATGCCGGAAAGCTTTAGCCACCAACGATTTTGACCCGGCATGATGACCACAATCCCCTTCATGAATCTCCCTTAAAATCTCACAACCTTCCTCAGCTGAAACACACCGTTGAAATACTCCAGAGGTGCTACGATGATGTAGCTCTCCGTTGGCAATTGTCATAGACTTGGAACGCCGGATTATCTGCCGTGCTTCATCTTCGTCCTCTGGCAATTCCCCCCGGCTTAGATATACCAAATAAGGTAACGTCCAATCCGGAATAACATGGGTTGCTGCAACCAACTGTGCCTCTGGATCTGGAATAGCTAGATTATCCTCTGAAGGTACTTGAACCGAGGGATTGTGCAACTCATCTAAAAAGGTGTTTGGTGGTACCGGTTTACGTTGCGAGGCTAGCCGGCTTAAAGCGTCAGCTGCTTCGTTCTTCCGCCGGTCTATATGCTCCACCTGATATCCTTTAAAATAACCTGCGACCGCTTCAACCTCTCGTCGATAAGCCGCCATGAGTGGGTCCCTTGAATCCCACTTGCCCGAAACCTGCTGTGCCACTAGGTCTGAATCACCCAGGCACTTAACCCGGCTCAGATTCATCTCCTTTGCCAATCTCAAACCGTGAAGTAGTGCCTCATATTCTGCTGCGTTGTTAGTACAAGGAAATAACAACCGGAGTACATAACAAAATTTATCACCTCTGGGGGAAGTTAAGACAACTCCGGCCCCCGATCCCTCCAACTGCTTTGAACCGTCGAAGTGGATCGTCCAATAAGTAAGATCCGGCTTCTCCTCAGGCGTTTGCAATTCTGTCCAGTCGTTGATGAAGTCAACCAGTGCCTGAGATTTTATAGCAGTTCGCGGTACATACTTCAACTCATGTGGACTGAGCTCAATGGCCCATTTAGCTATCCTGCCTGTTGCTTCTCTATTCTGGATTATATCTCCCAATGGAGCTGAACTAACCACAGTTATTGGATGCCCTTGGAAATAATGCTTCAATTTCCGGTTTGCCATAAACACCTCATACACCAATTTCTGCCAATGAGGGTATCTTTGCTTGGACTCGATGAGTACTTCACTCACATAGTAAACCGGACGCTGAACCGGATGCTCTTTCCCTGCTTCCTTGCGCTCAACCACAATTGCAACGCTAACTGCCCGTGTGTTTGCAGCAACATATAATAGCAAAGGCTCCTTGTCTATCGGGGCAGCTAAAACCGGCGGCTTCGCTAGTTGCTGTTTCAGTTTCTCAAACGCTGTATTCGCTTCATCGCTCCAAATAAACCGGTCCGTTTTCTTCAACATTTGATAAAGCGGGATCGCCTTTTCTCCTAAGCGACTGATAAACCGGCTTAACGCCGTGATCCGGCCGGCTATGCGCTGAACATCATTTATGCAAGCCGGTTTTGATAAAGATGTGATGGCCTTGATCTTCTCCGGGCTGGCTTCTATTCCCCTGTTCGAGACCAGGAACCCCAAAAGCTTACCGGCCGGGACACCAAAAGCACATTTCTCCGGGTTAAGCATCATCCTGTAAGCCCGAAGGTTATCAAAGGTTTCCCTGAGGTCCTCTATCATTGTTCTTTCCTCCTTTGACTTGACCACAATGTCATCCACATATGCATGTACGTTCCTTCCTATCTGCCCTTTCAAACAATTCTGAACACAACGCTGATAGGTTGCTTGCGCACACTTGAGCCCAAAAGGCATAGACACATAGCAAAAAGCACCAAAAGGGGTTATGAATGCCGTCTTCTCCTGGTCTTCAACTGCCATTTTGATCTGGTGATAACCTGAGTACGCATCCAGAAAACTCAGCCGCTCACACCCTGCTGTAGCATCAATAATCTGATCAATGCGAGGAAGAGCAAAAGGATCAGTTGGGCAAGCTTTATTGAGGTCTGTGTAGTCCACACACATCCTCCACTTCCCATTCTTCTTTAGAACAAGCACCGGATTGGCCAACCATTCCGGATGAAAAACTTCCACTATGAATCCTGCTGCCAAAAGCCTGGCCACTTCTTCTCCTATAGCCTTGCGCCTCTCTTCGTTAAAGCGGCGCAGATATTGTTTTACCGGTTTAAACTTCGGATCGATATTCAATTTGTGCTCAGCGAGTTCCCTCGGTATACCTGGCATGTCAGAAGGTTTCCATGCAAAGATATCCCGGTTCTCACGGATGAACTCGATGAGCGCGCTTTCCTATTTGGGGTCAAGGTTAGCGCTAATAGTGAACTGCTTGGACGAATCCCCCGGCACAAAATCAATTTGCTTGGTCTCCTCTGCCGATTTAAATTTCAAAGCCGGATCATGCTCGGTAGTGGGCTTCTTTAGCGGAGTCATATCCGCCGGATCAACATTATCCTTATAAAACTTTAACTCTTCCGTGGCACATACCGCTTCTGCATAGGCTGCATCACCCTCTTCACACTCCACTGCTATCTTACGACTGCCATGCACTGTAATTGTGCCTTTATGACCCGGCATCTTGAGCTGCAGATAAACATAACATGGCCTAGCCATAAACTTAGCATAAACCGTCCTCCCAAACAAAGCATGATACGGGCTTCTGATTTTAACAACTTCGAAGGTGATCATTTCTGACCTGGAGTCATGCTCATCCCCAAAGGTAACCTCTAAGTCAATCTTACCAACTGGATAGGCTGACTTACCTGGGACCACCCCGTGAAACACTGTGTTTGATGTCCTCAGTTGTTTATCTGTCAGACCCATACGGCGAAAGGTCTCGTAATATAATATATTGATACTGCTGCCTCCATCCATGAGTACTTTAGTAAACCGGTATCCTCCCACCTGAGGTGCCACTACCAAGGCTAAATGTCCCGGATTATCTACCCGTAATGGGTGGTCTTCTCTGCTCCAAACAATGGGCTGCTCCGACCATCGTAGAAACTGTGGCGTTGCCGGTTCTACCGCATTGACGGCCCGCTTCAAAACCTTCTGGTCTCTCTTGCATAAACTCGTGGTGAAGACATGATACTGACCGCTGCTCAACTCCTTCGGATTACTCTGGTATCCGGATTGCTGTTGCTGTTGCGGACGCTGCTGCTGCTGATTTCCTTGGTTACTATGACCCCCCTGGCCCTGCTGCTGATTATTCTGACTGTTGTAACCACCTTGATGATACGATTGATTCCCCTGACCCTGATAACCACCTTGATACTGATTTCCTTGACCATTGTAGCTTCCTTGAGTACTCTGGCCACCCGGCCGGGGTTGATAACCACCGCTGTTCCCTTGATAACCGCTGTTGCCCCTATATCCTGAACCGGAGCTGTTCCCTTGGTAACCCGGACCATAAAACCCGGGCCCCGAACCGCCACTTGGGGGCCGGCTAAAGGGATTAAAACGGCTGTTCCCTGGGCCCATGCACTCTCTTCCAGTGTGCTTTGCAGGCCCCCTTGCTCCGCTATGCCTTAGACAGGGTTGATCCGGATCCTGCTCCCAACCCGGGTTTCCTCCCCCAACTTGGCGAGTGGGACCTTGCTGGTTGACCCGAAAACCACCTTGAACCTGTGTATTAGCCACAAAATCGGAGCTATTCTCTGCCTTTCGTTTGCCCAAGAAGCTTGAAGTAACCGGATTAACCGGCGCCGGCTTACCAGGCTTACTGCCCTTCCCTGTTTTATCTCCTTCTGGCTCCGGGTACTTAGTATTATCGGAGTCCCCGTACTTCACCAGGGCGCTCATCAAAGTCCCCATATCATTGCACTCCCGTTTGAGCCGTCCGAGTTTTAATTTCAAGGATTCAAACCGGCAATTGTTCTCCAATGTTACAATCGCTGTGCTCGGGTTAATGCCGTTTGAGGAGTGCAAGATCTCTGCCACTCTGCGTACCCACGCTGCTGTAGACTCCTGTTCTCCTTGCACACATGCTGCTAAATCTATTATCGACATAGGTTGCTTGCACGTATCCTTGAAATTTTTGATGAATTGGCTGCGCAGCTCTCCCCATGATCCGATGGAATTCGGTGGTAATGCCTTTAGCCAAGTCCGGGCCGTGCCCTCCAGCATCATAGTGAAATATTTAGCACAAGCCGACTCATCCACATCCAGCATCTCCATGGCCATCTCGTAACTCTCCACCCAAGCTTCGGGTGGTAAATCGGCGGTGTAATTAGGCACCTTGCGAGGTCCTTTGAAATCCTTGGGCAGCTTGACGCTCCGCAAGGCAGGGACAAGACATTGTATCCCAAAACTGCTCGCTGTGGCTCCTGCCCCCGTAGCGCCGGCGTAAACCGGCGTCGACTGGCGGATCTCCTCCCGGGCTTCCGATCTAGGCCGGTTTTGATCTGGGGCCGGTATCTCTGCCCCTGCCGGATTATTCTGCCTACGCTGATGCCTCCTCCGTTCACTGCTAGATACTTCAGGCTCCTCCCAATGTCTAGAGTAACTTCGATTGGGACGCGGTGTTGAATGCAACCTCTCCCTGCTGTGAGAATATGCTTGATGCTGTGTTAATGCCGTATTAAGCAGCTTCTGGGCCCTGCGCGCTTCTATCGCCACCGGAGATGTTCCTTCCGCAGGTAAAGCGGCCAACCGTGCGGCCGCAGCAGCAATATTATCCACAGGGTTTGAGTAATGACCCGGAGGGACAGGCACATAAGGCACCGACGTAACCCGTCGCTCCCGTTCGGCGGTGGGCTGCAGGACCGGCTCCTCCTGAACCGGCGGGCTCCTCCGGTTTAAGGCCGGATTGCTGCTGGCCCCTGTCCCCGGGGTTCTAAATAAATTCGCAGATTCGTAACCCGGCGGTAGGCGGGATCGATACTTTCTCCCCCTGACTGCCTCCACCGAAGCTTGCTCCATCCTCAAGTGAAAAGCTTGATCATCCAACTCTGCTTGTCTGATAGCTAACATCTCTCCTTCTGCCTTTAAATCCTCCTTCAATTGATTGATCCGGGCCGTTAACTGAAGAAGCACCGCATCATGCTGCACCTTGTCTGCTGGAGCCACAACCTCTACTGCTTTAGCTGCGAGCTCTTCGATCAAGGTGGATAGAACTTCCGTGAGGGGGGGATTTGAACCGCTTCCCCCTGCGCCGGCTTCCGCTGTTGTTCCGTTCACCGGGGGTTGCGAACCGGCCATGAAGACCGCCACCCGGTTTGGCGGGTCAAAGGGGTCCGGAATACTGTTTCCATCGGACTCGCCCTCAGACCGGCCGTCCCGCAGCTGATACAGAGATTCAGTTTCTCCGGATGAAGACTCGTCATCTGAGTAGACGACTGTTGCCCCATCAGATTCCGAACCATCCTCGGTTCGACTTCCGTGAATTGCCCCCACAAACACATGCCTCATGGCAGGCTGGATCCGGGGCAACCTCGCCCGCTGAGCCGGCTCGACGATGCTGGGGAGGGTGTCCGGCTCAGGTCCCGGTTCGCCAATTTTGCCGATGAAGACTTGGATGCTGCCGAAGGGGACCCGGTACCCGTATTCGATTGAATCGGCCTCCGGTCCCCAACCCGCGTCGTCGATATAGATCCGGCCGCGACGACTCTTGGTCATCCGGCCGACCGCGTAACCCTTTAATCCTTCGAAACCGCCTTTCAAGAACTCGAAACCATCGTGCGCGAGCCCCACGGTGGGCGCCAACTGTCGTGGAATTAACACGGCAGATGTCCGGTTTAACGGACTTGATGATGGAACCATCGCACGGGTTAGCTTGAAAGGATTCATGGCGCACAAAGGACACAAAGGATTTTATACTAGTTCGGCTCCTTTGAGAAGGTAAAAGCCTACGTCTAGTTGGTTTGGTATTGCTTGGGCGTCGGTTTACAGGGAGCGGAATCGCTTGCCTGCGTTTCGACGTATCGATTGTTGCTTGTCCTTGAACCGGTGCCGGGTCGTCCCCTTATATAGAGGTGACGCCTGGTCCGGTTTACAGAGTCCCGAGGTCGGCTCATAATCGTGTCCGCCTCGGTCTCTGTCCTTTCTTTCTTATCTCTCAAGTTACATCTCCTTGGCGGTTTACAATCGTATTTCTATACATGGGCCTTGAAATCTCATAGGCCGTAATCTCTACTAAAATAATGAACCAAGTACAATATAACTAAACCGGTTTACAATATCCGGTTTATACCTACTAACCGTATCCCTGACACCCACGGAGGACTAGCCTTACTCGGGGTAGATCTTCACGAAGTAGGCGATCTCCTTGCCCTTACAAACTTCTTGGTTCAACTCCACATCTCAAAGACGGAGGCTCCCAAGCGACACCTAACCAATCTAGGAGGCACCACCCTCCAAAAGGTAATAGATGGTGTTGATGATGATGAACTCCTTGCTCTTGTGCTTCAAATGATAATCTCCCCAACACTCAACTCTCCTCACTGATATGGCTGTGGTGGAAGAAGGGTTTGAGTGGAAAGCAACTTGGGAAGGCTAGAAATCAAGTTTCATATGGTAGGAATGGAATGGCTTGATCTCAACACAAGGGTAGGTGGTTCTCTTCTCAGAAAGTGTATGGTAGGAGTGGTAGACTTTCTGATGGCTCTCTCCACGAATGAAGAGGGGGTGGAGGGGTATATATAGCCTCCACACAAAATCCAACCGTTACACACATATTTGACCAATCTCGGTGAGACCGAAGTGAAAACTCGGTCAGACCGAAAGTTCAAATATAGTGAACGTTGGGATTTTCGGTGGGACCGAAAATACCATCTCGGTGTGTCCGAAGTGAGTCAAAGGTAGGAGCTTGCCATCTCGGTGGGACCAAAATTGATAACTCGGATATTCCGAAGTGATGTCAATTGGTTACAGAAGGTTGACAGTCCAGTTTCGGTGAGACCGAAACTCAAAATCGGATGGACCGAGAAATTAGGGTTTGGAAGAATAACTGAGGTGGTTCATCTCGGTGGGACTGAGTTTGCAGAATCGGTTTGTCCGAGATTACTTATGAGTGTGTTAAGTAGTGAAGAGTGCTGATAGTTGAGGGAGCTAGATCACTAAGCACTTGAGCAACCAGATCATTAACACAACCTCATCCCCTTTTAATAGTATTGGCTTTCCTATGGACTCAATGTGATCTTTGATCACTAAACCAAAAATAGAGTCTTGAGCTTTTGCCAATGCTTGTCTTAGCATTTTGAGGGGTCCACTTCTTCAGACATTTCCATACCCATATCATCGAACTTCTCTGAAATGATTCTCAAGTAAATATTAGTTCAATGATATATATGTTGTTATTAATTACCAAAACCACCCGGGGATTAGTTGCACTTTCAATCTCCCCCTTTTTGGTAATTGATGACAACATATAGATAAAAGCTTCGACAAAAGATATAATCAATGAATAATATCGTCGCTTTGAGAAGTATGTGATAAACAAGAGCTCCCCCTAAATTTGTGCATTATTTAAAATTTGCGTTTGAATGCAAATGCACAATCGATTAGGATTATGGGTCACTCTTCCATGTCACATACATCTTGGTGGAGCGCACAAAATGATAAGAATGAATAACATGCACTCAATCACCAAGACAAGAGTAAATAGCCATACAATAAGGAATAGCATATGATAAGCATTAAGCACACATTAAAGCATAGTATGACCAAGCACTCATTAAGGTAGCATCAAACGTAGTAGCAAGCACACTGAAAGTTTCGAAAGACCAAAAGAAACCAATGTATCTCAAAGAAACCGGCAAAAGAACGAAAGAGCACTCTCTCTCTCGAAGCCCCATGATCTATACAATTTCTCCCCCTTTGGCAACAAGTTACCAAAAAGTTCAAAAAGGTATAGAGCTAAGCGTCACTGCGGGCTCTGCTGGCGGCTCCCGTCTGGGTAGATGTCGGTGTAGAAATGACTGCATCGGCGAAGACTTCTGCTGATGTCTGCGCTGGAGGAGTGGATGCTGAAGCTGGAGTAACTGCTGGAGCTGTAGCTGGTGCTGAAGTGGTAGCCCTGGAGTCAGTCACTGGGATAGCTGCAGATCGGGATCCTCTGGGAACCTGAGCAGTCTGGCGATGAGAGTCCTGGACTAGATCATCCTGCATGAGTTCTGCTCTCTCCTGCCTTGTTTCCTCCATGTCTGCCTCAAGCTTGTTGACAGACACCTGAATCTCAGTCAGCTTCACGTCCAGAGCGTGGATCTTGTCCTCAACAATCCTCTCTAGGCTCTCCTGAGATTGCTCAATGCTGGCCAGGCGTTGTTCAATCCTCTGGGTAGCTTCAAGAATTTGTTCTCCAAAGCTCTTTGGCTTAGCTGCTGCTGCTGCTGCCTCTTTGTCAGCTTTAGCTTTCTTCGCAGCTTCGATTTTGGCCTGTCCTTCAACTGAGGTTGGATCCTCTTCATCCATCACAACTACGTTGTCCTCATGCTCTGGCTGCAGTGGCAAGTGCTTCCTATCCAACATGAATTTGCCCGTGCCAAACTTGGCATTGATGAGCATCTGAATCTGGGGGGCAAACCCACATGATCGCTTCTGGTCAGCTGCAGTCCTCTTAATGGTCTCTACCATTAAGTCCATCACCTTGAAAGGTGCCTTCTCATCGAGAATGTGCAGCATGTTGATAGAATAGCCTCTAATCATGCGGTGGTCTCCAGACTTGGGCATCAAGGTATGCCTCAAAATAGTGTTAGTGGTGGTCAGACCTGCCTGGAGATAGTACACTGAGCCAAGCTTCCATCCTTCCAAATCAGCAGCGGGGATCTCCTTGTACATGTTCTTCATGGAATCATGACTCTTCTTAGGAATCCCATAGACATCAATGTCGTCCTCTCTCTGCACTGGAGCATTCAGAAGTTCTGCCCATTCCTCAACAGACGAAGAAAACCTTTGACCTTCAGTCATCCAGGTGATCTTGCCATCAGGATAGAAGTGGGCTGTGGCGTAGAACTGCATGATCATCTCGTCATTCCAAGCTGTCAGCTCTTGACCCACAAAATCAGCAACTCCACATGCAGTAAAGCTCTCATGCACATGGGGAAAGAAGTCTCGGTGCTCTTCACTGTCAATGTACTTCCAGTCAACATACCTGGTGTCAGCAACAATGGGCTTCTTATCCATCAGCACGGTCTCATAGAAATCCTGCTGCTCTCTGGTGTGGAATCTGGGGTCCACAGCAGTCCTTCTCCTCACGGCATATGGATCAGACTGTCTCCATAGCCTGAGACCTTTATCCTTCCTTGCCTTCATGTCCTCAGCTTGAGGATGAGCATCATTGTGGAGTGGCAACTTAGGACGGAGCTTAAGCAACACATGCTCTTCATCTGATTCAGACGGTGGCATCTCACCTTTGTTCTTCTCAGAAGCTGGGATGCTCCTGGTTGTTCTCTTGGGCTTGGCTAGAGCTGCCTTTGCTTGAGCAGGCTTCTTGGGCTTAGAGGAGGCTTGAGCCCGAATAGCATCACCCATGAACTTAGCTTTCTGAGGAGGAGGCTGGGGTGCATCTTCTTCTTCCTCTTCTTCAGCAGCTGCATCAACTTGAGGTTCAACATATACTACCCTCTTCCTCTTGGAAGTTTTCTTCACCTTACTTGGAGCTGGCTCTTCCAAGTTGAGCTTCTTTGCAACAGCTGACTGCTTTACTTTGCTTGTGCCTTTCCTTGACTGCTGCCCTTGGTGCTCTTTGGCAACCACATTCCTCTTTGGCTTGGAGGTAACTTCCTCAGCCACAAAGTCAGAGTCCTCATCATCAGAATTTCTCTTCTTCCTGGTTCTGGTGGCTGCAGGAGGCAAACCACTAGGGGTGCTCCTCTCACCATCATCACTGGAGCTGCTAGCCTCAGGACTTGTATCTGCCTCTGGAATCTCAGCAAAAGGTGACTCGGACCTATTCTGGCTGTCACTGACATCTGACATGGCTGATAACCTGTGAAAAGATAAGGTATAGGCAGAGTAGAAGAGTTATCACAACTGCAGAGGTTTTTGCAAAAAAAATGAGTTTAAAACTTAGTTTTGAGTTTTCACAGAATGCATTTCGGTCAAACCGATTTTAAGTTTCGGTGAATCCGAAGTGTATACAGAGGCCTACACACCACTTTCGGTCAGACCGAAATGGGTTTCGGTCCTACCGATAACCTAGGGTTTCACTGAAACTAAGTTTCGGTCACACCGATTTGCACAACTCGGTTAGACCGAATGATGCAGTGCAATGGCCAGAGGCCAAATCGGTCATTCCGAGTTTCAAAATCGGCTTCACCGAGATGCGTTCCGTGGAAACCTAAACCTAAGAATTTCGCTCGAAACAAGAGGATCTGATCTAATGTATAGGAAATATCTCAAACGTGGATAGATTCAAGGCAAGCCATTCGTGCAAGAATTGGATGGGGAGCACGAAAGGGATCGGGACTCACCCTAACTTGGTGGAGTCCCTCTACGGCGGCAACGGTGCGGAGAGGATTACCGTTGACGGCGGCGGAGACCTGCGGCGAGGGCGCACAGGCGACGACGGCGACGATCCGTAGACCAGGGCGGCGGCAGCAGGGGAATTGGGGGCGAACGGTTTGAAGAGTTAAATCGCGCGCAGCCCTCAGATATATATATCCCCATACTGTCGGTGGGACCGAGTTGAAAAACTCGGTGTCACCGAAATGTATAACTGCTGTGCAGTTACGCATATCGGTCAGACCGAGATTTTGAACTCGGTTTCACCGAGATGAAACCTAGATCAGTCTAAGCGTTTCGGTTGGACCGAGATGGAAAAGCCGGTCAGACCGAAATGGACTTAGAAGGTTTTGGAAGTTAGCCTTAGACGGATCGGTGGCTCCGAGTGCTCCTCACTCGGAGAGTCCGAAAATGACTTGTTCAAAGTTGTGATATGAGCATGAATAGAATTTGAGACAAGAAAGCATAGATAGCTAGGGAAGGTGCTTAGGCATTCTTGTCCATCCATTTGGCCAGAAAAATCAAAACAATCAAAACAACAAATGGATGTCCTTGAATGGATAAAATCATGCATTCAACATGCTCACACAATAAGATAGCAACTGAAATATGTGTCAAACATGCACAACCAACACTCTAGCTATTAGCACACAATTTGTCGATGACTAGGTCATCTATATATGAGTATTTTGACTTAGGAGCCAAATGAGAACATTTGATCATAGGTCATACTCATCGTTTAAGCACAAGTGGAGTTACCACTTTTACATAAAGCATTTATGTGTTCACATCATTTGGAGATGCTTTAGCTCAATTTTTAGAGCAAAGCTCCCCCTAGATGTGAGAACCCCTTTTAAAGGGTCAAACTAACCTTGGGTTGTCGTAGAAGACTTCATGTAGATGTTGAAGATGTGGATGCTCAATGTTGATGTAGATCATCAAGAGTTGGGAGCTATCCTTTGGATTAGGGCACTTTCAATACCTACATGGGTTAGTCCCACAAGGAACAAACAAGAATATCCATAGACATAGATTGAGGTTCACAAAAGATGATGTCCATGAAAGCAATGATTACCTTGTCCCTTGACTTACCAACAAGAGGGTTTGTGACTCCATGAACTAGTGCATGATGTGGAAGTTGATTGCACAAGTTCTTGCCAAAATGAATATGAGTGAAGTATGTTGGCGGAGTCACCCTCAAGAACCTTCTAGTTCTTCTTCTTTGGGATCCACATCATCTTGATGGGAATCCTTGGTGTTGTAGTTGAGCTTGACGAAGTAGAACTTGATGTGTCCTTGGGAACCCACTTGACCATGGCTTGAGGTGCTTCAATGAATGCATCAATCTCCTCTTGAAGCTTGTCCTTGGCCTTTAGCTTGTGGTCTTGTGGTGGAAGATCATTTTGAGCTTGTTCCACATTGGAAGAAGTAGGATCATACTTCTCCTTTTGTGAAACAAACTGTGGAGTAGGGTATTGACCTTCTTCCCACTCAACACCTTCGGCGTTGAACTTTCGCTCAAAACCAATCCCTTGATTCTTCCGGTGTCTTCCTTGTTTGCGAACAATCTCCTCAAAGTTCTTGCTTCCGGCAAGACTCTTGTAGACACCTTTCTCTATGATTTCCTTCAATAAGCTATTTTCTTACTCAAGTGTAACTTGGCTTGAAACATTGTTAGTGGAATCAAGAGAACTACTAGAAGCAACAATATTGGATTTAACATTGTTATTGTTACTACTAGAGGAAGAATTTTTCTTATGCTTGTCATGCTTAGTCTTAATAGGTGGCAAGAAATTAGACAAGAGAAGTCGTTTGGCAAGATATGAAGAACTCTTCTTTCGAAGATCGTCATTGATCGCTTTTAGAAACTCATGTTCTTGCTCTAGAGTGAGCTTCTCGAAGCGTAGCTTCTCATGAGATCTTAGGAGCTCTCTATGATCTTCTTGAGTTGTTTCATGAGCTAACTTAAGAGTGTTTAGTTCTTTGGTTAGATGCTCAATCTCCTTCATAGCATTGTCATTCGACTCTTCTCGACTATAAAGACTACTAGCATTTTCATCATTACTAAGCTCACTAGATTTATCATGCAAGAGCTCATCTTCACCAAGCAAGTCATCCTCATCACTATCAAAGTCAATGAATTCAGGGTGTGTTACCTTGGGGCCTTTAGCCATGAAGCATCTTCCAATTCCCTCATTTGGTGAATCAAATAAGTCGTAGGAGTTGGAGTTGGAGGATACGAGTGCAAGTCCGGCAACACCTTCATCTTGACTATAGTCGGAGTCGGAGTGATAGCTTCCATCGGATTGATTGTCGGAGTCGGAGCCGGAGACCCATTCACCTACATGAGCTTGATGTCTTCTTCTTGTGTAGCTCCTTGATGACTTGTCTTTCCTTTCCGAATCCTTGCTTCTCCGAGAGGGTCTTCGTTCATAACGATCATCTCTACTCCTCTCTCTCCGAGGTGACTCATCTCTTGCTCTTCTTCTTGGAGATTCTTCTCTTCTCTTGTGGGGAGCCGTACACTCATTTGAGAAGTGTCCGGGTCTTCCACAATTGTAGCAGTTTCGATCACGACTAGAAGATCTCTTTTCATCATATGATCTAGACTTTGAGCTTCTTTCTTTGCCTCTATTCTTGTAGAACTTGTTGAAGTTCTTGACCATTAGGCTTATCTCTTCATTGGAAATTAGCTTGTCACTTGAGGTAGTAGGAGCATCACTTGTAGCTTTGTAAGCACCACTTGACTTATTGTGAAGCTCTTCCTTATCCTTAAGTGTCATCTCATGAGCAACAATTCTTCCAATGACTTCAGTTGGCTTGAGAGTCTTGTAGTTTGGCATCATTTGGATCAAAGTGCACACGGTGTCATACTTTCCATCCAAAGCTCTTAGAATCTTCTTGATGATGAATCGGTCGGTCATTTCTTCGCTTCCTAAGCCGGCAATCTCATTTGTGATGAGAGCAAGCCTAGAGTACATTTCAGCGACTCCTTCACCATCCTTCATCTTGAACTTGTCAAGTTATCCTTGAAGAATATCTAGCTTTGATTCCTTCACAGATTCAGTACCTTCGTGCATTTCAACCAAAGTATCCCAAATCTCTTTAGCATTCTCAAGACGGCTGATTTTGTTGAACTCCTCGGGACACAAAGCATTGAAGAGAATGTCACAAGCTTGAGCATTGTTTTGCAACATCCGCAACTCTTCCGGTGTAGCTTCGCGATCCGGAACTTTTCCTTCTTCGAAGAAATCACCTTGCATACCAACACAAATAATGCCCCATGCGGCTGGGTTATGACCAAGAATATGCATTTTCATTTTATGCTTCCAACTAGCAAAATTTGTACCATCAAAGTAAGGACCTCTACGATAATTACCCTCACTAGACGCCATACTCTCCTAGGTTGTGAAACCAAGCTTATGGAGTCCAATGCAATGAAAACCAAAACAATGGAGACCAAAGCTCTGATACCACTTGTAGGATCGAAAGTATGTCTAGAGGGGGGGTGATTAGACTACTTGACAATATAAAAAATCTGCCTTTTGATCATGCAAAGTTTTTGGCAGTTTCACAATTAAGATCAATTCAAGTAACACCCTACACATGCAATTCTAGAGTATAAGCAGCGGAAAGTAAATTGCACATGTAGTAAAGAGAGGTGGAGAAGATCAAACGCAGTTTGGTGACACGAAGATTTTTGTCGTGGTTCCGATAGGTGGTGCTATCGTACATCCACGTTGATGGAGACTTCAACCCACGGAGGGTAACGGCTACGCGAGTCCACGGAGGGCTCCACCCATGAAGGGTCCACGAAGAAGCAACCTTGTCTATTCCATCATGGCCTACGCCCACGGAGGACTAGCCTTACTCGGGGTAGATCTTCACGAAGTAGGCGATCTCCTTGCCCTTACAAACTTCTTGGTTCAACTCCACATCTCAAAGACGGAGGCTCCCAAGCGACACCTAACCAATCTAGGAGGCACCACCCTCCAAAAGGTAATAGATGGTGTTGATGATGATGAACTCCTTGCTCTTGTGCTTCAAATGATAATCTCCCCAACACTCAACTCTCCTCACTGATATGGCTGTGGTGGAAGAAGGGTTTGAGTGGAAAGCAACTTGGGAAGGCTAGAAATCAAGTTTCATATGGTAGGAATGGAATGGCTTGATCTCAACACAAGGGTAGGTGGTTCTCTTTTCAGAAAGTGTATGGTAGGAGTGGTAGACTTTCTGATGGCTCTCTCCACGAATGAAGAGGGGGTGGAGGGGTATATATAGCCTCCACACAAAATCCAACCGTTACACACATATTTGAGCCATCTCGGTGAGACCGAAGTGAAAACTCGGTCAGACCGAAAGTTCAAATATAGTGAACGTTGGGATTTTCGGTGGGACCGAAAATACCATCTCGGTGTGTCCGAAGTGAGTCAAAGGTAGGAGCTTGCCATTCTCGGTGGGACCGAAATTGACAACTCGGATATTCCGAAGTGATGTCAATTGGTTACAGAAGGTTGGCAGTCCAGTTTCGATGAGACCGAAACTCAAAATCGGATGGACCGAGAAACTAGGGTTTGGAAGAATAACTGAGGTGGTTCATCTCGGTGGGACTGAGTTTGCAGAATCGGTTTGTCCGAGATTACTTATGAGTGTGTTAAGTAGTGAAGAGTGCTGATAGTTGAGGGAGCTAGATCACCAAGCACTTGAGCAACCAGATCATTAACACAACCTCATCCCCTTTTAATAGTATTGGCTTTTCCTATGGACTCAATGTGATCTTTGATCACTAAACCAAAAATAGAGTCTTGAGCTTTTGCCAATGCTTGTCTTAGCATTTTGAGGGGTCCACTTCTTCAGACATTTCCATACCCATATCATCGAACTTCTCTGAAATGATTCTCAAGTAAATATTAGTTCAATGATATATATGTTGTTATTAATTACCAAAACCACCCGGGGATTAGTTGCACTTTCAGTAATACCTAATGCATTGGGTCCAATGAAAATCTTTTGTGAAAACACCAGAGCAATAGCCTTGGCGAAGGAATCCAGGTTTCACAAGAGAACAAAGCACATCAAAAGACGCTTCAATTCCATCCGCGATCTAGTCAAGGAGGGAGACATAAAGATTTTCAAGATACATACAGATCTGAATGTTGCAGACCCGCTGACTAAGCCTTTTCCACGAGCAAAACATGATCAGCACCAAGACTCCATGGGTGTTAGGATCATTACTTTGTAATCTAGATTATTGACTCTAGTTCAAGTGGGAGACTAAAGGAAATGTGCCCTAGAGGCAATAATAAAGATGTTATTTGTATTTCCCTATATCATGATAAATGTCTTTTATTCATGCTAGAATTGTATTAACCGGAAACTTAGTACATGTGTGAATACATAGACAAAACAATATGTCCCTAGCATGCCTCTACTAGACTAGCTCATTGATCAAAGATGGTTATGTTTCCTAGCCATAGACATGAGTTGTTATTTGATCAACGGGATCACATCATTAGGAGAATGATGTGATGGACAAGACCCATCCGTTAGCTTAGCACTATGATCGTTTAGTTTTACTGTTATTGCTTTCTTCATGACTTATACATGTTCCTATGACTATGAGATTATGCAACTCCCGTATACCGGAGGAACACCTTGTGCGCTATCAAACGTCACAATGTAACTGGGTGATTATAAAGATGCTCTACAGGTGTCTCCAAAGGTATTCGTGGTGTTGGCATAGATCAAGAATAGGATTTGTCACTCCGAGTGTCGGAGAGGTATCTCTGGGCCCTCTCGGTAATACACATCATAATAAGCCTTGCAAGCAAATGACTAATGAGTTAGTCACGGGATGATGTATTACGAAACGAGTAAAGAAACTTGCCGGTAACGAGATTGAACTAGGTATTGAGATACCGACGATCGAATTTCGGGCAAGTAACATACCGATGACAAAGGGAACAACGTATGTTGTTATGCGGTTTGACCGATAAAGATCTTCGGAGAATAGGTAGGAGCCAATATGAGCATCCAGGTTCCGCTATAAGTTATTGACCGGAGATGAGTCTCGGTCATGTCTACATAGTTCTCGAACCCGTAGGGTCCGCACGCTTAACGTTTGATGACGATCAGTATTATGACTTTATGAGTTTTGATATACCGAAGGTAGTTCGGAGTCCCGGATAAGGTCATGGACATGACGAGGAGTCTCGGAATGTCCGAGACGTAAATATTGATATATTGGACGACTATATTCGGACACCGGAAGTGTTCCGTAAAGTTTCGGAATAAACCGGAGTGCCGGGGAGGTTACCGGAACCCCCCGGGGAAGCTATGGGCCCTAATGGGCTTTAGTGGAAAGAGAGAGGGCCGGCCAGGGCTGGGCCGCGCGCCCCTCCCTTTTGGTCCGAATTGGACAAGGAAAGGAAGGGGGCGGCGCCCCTTTCCATCTCCCTCTCCCTCTCCTTCCTTTCCCCTCTCTCCCTCTTGGTGATTCCTACTAGGAATAGGATTGCAATCCTATTCCTAGTAGGATTGCTCCTCTAGGCGCACCATAGGGGGCCGGCTGGCCTCCCCCCTTGCTCCTTTATATACAGGGGCAGGGGGGCACCCTAGAACACACAAGTTGATCTCTCCAGCCATGTGCGGTGCCCCCCCTCCACAGAAACACACATCGGTCATACCGTTGCAGTGCTTAGGCGAAGCCCTGCGCCGTTAACTTCATCATATCCGTCACCACGTCGTCGTGCTGATGAAACTCTCCCGTGAAGCTCAACTGGATCAAGAGCTCGTGGGACATCATGAAGCTGAACGTGTGCTGAACGCGGAGGTGCCGTACATTCGGTGCTTGATCGGTTGAATCGCGAAGAAGTTCGACTACATCAACCGCGTCACTTGACGCTTTCGCTTTCGGTCTATGAGGGTACGTAGACACACTCTCCCCTCTCGTTGCTATGCGTCTGGTAGATAGATCTTGCGTGATCATAGGAAAATTTTAAAATACTACGTTCCCCAACAGTCGGCCCTCTATGGCGCGCCTAGGAGGAGTCCTACTCCCACCGGGAGTAGGATTCCCCCCTTCCCTAGTTGCAGTTGGAGAGGAAGGGAAGGAGGATTAGGAGAGAAGGAAAGGGGGGGGGGGGCGCCACCACCCAAACCTTTTCCAATTCGGCCTCCTGCCCAAGGGGGGCGCACCAGCCCCTTGTGGGCTGGTGTGCTTCCTTCTTATGGCCCATAAGGCCCATAACTTCTCCCTGGGGGTTCCGGTAACCTCCCGGTACTCCGGAAAAATGCCCGAAACACTCGGAACCTTTCCGATGTCCGAATATAGCCTTCCAATATATCGATCTTTACGTCTCGGACATTCCGAGACTCCTCGCCAAGTTCGTGATCTCATCCTGGACTCCGAACTACCTTCGGTACATCAAAACTCATAAACTCGTAATACCGATCATCATCAAACGTTAAGCGTGCAGACCCTACGGATTCGAGGACTATGTAGACATGACCGAGACTCATCTCAGGTCAATAACCAATAGCGGAACCTGGATGCTCATATTGGATCCTACATATTCTACAAAGATCTTTATCGGTCAAACCACATAACAACATACGTTGTTCATTTTGTCATCGGTATGTTACTTGCCCGAGATTCGATCGTTGGTATCACCATACCTAGTTCAATATCGTTACCAGCAAGTCTCTTTACTCGTTCCGTAATACATCATCTCGTGACTAACTCATTAGTCATTTGTGTAACACCCCAAATTTTTTAGTTGGTTTTCTTCCAAACTTTTGGCCTTTTGGAAGAGGGTTATTTGATCTTTTCTTGAGCCTCTTCTAAAATCTTTATGGCCAAAGTTTTTGGTGATTTCTCAAGCTTGGTTTTTGACCTTGAAGATCTTCTCTTGGGTTGGCTCAAGCCCAAATTGAGTTTCAAAGGGGTTGTTTGAATTCTCCCCTACTTGAGTTATGTCTTTCAAATTTGATCTTGGACTTATCCTCCCCTCCAACCTTCATCTTGCCATGACCCCAACAGAAATATTTATCTCCACAACCCTCTTCACACCTTAGGACAAGTCCCTCATGAATTCCAGTAAGTTTTGACCTTATTGGGATTTTTCCTCTATTTATTGCACTCCAAAACTATTTGTCTTTTATAGTGGACCTTGGTGATTTACAAAGGAGCCACCTTTTCCATCCAGATATTTGATTCCAAACCAACTCTCCTAGATGGTCCTTAGTACCCACAACCTAGATCCATCTTGTTTCACTGGTCCATAGTTCAAAATCTTCAAATTTCACCTGCTGCAAGTTTGGATCAGATTTGCAAAATTTGGTGAAATTCATATTTATCTTCTTCCAAAAATCCTGTGAAAAATCAGGCAGCCTCTAGATGCATCAAGAGGCACCAAATATCAGCACCAGAAATATTTCACACATGCCAGAAACATTTCATCAAACACTTAGCATGCACTGTACTGTCAAGTTCAGAAGCTGTTAACTGAAACTGTCGACAGACAGTTCGACAGTTCGTCAGTTTCGTCAGGCACTTCGACAATCTCACCAGTAACCTCCTTGGCTCGACGCTGCACTGCACCATCTTCTTATCCAGAACGCCGCACGGTTGCTTGGCTGCTTCTGGGCGTCGGTGGCGCCCTGGCCTGACCGCGTCGGCGACTGCCACGGCAACAGCGCCGCCCGTGGCGGCTGACAGAAGTAACCCCGCAGCTCGACGCCGTTCGGCGCTGCCCAAAGCACCCCAGCGCTCCGCGTGTCCACCTCCAGTGTCAGCGCACGCCTGCCGCACCATCGCCGTGGCCTGGCGCGCGTAGAGCGCGTTTTCTGCCGCCGACGTGCCGCGCGGTCGTTCCGTCGAGGACAGCCCGTAACTCTCTCTCCCCTGCTGAGTTAGGTGCGGGAATGGAACCACTACACCCCCTAGACGATGCTCAAGCCCCTAACTCCGCCGTCCAACCACTGCATCACCGTAATCGACTCACCGGACTTATCCATTCACGGCAACCGCCTCGGGCCGGCTATATAAGGCACCCCCGAGCTCGTTCTCGAGCCCGCACATCTTCACTACCTCCCTAGACCACGCCCAGCCTATGGAAGAGCCTCGAGGGGTCCTTCTTCTCCAACTCCGGCCAACTCCCTCCGCCTCGGGCTCCAGCATCGTTCACTCCGGTGAGAGCTTCTCCGCCGCCGTGGACTCGAGCGTAGCGCCCTGGCATCCACCTCGACCTAACCTCCACTTCAATTTGATCCTAGGAACCCTCTCTGACGAGGCCCACGACCACCCGAGCCATCGTCCGCCGGAGACAGGGTTGCCGTCGACGTGGGGCTCGCCGACGCTCAACTTCACCACCATTCGACGCGGAAGATCACCGAGAAGCCGTACGTATCACCCCCCTCCCCTAACTCACCGTGGATCGGCGCCGGCGACCACCGCAGCACCGACGTCGGCGCGACTCTGCTCCAGTTTTCAAACCTGACGCGTGGGGCCCCTTGTCAGCCTCACACCTCTCCCCTCCGAACCGTTTTCTGTAAGCGCATTCGGACAAAGTACGTTTCCCCTTTGCGGTTGACGTACTGCGTACCGATTCGCTTTGCTGTTTTCTGTTCTAGCCCTTGGAACTTTTCTGTTTCATTACAGATGAGTCCCTAGACAGAAACTCTAATATCTTTTTAACTAAAGATGATTTTGAGTTGATTCTTTTTCTGTCCTCTTTAGTTTTCTGTCTAGTTTTTTTTGTCATATTTATGTGGAAATTTTTGGAGCAACTTTATTTGCACGCGCGGTATTTATGTTAGTATTTATTTGTTTGAATACGTAGATACCGAAGGTCGTGACGGAGACGCGAACCACACCGAGTTAGACTCGGACTTCTCAGAACCAGGCAAGCATGTTTGAACCTTTGATATGATGAGTGTGTTGCATGTTTGCTCGAGTAGTTCGTTTCATAAGCATGATCATATGGGCATATGTGTATGGTTATATTTCATGCAAGTAAGCTTCGGGTGAGCCCCGAGTGATAATGTTTGAACCACCTCGATCATATGGTGATATGACGGGTGGAATGCTGGTATTGTTGGAGCATGCCAGTAGTTGGTTAAATCAGTATCAACGGAGATCATGTCATGATTCCGTCCATCTCCTTTTGGTACTATCATAGGCCGTCTATTGAGATTACGGTCTAGTCAGTTGTAAACCACTTCCCGAGTACACACCAAGTAGAGGGGTCGGGATGAGGGTTCCATGGCCCTGGATTAAAGCCCGTCATCCGGTCAGGGGGCATGGGTGTTTCTGGTTGGGACCGAGAGGGGGGCACCCCTTAGAGCGCGCATATATAAATTTGATCCCGTGCTATTCGAGGTTGTAGCCTCCCCGTCTTAGAGTTTTTCGTGAATGTTGTCACGGGTGATTCCGGACAGCAGGATGTTAAATGGGTGTGTACTGGTTAGCTGGGTTTCTACTAAAACACCGTAGACGGAAGTAGTCCCCGTGGCTAGTAGAGTCCGTTGGCTATGAGTTAATAGTACAAGCCCTGCAGAGTTAAAATTCCTTCAGTAGCCATGTTTATGGCCTAGGGTCAATCTTCATGACAACCCGGTGACCGTCTCTAGTATATTCTTGTTAGTAACCAGAGTAGTGTTTTTGTCAAAGTTCATTTGGTAGATGAACTCACCAACTATCTCTGTATTGATTTACTTTCAGAAGTATTTCATCATTATACTATTGTTATTTATAAGCCCTTTATGTGATGTCGCTTAGACCTCCGACTGTGGCATTCTTGTTATTTATAAGCCCTTTATGTGATGTCGCTTGGACGTCCGACTGTGGCATTCTTTTTATTTATAAGCCCTTTATGTGATGTCGCTCAAACGTCCGACTGTGGCATTCGTTTTATTTATAAGCCCTTTATGTGATGTCGCTCAGACGTCCGACTGTGGCATTCTTTTATTTATAAGCCCTTTATGTGATGTCGCTCAGACGTCCGACTGTGGCATTCTTTTTATTTATAAGCCCTTTATGTGGTGTCGCTCAGACGCCCGACTGTGGCCTGCTATCATTTATTATTTCACGAGGCATCACTCAGACACTCGTTTGGTCTCCTTCTTTTTATCTTATGGATTTCGGGAGGATTACCGCCCGACTTCTATCGTGCATACAACTCATTAATATTTTATTCCGGTCGCATTTTTGCTGGAATACTCATGTGCATCATGTTGGCATTTATTATATCTTAAGTCCGAACTGTCTTGCGAGTACATTCAAAGTACTCACCTGGCTTGTTGATTTGGCCAGATGTGGACGAAGGCGATCTCATGGATGAAGAGTTCGATAGCGAGTCCGACGTCTAGTGGAGCCCCAGTCAGTCCCTTGCGATCCTAGAGTTGATCATTGTTTTATAACCGCTTCCGCCTACCACCAAATAAATTCATCGGGTCTCACTCCGACACTCGATGAACTGTAATATATTGGAGTCACATCATCCACTTCACTGTGACATATCCACCACCATTTATTACGAGTCAGTAGTATGCCACCCTGCCTTGTGTCATATCCGCCTTTATGTATTATATTGGCACGCTTGTAATAAAATTGTTGAGCAACCCCAGCTCAACCTTGTATAATATTCAGTGTACTGGAATTCTGTATCAAGGATTTGTCTGCCAGCAGGTAATAATATTCCTCGCTGGTTTAATAAAAAGGCCGGTCCTCCGGTAATTATTTTACTGAAGGACCGGTCCTAACAATTTGCTTGCAAGGCTTATTATGATGTGTATTACCGAGAGGGCCCAGAAATACCTCTCCGACACTCGGAGTGACAAATCCTATTCTTGATCTATGCCAACACCACGAACACCTTCGGAGACACCTGTAGAGCATCTTTATAATCACCCAGTTACGTTGTGACGTTTGATAGCACACAAGGTGTAAGGGCATCTCTTGCCTGAGGTTTTGGTGATGATGACAATCCTTGATTGGACTAATCGTGTGTCAATATTACTCAGGTTGATAACATGTGGCACAAGACGGTTAGGCTTTCCCTCTTTAAGGAAAAGATCGAAGACGGTGTTTCCGATGCCTTTCTGTTTCTTTTGGTCATAGGAAATCCGTACTATTAAGAGGGAACCCACATCGGAAGGTAATGGGTGAATCAAGTCACGTACACAGATTCTTTGCACCCACTATATTGCCTCCGTTCGTGGAGAGAGTGGTCCCATTTCATTCTTCCTTATTGTAGATTTCTCCACAGCGGTAGTACCGCCCTAGTGGGCGGTTGTACCGGTGGCCGGTAGTTCCGGTCAAACCACCGCCCCAAGTACCGCTCAGGGGTGATACCCTCTGTACTGGGTGCGGTGGTAGACCGGTGGTGGCCCGGAAGTACCGGTGTTCTTCTCACAAGACCGGTACTACCGGTGTTCCGAGCGGTAGTACCGCTCTGACTGCCACCACGCAGAAACTATCTGCCAGGCGGTAGTTCCGGCCCAACCACCGTCCCAACTACCGCCCCTGCTTGAAACCTTCTGGTTTCCAAGCGGTAGTTGACCGGAGGTTGGGCGGTAGTTCCGGTTTTCTCCGGAAGACCGGTACTACCGGGTAAGCCACCGGAAGTACCGCCTTAGTGGCACGGGCGCAGGTTTCTTCACTCACCGGTACTACCGGTTGGGATAGCGGAACTACCGGTCCTATGTAAATCTGCACATAACGGTTGGATTGGTGGAGACCCTATTTAAGGAGCCCCTTCTCCCACCTCCACCTTATCTCTTGCCTCTCTCTCTCCACCATTAATGCCATTGAAGCTTTCTTGCCCGATCTCTCTCCCTAGCCAACCAAACTTGTTGATTTGCTAGGGATTGAAGGAGGAGACCTAGATCTACACTTCCACCAAAGGAAACTTGATTCCCCCATACTTTCTTGTGTGGATATTGTTACTCTTGGGTGTTTGAGCACTCTAGACGGAAGAGGTCACTTCGGAGCCACAATCCATTGTGGTGAAGCTCTGGGGTTTCGTTGGGAGCCTCCAATTAAGTTGTGGAGAGAGCCCCAACCTTGTTTGTAAAGGTCTGGTTGCCGCCTTCAAGGGCACCACTAGTGGATTCACGACACCTTGCATTGTGTAAGGGCGTGAGGAGAATACGGTGGCCCTAGTGGCTTCTTGGGGACCATTGTGCCTCCACACCGCTCCAACGGAGACGTACTTCCCCTCAAAGGGAAGGAACTTCGATAACACATCCTCGTCTTTACCGTCTCCACTTGTGGTTATTTCTTACCTTTACTTGTGCAAGCATTACTTGTTTAACTCCTATAGCTTGCTTGTGTTGTTGTTTTCCTTACTTTCCATTAGTTGTCTTCTTAGTAGAATATCTAGACAACTTACTTTGACGCTTAATTTAAAGTGGTTAAGAAAAGCTAAAAATTGTTAGTTGCCTATTCACCCCCCCTCTAGTCAACCATATCGATCCTTTCAATTGGTATCAGAGCCTCGTCTCTTTTTAAGGACTTTACCGTCCAAAGAGTATGGGTGACAACGTAGTCGAGACGGAGGATCATTCCGGTGGAACTCCGTCCTTGCCTACGTCAGATGGGGGACCTCGGTCTCTCGTGAGGAGTTCAATGTGGCCTTGACCACATTGAAAGAATCACTAGCAAGTGAGGTCAAAGGCATGTTTAAAGATTTGCTTGAGGGGCTGAAATTATCCACCACACCGTTGGAAGTGGCTCGTCCCGCTACCAACGTGTCGGAGGCTAATCCCGACAAGGGAGAAGCTAGTAGTGAACAAGCCCCTGTTACTAAGAATGGGAGTGGGAAATTTGCCCAATCCGCCCCTCCTACTCACTATGGAGGACCCGTTCCCACACCGCATTTAAATTCCGTTGGGCCCCCTCCCAAGTTTATCAAAAATTCTGATTTTGCTACTTGGGTGTTTCGTTTCAAACGTCATATTAATCATTGTTCTACTAACCTTTGGAGAATCATTGAGCAAGGTTTTTATCCATATGATCCCGACAACATGACTCCAAGAGAAACTGCGGATCATCAGTTCAACGAGTCCGCTCTTTGCATTCTTCAAGATTCTATCCCTCCTGAAGACATTGCTCACCTTCGACCCTTCACTGTGGCTAAGGAAGCTTGGGAGCATGTTGGCACGATGTACAAGGGAAGCACCAGTATTCAACGCTCCAACTATGAAGTGGTGCAAGATGAAGCTGATGAGTTTGCTATGATCGAAGATGAAGATCCCCGTGAACTTTATCAAAGATTAACTATCCTTGCGGTCTCTCTTCGAGATCATGGCAGTAAGGATATGGATGACAATTGGATCAAGCGCAAGTTCCTCAAGGCCATGATGCCCTACCATAAGGCCATGTCCTCTGTCATACGTCAGAGACCGGACTTCCACCACTTATCCTCAAATGAAGTGTTGGATGAGTTTGTTGCCATGAGGATCTTGGACGTGACCGCCGACAATGCGGTCTTAAGAGCTCAACGATCGAAGAAGCCTAATCTGGCACTGAAGGCCAAGGCTTGTGTGGAAGAGGAAGAGGTGGAAGATGATGATGAGTGTAGCCCCGAGGACACCAAATATGCCTATCACGAGCACATGGCTCTCGCTTCAAGGCAATTCTGGGGCAAGAAGAACACAAGACCCAACTTCAACAGGAACAACTCTAGTGGGAACAAGGGGAAGCAACGAGTGAGGACTTGCTTCAACTGTGGAAATGTAAGTCATTTCGTTGTGGATTGCCCATATGATAAGAGAGAAGACTTTGGAGGCAAGCTTATTCGGAAGGACAAGTCAAAGTCCTATCCCAACAAGAACAACTTCAACAAGAAGACTCCTCCGAAAGTGTTGGTGGCCCAAGAAGAATATGTTGAGGATGATGATAATGATGAAGACGATGAGGTGACCACCATGGCCACAATTGCAATTGCTACTACTCCGCACTCATCCCTCTTCGACTCACCAAATGAAAACATCACCGCCAAGTGTCTCATGGCCAAAGCCACCAACAAGGTAACCCCAAACATCAATACTACTATCTCCTCTAATCCCTCATTGACTACTTGTATTGATGAGAGTGAGGGTGCTAAGGAGGGAGAAAATGAATTTGAGTTGTTCATGAAAAACCTCAAGGGCAAACCCAAGAAGCATTTTGTTGCTCTCTTGGAACAACTCGGTGAGGCCAATGACATGATCGAGGCTCACGAGGAAACCATTACTAAAATGGAAGGTCATAGTCGAGACTATGCCGATGAGATATCGGATCTCTCCAATGCCCTAGAGGAAGAGCGTGGTCTTCGTTTGGCTCTTGAGGAGTCACACAACGATGGTCATGCTAAATTAAAGAAAGATCTTGATCATGCTTTAGTTGTCTCTCGTGTCCTTAATTCCGAGAAGGCAAAACTTGAGATTGACCATGCTAAACTCAAAGAGGAGTTTGACATACTTGACAAAGCTCACAAGGCCTTGAAAGGTATGCATGCTACTCTCAATGAGTCTCATGATCAACTCCAAGTTTCGCTAACCAAGGAAAAGGCTATCTTTCCTCGCATGGTTTTAATTGATAATGCAAATGCTACTAACCCGTGTTGCGAGCATGTGCATCTTGTTGAAGAAAATGCCGAGTTGAAGAAGCAACTTGAGAAAGGCCTTGTGACATGCATACAAGGTGAGAAGAACCTCAACAACCTTTTGAGCAATCAAAAGGAGGTTGTGGCAAAGGAAGGAATTGGGTTTGTTCCTAAGCCCAAGAAGAAGAAGAATGACAAGACCAAGCAACCACCCCCTCTCCGACAATCTTTTGTGAAAGAAGGAGAGGGCACATCAAAGAAGAAGAAAATGGTGAAAAGTGGTGGTGTCAAGAAAAACTCCACCCTACCATCAAACATGGCCGGCGATTTTAATCCTTCATATGTTTTATGCCGTGCTAGTGATGGTCATGTGTTCGCTAAATTTGTTGGTTCTTCTCATGAGTACATTGAATGGTCCATTTGGGTTCCTAAGACCCTTGTTACTAACCTCAAAGGACCCATTACCAAATGGGTACCTAAATCCAAGCATTGATCTATTGTAGGAGTTTGCTTCCGGTGGGGGATCATGGTTGCTCGATAGCGGAGCCACAAATCATATGACCGGAAGCAAAGACTTGGTGGTGGACGTACATCTAGGTTCATCTATGGCCACCAACGTCGAATGGGGTGATGCGTCATCTTCTAAGGTATTGGGGCTTGGCAAGGTTGTTGTCTCTCATGATCTCACGATCGAGAAAGTCATGCTTGTTGAGTCCCTTGCCTACAATTTACTTTCTGTACGCCAACTTGCACTCATGGGCTTTGCTACATTCTTTGATATTGATACCGTGGCCCTCTTGTGGAGCAAGACTCTTAAAGTAGCCTATGTTGGGCATGTCGAGAACGGCCTTTATGTGGTTAACTTCTCGAAGCAACCCACTAAGGTCGCGACATGCCTAATGGCTAAAGTTGATGTGGGATGGCTTTGGCATCGCCGTTTGGCCCACGTCAATATGAGATCTTTGCAAAGTCTTCTCAAGGGGGACCATGTTCGTGGACTAACAAATGTTAGCTTTGCCAAAGATCGTGCTTGCAGGGCTTGCATTGAAGGAAAGTTACATGAGACGGCTCACCCTCCCACGACTATCATTTATTCAAAGAGACCCTTAGAGCTCCTTCACATGGACCTCTTTGGGCCTCCATCTTTTGATAGTCTTGGGGGTAGAAAGTACTGCTTGGTGATTGTGGATGATTACTCAAGATACACCTGGGTATACTTCTTCAAGAAGAAGAGTGAGACCCAACAAACTGTCATCAACTTTGCAAATGAAGCTCAACGTCAACATGAAGCAAAGATCTTGATGATCAGAAGTGACAACGGCACTGAGTTCAAGAACTACACCTTGGATGAGTTTCTCAGTGATGAGGGGATCAACCATCAATATGCAGCACCATATACCCCTCAACAAAATGGTGTAGCGGAGAGAAAGAACCGAACTCTGATGGATGCGGCACGAACCATGATGGCTGAATTCAAATCTCCATACAACTTTTGGGCCGAAGCCATCAACACCGCTTGCCATGCATCAAATCGACTCTATCTCCGCAAAGGCTTGAACAAAACTCCGTATGAGATTCTTACCGGTAACAAGCCCAATCTCAAGTACTTCCGGGTATTCGGGTGTAAGTGTTTCATTCTCAAGAAAGGTGTTCGCTTGTCTAAATTTGAATCTAGAGCTCACGAGGGCATATTTGTTGGTTATGCTACAAACTCTCATGCTTACCGTGTCCTCAACAAGTCCAATGGACTCATTGAGGAGACGAGTAATGTAGAGTTTGATGAAAATAACGGCTCCCAAGTGGAGCAAAGTGGTACTTGTGATGTAGGTGATGAAATTCCTCCTCAAGCCATAAGAAGAATGGGTGTTGGATACATCATACCCATTGAGGAACCCCTTGTGGCCGAAGGAGAAGGAAAATGTTCCACTCAAGTGGAACCATCATCAACCCAAGACCCACACGCTTCCGAAGAACAAAGTGAAGGCCCTCAACCTGACGAACAAGGCCAAGTGCAAGATCAAACACATGATGGTGAAGAGCCACCAAATGATGCACAAGGCCAAGTTCTATCCTCCGAGCGAGATCAAGATCAAGAGGAAGCTCGAGATCAAGATCTAGCTCCTGTCGACGTTCAAGATGATCAACTCAATGCTCCTCAGTTAACTCTTGAAGAGCAATTAGAGCGTCGTGCTGCAAAAGTTGCCTCCAGGCTTGCTTCCAACGAACATCACATCGAGAACATTCTAGGAAGCATCAGAAGGGGGGTAAGCACTCGTAGACAATTAGCAAACTATTGTGCTCATGAAGCTTTTGTCTCCTGTGTTGAACCTCAGAAGGTTTATGAGGCGCTCGAAGACCCTGATTGGCTCAATGCCATGCATGAAGAACTCCATAACTTCGAGCGCAACAAGGTGTGGCGTCTGGTGCCAAGGCCGAAGGAGAACCATAATGTCATTGGAACCAAGTGGATCTTTAAGAACAAGCAAGATGCTCATGGCATTGTCATCCGCAACAAGGCGCGTCTGGTGGCTCAAGGCTACTCCCAAGTCGAGGGTATCGACTACGGTGAAACCTTTGCCCCTGTTGCTCGTCTTGAATCCATTCGTTTGTTGCTTGCCTATGCTTCCCATCATAACTTTAAATTGCAACAAATGGATGTGAAGAGTGCATTTCTTAATGGTCCTATTAATGAGTTGGTGTATGTTAAGCAACCCCCGGGGTTTGAGGATCCTAAGCTCCCCAATCACGTGTACCAACTTGATAAGGCACTCTATGGCCTTAAACAAGCCCCACGTGCGTGGTATGATCATCTTACCGAGTTGTTACGAGATCGTGGGTTTGAAATTGGGAAAATCGACCCCACTCTTTTTACTAAGAAGGTCAAAGGGGAGTTGTTTGTATGCCAACTATATGTTGATGACATTATCTTTGGTTCTCCTAACAAAGCTTTCAATGATGAGTTCGCCGCACTCATGACCACACATTTTGAGATGTCCATGATGGGAGAGTTGAAGTACTTCCTTGGGTTTGAGATCAAGCAAAGAAGAGAAGGGATCTTCATCAAACAATCCAAGTATACTCAAGACATGCTCAAGAGGTTCAATCTAAGTGATTTCAAGCCGGCTACTACTCCAATGCCAACCAAGTGCCAACTTGACATTGATCCCAATGGTAAAGCAGTGGATCAAAAGGTATATCGCTCTATGATCGGTTCCTTGCTTTACCTTTGTGCATCTAGACCAGATATTATGTTGAGTGTGGGAATTTGTGCACGGTTTCAAGCCTCACCTAAGGAGAGTCACTTTGTGGCTGTCAAGCGAATCTTTCGATATTTGGCTCATACCCCAAACTTTGGCTTATGGTACCCAAGAGGAGCAAACTTCAACCTTGTCGGTTTCTATGATTCTGACTGGGCGGGAGACAAAGTGGATAGGAAGTCCACTTCTGGAGGGTGCCAATTTCTTGGTTTCTCTCTTGTTAATTGGTCTTCCAAAAAGCAAAGTTGTGTGCCTCTCTCGTCCACCGAAGCAGAGTATGTGGCTGCTGGAAGTTGTTGTGCTCAACTCTTATGGATGAGGCAAACTTTAAAGGATTACGGTGTCACTTGTGACAAAGTGCCTCTTTGGTGTGACAATGAAAGTGCCATCAAGATTTCTCTCAACCCGGTGCAACACTTCAAGACGAAGCATATAGAGATACGGTATCACTTCATCCGGGATCACATAAGGCAGGGAGAGATCGAGCTTCACTACGTCAACACTCATGATAACCTTGCAGATATCTTCACGAAGCCTTTGGATGAAGCAAGATTTCGCGAGTTAAGGCATGAGCTAAATATCATTGATTTGAGCAATGTGGCTTGAGCACGTGCACACCCCACCATACTCATCAAATTGTCTAGTCTAGGTGTAGGCATGGAAATAGGGGGAGTGGTGTTCTCTCAATGAACTCATCCTCCCCCCATCATGCATAAATTGATATGCTTTTCACTTTCGTCATTTGTGATGACACGTGTGTTTCAAAGACGAGTTTTGGTTATGGGCCCAAGGATAATTCTTCATGGTGCCATGCCAATTGACTCTAACATTGGTGGCTTCGGCCACCGCCCTCCGTTTTGGTTGGTTTCTGGTTTTCATGTTTTTCTCGTACTACAGTGTCTTGCTCCATCCCAAGCCATCCCATCCCAGCCATCTACTCCAAATGTACACAAGCTTGTTATCATGGAGTGAGTGGCCACACCCTGGCGGTACAACCGGTGGTTCAAGCGGTTCTACCGCTTGATCACTGGGTTTCAGCCCAGCGGTTGTATCGGTCTAGAGCAGGCGGTTCTACCGCTGGTGCTCTGACCTGTACCCCTGGCCGGTACTACCGGTGTTGTTTAGCGGAACTACCGCCTGGCGCGGAAGTACCGCTCCAACCACCTGGCAGCAGCCGGACCGGTACTACCGGTGCTGATCTGGGCGGATATATAAGGCACGGGCTGAAGAGGTTTTCCTCTTCACCTGTTCATTATTTCTCTCCAGCCGCCGGTTACTCCGCTCACTGCCCCGTAGCGCCCTCCGGCTCTACGGATCCGTCGGCCCTTCACTGGATCTGCTCCGTGGAGGCCGCCTCTTCTTCGATCTCCTCCCATGGATACCGGTATTGCCCTACTTCTTCTTTGTATTAGGGTTCTTCTTGAATCCTCTTTCTAGGGCAATGCATGTATTCCTTCATTTTTGGCTAAATGATTTGAGGGAGAGGTCCGTATAGTTTCCTATTCACTTGTGCGTAGTTAGAATAGACACCGTGCATGTAGTTTTGAGATCGGGTAGTTCCCTTCATCTTCGTAGATCCGCTCTCAGCGGTACTACCGGTCACACGACCGGTACTACCGCCGGCCGGAACTACCGGTGTTGATACCGGAACTACCGGTTGCTCTGAATTTATATGCATTGCCTCTATTCTTCGTACGTACTAGTGAATTATTCTTCTGATCTTGTGTACATTCCTCTCATCTTTTCTGGGTTGCTATGTGTTCTCCGTGTGCGTTTGCAGGTGGCTCTAGCTCTCGCTCTGGTCAGTTTGCCAAAAGGAAGGCCCGTAGGGGCAAGAGGCCAGCCGATGATGAAGATGTTCCCGAGGTTGTGATCCCCTCCAAAACAACTCGCCGGGAAAAGTCAGTGGCAGCCAAGCACCGTGCAGCGCTTCCTATGTACAAATGGAAGCTTTCGGACTGGGAGAAGTTTCGGTTTCAAGACCCCTACACCGTACCACCTCCTCCACGTTGGAATAATCCTCACTTCCGCAATGAGATGCAGTTGAGGATTGTGGATGATATCTTTGAGCACCACAAGAACAAGTTCACCCGTATGTGGTCAATTGACCTTGCCAAGTGGAGAAGCAGCCCCGCTTACTTTGGAGAGGCTCTGGAAGTCTGTGAGGAGTTTGATTTGGTCAAGCTCATGGAGCTGCGATGTGACTTTGATGTGGAACTCATTCATCAGTTCTATGCTACTGTCCACTTCGGCAGTGACGATCAGCGTCACCTCTCTTTTATGTGCCGGGATGAGTTCTTCCGTGTTCCCTGGAGTGCTTTCTGCAATGCTTTGGGCTATGAGGACACTGGCTTGGAAGGCCAAGGTGGTCTCCGTCCTCACGACCGAGCCAATCCCATGGATAAAGTGAAGCTTGCTCCTCTGTATATCCCTGGTCATGGCATAATAGGTAAATCCAATGACCTTCTGCCAGTTTATGACATTCTTCACCGTGTGTTCCGGTGCGTGCTGCTGCCCAAAGTTGGGAACCAGGATGATATCTATGGCTATCTAGTGGATCTGCTTGTGGCAATGAAGACCAAGCGTGGCAAGGGCATCACTTTTGATGTGTCCAAATGGATGTGGGAGGAGATGTACAACTGTGTTTGGTACCGCAAGGTACCGATCTACGCTCCCTTTGTGATGCGCTTCCTTTACTCAGTTTGGGAAGTGCGGAGGCCTGGAGAGCCTCTTTCTACTCCGGACAGGCTCACGGAGCATGAGGTCAAGGTGCTAAGACAAAAGAAGCATAAAGCTCCTAGATTCGCTGCGGGCAATGAGGAGGATGTCTTTGCTACCTCAGATGATGATGACTTTGAGTTAGAGGCTGGGGCCAAGCCCTCCTGGGTGGAGAAGCTTACTGCCAAGGTCAAGAAGACCTTCTGCCTGCAGGCCCACGTCCAGAAGAAGCTCTACAAGGCTCATGTGAATGAGAAGATGGCGCGCCGCCGGCAGATTCAGTTGATGAAGCACCTCAATGTGCCTGATGTGCAGAGTGGCTCCGAGAAGAGCATCAGTCCTGAGGACAAGTGGTGCCTTGCCAACTGCCAGTGGTCTGATGATGAGCCTACCACCTCCACCACTCGAGCGACTGTGGATGCGATGGAGTCTGAGGCTGAGATTGCTGAGGACGACGAGGACACAGAAGACTCTGACGATGGTGACTCGGATGATTCTCTGGCGATAGGCGAGGAGCTGTACTGAGCCCTGGGGCGTTAGTCTCGCTCTTTTCCTTTTTGGTGCTTGATGCCAAAGGGGGAGAGTTGAGTATTGCTATAGGTCACGGGAGTTGCATGGGAGTGTTTCTTGGTGTTTCTTTGTGTTTCTCTGTGAACTCCAGTTGCATGGTGTAAGACATGTGCCCTTATCTTAATTATCCATGCACTTTCGGTTTTAAGCACTTTGCTTTCATATGATCTGTTGTATATTTGTTTTTATTCTTAGTCACTGGTTGGTTTATAAAACCTAGGGGGAGCATAGATCCTAGTGTAAGCACTTTTGCATTCCAAAAGCAAACTCTATTAAGTGCTCACACTCAGGGGGAGCTCTACCTTCATTCTATAAAGTCCCGTGATCGTCTCGTGGTTGTCATCATTCACCAAAAAGGGGGAGATTGTAAGGGCATCTCTTGCCTGAGGTTTTGGTGATGATGACAATCCTTGATTGGACTAATCGTGTGTCAATATTACTCAGGTTGATAACATGTGGCACAAGACGGTTAGGCTTTCCCTCTTTAAGGAAAAGATCGAAGACGGTGTTTCCGATGCCTTTCTGTTTCTTTTGGTCATAGGAAATCCGTACTATTAAGAGGGAACCCACATCGGAAGGTAATGGGTGAATCAAGTCACGTACACAGATTCTTTGCACCCACTATATTGCCTCCGTTCGTGGAGAGAGTCGTCCCATTTCATTCTTCCTTATTGTAGATTTCTCCACAGCGTAGTACCGCCCTAGTGGGCGATTGTATCGGTGGCCGGTAGTTCCGGTCAAACCACCGCCCCAAGTACCGCTCAGGGGTGATACCCTCTGTACTGGGTGCGGTGGTAGACCGGTGGTGGCCTGGAAGTACCGGTGTTCTTCTCACAAGACCGGTACTACCGGTGTTCCGAGCGGTAGTACCGCTCTGACTGCCACCACATAGAAACTATCTGCCAGGCGGTAGTTCCGGCCCAACCACCGTCCCAACTACCGCCCCTGCTTGAAACCTTCTGGTTTCCAGGCGGTAGTTGACCGGAGGTTGGGCGGTAGTTCCGGTTTTCTCCGGAAGACCGGTACTACCGGGTAAGCCACCGGAAGTACCGCCTTAGTGGCACGGGCGCAGGTTTCTTCACTCACCGGTACTACCAGTTGGGATAGCGGAACTACCGATCCTATGTAAATCTGCACATAACGGTTGGATTGGTGGAGACCGTATTTAAGGAGCCCCTTCTCCCACCTCCACCTTATCTCTTGCCTCTCTCTCTCCACCATTAATGCCATTGAAGCTTTCTTGCCCGATCTCTCTCCCTAGCCAACCAAACTTGTTGATTTGCTAGGGATTGAAGGAGGAGACCTAGATCTACACTTCCACCAAAGGAAACTTGATTCCCCCATACTTTCTTGTGTGGATTTTGTTACTCTTGGGTGTTTGAGCACTCTAGACGGAAGAGGTCACTTCGGAGCCACAATCCATTGTGGTGAAGCTCCGGGGTTTCGTTGGGAGCCTCCAATTAAGTTGTGGAGAGAGCCCCAACCTTGTTTGTAAAGGTCCGGTTGCCGCCTTCAAGGGCACCACTAGTGGATTTACGGCACCTTGCACTGTGTAAGGGCGTGAGGAGAAAACGGTGGCCCTAGTGGCTTCTTGGGGAGCATTGTGCCTCCACACCGCTCCAACGGAGACGTACTTCCCCTCAAAGGGAAGGAACTTCGATAACACATCCTCGTCTTCACCGTCTCCACTTGTGGTTATTTCTTACCTTTACTTGTGCAAGCATTACTTGTTTAACTCCTATAGCTTGCTTGTGTTGTTGTTTTTCCTTACTTTCCATTAGTTGTCTTCTTAGTAGAATATCTAGGCAACTTACGTTGCCGCTTAATTTAAAGTGGTTAAGAAAAGCTAAAAATTGTTAGTTGCCTATTCACCCCCCCTCTAGTCAACCATATCGATCCTTTCACAAGGTGTTCCTTTGGTATTTGGGAGTTGCATAATCTCATAGTCATAGGAACATGTATAAGTCATGAAGAAAGCAATAGCAGTAAAATTAAATGGTCATAGTGCTAAGCTAACGGATGGGTCTTGTCCATCACATCATTCTCCTAATGGTGTGATCCCGTTGATAAAATGACAACTCATGTCTATGGCTAGGAAACATAACCATCTTTGATCACTGAGCTAGTCTAGTAGAGGCATATGATACGTCTCAAACGTATCTACTTTTCCAAACACTTTTGATATTGTTTTGACCTCAGTCTTGCATGATTTGAACTAAACTAACCCGGACTGACGCTGTTTTCAGCAGAGCTGCCTGTATGGTTTTATTGTGTGCAGGAAAACGGATTTTTAAGTATCTCAAAAAAATCCACGAAAAATCACAGAAAATCCACGCACCCGAAGGAACCAGGAGCCAGAAGTGGGGCCAGAGGGGGGCCAGGGGGTGCCCAGGTGCCCTGTGGGCGCGCCCCCCCTGGGCCGCGCCGGGGGGTCGCCTGGGTGGGGCCCACACCCCCTGGTGCCCTACTTGGCCTCGTATTTTTACTCACGACGCGAAAACCCCAGATCAGAAGTTCTTTTCGCAGTTTTCCGTCGCGGAGCCGCCGCCACCCTCTGTTCTTCCTCGGGAGGGCTAATCTGGAGGCCGAATTGGCCTCCGGAGAGGGGAGATCGCCGCCATCGTCATCATCATCACCACTCCATCATCCCTCCATGACTTCTCCCTCCATGTGTGAGTAATTCCCCTGCTGTAGGCGAAGGGGATGGTAGGGATTGGATGAGTTAGATCATGTAATAGTTTGTCAGATCGTTGGGGGCATGTTGCCTATCATCTACTATGGTGTTTATCATCTTTGCTTCAACTTGTTATTCTTAATGCTTGACACTTAGGGCCCGAGTGCCATGATCTCAGATCTGAACCATATGTGTTTGCATGAATATATTTGTGTTCGTGATCCTATCTATGAGTTGTTTGCACCTATTACGGTTCGGAACCGGTGATCCCAAAAGTGACAGCTTGGGACACCAAAGGGGATGGTCCGTAGTTTGAGGATTACATGTATCCATTGAGTTCATTGCTTTGTTCCGGTGCTCTTTGACAGGAGCACCTTAATCTCCATAAGTTCCTTTTGGCCCCGTTCGTAGCGGGATGGTAGGACAAAAGATGTTGTGCAAGTTCTTATTGCAAGCACGTACAACTACCTACGGGATACATGCCTAATGTTTGATATTTGCCTAGATGATCATTACTTTTCCGTGTGCCGTGCCCCAAGTTAGAATCTATCTCATCCATGCAGCACCCAACCATCCATCTCCCTAGCCTACAGTGTTTTAAACCCTGCTTGTCACTAGTTGCTACTTTTGCCATTTACCTTCACTATTTACTTTTTTGTTGTTTACTTTTACTATCACTATTATCACTATCATATCACTGTTACCACTTATCTTTTGTTGCAAGTAAGTATATTTCAGGTGCGGTTGAATTGACAACTCAACTGTCAAAGCTTATAAATACTCTTTGGCTCCCCGTGTGTCAAATCAATAAATTGGGTTATTCTTACCCGCGAAGACTATCTCGATCCCTTACGGTTGAGGGTTATCAAGTACCGTTTTCTGGCGCCGTTGCCGGGGAGCATAGCAATATTTACAAGTCTACTTGAGGTATCCTACCTGCTGCACTTTATCCACTATGGGTAAGAAAGGAGACCCCAAGGTTCCGATCTTACTATCCACTACAAGAAGAGGTACTGCTCTGAGCACTAGTGCTACACTTGATTCACCTTCCGTTATGAGTAAGTTTGCCTCACCACCACCACATGATGCTCCTACTGAATCTGTTACTATGTCTGATACTCTTGATGATGCTTCTACTACTTTTGATGATATTAGTTCGCTTAGTTATGCTCTTGAGAAACAAATTGCTGCTGCTGCTAAAAAGTCTGGAATTGAACTTCCTGTTACTCGCTACCCTATTGGTGAAACTTATGATTATCCTGATTTGAGTAAACTCAAAGAGAGGCTCCTTGATGATGATTACTATATGCTTGATGAAGATTTATGCAGGGAACTGACAGAGTTTTCTGGCTCTGACCCTGAAGTTATTAAGAAACTATTTGAAAAACACTCTTTCAAGAACAAAACCGTTCCTGATCCTGAATTTGCTACATCTCCTATATGCATTGATGATCCTGATTATGATTTCTCTGTTGATCTTTCACTTATACCTACGGTTGAAGCTGACCCCTTTTATGGCAGAGAAAATGATGATGCTATTGCACACCTGACTAAACTCGGTGAGTTAGGTGGCCTGTTTACCACAGATGAGAAGATACGATACTTTTATATCACCAAGCTTCTTCCTTTCTCCTTGAAGGAAGGTGCTAAAGCATGGTATGATTCGCTTCCATGCGGTTCCATTAAGAGTCCTCAAGACTTAGCTCACTCTTTTGTTGATAAGTACTTTCCTTCTCACATGCAACATGCTGCTTTACAAAGAATTTATAACTTTAAACAGTTGCAGGATGAGTCCCTCCCTAAAGCTTGGGGGAGGTACTGCGGTCTGATTCGGGCTAGACCAGGACATGAAATCCCTAAGAATGAATTAATCGATATATTCTATGTTGGTCTAACTGATGAATCCAGGTCCTATTTGGACAGTTGTGCTGGTGATGTCTACACACGCTTCTACTCTTGTAGACTATGTTGGGCCTCCAAGCGCAGAGGTTTGTAGGACAGCAGCAATTTCCCTCAAGTGGATGACCTAAGGTTTATCGAACTCAGGGAAGTAGAGGTTGAAGATGGTCTCTCTCAAGCAACCCTACAACTAAAATACAAGAAGTCTCTTGTGTCCCCAACACACCTAATACACTTGTCAGATGTATAGGTGCACTAGTTCGGCGAAGAGATGTTAAATGGCAAGTGATATGGATGGCAAAACAAAGTAATATAAATCTGTAATAAAAAGTGCAGCAAGCAAACAAGTGGTAAACGTGAGCACAAATGGTATTGCAATGGTGGAAACAAGGCCTAGGGTTCATACTTTCACTAGTGGCAACTCCCAACAACATTAACATAATCGAATCACATGATATTTCCCATAAAACATCCAATGGAGACGCACCCGGAGGTCATTCCTTCGTGGTCAAGAGAGGACGAGAATTATGTAGGGCTACAAAAGCACACCTCAAAGTTCGTAGTTCTCAATCTAAGGATTTCCCAATGTCACCGCGGCCATCCAAAGAGAGTCCCACAATCACCACAACATATCTAAAGGATAGTCAAAGACAAGCACCAAGAGACTCTCAATCTTCAATCAACACACAAGAGAGGAAATCACTCATGAAAATATTTTTCTAATCCATGTCCAATAGAACGCTGTCACCTTGGTCTCGGGGATTATACTAGATATAGACAAGTGAGTACATCAATCCAATACATATAGGAAGGGGAAATATCATGGGATCACCCTAGATTAACATAGCCTATGATCACAATGAAGATCACATCATGGGAGAGAGAGATAACCACATAGCTACACGTACGAGCCCTCGGCCCCGGAGAAGACTACTCACACATGGACATGGTGAGGAGGAGGTTGATGATGGTGTTGATGGAGAGGTGCAGCCCCGCGAGGAGGAGACGGCCGGCGGCAGCCACGGAGGCGGCGGCGGCGGCCCTTGGGGGCGCGGCGGCGGCGGCGGCCCTAGGGGGCGGCGGCGGCCCTCGGGGCGGCGGCGGCCCTAGGGGGCAGCGGCTCCTTGGCCCCCCTTCTTACTTGTGGATGGTGCTGCAATGGTGCTGGTCCTCCCCTCCAAGACGGCGGCTCGGGAGGAGGAAAATTCATGGCCCTTGGTGACCTAGGTTTCCTCTTTTTATATAGACTCTCGGATTCCCGTCATCAGATTTTGGGCCTCAGTAAAACAGGCTTTACCCGGCCGTCCGGACTCCGATTTGGACGAATTTTATATTCAGAAGCATCGCCTCGAAATTCCCCACAACTTTCGCAACTAGACTTTTTCCGTTTAACGTAGTCTTTGGGCCGGAACATGGCCATCTTTAAAAAACGTTCTCAGACAGATTTCAGGAAGGTCAGAGTCCTACTCCAATACGACTCCTTTTGCGTTTTTGTCAATTTCCAAGTAATTCCTACACAATAAAGTGTAAAACAATAACATTGTGCACTTTTGCAACCATTAGTAGGTTAGTCCAAATATGATCAAAAGTGTATGGAAGTGCATAAATATCACAGCAATATCACACAAAAAAGGCATGGAGCAAGCAGAAATTATAGATACGTTTTGGACGTATCAACATCCCCAAACTTAATTCCTGCTCGTCCTCGAGTAGGTAAATGATAACAAGCATAATTTCTGTGGTGACATGCTATTAACCATATAAGAACTTTTCACAGTCACATGACAAATGCTTACTGAGATAATGAATCTGTAGTAATTAAGTTGCCTAATGAGAATATCACAAAGAACTGAAAGTTTTACAATATGATACTGAAACACTCAATATATTTGTAGTGAGCATGGTGTGCAAACATGACAAAGTGATACCTCGCTTGCCCCCTTTAGTGAAGCAAAACATAAATGCAGGGGCACCTCCAAAGTTTAAGTGACGACTAGATATAATGATTTCAGCAGAAACGATATCATAATCATGCAAAAGACAATGGTACTTTGGGACAATGCACATTACACTCAGAATGACAATCATGCTCTCAATAGTTGGTGCTTTAAAGAAGGTGGAGACTCTCGAACCGTGGCTTTTGTTGGCAAGGTTGAAAACCCGTGGTCGGAAACAAAAACTAAACATGTACCAGAGCTCTTGGTTTTTAAAAACAGAGGTAATAATTATTATTTTTAGAATATGCATATTTCATCAACGAATGCTAGCAGATAACTTAATTACTTCTTGAGCTGGACAAGTTTCGAGGAACGGCTCCCGAATGAGGACGATCACATCCTCTTAATCTCCTTTGTTTATCACTGCCAAAGTTTTCTGATTTCTCATGAACAAAGCGTGAAGGAGGGTTTGTTTGTTGTATTATTTTTAATGAGCCGGGCGCACTCTATGCCAGTTCCTTCTCGTATTATGGGTTTGCACATTAGACATGCAATCCCGGGGTGAAGCTTGTCCAACTTAAAAAGATCATGAATTAACTACTACTTCCTCATGAGCTAAAACAGAGGCACAAAAGAGAAATGCTTTTTTTTGAATAATTTCAAGATGGTACATGAAAGTCTTCGTTAGGAATGGCAGGTAAATACCATGTATAGGAAGGTATGGTGGACTCATATGGCATAACTGGTTTAAAGGATTTTGGATGCACATGCAGTCAGTCCGCTTAGTACAGGCGAAGGTTAGCAAAAGACTGGGAGCGACCAACTAAAAGAGCAATGACGGTCATAATCATGCAGAGCGACAAAGCAACATTGAATCGGGCATGGAAGTTATATCGCTACTCAGAAATTAAAGATCATCAAGGCTTGATAGACTTTCTTTATAGTCTTAAATATGCGTGAGCATATGCCAAGTCAATCAAAATAAATTTTTGGAGGAAGATATCACTAAACCATACCACATCATAGGCAAACAAATCATGTTGGTACTCCAATAACACATTGAGAACCCCCCAGCTATTTGAGACTAACCATAAGAAAACATGAACTACTAAGCACCATTATGCACATCGCATTTTTATCATAGACACATCAACCAGTGCAACAGAAGCCAACTCTCTTAACAAGATAAGCATGATAAATAAAGAGAGTTCCAGCGACCAACTAAACAAAAGCTCTTTAAAAAGATAAGCATGAAAACTAAGAGCTGAACATGATAGTAGCTATTGAAAGACAAAGAACACACACAGCAAGGATAGACATGAAAATTCTATGTTATGTTCTAGATTGAAGTGGAGCGTGTTTCTCTCCCACACAAAGAAAGCTGAGTTCCAACTCGTTTTGAACAGCAAGCAAAGCTAAAGAAAACTAAAAGCAAGACGCTCCAAGCATAGCACATAACACATGAAGTGATAAAAATGTAGCGGAACGAAAGACGAACTGATAATTGTTGATGGAGAAGGGGATGCACGGGGGCATCCCCAAGCTTAGACGCTTGAGTCTTCTTGAATATTTCTTGGGGGTGCATGGGGGCATCCCCAAGCTTGAGCGTTTGACACTCCTGAATCTTTTTATCATCTTCCCTCGCACACTTGAAAACTCCCTTCATACATAACTCATCATAATCTGATTAGCGAGGTTAGTACCCTTAATAAAATAATTGTTCCTTGCTGGAAATAAGGATATTCTTGAAGGTCTACTGTTTCTCAAGATTTCCAAAAGGTTTTTGCAAAGAAAAAGCAAGCTCAAGGTTTGCAAAACGAAGGAAAGGCAAAACAGGACAGAATCTGTGAAAAACAGACCAGCAGGTAGTAAATGATTTTTTCGGGGCACTTCTGCAACTCAAATCAAAAAACTCAGAACAGACGCCCGAAAGCCAATTGTATAGAGCACGCTGTCGAAAAAATTCAGACCAAAAAGATGATCTGGTGATTTTATACGATTTTTTTTCTGTCCAAGGACGGAATTTGTTTCCTGGACAGCACGTCACAACTTTTGAACTTTCTTGCAATCAGAGGCTACACTTGGCACAAAGCTGAAAAGTAAAGGTACAATGATGTTGCTACAGTAGTAACAAACATCAAGACCACTAAAACTGAAAGCAAAGATAACAAGGGTTGTCTCCCTAGAGCTCTTTCTTTATAGCCATAAAGATAGGCTTAAGACTTTAATGATGCTCTCGTAGGAATAAGAGTTGAAGAGCAGAAGAGAGCATCAAGAAGCAAATATCAAACACATTTAAGCCTAACATGATTCCTATGCATAGGAATATTGCAATAGAATAATTCATTGAAGCACAAAGCAATAAGCATAGGAAGACAAAACAAGTGCAGCTTCAAAACCTTCAACATAAAGAGAGGGAACTTGATATTATTGAAATATCTATAAGCATATGTTCCCTCCTCATAATAATTTTCAGTGGGATCACGAATAAACTCAACAATATAAGCATCACATAAAGCATTGTTACCATGATCCACATGCAAAAAGGTACTCTTACTCTCCACATAAGCATCTTTGGGGAGCCCATGGTTAGGACATTTTAGCATTAACGTTTTCAGTCTCCCCCAAGCTTGAGCTACGCTCTCTCCGTCACGAGACCTAAAGTCATAGATATAGTTCCTGTCTCGATGAATTTCATGAAGAGGATAAAACTTAGTATAAAAGAGAGACATAAGCTCTTGCCAATCAAGCAAGTGCGGGTTATCGAGAAGCTTATACCAATCTGAAGCTTTATCTATAAGTGATACGGCGAACAATTTCCTCATGGCAAACTCCCTTGATACACCTGCAAGCTTAAATAATGAACATAGTTGTGACAGATATAGCAAGTGTTCACCGGGATGTCTGTCTCCTGCATAACGATTAGCCAAAATATAATCGATAATACCAGCCGGTATTTTATAGGGCACAATTTCAGTAGGAGGAGGAGCAACCATCACAGGTGTGGGGCGTCTTCCCACAAGCAACGAACTAAGAATGCGGTTTTCCATAAACATAACTAGTGAAATAAAAACAAGAAACAAAAAGATTTAATTGCAAGATCTAAAGATATACCTTCGAGCACTCACTTCCCCGGCAACGGCGCCAGAAATAGCTTGATGTCTACACACGCTTCTACTCTTGTAGACTATGTTGGGCCTCCAAGCGCAGAGGTTTGTAGGACAGCAGCAATTTCCTCAAGTGGATGACCTAAGGTTTATCGAACTCAGGGAAGTAGAGGTTGAAGATGGTCTCTCTCAAGCAACCCTGCAACTAAAATACAAGAAGTCTCTTGTGTCCCCAACACACCTAATACACTTGTCAGATGTATAGGTGCACTAGTTCGGCGAAGAGATGTTAAATGGCAAGTGATATGGATGGCAAAACAAAGTAATATAAATCTGTAATAAAAAGTGCAGCAAGCAAACAAGTGGTAAACGTGAGCACAAATGGTATTGCAATGGTGGAAACAAGGCCTAGGGTTCATACTTTCACTAGTGGCAACTCCCAACAACATTAACATAATCGAATCACATGATATTTCCCATAAAACATGCAATGGAGACGCACCCGGAGGTCATTCCTTCGTGGTCAAGAGAGGACGAGAATTATGTAGGGCTACAAAAGCACACCTCAAAGTTCGTAGTTCTCAATCTAAGGATTTCCCAATGTCACCGCGGCCATCCAAAGAGAGTCCCACAATCACCACAACATATCTAAAGGATAGTCAAAGACAAGCACCAAGAGACTCTCAATCTTCAATCAACACACAAGAGAGGAAATCACTCATGAAGATATTTTTCTAATCCATGTCCAATAGACCGCTGTCACCTTGGTCTCGGGGATTATACTAGATAAAGACAAGTGAGTACATCAATCCAATACATAGAGGAAGGGGAAATATCATGGGATCACCCTAGATTAACATAGCCTATGATCACAACAAAGATCACATCATGGGAGAGAGAGATAACCACATAGCTACATGTACGAGCCCTCGGCCCCGGAGAAGACTACTCACACATGGACATGGTGAGGAGGAGGTTGATGATGGTGTTGATGGAGAGGTGCAGCCCCGCGAGGAGGAGACGGCCGGCGGCAGCCACGGAGGCGGCGGCGGCGGCCCTTGGGGGCGCGGCGGCGGCGGCGGCCCTAGGGGGCGGCGGCGGCCCTCGGGGCGGCGGCGGCCCTAGGGGGCAGCGGCTCCTTGGCCCCCCTTCTTCCTTGTGGATGGTGCTGCAATGGTGCTGGTCCTCCCCTCCAAGACGGCGGCTCGAGAGGAGGAAAATTCGTGGCCCTTGGTGACCTAGGTTTCCTCTCTTTATATAGACTCTCGGATTCCCGTCATCAGATTTTGGGCCTCAGTAAAACGGGCTTTACTCGGCCGTCCGGACTCCGATTTGGACGAATTTTATATTCAGAAGCATCGCCTCGAAATTCCCCACAACTTTCGCAACTAGACTTTTTCCGTTTGACGTCGTCTTTGGGCCGGAACGTGGCCATCTTTAAAAAATGTTCTCAGACAGATTTCAGGAAGGTCAGAGTCCTACTCCAATACGACTCCTTTTGCGTTTTTGTCAATTTCCAAGTAATTCCTACACAATAAAGTGTAAAACAAGAACATTGTGCACTTTTGCAACCATTAGTAGGTTAGTCCAAATATGATCAAAAGTGTATGGAAGTGCATAAATATCATAGCAATATCACACAAAAAAGGCATGGAGCAAGCAGAAATTATAGATACGTTTTGGACGTATCACCTGGTTGTGTTTTCAGGAAAAGAACACCAGACGATGCGGAAGATTTGATGGGCAGGATTGCCAAAAACCATGAAGATTGGTCCGTCCCTGAACCACCTCCACCACCAAAGAAGAGGGGCATATTTGTTCTAAGCCCCGAAGATATGCGAGAAGCAAAGAAGTCTATTAAAGAGAAAGGTATTAAAGCTGAAGACGTGAAGAATCTACCCCCTATTGAGAAGCTGTGTGAGCCTACCACTCACCCTCCTATGGTAGAGGTACACTCTCTTTTAGATTTCAACGCAAGTGACATCCCTCATGGTAAGCCTCCTGATCAATGTTTAGATGAGTTTGATAATTTCATTATGAAACAAAATCATTTTACTGAGAGGATAGAAAGTCAATTGCATGATAATTCCCTTGCTATCAAAAGACTGCTTGATATTTTAGATAGAACAGTTAATGATGTTCAATGTCTTGTGAAGCATTTTCAAATGGTTCAAACTCAGCTTGACCAAATTTCTAAAGTGCAAAGAGATTTGCTTGCTAACAATGCCAAACAAGATAATTTGCAGGCTTTCGGGATTAAGACCCGAGGAGGAACTAGTACTCAATATCCTCTCTATCTAGAGGGACATCCGAAGAGAATCGAGCAGGATTCTCAAATGCAGGAAGAAGAAATTGTTGGCTCTCCAAAGAAAAAGAAGAAACATAAGGAGACTGACAATTCTAATGATCCTATTGCAGATGAAGAGCCAACTATTGATCCTAACAGCGTATCTATCTCCGATGCTGAGACTGAAGACGGTGCTGAACCTGAAGGTAATAATAATGAGAAGAATGATCCGCCTGAAGTTCGAGAAGAAGAAGCACCTGACAAACGTAAGAGGTACACTAAAGAAGACTTCATCGCAAGAAAACATGGGAAAGAAAGAGAACCATGGGTACAGAAACCCATGCCCTTTCCAGGTAAGTCCATCAAATCTAAAGAAGAAGAGCATTATAATAAGTTTTGTGAGTGGATTAAACCTCTTTTTCTTCAAATCCCTTTGACTGATGCTATTAAGTTACTTCCTTATTCAAAATATATGAAAGATATTGTCACTAATAAAAGAAAAGTTCCTAATGATGCAATATCTACTATGCTTGCTAACTACTCTTTCAGTGGCAAGATTCCTGAGAAGCTCGGTGACCAGGTATACCCACCATTCCTTGCTCCATAAAGAATAATTATGTCAAAACTGCTTTATGTGATCTTGGAGCAGGAGTGAGTGTTATGCCTCTCTCTCTTTACGAGAGGCTTTGTTTAGAGAAACTAATCCCTACAGATATCTCCCTTCAGATGGCTGACAAGTCAACCGCTGTTCCGATAGGTATTTGTGAGGATGTTCCCGTAGAAGTTGCTAATTGTTTAATTCTTACTGATTTTGTTGTGCTTAACATGCTCGAGGATGGGAGCATGTCCATTATTCTTGGTAGACCTTTTCTTAACACTGCAGGTGCTATCATTGATTGCAATAAAGGGAAGGTTACCTTCCATGTGAATGATAAAGAACACACGGTGTATTTTCCAAAGAAGATCGACAGGAGGCATGGCCACAACTCTATAGAAAATATCGAGACCGTGAAGATTGGAGAATGGGATTGTCCACTACATGTGCCTCACAAATACAAAACTATCATGGTAGGGACAATGTCCATCAAGGTAAAGGTTCAGTGATTACTTCGTGAGAGGTGAGACTTTTTGCTCTATATATCGCCTGTTTGTTGTTAAGACTTGATCAACCTTATTAGCAAATATGTTTTATATGGATAAAAAGTTGAGCTTGTTATATTTTCATTTGTTTTTAGTTTTTGTCCTACTTGCTGTACCAAGTATTTATGTTTTGAAGCTTCACAATACTACTCACTACTTCAAGTTTTCAGAGAGTTTCGCAGCTTTTTGAACTTCGAAAAAATTTCAACAGTGAAGTTTTCAGAAAAATTCCAGAAAAATTTAAATAAAAATTCCCACGTCGGGAGAGACCCAGAAAGTCCTGGGGCTAGCCAGGGGGACCCACCAGTGGCCCAGGCGGCCAGCTGGCGCGGCCCAGCCCCTGGCCGCGCCCACAGGGCGCCTGGGGCCCACAGGACCCCCCTCCAGGTATGTCTTCTTCCTTCCTCTCTCTCTTTCTCCAAAAACGCGAGTTCTGCACTTGTTCTTGTGTTCTTGCTGTTCTTGGAGGCGATTCTTCGATCTCTCTCTACAGCCCCTCATTTGAGCTGAAATTTTGAGCAAATACTCCCTGGTATGTGACTCCTCCACCCCTCCAATTAGATTTTTGATTGGTGGCTTCATTTGTGAGTATTTAGTAGTTCTTGGTGTTGTATAGATGAGCTTGCATGCATATGTAGAAAGTTATTTTTCAAGTTTTGATGCAAGTTTATGCCTTGGGCAAGTGAGTTGAGTAGTTTGCCTTAGCGCACCTTGTTTTAATCCTCATTTTTGTAAATTGCAAAAAAATTCAGAAATGAGTTTGTTAGGAAGGGCAAAAGGGTGGCTTGAGAAGAGGAGGCCCGCACACTCCGATCGAGTTACTAGAGCCGCAGCTTCACCATCGACTGCTAGGATGAGCTATAATGAAGATCATGTGCCCCTGGAGTTGTTGGAAGACACAAGTCCAGCACGTGCGATGACATTTCCATGTGATGAATTCATGGAAGCTGCGGGAATCAAGGATGAGTTTTATAATCTTTGTGCTAATGCAGGTTTGACACGACTCGTCACGAGCCGTGTTACTCAGTATCAAAAACTCACCTCCAGTTTCATTAACAGTTTTAGATATAATCCTGATTCAGGTGCTATTGAGTTTAAAATTTACAATGAACTTATCACCATGACTTTGGGAAATTTTTGTGAAATAATAGGTGTGCCAAACGTTGGGAGGACGGCTAGGATGGCCACTCAGCCCTCCGAGCTGAAAACCATCATCAACTCTCTCTGCAGCATGGGTACGAGGGATATTCATCGGTCGAAGATCTCCAGCATCTTATTTCCTCACCTCGGGTATTTTGCATATTATATTGCCAGAGGGGTGTTAGCTCGTGACAACATGAGCAGCATTTCTGCTCCGGATATTGCTATCCTGGCAGCAGCCCTCTCAGGGAGGTCTGATTATAATCTGGGTGCCTTAATTGCTCGACGCCTTGCTATGAACGGTAACATGGGGGACTTATATGGTGGCGTTTATGCCACACTTATCTTAGAACATCTTGGAGGCACCCCACACCCTGATGATAATCCTTTTACTTATTTAAGCTTTGATCTTGCTGCTATGAAAAGGCATAAGTTTGTCACCATGGGTTTTGAGCTTGATAATCTTGTTTATATCTTGCGTTTCGGAATTACCGCGGAACGCGAGATCCGTCTACCTGCACCTCTTTTGTTTGATTTTTCTCGCAGGAACGGATGGTCCTTTGATGTTGTCCAGTTCGATGAGTTCATGGTCCAGCATCAGTTTCATAACCCCATGGAGGGGGTTGTGCCCGATGAGGAGAAGCACGGTGAGTTACCACATTTTCAGGAAGAGACTGCCACCGAGTTTGGTGAAGGTTCTTCCTCTATTTCGCGCTCGGAACCTTCCTCGTGGGAGACTTCGAGGAGTTCGGTGTACGCGCCAGCATCATTCTACGACCCTTGGACTCACCACCATACCCCCGGAGCAGGAGGCTCCTGGGGGCAGTAGCTGCTACCAACTTAGGCCAAAAGCCTAAGCTTGGGGGAGTACGTGCCCCTCTTACTTTTCCATTGTATTATCCGTTTTATTCACTTTGATCTTTTCGAAGTTTTTGCCCGTTCTTCTTTATTTCTCTCTTTGCAAAAACAACAAAAAGATTTTCTCTTTCTTTTGCTTTTATTCAACCTTTGAAAAATCCAAAAAGATTTCCTTTCTCTCTTTAGTTTGCTTTGTTTTCAGAGTTCAGCTCGAGTCCGTGATGGCATTTAATTATATTTCCTACGTTCGATCGTGCAAGTGATAAGCAGTAATGACGAAGATCGACTGAAGGGAAGCAACAAGGAAGACCGGTATGAACTCTTTTTGTTTCTACTTTTGTACATATGCTTGTACTTATGATCTAGAGACCAGCTTGTAGCGACATAGTGCTATGTTTACAATGCTCTTTCGGTGGTTCATGCTTTCCTTGTGGCTAGTCTCGAATAACTAGAGTATATAATGTGTTATTGAAATTATCTACATGCATTGCACTGTTCATAGTCTGGTATACTAAGGTGGTATTTCCCTTTAGAGAATTTTTGGATTGACTTGGCACATGCTTACACATGTTTAAGACTAAAAAGTCTACTCTGCCTTGATGATCTTTGAGTTTCAGAATAGTTATATCACTTTCATGCCCGACTCAATGTTGCTTTGTCGCTCTGCATGATTATGACCGTTATTGCTCTCTAGTTGGTCGCTTCCCAGTCTTTTGCTAAACTTCCACCTGTACTAAGCGGACTGACTGCTTGTGCATCCAAAATCCTTAAAACCAGTTATGCCATATGAGTCCACTATACCTTCCTATACATGGTATTTACCTGCCATTCCTAACGAAGACTTTCGTGTACCATCTCAAAATTAATCAAAAGCATTTCTCTTTTGTGCCTATGTTTTAGCTCTTGAGGAAGTAGTAGTTAATTCATAATCTTTTTAAGTTGGACAAGTTTCACCCCTGGATTGCATGTATAATGTGCAAACCCCTAATAGGAAAAGGAACTGGCATTGAGTGCGCCCGGCTCAAAAAGATAATATAACAAACAAACCCTCCTTCACGCTTTCTTCATGAGAAATCAAAAAACTTTGGCAGTGATAAACAAAGGAGATTAAGGGGATGTGATCGTCCTCATACGGGAGCCGTTCCTCGAAACTTGTCCAGCTCAAGAAGTGATTGAGTTATCTGCTAGCATTCGTTGACGAAATATGCACCTCTCAAAATGTTTTTTATCTCTGTTTTTTTTAAAACCAAGAGCTCTGGTACATGTTTAGTTTTTGTTTCCGACCACGGGTTTTCAACCTTGCCAATAAAAGCCACGGTTCGAGAGTCTCACCTTCTTTCTTCAAAGCACCAACTATGAGAGCATAATTGTCATTCTGAGTGTAACGTGCATTGTCCCAAAGTATTACATTGTCTTCTGCATACTTGTGATATGATTTATTCTGAAATTCTTAGTTCTAGTCTCTTTTAAAAACTCTGGAGGTGTCTCTGCATTTATGTTTTGCTTCACTCATGGAGGCTAGCGAGATACCACCCTAATATGCTCAAGCTGTGTGCAATGTAATCTGGTCTTGATTTTCAGTAATATATTATTTACTTTTAACTATTTGTGACTGGTCACTTGAAAGAAGGATTTCTCCTTGCATTGTCCTCATAAGTACTGTTTCAATACTTGCTAAACTCTTTCCGTAGTACATGCTTATATACATCTAATGAAGCAAAAGAGTTTGTCAAAGTTTTCTTTGTCGCGTCCAGTTCGTTGAACTGAATTGCTTGAGGACAAGCAATATGCTAAGCTTGGGGGAATTGATACGTCTCAAACGTATCTACTTTTCCAAACACTTTTGATATTGTTTTGACCTCATTCTTGCATGATTTGAACTAAACTAACCCGGACTGACGCTGTTTTCAGCAGAGCTGCCTGTATGGTTTTATTGTGTGCAGGAAAACGGATTTTTAAGTATCTTAGAAAAATCCACGAAAAATCACAGAAAATCCACGCACCCGAAGGAACTAGGAGCCAGAAGTGGGGCCAGAGGGGGGCCAGGGGGTGCCCAGGTGCCCTGTGGGCGCCCCCCCTGGGCCGCGCCGGGGGGTCGCCTGGGTGGGGCCCACACCCCCTAGTGCCCTACTTTGCCTCGTATTTTTACTCACGACGCGAAAACCCTAGATCAGAAGTTCTTTTCGCAGTTTTCCGTCGCGGAGCCGCCGCCACCCTCTGTTCTTCCTCGGGAGGGCTAATCTGGAGGCTGAATTGGCCTCCAGAGAGGGGAGATCGCCGCCATCATCATCATCATCACCACTCCATCATCCCTCCATGACTTCTCCCTCCATGTGTGAGTAATTCCCCTGCTGTAGGCGAAGGGGATGGTAGGGATTGGATGAGTTAGATCATGTAATAGTTTGTCAGATCGTTGGGGGCATGTTGCCTATCATCTACTATGGTGTTTATCATCTTTGCTTCAACTTGTTATTCTTAATGCTTGACACTTAGGGCCCGAGTGCCATGATCTCAGATCTGAACCATATGTGTTTGCATGAATATATTTGTGTTCGTGATCCTATCTATGAGTTGTTTGCACCTATTACGGTTCGGAACCGGCGATCCCAAAAGTGACAGCTTGGGACACCAAAGGGGATGGTCCGTAGTTTGAGGATTACATGTATCCATTGAGTTCATTGCTTTGTTCCGGTGCTCTTTGACAGGAGCACCTTAATCTCCATAAGTTCCTTTTGGCCCCGTTCGTAGCGGGATGGTAGGACAAAAGATGTTGTGCAAGTTCTTATTGCAAGCACGTACAACTACCTACGGGATACATGCCTAATGTTTGATATTTGCCTAGATGATCATTACTTTTCCGTGTGCCGTGCCCCAAGTTAGAATCTATCTCATCCATGCAGCGCCCAACCATCCATCTCGCCTATAGTGTTTTAAACCCTGCTTGTCACTAGTTGCTACTTTTGCCATTTACCTTCACTATTTACTTTTTTGCTGTTTACTTTTACTATCACTATTATCACTATCATATCACTGTTACCACTTATCTTTTGTTGCAAGTAAGTATATTTCAGGTGCGGTTGAATTGACAACTCAACTGTCAAAGCTTATAAATACTCTTTGGCTCCCCGTGTGTCGAATCAATAAATTGGGTTATTCTTACCCGCGAAGACTATCTCGATCCCTTACGGTTGAGGGTTATCAGCATACTATGGACACTCTGTTTTGTCTATGTAGTCACACATATATTAAGTTTCCTGTTAATACAATTCTAGCATGAACAATAAACATTTATCATGATATAAGGAAATAAATAATAACTTTATTATTGCCTCTAGGGCATATTTCCTTCAGAACTATCATATAGTCTTTCACAATTGCCTACACTCACGCAATACTTATGGGTATGGAGTTTTAATTGGACACAGAGAAAGATAGGGGCTTATGGTATTGCCTCCCAACCTTTTAACTCAAGGGTAATGTCAACAGTAATAGACCATGATAGCTTACATCCAAGTGTGTATATATGTCATGATCTTTCCAACACAGTGTGCTTGCCAAAGGATAAAATGTAAAAAGGAAAGGTGATTTTCACCTTGACTCTTATAAGGCAAGAATAATAGATAGGCCCTTCGCAGAGGGAAGCAGAGGTTGTCATGTGCTTTTATGGTTGGATGCACAAAGTCTTAGCGCAAAAGAACGTCACTTTATATTGCCACTTGTGATAGGGACCTTTATTATGCAGTCCGTCGCTTTTATTACTTCCATATCACAAGATCGTATAAAGCTTATTTCCTCCGCACTAATAAATCATACATATTTTAGAGAGTTTGCAAACATGACAACTTACTTGAAGGATCTTACTCAATCCATAGGTAGGTATGGTGGACTCTCATGGCAAAACTGGGTTTAAGGATGTATGGAAGCACAAGTAGTACCTCTACTTGGTGCAAGGAGTTTTGGCTAGCATGAGGGGGAAAGGCAAGCACAACATGTTGGATGATCCATGACAATATACTTTATTTTGAATATAAGAAAACATAACCCATTATGTTGTCTTCCTTGTCCAACATCAACTCTTTAGCATGTCATATTTTAATGAGTGCTCACAATCACAAAAGATGTCCAAGATAGTATATTTGTATGTGAAACCTCTCTTTCTTTATTACTTCCTATTAATTTCAACGATGACCAAAACTATGTTTGTCAACTCTCAACAACTTTTATTCATCATACCTTTATATGTGAAGTCATTACTTCCCATAAGATCAATATGATCTCTTTGATACTTTTTATATTTTCTTTTATTCTCTCAAGACCAAAGTGAGGAAATCAAGCCCTTGACTCAACACTAATCTTTATTATATAGGTCACGGACTCGATTACAAAGGTAAAGATCATAAAGCAAAAAGATCACAACTAGATCATGCTAACTTTATTCTACTAGATCAAGATATTACCAAAATGATCGAACTAAGAAAAACGGTAAAGATAGGAGTGTGATGGTGATACGATACTGGGGCAACCCCCCCCCCCCCCCAAGCTTGGCAGTTCCAAAGGGGAGTGCCCATACCCATGTGATTATGTCTCCCTCTTCGAAATTGGTGATGTAGGCTTCTTCCTTAACTTGCGCTTAAGGACAGAATTTTGCTCCCTTAGGTCATTGATCTCATGCTCAAGGTTTAATATTTTCTTGCATAGTTCTTGCTTGTTTTCCCGCAAGAGGCGAAAAGGGATAAACTCGATCTTAGGTTTCTTTGCTCTGTCGGGGAGGCTTGACTTTTTGAACTCCACATGCATATCCCCAGGTTGAGGTAATGGGACTTCATCTTTATCTGAGCTGGTCCAATCATTTCCCTTGGGATCATGGTCTTCTTCTTCCTCTGTGGTCCAACCATAATGCTCCCAGTCCCCATAGACTTTAGGGTCAGCAAGGATATCAGCCACATAGCCTTCTCCCTCCGAATCCCGGGACGACATATTGCTCTTATATGCGAGAAAAATAGCTCAAAACAAAAACAGAGGTTTTTGGCGTGATATGGTGATCAAAACCTTCAGGAGAATACATAATGAATTTTTACCGACCAAAAGGAGTAGCGTACAAGAAAACGGAGTCCGGGAGGCACACGAGGTGCTCACGAGGCAGGGGGCTCCCTCCACCCTCGTGGATGCCTCGTGTCTCTTCCGGACTGTCACTTATTTTTCTATTTTTCTAAATATTCCAAAACGGTGAAAAATTGCCATTAGAACTGTTTTGGAGTCAGTTTACTTACCGTACCACATACCTCTTCCTTTTCGGAGTCTGAATCGTTCTGGAAAGTGTCCCTTATGTATTCCTCTCGGGTTACGGTTTCAATAACATTGGTTTCAACATTTATAGGATTACCTGATATATAATGTTTGATTCTTTGACCGTTCACCACCTTCGGATTTGTGCCTTCGAAGTTGTTGATTTTTATGGCACTGGAATGATAGACCTCCTCGATAACGTAAGGACCTTCCCATTTAGAGAGAAGTTTTCCTGCAAAAAATCTTAAACGAGAGTTGTATAGCAAGACATAATCACCTACGTTAAACTCACGCTTTTGTATCCTTTTGTCATGCCATCTTTTAAATTTTTCTTTAAACAGCTTGGCATTCTCATAGGCCTGGGTTCTCCATTCATCAAGAGAGCTAATGTCAAATAACCTCTTCTCACCGGCAAGTTTGAAATCATAATTGAGCTCTTTAATAGCCCAATATGCCTTATGTTCTAGCTCAAAAGGTAAGTGACATGCTTTTCCATATACAATTTTATATGGAGACATACCCATAGGATTTTTGTATGCAGTTCTATAGGCACATAATGCATCATCAAGTTGTTGGGGAATGTCGTGGTTTTGTCACGGCAGATGTCCTAGCAAAAGGACTTAGTCGTGACACTACAAGAAATATGTCAACTTATGACCTTCTGTTAGTGACCCTGGAAGAATTGGTCATAGATCTATGACCATTTCAGACCAATTGGTCAAAAGCTGTTCGGGGGGCTCCAAACCCTAAACTATAACGACCATTTTGGTCAGAAAGGTCATAATTTCCTTACACGAAATGGTCATAAAGCAGATAGCATTGGTCCGCTGCCTTATTTCTAGCTGATCATGACCAATATAGATGGTCATAACCTTGTAAATTGTGGTGGGTTGCTACGACTAGCCGCCACCTCATCAGTTTTGCCTAAGTGTCATGTCCATGTGGCAGTTTTTGCCCTACGTTGTGAAGCAACCTATATTTCTGTCATTCATAGGAATTCCCCAAAAAATCTCATAAATTCTTTGGGTCATATCTTCGTCGAATATGTAAAAAAAAACTTCCTTGCCTAGTTCAAAAATAATTCAAAAATATCCATTTTCCTATTCTGTTCAAAAAACACTTTGTGAAGGAAGTACCACTTTGGCATGTCCAAATGGTATCCATTTTCTACAGTGCTTTCCTATGCCCAAATAACTATCCTCCACCAAATGCCAGCTCAATCCATTCATTATTCTGAGCCCAGCTTCAACATTCGTATTTATGTCCAGTGTGGTACTTTGCAAAGCAAGTACCACCTAGACTCCTCCTTTTGAGCTGAAAATTTGTGAAGACGGTCTTCTTAGTAACTGATCATCCTCAACCAAAACTCAAGCCCATTATCCATGTGCATTTCCCGTACCGCTAATCAAACACTTGGCTGCTAATTCATGTTTGAGCATCGGTCGGTCTCCTCATGAGAATCTTATGTTGTAATTCTCTTCCTAGCACCTACCTGGGGAGTTCCCAACCCACTAGACATGCCTAGGCCTCCCAGAACACATGGCAACGCCACAATCACGCGGTGACCACGCGGCGGGCATGCGAGTTTACGCGCTCTAGAGTTGGGGCCCTCGACCACCGCCCAAACCTCGACTTATCGCCACCAAACCATGTATTTATGATAAAATAGGTACTTATGTAACTAGAAATGATATTTGGAAAAATAAATAGCAAACTATGAGGCAGCTGCAGTTCAAATTTGACCCGCTTCCAACTAGATCGGCCGAAATTTGTCTTTTTCACGAGAGGTGGCTCGAACCTTTTGACACCCAACCATTTGATCAATTGTGCATTATATATGGCCTACAACAACAACAACAAAAACAACAACAACAACAACAAAGCCTTTAGTCCCAAACAAGTTGGGGTAGGCTAGAGGTGAAACCCATAAGATCTCGTGACCAACTCATGGCTCCGGCACATGGATAGCAAGCTTCCACGCACCCCTGTCCATAGCTAGTTCTCTGGTGATACTCCAATCCTTCAGGTCTCTCTTAACGGACTCCTCCCATGTCAAATTCGGTCTACCCCGACCTCTCTTGACATTCTCCGCACGCTTTAGCCGTCCGCTATGCACTGGGGCTTCTGGAGGCCTGCGCTGAATATGCCCAAACCATCTCAGACGATGTTGGACAAGCTTCTCTTCAATAGGTGCTACCCCAACTCTATCTCGTATATCATCATTCCGGACTCGATCCTTCCTCGTGTGGCCACACATCCATCTCAACATACGCATCTCCGCCACACCTAACTGTTGAACATGTCGCCTTTTAGTCGGCCAACACTCGGCGCCATACAGCATTGCGGGTCGAACCGCCGTCCTGTAGAACTTGCCTTTTAGCTTTTGTGGCACTCTCTTGTCACAGAGAATGCCAGAAGCTTGGCGCCACTTCATCCATCCGGCTTTGATTCGATGGTTCACATCTTCATCAATACCCCCATCCTCCTGCAGCATTGACCCCAAATATCGAAAGGTGTTCTTCTGAGGCACCACCTGTGCATTATGTATGGCCTAGTATTTTATAAAAATGATTTGGTCCAATTTTGCAACAATTATTTGGGAGGTCCTTCACAAAAAAACCTCCTTTTGGGCACTCGAAAAATGGAAAATGAATTTTTCGTCCAAAGAAAGTGAAAACTCCCTTAGGAAACATTGTTTGCCATTCCAAGATGCATCCTTGTGCACAATATGAGATCATTTGAACAAACTATGCCATGAATGTGGCCATAGGATTGATCATTTGGCTTGAAAGCCATGAATCTTCATGCATGATAGCTCATTTCTGAGAACACTTTTTTAAAAGAATTGCCGTATTACAAGTTTATTATTTTTCCTGGTAACTTGGTCATATATAATGACACAATGCGAAGGTTTTCCAATTTTTTGATTTGTTTTGAATTTTTTATGCCCGTTTCAAAATGCGGTCAGAACGGCGGGAATGACCGTTCCTAGCTAGTGGTTGAATCTTAGTATTTTTTTGGTGTTTCTCTGATTAAATAGATACTTATGAACCTAGAAATGATTTTTGTAAAAATAAAGAGCAAACTACAAGGCAGCTGCAGTTCAAATTTGACCCACTTCCAGCTGAATCGGCCGAAATTTGTCTTTTTCACGAGAGGTGGATCAAAACTTTTTACACCCAACCATTTGGTCAATTGTGCATTAAATATGGCCTAGTATTTTATAAAAATGATTTGGTCCAATTTTGCAACAATTATTTGGGAGGTCCTTCACAAAAAAACCTCCTTTTGGGCACTCGAAAAATGGAAAATGAATTTTTCGTCCAAAGAAAGTGAAAACTCCCTTAGGAAACATTGTTTGCCATTCCAAGATGCACCCTTGTGCACAATATGAGATCATTCGAACAAACTATGCCATGAATGTGGCCATAAGATTGATCATTTGGCTTGAAAGCCATGAATCTTCACGCATGATAGCTCATTTCCGAGATCACTTTTTTAAAATAATTTCCGTATTACAAGTTTATTATTTTTCCTGGAAACTTGGTCACATATAATGACACAATGCGAAGGTTTTCCAATTTTTTGATTTTTTTTTGAATTTTTCATGCCCGTTTCAAAATGCGGTCAAAGCGGCGGGAATGACCGTTCCTAGCTAGTGGTTGAATCTTGGAAAACTTTTGGTGTTTCTCTGATTAAATAGATACTTATGTACCTAGAAATGATTTTTGGAAAAAATAAAGAGCAAACTATAAGGCAGGCGCAGTTCAAATTTGACCCGCTTCTAGCTAGATCGGCCGAAATTTATCTTTTTCACCAGAGGTGGGTCAAACCTTTTGACACCCAACCATTTGGTCAATTGTGCATTATATATGGCCTAGTATTTTATAAAATCAATTTGGTACAATTTTGCAATAAATATACGGTAGGTCCTTCACAAAAAAACTTATTTTGGGCATTCAAAAAATGGAAAATTATTTTTTCGTGCAAAAGAAATAAAACTACCTTTGTCAATATAGTTTGCCAATCTAAGATCTAAACTTCTGCAAAATATGACATTATTTGAATGGATATTTGATAGGTGTTTCACAAAAAAACTCATTTTGAGCATTGAAAAATGGAATGAAAAATTTGTGTGTAATCAATCATGACCAATTTATATGGTCAAAAGGTCTTCAGATTGTTTGGTGCGTTCTGATTGGTCCAGAGGCATATCACGCGGATCATGTATCAACCACCGTCGGATGCTTCTAGATCCAACGGCAACCCTCACCCCCTCACCCTCTCACCCAAACCCTAACTCAGATCCCCTCCTCTCCCCAGATCCACTCTCCCCCTCTCGTCCCACAGCCGCCACCCTCTCAATCTCAATCTCTCGATCTCTCGATCCCCAACCACCCAACCACCGCCTCCTCCCTTCTAGGCCCATCGCCACCGCCACCTCCCTCCGGTGGAGCTCGCCGCCGTTCATGGCCTTCCCCATGCCCTCCTCCTCTCGCTGACTTGACCTAACACAACCCACACCACTCGTCCTCTCGTCCCCCTATCTTCCTGCACCCACAGCCGCCGCCCTCAGATCTTGATCCGCCGCCGCCCCCAAACCCACCCACCCCGTTGACGACACCCAAACCGTAGACGTGGTGATGTGGCGCCGAGGGCGGGCCGACCTGAGCGCCCTACTCTTAGCGACCACCGTTGCCACCTGGATCCTATTCCACGGCGCCCCCAGATACACGGCCGTGTCGCTGGCCGCCGACGTGCTCTTCCTCCTCCTGGTCGTGCTGTACGCGTGGTCCAGGGTCGCGTGTATCCTCGGCCACCCCGCGCTGCCCATCCCCGACCTGTAGCCGGCGGCCGACGAGCTCACCGCGATCATCCGCTCCGGCCTCGCCGGCATCGCCTCCGCCTTCTGTCGCGTCGCGCAGGGCCAGCCCGGCTCCGGGCGCGTCCTCGCCTGACTCGCCGCCGCCGCCCTGCTCGGCAGGCTCGCGCGCGACCTCTCCACATGGTGCTACGTAGGCACAGTGCTCCCTCCCTCCATTCTCTCTGCTCTGCTTTCTTGTCTGAATAATACTGCATCTTTCTTCAGAATTCTACGCCATGGTTGAGTTGGATCACTTCACCTCCTCCGATGAGTATAGGTGAATCTACTCTAGTGGTAGTGCAGCGTTAATTTGAGTGATATATTATATTCTAGTGGTCGATTAGCTAGCACTTGATGGACTCTACTAGTTGGGTATATTTGCGTGGCGTAGTAAATGGTCTAGTTCGTGCCTTTTGTTTTCAAATGGAACCCAGTATAGAGTTCGGACGCTGATCTAACTAGTTGAAACCTGCCCATTATTAACTAACCTCTGTTTCTTGATGGTGTCTATGTAGGATCGAAAGTATGTCTAGAGGGGGGGTGATTAGACTACTTGACAATATAAAAATTCTGCCTTTTGATCATGAACAGTTTTTGGCAGTTTCACAATTATGATCAATACAAGTATCACCCTACACATGCAATTCTAGAGTATAAGCAGCGGAAAGTAAATTGCACATGTAGTAAAGAGAGGTGGAGAAGATCAAACGCAATTTGGAGACACGGAGATTTTTCTCGTGGTTCCGATAGGTGGTGCTATCGTACATCCACGTTGATGGAGACTTCAACCCACGGAGGGTAACGGCTGCGCGAGTCCACGGAGACTCCACCCACGAAGGGTCCACGAAGAAGCAACCTTGTCTATTCCATCATGGCCTACGCCCACGGAGGACTAGCCTTACTCGGGGTAGATCTTCACGAAGTAGGCGATCTCCTTGCCCTTACAAACTTCTTGGTTCAACTCCACATCTCGAAGACGGAGGCTCCCAAGCGACACCTAACCAATCTAGGAGGCACCACCCTCCAAAAGGTAATAGATGTTGTTGATGATGATGAACTCCTTTCTCTTGTGCTTCAAATGATAATCTCCCCAACACTCAACTCTCCTCATTGATATGGCTGTGGTGGAAGAAAGGATTGAGTGGAAAGCAACTTGGGAAGGCTAGAAATCAAGTTTCATATGGTAGGAATGGAATAACTTGATCTCAACACAAGGGTAGGTGGTTCTCTTCTCAGAAAGTGTAAGGTAGGAGTGGTAGACTTTCTGATGGCTCTCTCCACGAATGAAGAGGGGGTGGAGGGGTATATATAGCCTCCACACAAAATCCAACCGTTACACACATAATTGAGCAATCTCGGTGAGACCGAAGTGAAAACTCGGTCAGACCGAAAGTTCAAATATAGTGAACGTTGGGGTTTTCGGTGGGACCGAAAATACCATCTCGGTATGTCTGATATGAGTCAAAGGTAGGAACTTGCCAGAATCGGTGGGACCGAAATCAACAACTCGGATATTCCAAAATGATGACAAACGGTTACAGAAGGTTGGCAGTCCAGTTTCGGTGAGACCGAACTCAAAATCGGATGGACCGAAATTTCTAGGGTTTGGAAAATAACTGAGGTGGTTCATCTCGGTGGGACTGAGTTGGAAGAATCGGTTTGTCCGAGATTACTTATGAGTGTGTTAAGTAGTGAAAATTGCTGATAGTTGAAGGAGCTAAATCACTAAGCACTTGAGCAACCAGATCATCAACACAACCTCATCCCCTTTTAATAGTATTGGCTTTTCCTATGGACTCAATGTGATCTTCGATCACTAAACCAAAAATGGAGTCTTGAGCTTTTGCCAATGCTTGTCTTAGCATTTTGAGGGGTCCACTTCTTCAGACATTTCCATACCCATATCATCGAACTTCTCTGAAATGATTCTCAAGTAACTATTAGTTCAATGATATATATGTTGTTATTAATTACCAAAACCACCCGGGGATTAGTTGCACTTTCAGTCTATCTCCACATGATATAAAATGTGTCAATATTAATATTGCACTGGTCCTCGTTGCTAGTACGTATTACACACACATGCTCCATAACAAATCCAACTGCATTCTCTTGTCAATTTAGGACTGGATATCTGCTGATTATATGTCCTTATCCATCATTGTCTGGTTGTTCTTGCAAGCATTATTAGTTAGGTTGTGTAGGTGCCAAATTCTGCTTCTGGATTAGTCTATTGTTCTCCTGAGATCCTCCTTTTTCCTACATTGTCTGCTGTTTGGACGGGCCGCTATCGTTATAGTCTTTTAATTGATGCTACCTATATTGACAGTTTGTACCTGGGCCCTTCGCGGTGGGGTTTGGACCCTGTGTGTGGGTTATTGTTATTGAACTTTGGGCCTGATCATGGACTTTTTGGGCCTTCATTTTTGTTGGTGGTTCTGAATTTGTGTACCTACAGTTCTACAAAATTGATATGAATGATTGTTTTGTTACTTGGACAACCAGCTTTGCTGGTGTTTTCGTAGAGCTTTGCTTCTAGTTTGTTGCTGCTAAATTCTGGTAACATGAGCACTTTGATTTGTAGTTGTTAGTCCCATCACGCTCAGCTTCGAGGAGAGGACGCTCGTCAAGGACCGGCCCACACCGGAGCGCAACTCCCCGTCAAGGACGACGTCGGCAGCACCGCCATGTCCTCCAAGCGGCGGCCCTCCTCGTCGGCCGTCGGTGTGCTGGTGCCAGGGAAGCTTAGCTCCGTCAGCAAGGTATGCGATCGTCAGATATTCAGATAGGCTTGTCTCTGTCAGTTGTTCTATCTAAACTCTAAACTCCGAACTGAACTGATGCTGCAATTTTCTGTTTTAGGAGGCCATGCTGCAGAGGGAGTAGGCGCAGAAGGCAGCGTTGGAGGCGCTGCACAACGGGTCGGCCATGGAGAACGCGTCGGCCACGGAGGACCGAGCGCGCTAGGTGGATCATCTTAACATGTGGTGATACTGATATGGTACTGAATAGTTCCTCTAGGATGCCAATTGCACAATAACATGAGTATGTTCTAGTAGTTGTCCATTTAATGGCAGATGATCTGTGATTGCACACACAGAAGATTCCACTTCTGTATATTCTTATTTGCCTAATGCAGTTAGCTGCACAGCTTGCCTCCATTGTTTACTTCGATTTCATCTGCAATTCAATCAAAGTTCAAGTTCCCAAATAAGTATTTGGCTAGTTGACTGTTAAAGAGTTAGCTGATGTACAAGGTGTTCCATGAACAATTCTTGTAGTCATTCTGCATATTTTGTAAGTTGTAGCCATGTGCAGGAATAGATATTGCTCCCTTTGTTCCTAAATATAGGACGTTTTGATAGTTCAATTGACCTCGGCTTTGGCAGATGCCCTACACGTGTGTATCTATCAAGTCATCTTTCTAGCGGCTATACCAATGTGATGGTGCTTGCTTGCTTGATGACTGCTTGTCTATTTTATTTGAGGAGAATCATGTATTTGATTCATTAGACAACCGATACTACTGCTTGTATTTGCATGCTTGCTTGCTTGCTTGCTTGCAGCAGCCATGTATGTATCAAACAAAGACAGGAAAAAGAGCTTCAATTTTCGATTGTTGATTTACCAGCATCAACCATTAGGATAAAGTTGGTTGATCTGTTGTGAGATTCAACTAGTATTTTTTTTCAAAGCATGCAATGGTTTGGAGTAGTTGATCATGGCCTGATGGAACCTTCATGTCGTTAGCATGTATATATGTACTACTACAGCAGCCAAAAGCAATCCATTTTATTAGCAGTATGTCTCTTGGGTACTATCTAGGCCCCTTCTACTATCACACCTAGTTACTTGTGTATATCCTATTACTTACTAGTTAGTACACATGTGTAGTAGTACTGTACTATATTCTTGGTGTATGTCCTGGCGTGTATGTCCTGGCGTGTGTGATCTAACTGGGTTGCGTTGGTGTGTGGTTGTAGGACAAGGTAGTGAACCCGCTGTTTGAGAAGAGGCCGAAGCAGTTCGGCATCGATGGCGCCCTGCTGCCAAAGAAGGACCTCCACCGGTTCTTCAAGTGGCCCAAGGTCGTGCGCATCTGGCTCTTTGTTTTCAAATGGCGGCTAGGATTTTGAATTGCACTTAATTATGTGATCTACTCATGTTCTGCTAATTGACCAAAACATGCTTTTCTGTGACACACACATATGGGCCCGATGCTTGATTTCCTTATGCCTGATGCATGTATCATGTGACACACACATTAGTAAACCTGAATTAACTTTGACATAGTTGCTCTGTTACACCTATACAGTAGATGGCAAGATGAATAGCTAGTGTCTGTTTAATTCAATCATGCACATGGTAGTTTAATAGGTACTATTGATTGAATATGAATGTTATTCTTATACTCAAAGGGAACATCAATCTGCTGTAACTTTGAATGATGGTTTTTAAACCTTGTCGTATATGTGAAACATTCCATGCTTGTTTGCTGCTAAGTTTGTCATATGTGCCAGTTCAATTCCCAATTTTTATGAATAGCCATATTCTAGATAAGTAGAATGATGTGGTTAAAAATAATAATAAGTAGGATGATAATATACTGGTGTAATATTTCTGTTCTCTTTTGAATGCTCAGATATTTTAAAATTACTTTGTAATATTTCTTCTATCAGTGACATACCTTTTGTTCTCTTTTGAATGCTCAGATGTTTTGGATCATTGCTAAGGGAGAAGCGGGACTTGGAGAAGAAATCTTTCCATTAAGCAGATTACATGTTTGGTTGCTGTGAAGTACAAGCGCCATGCAAATGCAGTAGCGTTAGGTTTCTGATTCACCTTTTGTAAAAACTTAGTTAACTCAGTAGTAGCTCAGCCAGCCAGCCGGCCTCAAATAGTATTGCTGGAATGAATGGTTGTAACATAATAACATTTGCACGTTGCTTTGAAAATGTATCAGAACTGGGCTAGGCCCAAGATAGCTTGTGATGTGATGTGGTGTAATGTCAATGGCATAATATATTTTTTTTGGATTGGATCATTTTTTCGGAACTGGGCTAGGCCCAAGTTATATTGGACAATTATTTTTGAGGGAAAAACATGAGAGGCCTAGCAAAGAAATGGCCTAGAAAAATACATGATCAAAAAGAAAACCTGCTATTAAAATGGCCATGCAAAGAAATCAAAGGCTGAATTATTGGGCCAGACCCATGTAGCTAATAAAAGCACAGGAAAAATATATATTAAAAAGGCCGAATTGTTGGGCTCGGCCCATGTAGAAAACCGAATTGGACCGGGCTGATTCTTGTGCCACATCAGCTTGCCACGCTGGATGCCTATGTGGTCTGGGGAGGCTGCTAGTGACCAAAACAAGACAGTAGGCATATTTTGGTCATAAACAAGACAGTAGGCATATTTTGGTCATAAACGTTTATGACGGCCAGCTTTTGACCTTATGTTTTTGGTCACAAAAAGGTCACAAATGGAAATTTGTGACCATTCAGTGACCAATAGTGGTGGTCACAGGTTGACATATTTCTTGTAGTGTGAGGCCATCGCTACGGGTTATCTTAAAGGGGTTAAAGCGGACAAGGACACAGAGATTTTATACTAGTTCGGCCCTTCGATGAAGGTAAAAGCCTACGTCTAGTTTGGTGTAATATTGCTAGGGTTTCGATGACCAGGGAGCGAATCCGCTTTGACTGTGTCTCGAGCTGTTGTTCTTTCCCCTGAACCATCGCCGGGTCGTCCCTTTATATAAGAGGTGACGCCTGGTCCGGTTTACAGAATCCCGAGGCCGGCTCATAAACGTGTCCGGCTTGGTCTCTATCCTTCCTATCTTACATCACAAGTTACATATCATATGGCGGTTTACAAATCATGGGCCCTAATGCCCCTTGGGCCTTAAGCTTCTTGAACTAAAGCGTCTTGATCCACGTTTGGCTGGGCTTCAGTAGAAATAATCTCCACAGGCATAAATCGGCCCCTCCTGGGCGGTTTATACCTAATAGTAATATCCCTGACATTAGGCCCCAGATTGATTTGAACCTGTTCATGTCAATCTTCAATGTCTTGTATAAATTTCCCTTTCCGCAGCTTCAACATGCTTCATAAACCGGCGTGATGTCATCTTCTCAGATTGCTTTAAACCGCCGTGACGTCATCTGCACATTTAATACTTGTACCTGTTTTTTATCTTTTATTCATTAAAGCTCCGAAGATCGAGGCAACAGTATCGTCCATATCCACCTTTTAAGCTCCTCGATTCTCGCGCCTGCCGTTTTATCCCTTTGGCTTATAAATAGGGCAGAGGGGCACCTCTTTTTCCCCCTTGCCTTTTCTTATTCCTCCGTTCCTTCGCGCTCAAGCTCCGCCGCCGTTCGTCAAGCTCTGCACCCTCGTCAAGTCTGGCCGCTGCATCAACCTGATTGTTCCAGAGATTTGCCGGCGCTTCTCCGCACCCGACGCCTCAGGTACATCCTCTTCTTACCCCATTTCTAGATCTTTTTTAGGGTTTCCTCATACGAGCTCGCGGGTAGGTATTGTTCTTCGTAGTTCTTCGCCATAGCTCAGTAGTTTCGCTGTAAATCTAAATCTCCTAGTCGATAACTATAAGAGTAACTCCGCTCCTTCACCGTGGCTTTATCTTTCTCAATATGACTAGTTAGATTGCATCTGCTAGGACCTGCATCGCGTCCGCTGAATATAATCTTGAATATCTCTGAATTTTCAACATGCTGTAGATCCGTATTTCACTGCTGTCTGTGCGAAAGCTGTTTTTCATAACTTCAGATCTACGCCTTGTTTACCTTTGTCGGCGGTTTAGCTTTTTCAGATTCTATAATCCGGTAAATGTCACTGTTATAGTTGTTCCAGATACCTTAATCCAGTAGATACCATTAGGCCCCTGCCTAAACCGCCGTTAGACCAGTACTTTTATAGAGCATGCCGGTTTAAACATGCTTAGATTACAAACCGGCTCTTCATTGTATTTTCAGCCTTTTCCTTCCGAAAAAATGACCACTCAAGCCAAGCAGTTTGTCTCCTGCAACTGGGTTCCATCCCGGATTACTGAGGAAGATTTGGAGAAAATGGCCTCAATTGCCGGTTTAGGTCCAAAAAATGTCCTTCACTGGAGGGCTCCCGGATCAGAATGCCCTCCGAATCCCAAAGAGGGAAAGGTCGTCGTCTTCTTTGATCACTTGGCCCGGGGATTCAACCCTCCTGGGTCAAAGTTCTTCCGTGATGTGTTAGCAAATTTCCAGCTTCATCCACAAGACATTGGTCCCAACTCTGTGTCAAACATTTGCAACTTCCAAGTCTTTTGTGAAGTTTATTTGCAAGAGGAGCCATCGGTGGAGCTATTCCGGTATTTCTTTCACTTAAATCGTCATACGGAATTTCACGATGGTCCAAACACTGAACTTGGCGGGGTGTCTATTCAGAAGAGGAAGGATGTTAATTTTCCTCATGCCACTCACTACAGCTATCCAAAGGACTGGAACGAGACTTGGTTTTACTGCATAGACACTCCTCGGAAGGTGAAAATCGATTGTCGGGTTATCGCTCCCATCGTCTTCCAGAAAATCACCCTTTTCCACAGCGGCTAAGTGCCTAGGAACGAGCTCACTACGCCCCTCAGCTTTCAAAGCTCAGGGCTTTTGTGGCCAACGGTCTGACAGGGGTTGACTTCGTCCGCTGCTGGATTTCTTGGAGTGTTCTCCCGCTAAGCCGGTGTTCCGGTTTAATGTGTGAATATACTGGGAATCCCAAAGACCCTTTGCGCCACACAGAGATGGTGCTACCAGAAAACAAGGTCAATGAATCCGTCAAGAAGCTGCTGAATTTACCTATAGAAGCCTGCAGTCAGACCGGCTTGGCACCCTTCTGTGTGACCAACAAACCGCTGTCGTTAAGAAACTCTTCCCTATTATTTTGCTTTGTTTTAATCCGTCTACAGCACTTGTCTTGAAATGTCTTTATTTCTTTCAATAGGATAATGACCCTTTCTGGAAAAGGTAAACCCAGGATAAACCGGCGAAAGCAGCTCGCCAAAAGACCCAAGCTGTTAAGAGAAACAAGAAGGAGAACACTGTCACGTCGGGATCCAATGCGGAAGAAGATGATCCGGACTCCGAGGTATTACCTAATTCTTTTGACTTCCTTGTCTTTTCTTTATCTGCATTTTTATTAACAATGACTGTTCCCAGGGACGTGCCGAAGGCAGTAAAGCGGACGATGTTGAGGTAATCACTCTTTCTTCCGATTCAGAACCGCTGCCACCACCAAAAATTCGTCGGACAGTCCGCAAATTTCAATTTTCTCATCCTTATGCTTATTTGGATCCAAACTTTCTTTTGAAGAAACAGCAACATGAAGCTCGTCACACCACTCGCCATAGCGGTCACGCTATTGAATCCACCGGATTACCGCACAGTCCAGCTCGAAGGCGTCGTTCCGAGGTTTTACTTACTCCAACTGCTCTTTACCCCAAAGCAGGTCTTATTCGACAACCCCTTAATCCTTCTGATTCGGATTATCAGGAAACTCCTCTTTCATCTTCTGGCGAATCAACAACCACACAAATTCCTCCCCTCAAGACTGTTCCTGGGTAAGTTGTTTTTCGCTTTTTCCGGTTTAACATTTGTTTTTGACTTCTTCTGATTTCATTATCCTTAACTTTCGCAGTAAACCCAAACCTAGTAAGAAGGCCGAACTGAGTAAACCGGCAGTCGATAATACCACTCCCGAACCGGCAGAAAATCCTGAACTTGCTGAACCTTCTGAAGATAATGCTGAGATTCCGCATGATGATCCTCCTCCTATGGATCATGACGTCTTTGTTGATCAGGGGAGCGATCCAATGGATCGTGACCTTGAACCGGCCAGCCCTGCCTGGGCTAGTCCTGCTCCTACTAGTCCCACTAAAAAAGCGATCGCTTCACCTGGCGATGTTGAAATCACTGGGACCGGCTTTACTACTCCAGGGGAGCCTGTTGCTTTGACCAAGCATACTGCCAATGAAGAAATTCTTAACAAGGAAAAATGCAAGTGGAGTACTGATCTGTCCAGCTACGCCCAGCTCAGCGCCCAGGAACTCCATTCCGGATATTTATATCGGCTATTCACCAGCCGTGACCATGAAGCTGGATTAGTAAATTTGATGAAGGAGCGTTATGAGGTAACCTCTCTACCTTTAACTTGTCTTCTATTTCTGCTTGTATCTTGTAACTTTATCCTTCTGCCATCATAGCCCCCAAGTGTAGGTTTAACCTTTTAAGGTGAACCGAGACTTTCAGTAGATCCAGTAGACAGTTTTATTTTGCACATGTGTAGCCCCCAAGGGCCGGTTTACCTCCTTTAGGGTGAACCGGGACTTCCCCTTGCATTCAGAACAATGTCACATTAGCCCCCAAGTGCCAAGTATATAACTTGTTTATGTGCTTGGGACTTGTCTGAAAAATGCATGTTTTCACTGCAAATATACATTAGCCCCCAAGTGTCAAGTGCATAACTTGTTATGTGCTTGGGACTTTGACTGAAAATGCCTAATGTGCTTTCATTTTGGCAGACTGATTTGAACTGGGGAAACTTTGAATTGACTGAGCTCCGGGATACTTTGAAGTTCCAAGAAACTGCTGCTCTTAAAGTCAAGGACGAACTGACACTTGCCTTAGCAAGTATAGAGAAGCTGAAAAAAAGACTTTGAAACAGAGCGGTCAGTCTGGGACGCTGAAAAGGCTACTTTGGAGAAGAAAGCCAGTGACGCAAAGGCTGCTCTCAATCCGGTAACAAAGGAGCTGTCCGGATTGAGGCAACAAATAAATGACATGACGTCTGCCATCTTTGGTAAGTACTGTTAACATAACCCTGATCCTTGCCATCCTGTACCGTTCCGGTTTAATTCATAATTTTAACGCAGGGAGGCGCATCACTCATCTTGGCGATGATGTGCGAAAGAAATTGAAAGCTGCATACACTCTGGTGGAGCAGCTATATTCCGGCGCTCAGAGGGCTATCAGTGCTATCTCGCACAACAAACCTGCTCCTACCACAATCCAGGGTACTTTGGAGAAGCTGTCCATTCTGCCTGCCCGCTTCGTAGAGGTGAAGAAGTCCTCTGCAAGAGCAGGTGCTCTGATGGCTTTGACTCGAGCGAAGGCTTGGGTTCCTGATTTTGATCCGGCGGAGGCGATGAATGGCTACCCAAGTACGAAGGAAGACGGATCAGCTTTTTCCAGCGACGACTTACGAGCATTAACCAAGGATATGCGGCCTCTGGCTAGCAATCTTGTCGATGAGGCTGGTCTGTTTAGATACCATCCCGGATATGATGCTGAGAACGTGCGGGCAGAGCATCCGGCTTATGAGATTGAAAATCTTATTCCGCCCGTCCGTAAGCACACCTTTGCTCCTGACATTGATCCGTCAAACCTCATAAATGACGAAGTTTATTTCCGAGCGCTGGCCAAGATTGACTGGACCACTATTGACTTCCAGCAGTTGGAAGAAACCGCCGAAGAATCGGAGCAAGCTGACGCAGAATCCTAAAACCGGTGCCGGTTTACAATTTATGTTCCAGTGCTTTGAGAAAAACAAATATTCTTTTGGGCTCTCCAACGCCTTGTAATAGGATAGTTGAGATACTTTGTGTTCGTCACATACTATCTTTTGTGAGATTGCTTCAGTTGGCAACTTCTTAAATATGTCTTGCTTTCGATGCCTTTGACGGTTTATTTTACCTGCTTTTGCATAAAACAATGTTCAAAATGTCCTGGCGGTTTATCGCCGGACGAGTCATAATGCCCAAACACATGGTCTAAGTTTATAACTTGAACTATGTATAAAGTATAAAATATGTATCATACCTGTGATTAAGTGTATCACAATAAACCTTAATCCGGCAGGAAGAAATAATGATCTAAGGTGCAAGTGCCGATGACTCCCTTGCTTATTTGTCGGTTCATCATGAAAGCCAGACCGGGTTACAATGATCTCCGGTTCAACTATAGTTAGTACTAGTGTTTGTAACCCAGACTAAAACTCTGTAAACGCAGATGTAGTGGCAACTTATAGTCATCCACTCCCTGAATCAATGGATTTGGATAAAAACCAATGAGCTTGAAGATAAAGATTTGATAAAACATAAAAAATAAAAAATAATTTTTTGGGCAAATAAGACCATGTAGTCGAGGCTTTTTACGAGCTGCCAGGCTCCAAATTCGAGGCTTTTTATGAGCTACCAGGCTACTGTCATTAACCATTTTGCAAAGCCTGTTAAGATGGTCCTCAATCCTTAACCAAATCATCAATGTTTAATGCTACCAAGTTCAAAATCTGTAAAGATTGACTTGTGTAATCACTTGATGATCGTCAATTTAACGTTACCAAGTTCAGGGTCTGTAAAGATTGAGTTGTGTATACGTTCGACGGGTCGTACCAGGTTTACCTGGACGGAGTGACTTACTTAATGCAGGCAGGTTAATCCTGGGTTTTAGGTGTATACACCAAGCTTCCAAGCCGTGTTTACTACAAGGGTTGTCAACTCGTTGATGCTTTGCATCAGGAGCCCCCAGGTAGCATTTGAGCTATGCTCGTCGGGGCATATGTTTGAGTTGTGCTAGGAATCAAAACTCTCTTTTGCCCCTCATCATCATGTGGGAATTGCCAAAGCAACCGGAGCTATGCTCTTATGGTGGCCTTGATGTGGTCGCCGGTTTAAGAGGCCATAGGAACTCCCTTGCACACAGAAGCCTCCATGTGACAAACTCTTATGAAAAAAGGCGGCTGATACCCCACTTTAGCGGGGGTGCCAGTTTATTATATTGATCATAATATATACATTGTAAAGATATGTACATAAAGCGGAGCCTATGGCTCAGGTGTAGTAAGGTCGAAGAAGAGCGATGTTCCACGGCCGTCTGGTCTCCTCCTCCGCCGTACGTGAGTCCTTATGTTCTCGAACGTCGACGAGGTAGTATGATCCGTTGTGGAGGTTCTTGCTGACCACAAAGGGTCCTTCCCAAGGTGGGGACAACTTGTGCATGTCTGTCTGGTCTTGGATGAGCCGGAGCACCAGATCTCCTTCTTGAATCGTTCTGGTTTTAACCCAGCGACTGTGGTACCGGCGCAGATCTTGCTGATAAATCGCCGATCGAGCTACTGTCGTGTCCCGTTCTTCATCCAGCCGGTCCAATGCATCTTGTCTTGCTTTTTCATTATTTGCTTCAACGTAAGCCGCCACCCGCGGCGAGTCATGACGGATATCACTAGGGAGGACCGCTTCAGCTTCATATACCATGAAGAAAGGCGTATACCCTGTGGATCTGTTAGGTGTAGTGTTGATGCTCCATAGCACCGAAGGTAACTCCTCCACCCAACAAACCAGTGTCCTCTGCAAAGGAACCATAAGCCGGGGTTTGATGCCTCTCAAGATCTGTTGATTGGCTCTTTCAGCTTGGCCATTAGACTGAGGGTGAGCTACTGATGATACATCAAGACGGATGTGCTCTCGTTTACAGAACTCCTCCATAGCCCCCTTGGATAAATTGGTACCATTATCAGTTATAATGCTGTGTGGAAAGCCAAACCGGAAAATTACCCTTTTGATGAACTGAACCGCAAGTTGCTGCATCACACTTACTTACTGGCTCCGCCTCAACCCATTTGGTAAATTTGTCCACCGCCACCAAAAGGTGGGTCTTCTTATCTTGGGATCTCTTGAAGGGCCCAACCATATCAAGCCCCCAAGTCACAAACGGCCAAGTAATTGGAATCATCCTCAATTCCTGCGCCGGTATATGAGCACGCCGTGAGAATTTCTGGCAAGCATCACATTTTCTGACCAAGTCCTCTGCGTCGGCATGAGCCGTCAACCAGTAGAACCCATGACGAAAAGCTTTAGCCACCAAAGTTTTTGAACCGGCATGATGACCACAATCTCCTTCATGGATCTCTTTAAGAATATCACAGCCCTCCTCTGGCGACACACACCGCTGAAACGCCCCAGAAACGCTGCGATGATGAAGTTCTCCATTGACAATAGTCATTGACTTGGATCACCGGACTATCTATCTATCTAGCCAAGACTTCGTCCTCTGGTAACTCACCTCGGTTCATGTACGCTAGGTAGGGAAGCGTCCAATCCGGAATAACATGAAGTGCCGCGACCAATTGTGCCTCCGGATCAGGAACAGCCAAGTCCTCTTCTGAAGGTAACTGTACCGACGGATTGTGTAATACATCAAAGAAGGTATTGGGTGGGACCGGCTTACGTTGAGAACCCAGCCGGCTTAACGCGTTAGCCGCTTCATTCTTTCGCCGGTCTATATGATCCACCTGATAACCTTTGAAGTGTCCGGCAACAGCGTCTACCTCTCATCGACATGCTGCCATAAGTGGATCTTTGGAATCCCACTTGCCAGACACTTGCTGCGCTACCAAGTCTGAATCACCAAAGCATTTAACTCGGCTTAAATTCATCTCCTTGGCCATCCGTAGACCATGTAGGAGAGCTACATACTCAGCTGCATTGTTAGTACAAGGGAACATTAAACGGAGGACATAACATAACTTATCACCTCATGGGGAAGTTAACACGACTCCAGCCCCCGAGCCCTCCAATTGTCTAGATCCATCAAAGTGAATAGTCCAATATGTGTGATCCGGCTTTTCCTCGGGTGCTTGCAATTCTGTCCAAACGTTAATGAAATCCACCAATGCTTGGGATTTTATCGCAGTACGGGGCACATACTTCAATCTGTGCGGGCTAAGCTCAATGGCCCACTTTGCAACCCGACCAGTAGCCTCTCTGTTCTGGATTATACCCCCCCCCCCCAACAGAGCTGAACTGACTACAGTGATTGGATGGCCTTGAAAATAGTGTTTTAGCTTCCGGTTTGCCATGAAGACTCCATAGACCGATTTCTGCCAATGCGGATATCTCTGTTTTGATTCAATGAGCACCTCACTGATGTAGTAAACCAGCCGCTGAACCGGATATTCTTTGCATGCCTCCTTACGCTCTACCACAATGGCAACGCTTACTGCACGGGCATTAGCTACCACATATAACAACAGTGGCTCATTATCAACTGGGGCTGCGAGGACTGGTGGCTCTGCTAATTGCTTCTTCAAGTCTTCAAACGCAGCATCAGCGGCATCATTCCAGACAAAGCGATCTGTCTTTTTCATCATTTGATAAAGCGGGATAGCCTTCTCCCCCAAACGGCTGATAAACCGACTGAGCACCGCAATACGGCCCGCCACACGTTGGACATCGTTGATGCACACCGGTTTAGCCAAGGATGTAATCACTTTGATCTTCTCCGGATTAGCCTCAATTCCCCTGTTTGATACCAAGAATCCCAGGAGCTTGCCTGCCGGAACACCGAAAACGCACTTATCCGGATTAAGCATCATTTTGTCAATCCGGAGATTATCAAAGGTTTCCTTCAAGTCTGTTATCAATGTCTCCTCCTTCCTGGATTTCACCACAATGTCGTCCACATATGCGTGAACATTCCGCCCAATCTGTCCATGAAGGCAGTTCTGCACACAACGCTGATAGGTCGCCTGGGCATCTTAAGCTCAGATGGCATAGACACATAGCAGAAGGCTCTAAAGGGAGTTATAAAAGCCGTCTTCTCCTGGTCCTTAACTGCCATCTTGATCTGATGATAACCTGAATATGCATCCAAAAAACTTAGTCGCTCACAACCTATCGTAGCATCAATGATCTGATCAACACGGGGGAGGGCAAAGGGATCAGTTGGGCAAGCTTTGTTCAGATTTGTGTAATCAACACACATTCGCCAAGTGCCATTCTTCTTAAGTACTAGCACCGGATTAGCCAACCACTCTGGATGAAATACCTCAACTATAAAGCCTGCTGCTAAGAGCCTAGCCACTTCTTCACCAATAGCCTTACACCTTTCTTCATTGAAGCGGCGCAGAAATTGCTTAACTGGTTTGAACTTAGGATCAACATTGAGAGTGTGCTCAGCGAGTTCCCTCGGTACACCTGGCATGTCAGAAGGTTTCCATGCAAAAATGTCCCAATTCTCACGGATGAACTCAATGAGCGCGCTTTCCTATTTTGGATCTAGGTTAGCACTGATGGTGAACTGCTTGGATGAATCACCAGGAACAAAGTCAACCTATTTGGTCTCTTCAGCTGATTTGAACTTCAAGGCCGGATCATGCTCCGTGGTTGGTTTCTTCAGCAAAGACATATCCGCCGGATCAACATCGTCTTTATAAAACTTCAGCTCCTCCGTTGCACAAACCGCTTCAGCATAAGCTGCATCACCTTCCTCGCACTCCAACGCAATCGTGCGACTCCCATGGACCATAATGGTTCCCTTGTGGCCCGACATCTTGAGTTGTAGATAAACATAACACGGTCTTGCCATGAACTTAGCGTAAACCGGCCGCCCGAACAGGGTGTGATACGGGCTCTTGATCTTTACCACTTCAAAGGTCAAAGTCTCCGACCTGGAATCATGTTCATCTCCAAAAGTAACCTCCAAATCTATCTTGCCAACTAGATGCGCGGATTTACCGGGCACCACCCCATGAAAAACTGTGTGGGACTGCCGAAGCTTCTTATCTGTCAACCCCATGCGCCGGAAAGTCTCATAGTATAGAATGTTGATGCTGTTGCCTCCATCCATAAGCACCTTGGTAAACTTGTAGCCACCCACCTGAGGTGCCACAACTAGAGCCAGCTGACCCGGATTATCAACCCGGGGCGGATGATCCTCTCGGCTCCACACAATGGGCTGTTCTGACCAACGCAGGTAACGCGGCACCGCCGGTTCAACAGAATGTACTGCCCTCCTGTGAACTTTCTGATCATGCTTACACAAGCTCGTGGTGAAGACATGATACTGCCCACTGCTCAGCTCCTTCAGATTATTCTGATATCCGGATTGCTATTGCTGCTGACGCTGTTGATTTCCCTGATTGTTATAGCCGCCCTAGCCGTGCTGTTGGTTACTGATTGTGCCCGTTGTGGTTGCCGTTATTGCCTTGGTACCCTGAACCGGATCCACCACCTTGATAACCCGGCCCGTGAAAACCGGGACCTGATCCGCCGGACGGTCCATGACCGTATCGAGACCGGTTCATGATTTCCTGCATAATAAAACAGTCCTTCCAGAGGTGTGTAGCTGGCTTTTCGGTTGTACCATGCCTCGGGCAAGGTATATTCATCTGGCGTTCCAGATTAATAGGCGGCCTCCCGTTTTGCGGGGGCGGTCTACCCTTGCGGCGCTGTCCGTCCTCCTGAGCATTGGTGTTGGCCACAAAATCTGAGCTACCATCCGCTTTACACTTACCGTTGTATCCTTGATTCGCTGGGCTGGGCTGCGGCGCCTTACCATTCTTGTTTACCTTCCCTGACTTGTCATTCTCGGAGTCTGGGTATTTGGTGTTATCTGAGTCCTCATATTTCACTAAAGCACCCATGAGTGTCCCCATGTCGTCACAATTACGCTTAAGCCATCCCAACTTCAACTTCAAAGGTTCAAACCGGCAATTGCCTTCCAATGTTACCACTGCTGTGCTTGGGTTGATGATATTGGAGGAATGCAGGATTTCTGACACCCGGCACACCCAACTACTTGTTGACTCATGCTCTCCTTGAACGCAGGCAGCTAAATCGACGACACACATTGGCTGTTTGCACGTGTCCTTGAAGTTATTGATAAACCGGCAGCGCAATTCGGCCCATGATCCGACGGAATTGGGTGGTAAGCCCTTCAGCCAAGTGTGAGATGTGCTGTCCAGCATCATTGTGAAATACTTAGCACACGCTGCATCATCCACATCCAGCATCTCCATTGCCATCTCATAACTTTCAACCATGCCTCTGGGGATAGATCCGCCGTGTAGTTGGGCACCTTGCGTGGTCCCTTGAAGTCCTTGGGCCGTTTTATGTTGCGTAAAGCGGGAGTAAGACAAGGCACTCCCAGGGAGATAGACATAACCCCCGGTTCAACTGTGGTAGAAAGACGAACCGGCGTTGCTTGACGGGCTTCGTGCTGTGCTGCTAACTCGGCTTCCCGGCGTTGCCTGCCCTGATCCACCACATTCTGAGTGTTTGCGTCTCCTCCTGCCGGATCATCCTGCCGCGGCGGATTACGTCTCCGTGCGCTGCTTGATACGGCCGGTTCATCCAGACGCCTAGTGTAACTCCGGCTTGGGCGAGGGGTTGAATGAATCCTCTCACGGCTGTGGGAATAAGCTTGTTGTTGAGTTAGCGCCGTCTCCAAAAACTCCCTGGCCCGTCGTGCCTCCACTGCTATAGGGGATGTTCCTTCAATGGGAAGAGCGGCCAATCGTGAAGCGGCAGCGACTATGTTATCCAATGGATAAGAGTAATGACCAGGAGGGGTGGGCACATGCTGTGATGGTACAACCTGGCGGGTTGGCTCCGCGGCCGGCGGCTGGACTGACGCTCCTGTGCCCGGTGCCCCTCCCTGGTTCACCTCCGGCTGGTTACTGGTTCCTGCTCCTGGCGTGCTAAAGAGGTTCCTTGCCTCATAAACCGGTGGCAAGCGAGATCGTTGCCTTCTCATCATCACCTCGTGTGAAGCGGCTGATCCAACATGAGTCGATAAGCTTGAGCATCAAGCTCAGCTTGCTTTGCAGTCATCTTGGTTTTCTCAGCAGCTAGGTCTAACTTGGCTTGATCTATCTGGCTTTTCACCTGAGCGACCTCCACATCATGCTGCTCCTTATTGGCCTGGGCTACCTCTGCTGTTAATAGCGCTGTCAAAGTATCGACCAAGATGGATAAAGTTTTAGACGGCGACGGGTCAGGACCTCCAGCCCTAGCTCCCACCGCGTCTGATGTTAACGCCGATGTAGTTGATGACTGCTACATAGGTTGTAATACGACCATAAAGACGACAACCCGACTTGGCGGATCAAGGGGATCCGGAATACTGTCACCATCGGAACAGCCCTCGGATCGGCCGTCCTGCAACAGATATAAGGATTTTGTCTCTCCGGAGGACAATTCGTCATCGGAATAGACAACAGTCTCACCGCTAGAATCCGATCCGTCCTCGGCTTGCACTCCATGCACTGCTCCAACGAAGACGTGCTTCATGGCGGGCCGAATCCGGGCAGGCCTTGCACGCTGAGCCGGCTCGACGATGTTGGGGAAGATGTCCGGCTCAGGGCCCGGTTCGCCAATCTTGCCGATGAAGACGTGGATGCCGCCGAAGGGGACCCGGTACCCGTGTCCGATTGAATCGGCCTTGGGGCCCCAGCCTGCATCATCGATGTAGATCTTGCCGCGACGACTCCTAGTCAACCGGCCCACTGCATAGCCCTTGAGTCCTTCAAAGCTGCCCTTCAAGAACTCGAAACCATCGTGCGATAGCCCCACGGTGGGCGCCAACTTTCGTGGTTTTGTCACGGCAGATGTCCTAGCAAAAGGACTTAGTCGTGAGGCCATCGCTATGGGTTAGCTTAAAGGGGTTAAAGCGGACAAGGACACAGAGATTTTATACTAGTTCGGCCCCTTCGATGAAGGTAAAAGCCTACGTCTAGTTGTTGGGGAACGTAGCAGAATTCAAAAAAATTCCTACGCTTCACCAAGATCAATCTAAGGAGTCATCTAGCAACGAGCATAAAAGAGTGCATCTACATACCCTTTGTAGATCACGAGCGGAAGCGTTCAAGAGAACGTGGATGATGGAGTCATACTCGTCGTGATCCCTATCACCGATGATCCCAGCGTCGAACGACGGCACCTCCGCGTTCAACACACGTACGATACAATGACGTCTCCTCCTTCTTGATCCAGCAAGGGGGGAGGAGAGGTTGATGGAGATCCAGCAGCACGACGGCGTGGTGGTGGATGCAACGGGAAAAGCTGCAGGGCTTCGCCAAGGTCCTGCGGGAGGAGGAAGTGGTGTAACGGGGGGAGGCGCCAGGAGCTGAGGTGCGGCTGCCCTCTCCCCCCCCCCCCACTATATATAGGGGCCAGGGGGCACCGGCCCTAGGAGATGGGATCTCCTAGGGGGGCGGCGGCCAGGGGGGAGACTTGCCCCCCAAGGCAAGGGTGGCGCCCCCCACCCTAGGGTTCCCAACCCTAGGCGCAGGGGGGAGGCCCAAGGGGGTGCGCCAGCCCACTATGGGCTGGTGCCCCTCCCCCTATGGCCCATGGGGCCGTCCGGGATGGGTGGCCCCACCCGGTGGACCCCCCGGGACCCTTCCGGTGGTCCCGGTACACTACCGATGACCCTCGGAATTCTCCCGATGGCCGAAACTGGACTTCCTATATATAATTATTTACCTCTGGACCATTCCGGAACTCCTCGTGATGTTCGGGATCTCATCCGAGACTCCGAACAACATTCAGGTTACCGTGTGCATATATCTCTACAACCCTAGCTCACCGAACCTTAAGTGTGTAGTCCCTACGGGTTCGGGAGACACGTAGACATGACCGAGACGACTCTCTGGTCAATAACCAACAGCAGGATCTGGATACACATGTTGGTTCCTACGTGTTCCTCGATGATCTCATCGGATGAACCACGATGTCAAGGATTCACTTAATCACGTATGCAATTCCATTTGTCTATCGGTATAGTACTTGCCCGAGATTCGATCGTCGGTATACCGATACCTAGTTCAATCTCGTCATGGCAAGTCTCTTTACTCGTTCCGTAATACATCATCCCGTGACTAACTCCTTAGTCACATTGAGCTCATTATGATGATGTCTTACCGAGTGGGCCCAGAGATACCTCTCCGTCATACGGAGAGACAAATCCCAGTCTCGGTTCGTGCCAACTCAACAGAAACTTTCGGAGATACCCGTTGCGTACCTTTATAGCCACCCAGTTACGTTGTGACGTTTGGCACACCCAAAGCATTCCTACGGTATCCGGGAGTTGCACAACCTCATGGTATAAGGAACAGATACTTAACATTGGAAAAGCTTTAGCATTACGAACTACACGATCTTGTGCTAGGCTTAGGATTGGGTCTTGTCCATCACAACATTCTCCTAATGATGTGATCCGGTTATCAATGACATCCAATGTCCATGGCCAGGAAACCGTGACCATCTGTTGATCAACGAGCTAGTAACTAGAGGCTTACCAGGGACATGTTGTGGTCTATGTATTCACACATGTATCGCTGTTTCCGTACAATACAATTCAAGCATGAATAACAGACAATTATCATGAACAAGGAAATATAATAATAACCATTTTATTATTGCCTCTAGGGCATATTTCCAACAGTCTCCCACTTGCACTAGAGTCAATAATCTAGTTACATTGTGATGAATCGAGCGCCCATAGAGTTCTGATGTTGATCATGTTTTGCCCGTGGAAGAGGTTTAGTTAACGGATCTGCGACATTCAGATCCGTATGCACTTTACAAATATCTATGTCTCCATCTTGAACATAATTCCGGATGGAGTTGAAACGGCGCTTGATGTGCTTGGTCTTCTTATGAAACCTGGGCTCCTTGGCAATGGCAATAGCTCCAGTGTTGTCACAGAAGAGGGTCATCGGGCTTGACGCGCTTGGAATGACTCCTAGGTCGGTGATGAACTCCTTCATCCAGACTCCTTCCTGCGCTGCTTCGCAAGCAGCTATGTACTCCGCTTCACATGTAGAATGCGCCACGACGCTCTGCTTGCAACTACACCAGCTGATTGCCCCACCATTCAAAATATACACGTATCCGGTTTGTGACTTGGAGTTATCGAGATCTGTGTCGAAGCTAGCATCGACGTAACCCTTTATGACGATCTCTTCGTCACCTCCATAAATGAGAAACATATCCTTAGTCCTTTTCAGATACTTCAGGATGTTCTTGACCGCTGTCCAGTGTTCCATACAGGGATCACTTTGGTACCTCCCTACCAAACTTATGGCAAGTTTCACATCAGGTCTGGTACACAGCATGGCATACATAATAGAACCTATGGCTGAGACATAGGGGATGACACTCGTCCTTTCTCTATCTTCTGCCGTGGTCGGGGATTGAGCCGTGCTCAATTTCATACCTTGCAATACAGGCAAGAACCCTTTCTTGGACTGATCCATATTGAACTTCTTCGATATCTTATCAAGGTATGTGCTTTATGAAAGACCAATGAGGCGTCTCGATCTATCTCTATAGATCTTGATGCCTAATATGTAAGCAGCTTCTCCAAGGTCCTTCATTGAAAAACTCTTATTCAAGTAGGCCTTTATGCTTTCCAAGAATTCTATATCATTTCGCATCAGCAGTATATCATCCACATACAATATGAGAAATGCTACAGAGCTCCCACTCACTTTCTTCTAAATACAGGCTTCTCCCCAAGTCTGTATAAACCCAAATGCTTTGATCACATCATTAAAGCGAATATTCCAACTCCGAGATGCTTGCACCAGCCCATAGATAGAGCGCTGGAGCTTGCATACCTTTTTAGCATTCTCAGGATCGACAAAACCTTCCGGCTGCATCATATACAGTTCTTCCTTGAGGAAGCCATTAAGGAATGCCATTTTGACGTCCATTTGCCATATCTCATAATCATAGTATGCGGAAATTGCTAACATGATTCGGACGGACTTCAGCATCGCTACGGGAGAGAAAGTCTCGTCGTAGTCAATCCCTTGAACTTGTCGATAACCTTTAGCGACAAGCCGAGCCTTATAGATGGTCACATTACCATCCGCGTCAGTCTTCTTCTTAAATATCCATTTATTTTTTATGGTGTGCCGATCATCGGGCAAGTCCACCAAAGTCCATACTTTGTTTTCATACATGGATCCTATCTCGGATTCCATGGCTTCAAGGATTTGTTAGAATCCGGGCCCGCCATCGCTTCTTCATAGTTCGAAGGTTCACCGTTGTCTAACAACATGATTTCCATGACAGGGTTGCCGTACCATTCTGGTGCGGAATGTGTCCTTGTGGACCTTCGAAGTTCAGTAGTAACTTGATCTGAATCTTCATGATCATCATCATTATCTTCCTCCCTAGTTGGTGCAGGCACCTCAGGAACAATTTCCTGCGCTGCGCTACTTTCCGGCTCGGAAGGGGGACTATCACCTCATCAAGTTCTACTTTCCTCCCACTCACTTCTTTCGAGAGAAACTCTTTCTCCAGAAAGGATCCATTCTTGGCAACGAAGATCTTGCCTTCGGATCTGAGGTAGAAGGTGTACCCAATTGTTTCCTTTGGGTATCCTATGAAGACGCATTTTTCCGATTTGGGTTCGAGCTTTTCAGGTTGAAGTTTCTTGACATAAGCATCGCAACCCCAAACTTTCATAAACGACAGCTTAGGTTTCTTGCCAAACCAAAGTTCATACGGTGTCATCTCAACGGATTTTGACGGAGCCCTATTTAAAGTGAATGCGGCAGTCTCTAAAGCATATCCCCAAAAAGATAGCGGTAAGTCGGTGAGAGACATCATAGATCGCACCATGTCCAACAGAGTACGATTTCGACGTTCGGACACACCATTACGCTGAGGTGTTCCGGGCGGTGTCAATTGTGAAACAATTCCACAGTTCCTTAAGTGCGTGCCAAATTCGTGACTTAAATATTCACCCCCACGATCCGATCGTAAGAACTTTATTTTTCTGTCACGTTGATTCTCGACCTCATTCTGAAATTCCTTGAACTTTTCAAAGGTCTCAGACTTGTGTTTCATCAAGTAGACATACCCATATCTACTCAAGTCATCTGTGAGGGTGAGAACATAACGATAGCCTCTGCGAGCTTCAACACTCATTGGACCGCACACATCGGTATGTATGATCTCCAATAAGTTGGTCGCTCGCTCCATTGTTCCGGAGAACGGAGTCTTGGTCATCTTATCCAAGAGGCATGGTTCGCATGTGTCAAATGATTCATAATCAAGAGACTCTAGAAGTCCATCTGCATGGAGCTTCCTCATACGTTTGACGCCAATATGACCAAGGCGGCAATGCCACAAGTATGTGGGACTATCATTATCAACTTTACATCTTTTGGCATTCACACTATGAATATGTGTAACATCACGTTCGAGATTCATCAAGAATAAACCATTGACCAGCGGGCATGACCATAAAACATATCTCTCATATAAATAGAACAACCATTATTCTCGGATTTAAATGAGTAGCCATCTCGCATTAAACGAGATCCAGATACAATGTTCATGCTCAAAGCTGGTACTAAATAACAATTATTAAGGTTTAAAACTAATCCCGAGGGTAGATGTAGAGGTAGCATGCCGACGGCGATCACATCGACCTTGGAACCATTCCCGACGCACATCGTCACCTCATCCTTCGCCAGTCTCCGCTTATTCCGCAGCTCCTGCTTTGAGTTACAAATGTGAGCAACTGCACCGGTATCAAATACCCAGGAGCTACTACGAGCGCTGGTAAGGTACACATCAATAACATGTATATCATATATACCTATGACGTTGCCGACCTTCTTATCTGCGAAGTATTTGGGGCTGTTCCGCTTCCAGTGACCCGTTCCCTTGCAATGAAAGCACTCAGTTTCAGGCTTGGGTCCATTCTTTGGCTTCTTCCCGGCAACTGGCTTACAGGGCGCGGCAACTCCTTTGCCATCCTTCTTGAAGTTCTTCTTACCCTTGCCTTTCTTGAACTTAGTGGTTTTATTGACCATCAACACTTGATGTTCTTTCTTGATATCCACCTCCGCTGATTTCAGCATTGAATACACCTCGGGAATGGACTTCTCCATCCCTTGCATATTGAAGTTCATCACGAAGCTCTTGTAGCTAGGTGGGAGCGACTGAAGGATTCTGTCAACGACCGCTTCGTCTGGGAGATTAATTCCCAACTGAGACAAGCGATTGTGCAACCCAGACAATTTGAGTATGTGCTCGCTGACAGAACTATTCTCCTCCATCTTACAACTGTAGAATGCGTCGGAGACGTCATATCTCTCGACTCGGGCATGAGCTCAGAAAACCATTTTCAACTCTTGGAACATCTCATATGCTCCGTGGTGCTCAAAACGCTTTTGGAGCCCCGATTCTAAGTTGTAAAGCATGCCGCACTGAACCAGGGAGTAATCATCACAACATGACTGCCAGGCGTTCATAACGTCTTGGGCTGCCGGGAAAACGGGTGCATCACCTAGCGGTGCTTCAAGGACATATGATTTCTTGGCAGCTATGAGGATAATCCTCAGGTTACGGACCCAATCCGTATAGTTGCTACCATCGTCTTTCAGCTTGGTTTTCTCTAGGAACGCGTTGAAGTTGAGGGCAACATGAGCGTGGGCCATTTGATCTACAAGACATATTGTAAAGATTTTAGACTAAGTTCATGACAATTAAGTTCATCTAATCAAAATTAATAAACTCCCACTCAGATTGACATCTCTCTAGTCATCTAAGTGATACATGATCTGAATCGACTAGCCCGTGTCCGATCATCACGTGAGACGGACTAGTCATCAACGGTGAACATCTTCATGTTGATAGTATCTTCTATACGACTCATGTTCGACCTTTCGGTCTTCCGTGTTCCGAGGCCATGTCTGCACATGCTAGGCTCGTCAAGTGAACCCTAAGTGTATTGCGTGTGTAAATCTGGCTTACACCCGTTGTATGCGAACGTTAGAGCCTATCACACCCGATCATCACGTGGTGCTTCGGAACAACGATCCTTAGCAACGGTGCACAGTTAGGGGGAACACAATTCTTGAAATTTTAGTGAGAGATCAACTTATTTACTACCGTCGTTCTAAGCAAATAAGATGCATAAACATGATAAACATCACATGCAATCAAATAAAGTGACATGATATGGCCAATATCATTTTGCTCCTTTGATCTTCATCTTCGGGGCATCATGATCATCCTTGTCACCGGCATGACACCATGATCTCCATCATCGTGTCTTCATGAAGTCGTCTCGCCAAACATTACTTATACTACTATGGCTAACGTTTAGCAATAAACTAAAGTAATTACATGGCGTTATTCAGTGACACGCAGGTCATACAATAAAATAAGACAACTCCTATGGCTCCTGCCGGTTGTCATACTCATCGACATGCAAGTCGTGATTCCCTATTACAAGAACATGATCAATCTCATACATCACATATATCATTCATCACATCTCCTTGGCCATATCACATCACATAGCACATGCTGCAAGAACAAGTTAGACGTCCTCTAATTGTTGTTGCAAGTTTTTATGTGGTTGCTATAGGTTTCTAGCAAGAACGTTTCTTACCTACGCCAAAACCACAACGTGATATGTCAATTTCTATTTACCCTTCATAAGGACCCTTTTCATCGAATCCGATCCGACTAAAGTGGGAGAGACAGACACCCGCTAGCCACCTTATGCAACTAGTGCATGTCAGTCGGTGGAACCTGTCTCACGTAAGCGTACGTGTAAGGTTGGTCCGGGCCGCTTCATCCCACGATGCCGCCGAATCAAGATTGGACTAGTAGCGGCAAGAGAATTGAACAAAATCAACGCCCACAACTTGTTTGTGTTCTACTCGTGCAAGATGCTACGCAAAGACCTAGCTAAGATGCCACTATTGGGGAACGTAGCAGAATTCAAAAAAATTCCTACGCTTCACCAAGATCAATCTAAGGAGTCATCTAGCAACGAGCATAAAAGAGTGCATCTACATACCCTTTGTAGATCACGAGCGGAAGCGTTCAAGAGAACGTGGATGATGGAGTCGTACTCGTCGTGATCCCTATCACCGATGATCCCAGCGCTGAACAGACGGCACCTCCGCGTTCAACACACGTACGGTACAGCAACGTCTCCTCCTTCTTGATCCAGCAAAGGGGGAAGAGAGGTTGATGGAGATCCAGCAGCACGACGGCGTGGTGGTGGATGCAATGGGAAAAGCTGCAGGGCTTCGCCAAGGTCCTGTGGGAGGAGGAAGTGGTGTAACGGGGGGAGAGGCGCCAGGGGCTGAGGTGCAGCTGCCCTCTCCCCCCCCCACCCCCACGATATATAGGGGCCAGGGGGGCGCCGTCCCTAGGAGATGGGATCTCCTAGGGAGGCGGCGGCCAGGGGGAGACTTGCCCCCCAAGGCAAGGGTGGCGCCCCCCACCCCTGGGGTTCCCAACCCTAGGCGCAGGGGGAGGCCCAAGGGGGTGCGCTAGCCCACTATGGGCTGGTCCCCCTCCCCCTACGGCCCATGGGGCCCTCCGGGATGGGTGGCCCCACCCGGTGGACCCCCCGGGACCCTTCCGGTGGTCTCGGTACACTACCGGTGACCCCCGGAATTCTCCCGATGGCCGAAACTGGACTTCCTATATATAATTATTTACCTCCAGACCATTACGGAACTTCTCGTGACGTTCGGGATCTCATTCGGGACTCCGAACAACATTCGGGTTGCCGTGTGCATATATCTCTACAACCCTAATGTCACCGACCCTTAAGTGTGTAGACCCTACGGGTTCGGGAGACACGTAGACGTGACCGAGACGACTCTCCGATCAATAACCAACAGCGGTATCTGGATACCCATGTTGGTTCCTACGTGTTCCTCGATGATCTCATCGGATGAACCACGATGTCAAGGATTCACTTAATCCCGTATGCAATTCCCTTTGTCTATCGGTATAGTACTTGCCCGAGATTCGATCGTTGGTATACCGATACCTAGTTCAATCTCGTCATGGCAAGTCTCTTTACTCGTTCCGTAATACATCATCCCGTGACTAACTCCTTAGTCACATTGAGCTCATTATGATGATGTCTTACTGAGTGGTCCCAGAGATACCTGCCCGTCATACGGAGTGACAAATCCCAGTCTCAATTCGTGCCAACTCAACAGACACTTTCGGAGATACCCATTGCGTACCTTTATAGCCACCCAGTTATGTTGTGACGTTTGGCACACCCAAAGCATTCCTACGGTATCCGGGAGTTGCACAACCTCATGGTCTAAGGAACAGATACTTAACATTGGAAAAGCTTTAGCATTACGAACTACACGATCTTGTGCTAGGCTTAGGATTGGGTCTTGTCCATCACATCATTCTCCTAATGATGTGATCCCGTTATCAATGACATCCAATGTCCATGGCCAGGAAACCGTGACCATCTGTTGATCAACGAGCTAGTAACTAGAGGCTTACCAGGGACACGTTGTGGTCTATGTATTCACACATGTATCGATGTTTCCATACAATACAATTCAAGCATGAATAACAGACAATTATCATGAACAAAGAAATATAATAATAACCATTTTATTATTGCCTCTATGGCATATTTCCAACACTAGTTTGGTGTAATATTGCTAGGGTTTCGATGACCAGGGAGCGAATCCGCTTTGCCTGTGTCTCGAGCTGTTGTTCTCTCCCCTGAACCGTTGCCGGGTCGTCCCTTTATATAAGAGGTGACGCCTGGTCCGGTTTACAGAATCCCGAGGCCGGCTCATAAACGTGTCCGGCTCGGTCTCTATCCTTCCTATCTTACATCACAAGTTACATATCATATGTCGGTTTACAAATCATGGGCCCTAATGCCCCTTGGGCCTTAAGCTTCTTGAACTAAAGCGTCTTGATCCACGTTTGGCTGGGCTTGAGTAGAAATAATCTCCACAGGCATAAACCGGCCCCTCCTGGGCGGTTTATACCTAATAGTAATATCCCTGACAGGAAACGTAGTATTTCAAAATTTTCCTACGATCACGTGATACGTCTCCAACGTATCTATAATTTTTTATTGTTCCATGCTATTATATTATCCTTGTAGGATGTTTTATGGGCTTTATTATACACTTTTATATGATTTTTGAGACTAACCTATTAACCTAGAGCCCAGTGCCAGTTTCTGTTTTTCCTTGTTTTTCAGTTTTACAGAAAAGGAATATCAAATGGAGTCCAATTGACGTGCCAATTTTTGATGATTTTTTCTGGACCAAAAGAAGCCCCCGAAGTAAAAGAGTTGGGCCAGGAGAGCCACGGGCTGCCCATGAGGGTGGGGGCGCGCCCTGGGCAGGTGGTGGCGCCGCCCTATCTCGTGGACGGCCCGGAGGGCCCCCTGACTTGTGCCCTACGCCAAAAAATCCTATAAATACTGAAACCTTCGAAAATTAACCTAGATCGGGAGTTCCGCCGCTGAAAGTCTCTGTAGCCACCGAAGACCAATCTAGACCCCGTTCCGGCACCCTGCCGGAGGGGGGAATCCCTCTCCGGTGGCTATCTTCATCATCCCGGCGCCCTCCATGATGAGGAGGGAGTAGTCCACCCTCAGGGCTGATGGTATGTACCATTAGCTATGTGTTTGATCTCTCTCTCTCTCTCGTGTTCTTGAGATGGCACAATCTTGATGTATCGCGAGCTTTGCTATTATAGTTGGATCTTATGATGCTTCTCCCCCTCTACTCTCTTGTAATGGATTGAGTTTTCCCTTTGAAGTTATCCTATCGGATTGAGTCTTTAAGGATTTGAGAACACTTGATGTATGTCTTGCACATGCTTATCTCTGGTGACAATGGGATATCATGTGATCCACTTGATGTATGTTTTGGTGATCAACTTGCGGGTTCCGTGACCTTGGGAATCTATGCATAGGGGTTGGCACACGTTTTCGTCTTGACTCTCCGGTAGAAACTTTGGGGCACTCTTTGAAGTTCTATGTGTTGGTTGAATAGATGTTTCTGAGATTGTGTGATGCATATCATATAATCATGCCCACGGATACTTGAGGTGACAATGGAGTATCTAGGTGACATTACGGTTTTGATTGATTTGTGTCTTAAGGTGCTATTCTAGTACGAACTCTATGATAGATTGAACATAACTACGGACTCTTGAATAGATCGATCAGAAAGAATAACTTTGAGGTGGTTTCGTACCCTACCATAATCTCTTCGTTTGTTCTCCGCTATCAGTTACTTTGGAGTGACTCTTTGTTGCATGTTGAGGGCTAGTAATATGATCCAATTATGTTATCCTTGTCGAGAGAACTTGCACTAGTGAAAGTATGAACCCTAGGCCTTGTTTCCTATCATTGCAACACCATTTATGCTCACTTTTACCACTTGCTACCTTGCTGTTTTTATATGTTCAGTTTACAAAAACCTATATCTACCATCCATATTGCACTAGTATCACCATCTCTTCACCGAACTAGTGCACCTATACAATTTACCATTGTATTGGGTGTGTTGGGGACACAAGAGACTCTTTGTTATTTGGTTGCAGGGTTGCTTGAGAGATACCAACTTCATCCTACACCTCCCACGGATTGATAAACCTTAGGTCATCCACTTGAGGGAAATTTGCTACTGTCCTACAAACCTCTGCACTTGGAGGCACAACAACGTCTATAAGAAGAAGGTTGTGTAGTATACATCATCATGCAAGATCTATCTACCATATGCATAGCAACGAGAGGGGAGAGTGTGTCCATGTACCCTCGTAGACCGGGAGCGGAAGCGTCTAGTGACGCGGTTGATGTAGTCGAACTTTCTTCGCGATCCAACCGATCAAGCACCGAACGTATGGAGCCTCCGCGTTCAGCACACGTTCAGCTTGATGACGTCCCACGAGCTCTTGATCCAGTAGAACCTCATGGGAGAGTTTCGTCAACACGACGGCGTGGTGACGGAGATGATGAAGCTACCATCGCAGGGCTTTGCCTAAGCGTTGCAACGATATGACCGGGGTGTGTTTCTGTGGAGGGGGGCACCGCAAACGGTTGGGAGAGATCAACAGATCAACTTGTGTGTCTTTGGGTGCCCCCCTGCCCCCGTATATAAAGGAGCAACGGGGGAGGCCGGCCATCCCTCTATGGCGCGCCAAGAGAGGCAATCCTACTAGGAATAGGATTCCAATCCTATTCCTAGTAGGAGTCCACCAAGAAGGAGAGAGGGGGAAGGAAGGAGAGGGAGGGGGCGAGGGAAAGAGGGGCTGCGCCCCCCTCCCCTAGTACAATTTGGACTCCCCCTTGGGAGGGGGCGCGCCACCTCCTGGCTGCTGCCCTCTCTCCCCCCTAAAGCCCACTAGGGCCCATTATTCCCCCCGGGGGGGTCCGGTAACCCCCCGGCAGTCCGGTTAAATCGGAAACTTTTCTGGAACACTTCCGATGTCCGAATATAGTCGTCCAATATATCAATATTTACGTCTCGGACATTCCGAGACTCCTCATCATGTCCGTGATCTCATCCGGGACTCCGAACTACCTTCGGCACATCAAAACTCATAAACTCATAATACCGATCGTCATCAAACGTTAAGCGTGCGGACCCTACGGGTTCAAGAACTATGTAGACATGACCAAGACACATCTCCGGTCAATAACCAATAGCGGAACCTGGATGCTCATATTGGATCTTACATATTCTACGAAGATCTTTATCGGTCAAACCGCATAACAACATACGTTGTTCCTTTTGTCATCGGTATGTTACTTGCCCGAGATTCGATCGTCGGTATCTCAATACCTAGTTCAATCTCGTTACCGGCAAGTCTCTGTACTCGTTCCGTAATACATCATCCTGTAACTGACTCATTAGTCATTTGCTTGCAAGGCTTATGATGTGTATTACCGAGAGGGCCCAGAGATACCTCTCCGACACTCGGAGTGACAAATCCTATTCTTGATCTATGCCAACACCACGAACACCTTCGGAGACACCTGTAGAGCATATTTATAATCACCCAGTCATGTTGTGACATTTGATAGAACACAAGGTGTTCCTCCGGTATTCAGGAGTTGCATAATCTCATAGTCATAGGAACATGTATAAGTCATGAAGAAAGCAATATCAGTAAAACTAAACGATCATAGTGCTAAGCTAACAGATGGGTCTTGTCCATCACATCATTCTCCTAATGATGTGATCCCGTTGATCAAATGACAACTCAGTTCTATGGCTACGAAACATAACCATCTTTGATCAATGAGCATCTTTGATCAAATGACAACTCATGTCTATGTCTAGTAGAGGCATACTAGGGACACTCTGTTTTGTCTATGTATTCACACATGTACTAAGTTTCCGGTTAATAGAATTCTAGCATGAATAAAAGACACTTATCATGATATAAGGAAATACAAATAACATCTTTATTATTGCCTCTAGGGCATATTTCCTTCACAAGTTTCTTGGACCAATTCTTTCTAGACCTATTAACTGTCTTTTGCAAAATTAATTTCAGTTCTCTATTACTTAATTCTACTTCACCACTAGTTTGTGGGTGATAAGGGGATGCAATTCTATGGTTAACATCATACTTAGCAAGCATTTTACGGAAAGCACCATGAATAAAGTGTGAACCGCCATCAGTCATTAAGTATCTAGGGACTCCAAACCTCGGGAAAATAACTTCTTTAAGCATCTTAATCGAAGTGTTGTGATGAGCACTACTAGTTGGAATAGATTCCACCCACTTAGTAACATAATCAACAACAACTAAAATATGTGTGTGCCCATTAGAGGAAGGAAACGGTCCCATATAATCAAAGCCCCAAACATCAAATGGTTCAATAACAAGTGAATAATTCATAGGCATTTCTTGACGTCTAGTGATATTACCAATTCTTTGACATTCATCACAAGATAAGACAAACTTACGAGCATCCTTGAAGAGAGTAGACCAATAAAAACCAGATTGTAGTACCTTATGTGTAGTTCTATCTCCAGCATGGTGTCCTCCATAAGCTTCGGAGTGGCACTTGCGTAGGATCTGTTCCTGTTCATGCTCAGGTACACAACATCTAATAATACCATCTACTCCTTCTTTATAAAGATGTGGGTCATCCCAGAAGTAATGTCTCAAATCATAGAATAACTTTTTCTTTTGCTGGTATGTGAAGCTAGGAGGTATAAACTTAGCAACAATGTAATTAGCATAATCAGCATACCATGGAGCAGTACGAGAAGTATTTATGACAGCTAATTGTTCATCAGGAAAGCTATCATCAATAGGTTGTGGGTCATCAAGAATATTCTCTAGCCTAGACAAGTTATCTGCTACGGGGTTCTCAGCTCCCTTTCTATCTATAATATGCAAATCAAATTCTTGCAGCAAGAGAACCCATCTAATAAGTCTAGGTTTAGCATCTTTCTTTTCCATAAGGTATTTGATAGCAGCACGATCAGTGTGAATAGTTACTCTAGAATCAACAATATAAGGTCTAAACTTATCACAAGCAAATAAAACTGCTAATTTTTTTTCTCTGTAATAGCATAATTTCTCTGGGCACTATCTAGAGTTTTACTAGCATATTGGATAACATTCAATTTCTTATCAACTCTTTACCCTAGAACAACACCTACAACATAATCACTAGCATCACACATAATCTCAAAGGGTACATTCCAGTCAGGAGGCTTGACAATAGGTGCAGAGATCAATGCTTTCTTAAGTATTTCAAATGCTTCTAGACAATCATCATCAAAGACAAAAGGAACATCTTTTTGTAAGAGATTAGTCAGAGGCCTGGAGATTTTGGAGAAGTCCTTAATGAACCTCCTATAAAATCCGTCATGACCAAGGAAACTTCGTATACCTTTGATGTCCTTGGAACACGGCATCTTTTCAATAGCATCAACTGTAGCTTTGTCAACTTCAATACCTCTTTCAAAGATTTTATGTCCCAATACAATGCCTTCATTAACCATAAAGTGGCACTTTTCCCAATTCAAGACAAGATTAGTGTCTTCACAACTCTGCAAAACTCGATCAAGGTTGCTCAAGCAATCATCAAAAGAAGTTCCGTAAACGGAAAAATCATCCATGAAAACCTCAACAATCTTTTCACGGAAATCAGAGAATATAGCCATCATGCATCTTTGAAAGGTAGCATGTGCATTACATAAACCAAAAGGCATACGTCTATAAGCAAAGGTACCGAAAGGACAAGTAAAAGTGGTCTTTTCTTGATCTCCTTTTGACACAGGTATTTGAGAGAAACCAGAATAACCATCTAGAAAGCAAAAATGAGTATGTTTGGGTTAACCTTTCTAGCATTTGATCAATAAAAGGCAAAGGGTAATGATCTTTCTTAGTAGCTTTATTTAATTTGCGGGGATCAATTACCATCCTATAGCCTGTAAGAATTCTTTGTGGGATCAATTCATCTTTATAATTAGGAACAACAGTCATACCTCCCTTCTTAGGGACACAATGGACAGGACTTACCCACTGGCTATCAGCAACTGGATAGATGATACTTGCCTCTAGAAGCTTTAGTATTTCCTTCCTTATCACTTCTTTCATCTTAGGATTTAACCGTCGTTGATGATCAATAACCGGTTTAGCATCCTCTTCCAATTTTATCTTGTGTTGGCATAAAGTGGGACTAATGCCCTTAAGATCATCCAGAGTATATCCAATGGCAGCACGATGCTTCTTCAGAGTTTTCAATAATTTTTCTTCTTCCTGCTTTGAAAGGTTAGCACTAATAATAACAGGATATATCTTCTTTTCATCAAGATAAACATACTTAAGATTATCAGGTAAAGGTTTAAGTTCAAACACGGGATCACCCTTGGGTGGAGGAGGATCCCCTAGGATTTCAACAGGCAATTTGTTTTTCAATACGGGTCCCTGCTTAAAGAATATTTCATCTATTTCCCTTCTCTCATTCATATACATATCATTTTCATGGTCTAGCAGATATTATTCTAAGGGATCATTAGGAGGCACATCAATAGAAGCAAGACCAATAATTTCATCCTTACTAGGTAATTTTTTATCATGTTGTTGTCTACGAAATTTAGCAAAGTTGAAATCATGAGACATATCCCCTAAACCAACAGTAACAATATATTTACGCAGTCTATCTTAGCATTAATAGTATTCAAGAAGGGTCTACCAAATATAATGGGACAAAAATCATCTTGTGGGGAACCAAGAACAAGGAAATCAGCAGGGTATTTAACTTTCCCACACAAGACTTCAACATCTCTAACAATCCCAACTGGTGAAATTGTGTCTCTATTAGCAAGCTTAATAGTAACATCAATACCTTCTAGCTCAACGGGTGCAATATCATGCATAATTTCATCATATAAGGATATAGGTATTACACTTGCACTAGCACCTACGTCACATAAACCATGATAGCAATGATCTCCTATTTTAACAGAAATAATAGGCAAGCCTACAACAGGTCTATGTTTATTCCTAGCATCGGGTTTGGCTATTCTAGCAGCTTCCTCTTGGAGGTAAATAACATGTCCATCTAAATTTTCTACCAAGAGATCTTTAACCATAGCAACACTAGGTTTAACTTTAATTTGCTCAGAGGGTGTAGATGTTCTAGTACTACTCTTACGAACCACAGTTGAAGCTTTAGCATGGTCCTTTATTCTAACAGGGAAAGGCGGTTTCTCAATATAAGCAGTAGGAACAATAGGATCAATATTATAAGTGATAGTATTTTCTTCAACTTTAACAGGTTCAACAACTTTCACTTCAATGGGAGGATGGTATTTAAACCACTTCTCCTTAGGGAGGTCAACATGAGTAGCAAAAGATGTTGGGAAACATAGTATTTTCAAAATTTTCCTACGATCATGCAAGATCTATCTACTAGATGCATAGCAACGAGGGGGAGAGTGTGTCTACGTACCCTCGTAGACCGGGAGCGGAAGCGTCAAGTGACGCGGTTGATGTAGTCGAACTTCTTCGCGATCCAACCGATCAAGCACCGAACGTACGGCACATCCGCGTTCAGCACACGTTCATCTTGATGACGTCCCACGAGCTCTTGATCCAGTTGAGCTTCACGGGAGAGTTTAGCCAGCACGACGGCGTGGTGACAGATATGATGTATCTACTGGCGCAGGGCTTCGCCTAAGCACTGCAACGGTATGACCGAGTTGTGTTTCTATGGAGAGGGGCACCGCACATGGCTAAAACAATTCAACTTGTGTGTCCTAGGGTGCCCTCCTGTCCTCGTATATAAAGGAGCAAGGGAGAGGCCGGCCCTAGAGGGGGCGCGCCAAGTGTGGGGAGTCCTACTAGGACTCCCAAGTCCTAATAGGATTCCCCTTTCCTTTCCGGAGTAGGAGAGAAGGAAAGAGGTGGAGAGGGAGAAGAAAAAGGGGGGTGCACCCCTTGTCCAATTCGGACCAGAGGGGGGGGGGCGCGCCTCCTTCCTTTTGGCCTTTCTCCTCTATTCCCGTATGGCCCAATAAGGCCCATATACTCCGAAAAATACCCGAATCACTCAGAACCTTTTCGATGTCCGAATATAATCGTCCAATATATCGATCTTTACGTCTCGACCATTTCGAGACTCCTCGTCATGTTCCCGGTCTCATCCGGGACTCCGAACTCCTTTGGTACATCAAAACTCATAAACTCATAATACCGATCGTCATCAAACGTTAAGCGTGCGGACCCTACGGGTTCGAGAACTATGTAGACATGACCGAGACTCATCTCCGGTCAATAACCAATAGCGGAACCTGGATGCTCATATTGGCTCCTACATATTCTACGAAGATCTTTATCGGTCAAACCGCATAACAACATACGTTGTTCCTTTTGTCATTGGTATGTTACTTGCCCGAGATTCGATCGTCGGTATCTCTATACCTAGTTCAATCTCGTTACCGGCAAGTCTCTTTACTCGTTCCGTAATACATCATCTCGTGACTAACTCATTAGTCTTTTGCTTGCAAGGCTTATTATGATGTGCATTACCGAGAGGGCCCGGAGATACCTCTCCGACACTCGGAGTGACAAATCCTAGTCTTGATATATGCCAACACCACGAACACTTTCGGAGACACCTGTAGAGCATCTTTATGATCACCCAGTTACGTTGTGACGTTTGATAGCACACAAGGTGTTCCTACGGTAATCGGGAGTTGCATAATCTCATAGTCATAGGAACATGTATAAGTCATGAAGAAAGCAATAGCAGTAAAACTAAACGATCATAGTGCTAAGCTAACGGATGGGTCTTGTCCATCACATCATTCTCCTAATGATGTGATCCCGTTGATCAAATGACAACTCATGTCTATGGTTAGGAAACATAACCATCTTTGATCAATGAGCTAGTCTAGTAGAGGCATACTAGGGACACTCTGTTTTGTCTATGTATTCACACATGTACTAAGTTTCCGGTTAATACTATTCTAGCATGAATAATAAACATTTATCATGATATAAGGAAATATAAATAACAAATTTATTATTTCCTCTAGGGCATATTTCCTTCAGTCTCCCACTTGCACTAGAGTCAATAATCTAGCTCACATCGCCATGTGATTTAATACCGATAGTTCACATCGTTATGTGAATAACACCCATAGTTCACATCGCCATGTGACCAACACCCAAAGGGTTAACTAGAGTCAATAATCTAGTTCACATCGCTATGTGATTAATACCCAAGAGTAATAAGGTGTGATCATGTTTTGCTTGTGAGAGAAGTTTAGTCAACGGGTCTGTCACATTCAGATCCGTATGTATTTCGCAAATTTCTATGTCCACAACGCTCTGCATAGAGCTACTCTAGCTAATTGCTCCCACTTTCAATACGCATCCAGATTGATACTTAGAGTCATCTGGATTTAGTGTCAAAGCTTGCATCGGCGTAACCCTTTACGACGAACTCTTTATCACCTCCATAATCGAGAAACATTTTCTTAGTCATCCAGTTACTAAGGATAATTTTGACCGATGTACAGTGATCTACTCCTGGATCACTATTGTACCCCCTTGACAAACTCATGGCAAGGTACACAACATGTTTGGTACACAGCATGGCATACTTTATAGAACCTATGGCTGAGGCATAGGGAATGACTTTCATTCTCTCTATATTTTTCTGCCGTGGTCTGGCTTTGAGTCTTACTCAACTTCACACCTTACAAGTCAGGCAAGAACTCCTTCTTTGACTGATCCATTTTGAACTACTTCAAAATCATATCAAGGTATGTACTCATCGAAAGTCTTATCAAGCGTCTTGATCTATCTCTATAGATCTTGATGCCCAATATGTAAGCAGCTTCACCAAGGTCTTTCTTTGAAAAACTCCTTTCAAACACTCCTTTATGCTTTCCAGAAAATTCTACATCATTTCCGATCGACAATATGTCATTCACATATACTTATCAGAAAGGTTGTAGAGCTCCCACTCACTTCTTGTAAATACAGGCTTCACCGCAAGTCTGTATAAATCTATATGCTTTGATCAACTTATCAAAGCGTATATTCCAACTCCGAGATGCTTGCACCAGTCCATAGATGGATCGCTGGAGCTTGCACATTTTGTTAGCACCTTTAGGATTGACAAAACCTTCTGGTTGCATCATATACAAGTCTTCTTTAATAAATCCATTAAAGAATGCAGTTTTGTTATCCATTTGCCAGATTTCATAAAATGCGGCAATTGCTAACATGATTCGGACAGACTTAAGCATCGCTACGGGTGAGAAAGTCTCATCGTAGTCAACTCCTTGAACTTGTTGAAAAACTTTTGCAACAAGTCGAGCTTTGTAAACAGTAACATTACCGTCAGCGTCAGTCTTCCTCTTGAAGATCCATTTATTTTCGATGGCTTGCCGATCATTGGGCAAGTCAAGCAAAGTCCACACTTTGTTCTCATACATGGATCCCATCTCAGATTTCATGACCTCAAGCCATTTTGCGGAATCTGGGCTCATCATCTCTTCCTCATAGTTCGTAGGTTCATCATGGTCCAGTAACATGACTTCCAGAACCGGGTTGCCGTACCACTCTGATGCGGAACGAACTCTGGTTGATCTACGAAGTTCAGCAGAAACTTGATCTAAAGTTTCATGATCATCATCATTAGCTTCCTCACTAATTGGTGTAGGAATCACTGGAACTAGTTTCTGTGATGTTCCACTTTCCAATTCGGGAGAAGGTACAATTACCTCATCAAGTTCTACTTTCCTCCCACTCACTTCTTTCGAGAGAAACTCCTTCTCTAGAAAGGATCCACTCTTAGCAACAAAGACCTTGCCTTCGGATCTATGATAGAAGGTGTACCCAACAGTTTCTTTTGGGTATCCTATGAAGATTTACTTCTCCGATTTGGGTTCGAGCTTATCATGTTGAAACTTTTTCACATAAGCATCGCAGTCCCAAACTTAAAGAAATGACAGCTTAGGTTTCTCGTCAAACCACAGTTCATACGATGTCATCTCCACGGATTTAGATGGTGCCCTATTTAACGTGAATGTAGTTGTCTCTAATGCATAACCCCAAAAGCGATAGTGGTAGATCGGTAAGAGACATCATCGATCGCACCATATCTAATAGAGTACGGTTATGACGTTCGGACTCACCATTACACTGTGGTGTTCCAGGTGGCATGAGTAGTGAAACTATTTCACATTGTTTTTACTGAAGGCCAAACTCGCTAACTCAAATATTTTACCTCTACGATCATATCGTAGAAACTCTTATTTTCTTGTTACGATGATTCTCCACTTCACTCTGAAATTCTTTGAACTTTTCAAATGTTTCAGACTTGTGCTTCATTAAGTAGATATACCCATATCTGCTCAAATCATCAGTGAAGGTCAGAAAATAACGATACCCGCCGCGAGCTTCAACACTCATTGGTCCACATACATCTATATGTATGATCTCCAACAAATCTGTTGCTCGCTCCATTGTTCCGGAGAACGGAGTTTTAGTCATATTGCCCATGAGGCATGGTTCGCAAGCACCAAGTGATTCATAATCAAGTGATTCCAAAAGTCCATCACTATGGAGTTTCTTCATGCGCTTTACACCATTATGACATAAACGGCAGTGCCACAAATAAGTTTGCACTATCATTATTAACCTTGCATCTTTTGGCTTCAATATTATGAATATGTGTATCACCACGATCGAGATGCAACAAACTAATTTCATTGGGTGTATGACCATCGAAGGTTTTATTCATGTAAACAGAATAACAATTATTCTATGACTTTAAATGAATAACCGTATTGCAACAAATATGATCAAATCATATTCATGCTCAACGCAAATGCCAAATAACATTTATTTAGGTTTTACACTAATCCCGAAAGTATAGGGAGTGTGCGATGATGATCATATCAATCATGGAACCACTTCCAACACACATCATCACTTCACCTTTAACTAGTCTCTGTTCATTCTGCAATTCTCGTTTCGAGTTACTAATTTTAGCAACTGAACCGGTATCAAATACCCAGGGGTTGCTATGAACACTAGTAAAGTACACATCAATAATCTGTATATCAAAATATATCTTTGTTCACTTTGCCATCCTTCTTATCCGCCAAGTATCTAGGGCAGTTCCACTTCCAGTGACCATTTCCTTTGCAGTAGAAGCACTTAGTTTCAGGCTTGAGTTTTAGCTTTGGGTTTCTTCACGGGAGTGACAGCTTGCTTGTCATTCTTCTTGAAGTTCCCCTTCTATCCCTTTGCCCTTTACTTGAAACAAGTGGTCTTGTTAACCATCAACACTTGATGCTTTTTCATGATTTCTACCTTCGCCGACTTCAGCATCGCGAAGAGCTCGGGAATTCCTTTCGTCATCCCTTGCATATTATAGTTCATCACGAAGTTCTACTAACTTGGTGATAGTGAGTAGAGAACTTTGTCAATTACTATCTTATCTGGAAGATTAACTCCCACTTGATTCAAGTAATTGTAGTACCCAGACAATCTGAGCACATGCTCACTGGTTGAGCTATTCTCCTCCATATTGTAGGCAAAGTACTGTCAGAAGTCTTATACCTCTCGACACGGGCATGAGTATGAAATACTAATTTCAACTCTTGGAACATCTTATATGCTCCGTGGCGTTCAAAACGTTTTTGAAGTCCCAGTTCTAAGCCGTAAAGCATGGTGCACTTAAACTATCAAGTAGTCATCATACCGAGCTTTTGTCAAAACGTTCATAACATCTACATCTGTTCCTGCAATAGGTCTGTCACCTAGCGGTGCATCAAGGACATAATTCTCTGTGCAGCAATAAGGATAATCCTCAGATCAGGAACAATTCCGCATCATTGCTACTAACATCTTTCAACTTAGTTTTCTCTAGGAACATATAAAAATAAACGGGGAGCAACATCGTGAGCTATTGATCCACAACATAGATATGCTAATACTACGAGGACTAAGTTCATGATAAATTAAAGTTAAATTTAATCATATTACTTAAGAACTCCCACTTAGATAGACATCCCTCTAGTCATCTAAATGATCACGTGATCCAAATCAACTAAACCATGTCCGATCATCACGTGAGATGGAGTAGTTTCAATGGTGAACATCTTATGTTGATCATATCTACTATATGATTCACGCTCAACCTTTCGGTCTCTAGTGTTCTGAGGCCATATCTGCATATGCTAGGCTCGTCAAGTTTAACCCGAGTATTCTGCGTGTGCAAAATTGGCTTACACCCGTTGTATTTGAACGTAGAGCTTATCACACCCGATCATCACGTGGTGTCTCGGCACGACGAACTTTCGCAACGGTGCATACTCAGGGAGAACACTTATACCTTGAAATTTAGTAAGGGATCATCTTATAATGCTACCGTCAAACTAAGCAAAATAAGAAGCATAATAAGATAAACATCACATGCAATCAAAATATTTGACATGATATGGCCATCATCATCTTGTGCTTTTGATCTCCATCTCCAAAGCACCGTCATGATCACCTTCGTCACCGGCGCGACACCTTGATCTCCATCGTAGCATCGTTGTCGTCTCGCCAACTATTGCTTCTACGACTATCGCTACCGCTTAGTGATAAAGTAAAGCAATTACATGGCGATTGCATTTCATACAATAAAGCGACAACCATATGGCTCCTGCCAGTTGTCGATAACTTTACAAAACATGATCATCTCATACAAAACCGTATATCTCATCATGTCTTGACCATATCACATCACAACATGCCCTACAAAAACAAGTTAGACGTCCTCTACTTTGTTGTTGCAAGTTTTATGTGGCTGCTATGGGCTTAGCAAGAACCGTTCTTACCTACGCATACAAAACCACAACGATGTTTCGTCAAGTGTGTGCTATTTTAACCTTCACAAGGACCGGGCGTAGCCACACTTGATTCAGCTAAAGTGAGAGAGACAGACACCCACCAGTCACCTTTAAGCAACGAGTGCTCATAACGGTGAAACCAGTCTCGCGTAAGCATACGCGTAATGTCGGTCCGGGCCGCTTCATCTCACAATACCGCCGAAGCAAAGTATGACATGCTGGTAGGCAGTATGACTAGTATCGCCCACAACTCATTGTGTTCTACTCGTGCATATCATCTATGCATAGACCTGGCTCTGATACCACTATTGAGAAACATAGTATTTTCAAAATTTTCCTACGATCACGCAAGATCTATCTACTAGATGCATAGCAACGAGGGGGAGAGTGTGTCTACGTACCCTCGTAGACCGGGAGCGGAAGCGTCAAGTGACGCGGTTGATGTAGTCGAACTTCTTCGCGATCCAACCGATCAAGCACCGAACGTACGGCACCTCCACGTTCAGCACATGTTCAGCTTGATGTCGTCCCACGAGCTCTTGATCTAGTTGAGCTTCACGGGAGAGTTTCGCCAGCACGATGGCGTGGTGACAGATATGGTGTATCTACTGGCGCAGGGCTTCGCCTAAGCACTGCAACGGTATTACCGAGGTGTGTTTCTATGGATAGGGGCACCGCACACGGCTAAAACAATTCAACTTGTGTGTCCTAGGGTGCCCCCCTGCCCCCGTATATAAAGGAGCAAGGGAGAGGCCGGCCCTAGAGAGGGCGCGCCAAGTGTGGGGAGTCCTAGTATGACTCTGATACGTCCAAAACGTATCTATAATTTCTGCTTGCTCCATGCCACTTTTGGGTGATATTGCTATGATATTCATACACTTCCATACACTTTTGATCATATTTGGACTAACTTACTAATCCAGTGCACCCCAGTGCCAGTTTCTGTTTTCGGCTATTTTTGTATTTCAGGTTTTCACGTTTCAAGAACTGCCCAGAAAAATACAGAAAAAATATATAAAAAATCAGCGTTCCGGGAACGACACTGCTACCGAAGGGGAGCCTGGGGGGGCACAGGGGCCCCAGGCGCCCTGTGGGCGCCCCCCCCCCCCCTGGGCCGCGCCGGGGGGGGCGCCTCGGCCCCCCGAGAGCCCCCCGATGCCCTACTTTGGCACATATTTAAAGGGTCCCCCGTAACCCTTGAAACAAGACTTCTTTTCGCGATCCCATCTCTGTTCTGCCACCGCCGCCGCTTCCAAGATCGGGAGCACCAGGAGAACTCTTCCCGGCACCCTGCCGGAGGGGAGGATCACCACCGGGAGCTTCTCCACCACCATGGACGCCTCCCGGATGACTCGTGAGTAGTCTCCCTTGGACCATGAGTCCATGACCAGTAGCTATGTGATGTTCTCCTCCCGTTCTTGTGCTTCACTAATTAGTCCCCGTGAGCTGCCCTACATGATCGAGGCACCTATGTAATCCTTATGCTGTTGCTATGTTGAGTTTGCTGGGATCCGATGGATTATGAGATTATGTTCAGATTGATCTTGAGTAATATATTTGATTCACCTCTTTTATATTTTAGTTCATAAGTAATTCTTGCATGTTCTCCGTTGTTATTTATTGCTTTGGCAAGTAGTAAGTAGTGACTCCAAGAGGGAACGCTATGCTCGATTGTGGGTTCATGCCCCTCGATGACTAGCTTGAGTGACAGAAACATGAGTCTAGGGGATGTGCTGTTGCCACAAGGGGGAAAACAACGGTGCTTGTGCCCGCGGGTGCAAGGATTGTTTACTTTACGCAAAGTTCTTTTAATGCAGTTGTCTGTTGCATTGAGTTTACACTATGGGTGGGACTCGCAACTTAATACTAGCGAGATGTTCTGGATAGATATCTCAAGGTGGATGATTAGTAGTAGATATTGATGGATTTCGGTCTACTTACTTTGGCGTACCGCCCATGCTTTGAACCTCAACCTTTCTTGCAATGTAATCAGCATTGGTTTGCGTTCGTGGTCCTGTCAATTGCCCAGCTGTAATTTGTTACCTCACATAGCCGTTTTATCGTCTTTTGGGAGAGAGACATCACTAGTGAACATCATGTGACTCCGGTCCTTATTACCATCATTGATCACATACACTATTTTACTTTTCGCTATTTTATTTACTATTGCAAAACACTATCTATCACTACTATCATATTGCTTTTAACCCTTTGTGAACTGCAAGGCCGGAGAGATTGACAACCTCTCTGTACTCGTTGGGAGCAAAGTTATTTGTATCTGTGTGCAGGTCCACGTTGATTGCTAATTGCGCCGTTAGCAGTTGACACCTACCTGTTGAACCTAGGAGTCTCTGGGGATTCGATCCTTGGCATCTTTGCTAGGGGAAAACACTTCTACTTACTGCATCTTACACCTTCCACTTGGGGTAATCCAACGAGGGGTTCGAGGCCCATCAAGGAGTATTTTCTGGTGCCGTTGCCGGGGACTCCACTCTTCAGGATAGGGGAGTTGCATGCTATCTTTTACCTTTGCTTTTTAGTCTTGTTAGTTTACCTTTCATATTTGCTTTAGTTCCTTTTTATCGAAAATCACAAAAATAGTTATCTTGCTTGCTTGCTACTATGAGTTCTACCAAAAACACTAAATGGGAGGGGTACACCCCTACTTCCATTGCCCCACTTATCTCTGACGGGGTTTATAAAAAAGATAAACCTTGTGATTACACTAGTTATGACGGAGAGTTATGCCCATGGCATGGCCTTCCAGGAAAAAAGTATGAGCCTCTGTTTAAAATTGCTCCTAAGCTTCCCGAAACTTGGGAAGATGTTCAAACTCTTATAATAGAGAGCGAATTAAACAAAGAGGATGACACTACAATTATGCCCACTAATGATAAAATTAATTTTGATAATTGTAGTATTTTAGAAGTTGTCACCTTCCTACAAGGAATGGCTAAGGATCCCAACAATAGCACGCTTAATCTTGCCTTCACAGAGCATATCACTAATGCTCTCATCAAAGCTAGGGAGGAGAAACTCAAAGTAGAAGCCTCCATACCTAGAAAGATAGGAGATGGTTGGGATTCTATGATTAAAATTAAGATAAATAACTTCTCATGCTTTGCTTTATGTGATATTGTAGCTTGTACTTCTATTATGCCCAAAAGACTATATGATATGCTTAAATTGAAACCTTTTGATTCTTGTTCTTTTGGTGATGCTCTCGTTGATTCTTCCATAAAGAAACCTTTGGGGAGGATCGATGATGTTCTTATTATTGTCAATGATAATTATGTGCCCGTTGATTTCACTATTATGGATATTGAATGTGATCCTTCATGTCCAATTATTTTGGGACGTCCCTTTTTGCGCACCGCTGGTGCTGTCATTGACATGAAAGAGGGTAATATTAAATTTCAGTTTCCTCTCAAGAAAGGGATGGAACACTTCCCTCGTAAGAAGGTCAAGTTACCTTTTGAGTCCGTTGTACGGGCTAGCTATTCTTTTAATCTTGATAAAACTTGATCTATGCATTATGCCTAGCTTAAAGGCATAAAAGAAAGCGCTTTTGGGAGGCAGCCCACATGAATAAAATTTTTGTTTTTGTTGTGTCTTGATGTTGTTTACTGCTGTAGCATCATCATTGTATCTTTATTTTTCATATTTGTGCCAAGTATAGCCTTTGATTGCTAGAAAGTTCAAAAGTTGTGAGGTGCTGTCCAGGAAACAGATTATGTCCTTGGATAGAAAAATTCGTATAAAATCACCAGATCATCTTTTTGGTCTGAATTTTTTCGACAGCATTCTCTATATAATTGTATTTCGTGCGTCAGTTCTGAGTTTTTTTATTTGAGTTGCAGAAGTATCCCGAACAGGTCAATTACTGCCTGCTGTTCTGTTTTTCACAGATTCTTCCTGTTTTGCCTTACCTTCACTTTGCAAATTAAGAACTTGTTTTTTCTTTGCGAAAACCTTTTGGCAATCTTGAGAAACAGTAGAACTTCAAGAATATCCTTATTTCCAGCAAGTTATAATTATTTTATTAAGGGTACTAACCTCGCTAATCAGATTATGAATGAGTTATGTATGAAGGGAGTTTTCAAGTGTGCGAGGGAAGATGATAAAAAGATTCAGGAGTGTCAAGTGCTCAAGCTTGGGGATGCCCCCGTGCACCCCCAAGAAATACTCAAGGAGACTCAAGCGTCTAAGCTTGGGGATGCCCCCCCCCCCCCCCCCCCCCC
>LR738709.1:645845083-645870936 GCA_902687465.1 Secale cereale
CCCTTCTCCATCAACATTATCAGTTCGTCTTTCGTTCCGCTATATTTTTATCACTTCATGTGTTATGTGCTATGCTTGGAGCGTCCTGCTTTTTCTTTTTAGTTTTTCATAACGAGTCGGAACCCAGCATTCCTTTATGTGGGAGAGAAACACGCTCCACCTCTACCTAGAATATTACATAGAATTTTCATGTCTATCTATGCTGTGTGTGTTCTTTATCTTTTAATAGCTACTATCGTGCTTTGCTCTTAGTATTCATGCTTATCTTTTCAAAGAGCTTTTATTTAGTTGGTTGCTCGAACTCTCTTTAATTACCATGCTCACCTTATTAAGAGAGTTTGCTTCCGTTGCATGGGTTAATGTGTCTATGATAAATATGCTACTTTCATGATGGTGCTTAGTAGTTCAGGTTTTCTTATGGTTAATCTCAGATAGCTGGGGGGTTCCCAATGTGTCATTGGAGTACCAACTTGGTTTGTTTGCCTATGATGTGATATGGTTTAGTAATATCTTCCTTCGAGAATTTATTTTGATTGACTTGGCGTATGCTCACGCATATTCAAGACTGTAAAGAAAGTCTGTCAAGCCTTGATGATCTTTTGTTTCTAAGTAGCGATATAACTACCATGCCTGATTCAATATTGCTTTGTCGCTCTGCATGATTATGACCGTCATTGCTCTCTTAGTTGGTCGCTCCCAGTCTTTTGCTAACCTCCACCTGCACTAAGCAAATTAATCATGCAATACATAGCTCATGGGAAAGTAGCCTAAAAAACTATTGTGGTAAAGAATATGTTGCTTATGTATCTTATTTCTTATTAGTTGCTTGCTGAGCGGTAACCATGTTTCTGGGGACGCCATCAACTGTCACACTTTTGTTGAATATCATGTGAGTTGCTATGCATGTTCGTCTTGTCTGAAGTAAGGGTGATTTACCGTGGGTTGAATTAATATGCATATTGTTAGAGAAGAACATTGGGCCGCCAACCAAAGCCATGCCTCATGGTGGAAGTTTTCGCTTGGACCTTAATCCTCAATCTCTCATGAGAATATGCTTATGCATTAAAGAGGAGTCCATCATCTATTTTCTATGTTGTCCCGGTATGGATGTCCTCAAGTTGAGATTTATCAAAAACGAGAAATCAAATGCGATCTATCTCCTTGGACCTTTGTACAGGTGGCATAGAGGTACCCCTTTGTGAAACTTGGTAAAAACATATGCAATGCAAAGATAACCCATGGGGATCCGAGCTAATTAGGACAAGGAGCGAGCACTATTGGTATTCGATGCATGAGGCTTGCAACTTATAAGATGTTTTATACATGACACATATGAAGTACTACTACCGTTGACACAATTGCTTCCATGTTTCATAATAAAAAGCTCTAGCACTTTAAGCACCAACTACTGAGAGCATGATTGTCATTCTGAGTTTAATGTGCATTGTCCCAAAGTAGCATTGTCTTTTGCATGATTGTGATATCATTTATTCTGAAATGATTGTATCTAGTCATCACTTAAACCTTGAAGGTGCCCTTGCATTTATGTTTTGCATCACTAAAAGGGGCAAGCTAGATATCACTTGATCATATTTGTACATCATGTTCATTGCAAATCTTTTTGATGTTTCAGTTTCATATTGTAAAACTTTCAATCATTTGTGATTTTCTCTTGAGACAACTTAATTACTTTAGAATCATTGTCTCAGTAAGCTTTTGTCATATGACTATGAGAAAGTCTTATATGGTTAATAGCATGTCACCACAGAAATTATTCTTGTTATCATTTACCTACTCGAGGACGAGCAGGAATTAAGCTTGGGGATGTTGATACGTCCAAAACGTATCAATAATTTCTTCTTGCTCCATGCCACTTTTGGGTGATATTGCAATGATATTCATACACTTCCATACACTTTTGATCATATTTGGACTAACTTACTAATCCAGTGCACCCCAGTGCCAGTTTCTGTTTTCGGCTGTTTTTGTATTTCAGGTTTTTACGTTTCGAGAACTGCCCAGAAAAATACAGAAAAAATATATAAAAAATCAGCGTTCCGGGAACGACACTGCTTCCGAAGGGGAGCCTGGGGGGGCCACAGGGGCCCCAGGCGCCCTGTGGGCGCCCCCCCCTGGGCCGCGCCGGGGGGGCGCCTCGGCCCCCCGAGAGCCCCCCGATGCCCTACTTTGGCAGATATTTAAAGGGTCCCCCGTAACCCTTGAAACAAGACTTCTTTTCGCGATCCCATCTCTGTTCCGCCGCCGCCGCCGCTTCCAAGATCGGGAGCACCAGGAGAACTCTTCCCGGCACCCTGCCAGAGGGGAGGATCACCACCGGGAGCTTCTCCACCACCATGGACGCCTTCCGTATGACTCGTGAGTAGTCTCCCTTGGACCATGAGTCCATGACCAGTAGCTATGTGATGTTCTCCTCCCGTTCTTGTGCTTCACTAATTAGTCCTCGTGAGCTGCCCTACATGATCGAGGCACCTATGTAATCCTTATGTTGTTGCTATGTTGAGTTTGCTGGGATCCGATGGATTATGAGATTATGTTCAGATTGATCTTGAGTAATATATTTGATTCACCTCTTTTATATTTTAGTTCATAAGTAATTCTTGCATGTTCTCCGTTGTTATTTATTGCTTTGGCCAAGTAGTAAGTAGTGACTCCAAGAGGGAACGCTATGCTCGATTGTGGGTTCATGCCCCTCGATGACTAGCTTGAGTGACAGAAACATGAGTCTAGGGGATGTGCTGTTGCCACAAGGGGGAAAACAACGGTGCTTGTGCCCGCGGGTGCAAGGATTGTTTACTTTACGCAAAGTTCTTTTAATGCAGTTGTCTGTTGCATTGAGTTTACACTATGGGTGGGACTCGCAACTTAATACCAGCGAGATGTTCTGGATAGATTTCTCAAGGTGGATGATTAGTAGTAGATATTGATGGATTTCGGTCTACTTACTTTGGCGTACCGCCCATGCTTTGAACCTCAACCTTTCTTGCAATGTAATCAGCATTGGTTTGCGTTCGTGGTCCTGTCAATTGCCCAGCTGTAATTTGTTACCTCACATAGCCGTTTTATCGTCTTTTGGGAGAGAGACATCACTAGTGAACATCATGTGACTCCGGTCCTTATTACCATCATTGATCACATACACTATTTTACTTTTCGCTATTTTATTTACTATTGCAAAACACTATCTATCACTACTATCATATTGCTTTTAACCCTTTGTGAACTGCAAGGCCGGAGAGATTGACAACCTCTTTGTACTCGTTGGGAGCAAAGTTATTTGTATCTGTGTGCAGGTCCACGTTGATTGCTAATTGCGCCGTTAGCAGTTGACACCTACCTGTTGAACCTAGGAGTCTCTGGGGATTCGATCATTGGCATCTTTGCTAGGAGAAAACACTTCTACTTACTGCATCTTACACCTTCCACTTGGGGTAATCCAACGAGGGGTTCGAGGCCCATCAGACTCCCAAGTCCTAGTAGGATTCCCTTTTCCTTTCCGGAGTAGGAGAGAAGGAAAGAGGTGGAGGGGGAGAAGAAAAAGGGGGCTGCACCCCTTGTCCAATTCGGACCAGAGGGGGGGGCGCGCGCCTCCTTCCTTTTGGCCTTTCTCCTCTATTCCCGTATGACTCAATAAGGCCCATATACTCCGAAAAATACCCGAATCACTCGGAACCTTTCCGATGTCTGAATATAGTCGTCCAATATATCGATCTTTACGTCTCGACCATTTCGAGACTCCTCGTCATGTCCCCGGTCTCATCCGGGACTCCGAACTCCTTCGGTACATCAAAACTCATAAACTCATAATACCGATCGTCATCAAATGTTAAGCGTGCGGACCCTACGGGTTCGAGAACTATGTAGACATGACCGAGACTCATCTCCGGTCAATAACCAATAGCGGAACCTGGACGCTCATATTGGCTCCTACATATTCTACGAAGATCTTTATCGGTCAAACCGCATAACAACATACGTTGTTCCTTTTGTCATTGGTATGTTACTTGCCCGAGATTCGATCGTCGGTATCTCTATACCTAGTTCAATATCGTTACCGGCAAGTCTCTTTACTCGTTCCGTAATATATCATCTCGTGACTAACTCATTAGTCTTTTGCTTGCAAGGCTTATTATGATGTGCATTACCGAGAGGGCCCGGAGATACCTCTCCGACACTCGGAGTGACAAATCCTAGTCTTGATCTATGCCAACACCACGAACACTTTCGGAGACACCTGTAGAGCATCTTTATGATCACCCAGTTACATTGTGACGTTTTATAGCACACAAGGTGTTCCTACGGTATTCGGGAGTTGCATAATCTCATAGTCATAGGAACATGTATAAGTCATGAAGAAAGCAATAGCAGTAAAACTAAACGATCATAGTGCTAAGCTAACGGATGGGTCTTGTCCATCACATCATTCTCCTAATGATGTGATCCCGTTGATCAAATGACAACTCATGTCTATGGTTAGGAAACATAACCATCTTTGATCAATGAGCTAGTCTAGTAGAGGCATACTAGGGACACTCTGTTTTGTCTATGTATTCACACATGTACTAAGTTTCCGGTTAATACAATTCTAGCATGAATAATAAACATTTATCATGATATAAGGAAATATAAATAACAAATTTATTATTGCCTCTAGGGCATATTTCCTTCAAAAGATTCACAGAAAGAAGCTATTATCTCAGCGTCAAGTCCATATTTAGTGCTAAATTCACGAAAAACATCGGTATCCATAAAAAAGCTTTAACACAATCAAACTTAGGGGTCATACCTGACTCCTTACCTTTGTCGAGATCCCAATCTTCAGAGTTGCGTTTAATTCTTTCCAATAAATCCCATTTGAATTCAATAGTATTCATCATAAAAGAACCAGCACAAGAATTATCGAGCATGGTCGATTATTGAGAGAAAGTCGAGCATAAATAATTTGAATGATCATTTTTCTTGAGAGCTCATGATTGGGGCATGAATATAACATTGACTTAAGCCTCCCCCAAGCTTGAGCGACGCTTTCTCCTTCGCGAGGCCAAAAATTATATATATAATTACGATCACGATGAACCTGATGCATAGGGTAGAACTTCTGATGAAATTCCAACTTCAGTTGATTATAGTTCCATGATCCAATATCATCGCATAGCCTAAACCATGTAAATGCATCTCCCCTCAAAGATAAAGGGAAGACCTTCTTCTTCATAACATCCTCAGGCATACCTGCTGAGAGGATCGATATGGTTGACTAGAGGGGGTGAATAGGCAACTAACAAATTTTAGTTTTTCTTAACCAAATTAAACTTAGCAACAAAGTAAATTGTCTAGATATGCAACTAGGTGGACAACCTATAGGAAGCAACAATAACAACCACACAAGCAAGCAAGCTAAGGTATGCAAAGAAAGCTTGCACAAGTAAAGGTAAGAAATAACCACAAGTGGAGCCGGTGAAGACGAGGATGTGTTACCGAAGTTCCTTCCCTTTGAGAGGAAGTACGTCTCCGTTGGAGCGGTGTGGAGGCACAATGCTCCCCAAGAAGCCACTAGGGCCACCGTATTCTCCTCACGCCCTCACACAATGCGAGGTGCCGTGATTCCACTAGTGGTGCCCTTGAAGGCGGCGACCGAACCTTTACAAACAAGGTTGGGGCAATCTCCACAACCGAATTGGAGGCTCCCAATGACACCACGAAGCTTCACCACAATGGAATATGGCTCCGAGGTGACCTCAACCGTCTAGAGGGTACAACGGGTTGCGGGGGAGTGGACTGCTGAATAAGATGAGGGAAGGTGATGAAGACGTTGGGGAAGATGACAGAGGTGTTGGTGTAGAGCGGTGTCTCTATGGTACTGATATTGCATATTTTGCTGCTTAGACCAGCATAGCATGATAACTAAATATCATAAACATGTCAGCTTAAAATGCAAAAAACTACATAATATGTTGTGTTGTTTGTAGTTGATAGAGGCAAAGGTGTCCCATCTTTCGATGAGATGGTGGCTATCGTTTTGGAGGAAGTCGACTTTGACGATCCGACTACGAACGTGCGATGACTTCGCGCCTTAGCAATCGCTAAACCAACTCCGAGAGGTTATTGACCACGCCAGAGCACGATCAACCTGACCACGAAGGTCTGTTTCCTGCAGGCAAACAAAGAACAAGCAAGAAACTGAGATTGCAATCTGGATATTGCGAATTCAAGAGGAAAGCTTTATTGATCAAGTGGGGTTCTGTGACGTCTTTGTCTGGTCGTTGAACACAAACGAAGTACGCGAAGTTGCAGCTATGGCGAACTTTAATCTAAACAAAACCCAAAGTCTAAACGACGCCCTAAGGGCTGTATATATGGGGGAAGAGGGGGGAATTTCGTGGCCCTTGGAGGAGGGGTCCGAAACCAACCCTAACTCTTGTTTCCCCACACATACGGACTCTAAAAATAGCCTATACTCAAGTATTTCGAAATTACATGGGCCTGGCCCAATAATAAGGTGACGCAGCACCTATAATAGCCTCTAGACGAAATTTATGAAGTGGCATCTTGTATATTTCGTCCAAGGCTTCACGCACTCATTATGGTGGCTTCAAAGTCCTGAAATCATCACTTGTAACTTTGTTCTTGTTCCCCTTGCGCATGCCATCATCTCCATGCTTGATCTTGCTCCAATGTTCATCCTTCTTGTCCAAGCTAGGCCCTTCATTTGTAAGCAAGACAAATGTATCCAATTTAGGCAGCATCATATTCTCATGAACATTAGAATCATTACCAAGAAACGAAAGTACCTGGTAATTTAATTGGCGTGCGCGAGCTCTAGTAATTGGTCATGTATATGTGTCAGTTGGGGCTGTGGGTGTAACCTTGTTAGTGATGCAAATCAATAGGTGCACGAGGTAGGAAACCATAGACAATTTCAAAAGGGCACATCTTAGTAGTAGAATGCAACGAACGATTATAAGCAAATTCAATATGAGGCAAGCATTCTTCCCACATTTTCTCGTTATTCTTCAAAACAGGCCTAAGCATAGTAGACAAAGTTCTATTGACTACTTCAGTTTGTCCATCAGTTTGGGGGTGACAAGTAGTACTAAAAAGCAGTTTAGTCCCCAACTTAGCCCATAAACATCTCCAAAAGTGGCTAAGAAATTTAGTATCACGGTCTGAAACAATAGTATTTGGCACACCATGCAAGCGAATAATTTCATGAAAGAACAAATCAGCAACATTAGCAGCATCATCGCTTTTATGACATGGTATAAAGTGTGCCATCTTCGAGAACCTATCCACGACAACAAATATGCTATCCCTCCCCTTCTTTGTTCGAGGTAAACCCAAAACAAAGTCCATAGATATATCTTCCCAGGGAACACTAGGGATAGGCAAAGGCATATATAAACCATGAGGATTGAGTCGTGACTTAGCTTTTTGACATGTAGTGCAGCGAGCAACAAAACGCTCAACATCCCGTCTCATCTTTGGCCAAAAGAAATGTGTAGCAAGTACGTCCTCCGTCTTCTTCACGCCAAAGTGTCCCATTAATCCTCCTCCATGCGCCTCATGCAACAACAAAAGACGAACAGAGCTAGCTGGAATGCATAGCTTGTTAGCACAAAACACAAATCCATCATTAACGACGAACTTGTTCCATGTTCTCCCTTATTTGCAATTCTGCAATACATCTTTAAATTCAGCATCGTGCACATATTGATCTTTGATGGTCTCCAAACGAAATATTTCAAAGTCAAGTTGTGAAAGCATAGTATAACGACGAGACAATGCATAAGCAATAACATTTTCTTTTCCCTTCTTGTGTTTAATAACATAAGGGGAAGTCTCTATGAATTCAACCCATTTAGCATGTCTACGGTTCAGTTTTGCTTGACTTTTAATGTGCTTCAAAGATTCATGATCAAAATGTATAACAAATTCTTTGGGCCATAAATAATGTTGCCATGTTTCCAAAGTCCGAACAAGAGCATATAATTCCTTATCATAAGTAGAATAATTCAGACTAGGCCCACTCAATTTTTCAGAAAAGTATGCAACATGTTTGCCATCTTGTAATAACACACCTCCTAACCCAATTCCACTAGCATCACATTCAAGCTCAAAAGTCTTATTAAAATTAGGAAGTTGGAGTAAAGGAGCATGTGTCAACTTATCTTTCAATATCGTGAATGCTTCTTCCTGTGCAGTATCCCAAACAAAAGGCACATCCTTCTTTGTAAGCTCATTGAGAGGTGCAGCAATGGTGCTGAAATCTCTCACAAAACGCCGATAGAATCCAGTGAGGCCAAGGAAACTCCTCACGTGTGTGACCGTTTTGGGCTGCGGCCAACTCTCAATAGCTTCAATCTTGGCTTTATCAACCTCAATTCCCTGTGGAGTAACAACATAGCCAAGAAAAGATACTCGGTCGGTGCAAAAGGTGCACTTTCCAAGGTTACCAAATGAACGTGCATCACGTAGAGCAATAAAAACAGCACATAAATGTTCCAAATGTTCCTCCAAAGATCTGCTATAAATCAATATATCATCAAAGTATACTACCACAAATCGTCCAATGAAAGCACGTAAAACTTCATTCATTAATCTCATGAAAGTACTAGGTGCATTAGTTAACCCAAAAGGCATGACTAACCACTCATATAAACCAAACTTAGTTTTAAATGTTGTTTTCCATTCATCTCCCAATTTCATACGAATTTGATGGTATCCACTACGCAAATCAACTTTGGAGAATATTGTAGAGCCACTCAATTCATCAAGCATATCATCTAGCCTAGGAATAGGATGACGATAACGAATAGTAATATTATTAATGCCTCTACAATCAACACACATACGCGATGTACCATCCTTTTTCGGCACTAGAATAATAGGAACAACACAAGGACTAAGGGATTCCCGTATATAACCTTTGTCGAGTAGCTCCTGTACTTGACGCATAATCTCCTTCGTCTCCTCTAGATTGGTACGGTATGGTGCGCGGTTGGGTAGCGATGCACCGGGAATTAAGTCAATCTGATGCTCAATCCCTCGAATAGGTGGTAATCCCGGTGGCACATCTTGTGGAAAGACGTCCGCGAACTCCTGCAAAATGTTAGTGACAGCAGGAGGCAAAGAGGAAGGCACGTCCTCGAATGAAAATAATGCCTCTTTGCACACAAAAGCATAGCAAACAGATTTGCTTAAATCTGGACCATCAATATCAGATTTGGTGGTAAGTAAGCATCCACTTTTTAATTTAATTTCAGATGCAACATGAGATGATGGTGTGTTATTAGGCTTCATTTGTTGCTCAAATTCTGTTGCCACAATCTGATTTTCACTCTTATTTTGCTCCTGTTTTGCTTTATTAGCTCTATTAATATCATCTTTCAAAATGGAATCAGGAGACAAGAGGCAAAGTAATACGTTTATCCTTATGAACAAGAGTATAGTGATTGTTTCTACCAAGGTGTACAGAATTTTTGTCAAATTGCCATGGTCTACCAAGTAATAAGGAACATGCTTGCATGGGTACCACATCACAATCAACATAATCAGCATATGTGGAGATACTAAAATGCACACGAACAGTATGTGTTACCTTAACCTTGCTGATGTTGTTGAACCATTGGATGTAGTAAGGATGTGGATGTGGTCTTGTGGTGAGAGATAGCTTCTCCACCATCTCCATGCTAGCCAAGTTGTTGCAGCTCCCTCCATCTATGATGACGCGAATAGAATGTTCCTTCACAACTCCCTTTGTATGGAACAAATTATGCCTCTGATTTTGCTCCGCTTGTGTGACCTGCACACTCAAAACATGTTGAGCAACTAAACATTCATACCTGTCAGCGTCTTCAGGAGCCATGTATTGCGTCTCATTTTCAGAATCATCTCCACCGTGTTCTTCACGTGTAATAAGAGCCAAAATCTCCTCATCATAGTCACCGGCGGACTCATAACCACCATCCTCAGTAGCAATCATGACACGCTGCGATGGGCATTTGCTCGCATAGTGATCACGACCAGTGCAACGACGACATATAACATCATGTGTTGGCCCATTGGATGCCATGGATGAAGAAGAGCTCTGCGCAGGACCGGAAGGTGTACTCCTGGTTGATGGTGGTGGTGCCTGTTTGCTCTTATCACGGCTATAAGTGACGGATAAAGTAGGTGGTGGTGCACCCGGACGCATCGAAGTAGATGATGCACGCAGTGTCCATGATGAAGGTTGACCTGCAGAAAAATTAGTTCGTGCCAAGGCCTGTCGATCCTGCACTTCACGTTCAACTTTAGAAGCAAGATGGAATAAATGAGTGATATTATTATACTCCTTATACTCTAGAATTGTCTGAATCTCTCTATTTAAGCCACCCATAAAACGTGCAAGCATAGCCTCATTGTCCTCAACAATACCACATCTAATCAGGCCAGTTTGTAATTCCTGATAATATTCCTCAACAGAATTTTTTCCTTATCTTAAACGCTGCAATTTCTGAAGTAATTCGCGTTGATAATATGGTGGAACCCAACGAGTACGCATAGCAGTTTTCAAAGCAGCCCAAGTAGTTGGAATATTATCTGGATGTAATCTACAATATTCAGACCACCACACACAAGCAAAACTAGTGAAAGCACAAAGTGTAGCAGCAACATGTCTCTCCTCGGGATATTTTAAACATGTAAAACGTTGTTCAGTTTCTAACTCCCAAGTAAGATATATATCAGGAACATATCTACCCTCAAATGGTGGAATATTCAATTTCAGTTTAGGGAGATGGTCATGATCTCGTACCTAAGGGCATGGTGCAGCCCTACCATTGCGATTATTTGCATGTGGACGACCTGGTGGGTGTGGTGCTGGTTGTTGCACGTAGTTCTGATTTTGACCAACCTCATCCTCGTAATCCCCCGCATAATCGTCCTCCTCCTCAGCAGCAGCAGGAGCCACAGAAGTATCAACAGCAGCACCAACAGATTGGCCAGGCTGAAGAGCGACACGACTCGCTTTGCGGAGGGCTATTTCTTTACGTGAAGGTGATGGTTGTTGTTGTTGCAATGGTGCAGCAGGGGGAGGTAGACGCGCAAGCACTTCAGTGAATTTGGCATCCAACTTGGTGTCAATTGACTTCTCAATGCCATCCATCCTCGCTAGTGCGTTATCAAAACTGGTCATCACATCTTCTACCTGTTGACCCATCATTTGCTGAAATTTATGCAACTCCTTGTTCGTCATGTTCTCCCAGTCAGTCTCATCGACTTGTGATCCTGCATGGTTAGCAGCAATAGAAACACACAAAAATATGATCCTACACACTACTAGAAAATGGTGGTGGTGGGGCGTCACAAATCCGTCAAGCAAATCTCAAATTCTTACCAATTCTTACCCAGCAGCCGGTGGTGATCGACAACCGTGGTAGTCAAAACTCTTAAAGCTTGGATAAAGCGATTACCAGAGAGAGTCAAACGCACGACGTAGATGTATGTGGAGCTGGGAAGGCTTATAATATAGTAGAAAAAAGGGTCAGCAATAATCAATTCAGAGATGCAAAGTTGAATAAACGCTCAACGACGGTACTGTGCTGGTCCTAGGCTAGACCGTACTAGAGACGCGAGCCTAGAACACTAACAAAAACACGGCGCTGCACGTAAACAAGGGGAAAGCACACTCTGATTTTTTTTCCGCCTCTTTTTTTCCGCTCCTCCTTTTTTTTTGCCGAAAATCACTATAATGGCGAGTGTCTCAAAACACTTCCCAAGTCAAACTAAGATGATAGGCACGAAAAAAAATTGATGATTTTTTTTCGGAATCAGGGCAGCGACGACGAAAAAGTGCGGTAAAAAAATAGTATGGTGGCACGTGTCTCAAAAGACTCAGAAAAGCCTAAAAATAGGATAGAGAAAAAATATTTTCACGTGTCGAAATTTTGGCCTAAAAACTGCCCGGCGGTCTCCAGACTTTTTTTTTCGAGACCTACTCAGGCAAGGAAACACGAAACCGAAACTAGATGGATCTCGAAAGCCAATCTAAAACGAAAAGAACTCGGATTGCTGGTGGATATGTGGTGGTAGAATATTGCAGCGGTGGTGGTATATGGCAGCGGTGGTGGTATATGGATACGGATTGGTGGTGGTGTATGGATAGGTGGTATGTGGCAGTAGCGATGAAGATGTTGCGGCGGCGGCGTGACAACTTATGACCAGAACTCGAAACTCTAAAAGACTAGATGCTAAGACCAGCAACTTGATACGACGATGCAACCGCAAATTCAACTAAGCAAACACGGAAAAGATTATGCAATGGTTCAGAATGGTTCGGATATGATGAACTAACCCTAATTTTTTTTGGCTTTTTCGTGGACTGTAGGTATGAAGAACAGACTCGATCTAATCTACGAAAAACTGTAAAATCTCACCGAGCAACCTGGAAATCTGATACCACTTGATAGAGGCAAAGGTGTCCCGTCTTTCGATGAGATGGTGGCTATCGTTTTGGAGGAAGTCGACTTTGACGATCCGACTACGAACGTGCGAGGACGTCGCGCCTTAGCAATCGCTAAACCAACTCCGAGAGGTTATTGACCACGCCGGAGCACGATCAACCTGACCACGAAGGTCTGTTTCCTGCAGGCAAACGAAGAACATGCAAGAAACTGAGATTGCAATCTGGATATTGCGAATTCAAGAGGAAAGCTTTATTGATCAAGTGGGGTTCTGTGACGTCTTTGTCTGGCCGTTGAACACAAGCGAAGTACGCGAAGTTGCAGCTATGACGAACTTTAATCTAAACAAAACCCAAAGTCTAAACGACGCCCTAAGGGCTGTATATATGGGGGAAGAGGGGGGAATTTCGTGGGCCTTGGAGGAGGGGTCCGAAACCAACCCTAACTCTTGTTTCCCCACACATACGGATTCTAAAAACAGCCTATACTCAAGTATTTCGAAATTACATGGGCCTGACCCAATAATAAGGTGACGCATCACCTATAATAGCCTCTGGACGAAATTTATGAAGTGGCATCTTGTATATTTCGTCCAAGGCTTCACACACTCATTATGGTGGCTTCAAAGTCCTGAAATCATCACTTGTAACTTCGTTCTTGTTCCCCTTGCGCATGCCATCATCTCCATGCTTGATATTGCTCCAATGTTCATCCTTCTTGTCCAAGCTAGGCCCTTCATTTGTAAGCAAGACAAATGTATCCAATTTAGGCAGCATCATATTCTCATGAACATTAGAATCATTACCAAGAAACGAAAGTACCTGATAATTTAATTAGCGTGCGCGAGCTCTAGTAATTGGTCCTGTATATGTGTCAGTTGGGGCTGTGGGTGTAACCTTGTTAGTGATGTCCTCATCAATAGTTATGTATATTACGAATATATTACGTAATTAGTTGAAAAAGACATGTTCAAATATTTGAATTTTCAGCTTTATCAAACAATATATTGCGTTGACATTATTAAACTTTTGAAATTACTATGAACAAACAATTTATAGATATTTGGTGCTTATAATTAGATAATTCTCCTCGTAGCATGTGATATTCCGCGAAAAACCGAGAAAGAATGTGAAGGCTCGCAAAACACTTGAAAGTTCGTCGAAGCCCAGAAGATCATCAACATGGAAGACCAAAAATTACAATGAACAAACTTCATATAGATGTAAGTTCCCCTTATCAACGGTGCTATGGTATTTTTCAACACATGCAAGTGTTGCACATATTTCTTTCTTTAGGTTCGTGCATACTATTGCATGATCTAGTGGGCAAATAAATTTGGCTATTAAACACTTTAATGGTCGCGGTAAGGGCGATTTCTAGCGATGTCCACGTTGGCAGGGGCGTTACTGTTGGCGATGGACAATTGGAGCGAGGGATTGGTGTCTCGGCGCGTCCACATCTCTGCAAAAAAAGATCGATCTACTGTGCTCGTCATATGCGTATTTCAGTGGCCCGTCGCTCCTCGTTTGCTTCGTCTAGAAGAAAGAGAGAGAGACAGCAGAAAGAGAACGCCCTTTCTCCTTTCCTCTCCCAAAACACGCAACCTCCCTTTTCTTTTCTTTCCCCATTCTTGGCCATCGGGAGGAGGCAGCAGAGCAGCTGCCAGCGGCTAGGAAGATGGGGCGAAGGAGGAGGAGAAGGAGAGAGGTGGGGCGTGAGCCTATTTCGATGAAGGAGGAGGAGAAGGAGGCTGGGACGCGGCTGCGAGCGCGCCACCGGCCGTGTTCCTCGAGGGAGGATTGGGTGGGAGGAGAAGGCGGCGGCGGCGGCGGTTTCGATTTTTGATGTGCCACCGGCGCCACCACAAGGACGCCCTCCACCGCCGGCTCGCCGCTCCGCCCCTTCGGGCTGCTGCGCGCTCAGATCCGCGAGGAGGCCTCCCCGTCGCCTAAGACGTCCTCCGCCGGATCGGTGCTCAAGAGGCGGCGGCCGGCGCCGCTCATGGTGCCGGTCGACGGCGCCGCGGCCGCTGCTGCCGCGGCGGCGGCTGTGGCCGCCGTGGAATCGGATCCGAGCAACCAGGTGGAGGAGGAGGGCGACGAGTTCGCGGCCTACTGCCGAAGAGGGAGGGGGAGGAGAAGGGTGGAGATGGAGGACCGGCATGTGGCCAAGGTCGCGCTCGGTGGAGACCCCCAAGTGGTAAGCTCGCTCGATGCAACCTCTCTTCTCCTTCAGGAATTTGCTTGCACAATTTTTACCAAATAGGAGTACATACTTTTGATTTGCCTTAACCCCACATGGAAATTTCTGCCGTTTTATCTGAAATAAAATTGTTAGAAGTAGTACTAAACTTTCTCGTTTACCCCCAACTTGTAGGCGTTGTTTGCTGTATTCGATGGCCACGACGGAAAGAACGCGGCAGAGTTCGCTGCCCAAAATATGCCCAAGTTCATGGCAGAGGAGTTGAGGAAGGTGGACCGTGGTGACAGTGATGAAATTGAGGGGGTTGTGAAGAAATGTTACCTGAAGACGGACGAAGAGTTCCTCAAGAGGGAGGAGAGCGGGGGAGCATGCTGCGTCACGGCATTGCTCCAGAAGGGCGGCCTCACCGTGTCCAACACTGGAGATTGCCGTGCTGTCCTCAGCCGGGCAGGAATGGCCGAGGCACTCACCTCTGACCACCGGGCCTCTCGTGAGGATGAGAGGGAAATAATTGAGAACCTGGTAAGTTGATATTGTAGGCTTCAAAAATCGTTTCATTATTGATATGAGGTGAGCATGATCCCTCGCCTCTTCCCATTCCTTCTCCGCAGGGGAAGTGCAGCAGAGGAGGCTCGTGCAGTGCGTGGGGTGATGGGAGCGGGAAGAAAAGAAAGAGTGGCGACGGCGGCAGCCGATCTCTCCGTATCGTGGGGCAATCCCTCCCGTCTGCGCCGCAACACCGCCGGTATGGAGGCCCGGGCTCGGGAGCCACTACGGCGTCGGGTGCGCCGTGGACTGCACGGCGTCCGGCTCCGGCCTTCGGTTCTAGCGGCGCCAAGCCGTACATCTGAGCTTTTGTCTCCACTTCGTTTCCTCAATGTTTTGATCTGCACCTCTACACCACTACCTCCGTCTCTCACGTAAGCTCGAGCTCGAGGCGGTAAAATCCCTCTCAGGTGGCAGAGGCTAACAGCCTTGACATCTTTGGAGATTCTGTGTGTGCAGTTGTAGTTGTGCACACCAATTGTTTGATGAATTGCTAGAAGAAATTCTACGTCTTTTTGTTGTATTTTTGAAGTAGGTAAAATGTGATTTAGCCGTGCTTTTGAAAATCGCTCATGAAATGCACTGGATGTTAATTTTTGCTTAGGATGTGCTGCTGCTCCTCTTTGTGTCTGTTTAGTCTTCCTCATTGGTTCGTCCATGCTCGGTTTTATAATAGGTACACTGTGGTATGGTGAGTCCCTCTCAGTACTGGATGGTTTACTTCCCTTATTTGGACTGTTGATTTCTTTTCGAAGAATAGACCCTTGTTACAGTTCAAACCTTGATGGATCGGACACATATGATATATGCTGCAGCAACTATGTGTTCAGACTTCAAATATGTCAGCAAGGTAAATCCTTAACGCTTTGTCACTTTGACTCTGTATTTATTCTATGGTCACTTGGGATTTAGTCTGTATTTATTCTATGGTCACTTGGGATTTATGCATCTGGCCTTCTCATTTTTGTCTATGATAGTCAGAGTATGGTTTTGATAGATCTTTCTATGTAAACCACTGTACCTATGTAAACCACTGCAGCGCGAGCGCCCCGATGCAGGTTCAAGCCGCTTGAAGAGGGTGCTCGTTGCGGCTCTGACCCTGGCGCCAACGCCATGGACAAGGTGCCCTCTCCATCACTTCTCTCTATTTCCGGTTTGGAGTTGGCGCTCTGTACGTGAAGCTCCCTCTCTTCTTTGCTGCAGGAGAACATCTCTCTCTCTCTCTGTTCGTGAATCGCTTCTCTTGTCTGGCTTTCTTCACCCCCCTATGTGATATCCAATCTGCTGAAGGAGGGTGCTCACCATCCAAGGTGCTCAACATCATCACCATCTATTGCCTGCCAAGGTAATCTCTCCAATATGTTATGCTGTGACAGCTATCATATAGTTAGATGGCTATTGTCTTCCTTGTCTACCTATTCATAGTGTGTTGTTCTTTCATTTTGCGGGAATTGCTCTAGTGGAAACACTTGTTAAATTCAAGGTGTATAACCATATATTGTTGTGGGTTTGTTCGGGGGTTGTTGATTCCTCTGGTTTCTCCTTGGACAGAAGACGGCCATAATCATTTTTGTGAGTAGTAAATATTGACCACAATAGGTATGTTCAAGTCTAATTTCACCTAGCCACTGCAATTTCAATTAGTTTCCCTTGGTGTTTTGGAAGCTTTTAGTTTAGGTAGCTATCACTTCCGTCGGGAGGAGATTGAGTGAGTTTCGGTTGATTGGGTGTGTAGATGAAGGTGGAGTTGCATATATTTATTGAATTGCGGAGAAACAAAATTATGGCTTGCATCAAGAGGAGACTCAGCGATTCTTAGATGATTGGATGTGTAGATGAGGGTAGAATTGCATATATTTAATAATCTAAATTGTGGAAAATATAATTATATAATTACCAGTGTGCAGCAGAGTACCGCGAACAAGGCAACTGCAAGTGAATAATCTTCCTCTTATTTCGTATCACCGATTAGTTATAGCATTGTTAGTAGTGCGGTGCCACATGTACACAATTAGTGTCTATTCGCTTGTATCCACTTCCATTTTTTTGGCCGGAAAGCAACACTGACATCATGCATCTACTACTCATTGCCTTCGCTATACTGAGTTATATAAAAAATTGAATTTCAGCATGTCATGTATGTGCACATTTCTTCTGTCTACAGATTTACCTGCTCGAGAAAATGCAGTAAAAGAAGCATTATATATGATAGCTATTTGGAATGTAAGGTTAGGAACTTAGAATCGTCCCTCTCCACAAGATATTATTTTTTGTTCTTAGACAAATTTGATTGATTTCGGGTGATGTACATGAATGACAACGGATTGACAAGGATTGTGGGAATGTAGAAGCGGCTTTGTCAGTGTATGTTGAGGTTCTTAGCAAGCAGTTCCTCTGAGATGGTTTCAGGTTGCTGATTGCTTTCTACCCTACGCACACAAGATATCTCTATTTTACCTACCACTTGAATATGATACATGGAGTTCATGTTCTATTAGATTTTATCTCTGTGTAGTTTGGTCCTAAAGATTTCAGGTTTCAGAATGTGGTTAGTTTCCTTGAGATTTTTCTTGGATTTTGTGCAAGTTTCCTTGAGATTCAGAATTTTAGTCGAGGAGTCTTGGCTTCTTGTTGGGTCTTTGCATTTTCTGGATGCTTGAATTTAGAAAATGTAGTCTCTGCAATCTATCATCTCTAGATGTATTCGTCCATGACAGCAGTCATCTAAGATGTAAGACCGTTACTTCTGTGTTCATGTAAGACCACTAATAATATCTCTGATTTATTTTATGAATGTACATTGCCAGTAATGCATTTCTGCTGTTCCTATAACTGTTACTTCATTGCCCAGGTTGAACTGTATTCAAAATTCAGTTTGTCACATAAGTTGACCAACAGTTCCATATACATGTCCTACCCACAGCGGCCAAAAACGACTGAAAAGTGCGGCCACCTACCTGGCATCGCACATACATGCCTCATAGCCAATTAACTCGACCAGTACTGAACTTGACATTTGGTCATCACCATTATAAACACTAAAATGCACACTACAGGCCCTTCGACATCGGTCAACCTGTTCTCATTTAGACTCCTATTTATTCTTTCACTATGACCAATAGTCAGCCTGCATCTCTTGCTTTCAACTATAAACCTTCTTACTTGCATTCAGAAGCTCTTTTATTATCACTGCGTTTCTGTACACCATTATATTCTGCAGTTCATTCTAGCTGCTTTCGTTATTCAGACTATTTTACCTAGCAATCATATTCTTCCGTCTATTGCACTACACTGCTCCCTTCTTTAATTCTATTGTATGACCGTTGACCTTGTAGTTCTGTCACACATAGTTCTCTACCTAGCTGATACATTAAATATTGTATGAACATGTCTCTCTGTTTCCAGTTCTCTGTCTCTTCTTTTCGCTCTATGCTCATATGGATACATTCCATTTAAGTCGTTGATATACTATGACCTCCATTAGAAACTGTTCATTTTATCTGCTGCGTTTATTTATTTATTTTTCCATCTTAGTTTACTTCCAGTTATTCACATTTCTTGCTCAGGGACACCAGGTCGAAGATGAACCCTGCGACTACATTATTCGTGGTAAGCACACACAGAGCCCTTTCTAAAACAATTCCTTGGTTCTGCACCTGACGTAAAACACAAAACAAATGCAGGCACACCTGACGGCGTCAAGTACTTTAAAGAGCAGGAGAAACATTGCTTCTGGGGCAATGAAGTGAAGCTCTATGAACATACAAACTCTTCGCAATGTTTTGGCACAAGAAGCCAAAGATCAAGTACTATGTCTGCACCATCTGCCAAACCAGGCCAGCGCACGGTATGCTCAAACAGACGACCTGCTCTTGATGCTTAGATTGTTCATCTGAATACATGTTTCGTATTGTAGTATGCAAGTTTCACCATGATGCATGTTCTATTGTTGTTTATTTTCCGTTATTGTTACCCTTGTTTCTTGTTTTGAATCATCTGATGTGTAATGTCATATTGGTCATGATCTAGACATCTCCATCGACCACATATATATTGTTAGCTTATTGTTCCTGTGAAATTACACTAGCCATATTACAAATATAACACCTTGGTTACTACGCACAATTTTTTCCTCAAAAGGTCATGATCTACAAACTTATAACTCCATATTACAGAGTGTCACTTTTTATGGATTTCTCTCACACAAAACATGCGTATTGATTCTCACAGCATACCTGTGTTTTTCACTTAAATTTATCAACACCACTACTGATCCTTTAGTGCCATGCTAACATGCATGACAAGGATATTCCATGTGTATCTGTAAAGCCAATCTTTGCCGAATTCTTTCTCACTCTAATACTTTCTTATAATTACACCGGAAATGTTTGAGAAGCAGTCTTGCCATGAACTAACTGCTTTTCTTTCTCTTGGCAGTATTTTCAGGTGGAGTACACAGAGGACAAGCTGCAGAAATACATTCAGGAAGATGATGACACCCTTTCACTCAAGCACGGAGACGGCACCATGAGCTGCGACAGTCGTTTCATGCTTGGAACCGACGAGAGGGCCACCATCACGATGAACTGGTGATGGTTTCATCACCACGCCAACGTTCAGAAGGGCGACATATGTGCCTTCCATTTCAAGCGCAAGGGCGCCGTCTCTCCCTCACCGTCCATCGTATCTAGACGCAACATCTTGAGCAGCACCTGTCGTATATATATATATAAATTATCTATCATCTTTACCTAATCTCCAAGACTTATAATTCTATGCTATGATGGTCTGACGAACTTTGCTTCTCTTTCGGAGATAGCCTGCCTTTTGGAGCATGTTAGACCTTGATTTCAAGTCAATATTGTGCTCTACCATTCCCCTTGTAAGACTGTGATCTATCTTACAATATGCACCTATTACCTTGCTATGTGTGATGATTGAACACTTTTCTCCTAAGTTTGTGTTAACTTCTTTCTTTTTCGAATCACTAAGCTTGTGTTAACTATATCCATATTTTAACAATTGACCTACTCTGGACTGCATATGCACGTGTACAACTACACCACCAAGGCAAGTGCGCAAAAGATGGCACAGGAGGGCGCGCCCCAGCCACTAGTTCACTTATATGTATCCCTGTAAGGGCATCCATAATGTATGCCAAAATGATGGTGCCAAATGCCAAAATAGCTTTTGGCACTAGTTTAGCCCATTGTGGTGGGTGATGCCAAATTGGAAAAAGAAGGGAACCGATGCTTCTAGGAGCATCGTTGCCAAACAACCCAAAGCAATAAAAAAACTATGTGTTTCCCTAACAGCCAAAAACAACCGTCAGATTTTCCTACCTTTGTGATGAGGTGGCCAATTTTTTCATCCCATTCTATTCGGTTGTGGGACCTAGTGTAAAGAAATTTGGAACCACACACATTGTGGAGACGATGCTAAATTTGACGCCAATGCCAAATTCCGAATAATGGGCAAATTTGGCAACAACACACTATGGATGCCCTAAGATTGTTATACCCCGGGAGAGTTAATATTTGGATTTTCTTGTTTCATCCCGGGGGGGCATGAGGACTTCAAAAGAAGAATGCTATCACATTTGTTACGACTTAGGATAATAAGCTCATGAACTTGGTATGGGTCTCCGTTAGTTTTATATAAAACTTATGTAATCAAATCTGAGATGTTTCGGTGGCTAGAACCAAAAAATGCTTTTGGAGGTCTCCATTTGCATTTAAAAAATATATCATATTTCTACGTTTTAAACAAATCTGAAAAATTACAAGTATACATGGAGGCATAATGTACATGTGTGTAAATTTCCAGGAAGAAACACGTTGGAATGAGGGTTTTGCATAAAAAAACAAATCTGAGGCTTTTAAGCACACGATAATATTCATCCTCAAGATCTTTTTCATGTACATGTCGCATTTCATCATGAATTATTACACACATATACATTTCATCCTTCTACACTTGCATATTGTTTCTTTAGATTTTTATGAAATTCAAAAGTTCGATTTTTTATTAGTTTTCTATATATAAAATTCCGCCCGGTCACCAAAACGCCCCACAGGCATTATTTTAGTATAAATAAATAAATTAAAGCCACGATTCGCGAGTCGCGGCTGAGCAGTCACCGCGAGGAATACCGCAACGCCGACAGGCGAAACCGGGGGGGCGATCCCAGCCGCCCGATCGGAATCCCACGGCCCAGAGCCCCCACGAGCGCCGAGGGCCCCACCCGACCCGTAAAATCCCGTAACCACCCCAAATCCCCGGGCCATCTCCAGCTAAACGCGAGGGCACGGCGGTCATTTCGGCCGGCAAGACGACAGCGAGGGGATAGGGACTCGCGGCACTAGTAGTAGTAGTAGTAGTCCGGGATAGTGCGGCTAGGGTTTCTTCGTCTTCCCACACACATACCTCCTCTCCCCCACCGTCCCCATCCCCTCGCCGCCGCCGCCGCCGCCATCTGAGCCTCCGACTCGCGCGAATCCTCCCCGGGCCGAGCGATGGCGATGGAGAAGTCCGGCAGGAGAGACTGGTAGCGAGAAGGGCAGTTCCCCGGTCACCCCACACACAAATCCCGGCGAGCGAGCGCAGAGTGACCCGACTTTTTCTGCCGTCCATGGCGACCGTGAACCCCTTCGACCTCCTCGGCGACGACGAGGGCGACGACCCCACGCAGCTCCTGGCCAAGGCGGCCGCCCTGGCGCAGAAGGCCGAGGCCAAGAAGGCCGCCGCGCCGGCCGCCGCCGGGAAGGGCGGCGCGCGGACGGTCGCCAATCTGCCCACCAAGCCGCCTCCGCCTGGTCAGGCTGGTAAGTCCGGGCTCCGGGTTTAGTAGCGAGTTGCGGAGATGCTGGATCTGGGGTTTAGGGTCCGCGGGGATGGGTTTCTTTTCTTTTTTTCGTGGAAAGGGGTGGCCTTCGGTCAACTCCTTACTGCTATGGGATAGTCTAGTTGCTAGTATCTGAAATCGCACGAAAAATTCATTCTGATAAGGAATCGGTGTGAAGTTGGGGATTTTGATTCAGTTTTAGACATTGCTGCCATGGAAGACTGTTTTTTTGGGGGTTTTAACTCCTGATGGTGTGTATGTTTTTCAGGCAATGACAATCGAGGTGGTGGTCCACCCTCTCGTGGAGGATATGGTCGCGGTGAACGTGGCTCAGGCAGAGGTGGCCGAGGAGGGTACGGCCAGAACCGTGAGTTCGGCAGTGAAGACACAAATGGCTACAGAGGAGGTTATGGTGCCAGAACTGGAGGTGAGGAAGGCGCCCAGGACAGAGAGAGGGCCCCTCGGCAGCCCTACCAGGGGGGAGGCCGTCGTGGTGGGTATCGTGAAGGCGAGTTTGGTGATGATTCTGAGAGGCCACCTCGAAGGAACTATGAGCGCCATAGCGGCACAGGCCGTGGGTATGAGGTAAAACGCGAGGGTGCTGGCCGTGGGAACTGGGGAACTACCTCTGATGAATTTGTCGCCCAGTAAGATATCTGCTCTACTTTTCTATGATGTAGGCTATTTATATGCAGTGTGGTGAAATGGGAGGTAACCTGTGGTGTTGTTTTGGTGACCAGGGAAACTGAGGCCCTGAAGCAGGATGAGAAGGCCCCTGCACCTGAGAAGCAGGGCGCACCGGAGGATGCACCACATGCAGATGAGAACAAGGCCAGCAAAGATGGCGCTGCAATTGTGGAAGAAGAAAAGGAAGAGGATAATGTATACTTCCTTCACCCTGTGGTCCTTACGAATGATAATTTTTTGATAAAGTTGTCTAGTTATAGTTATATTTCTAGTTATAGTTATATTTCGAAGTCTAGTCCTCTTCTCAACTTGAACAGAAGGGTGGGTTTTGGCTTGCTACTTTTATGTCATCGCTAGTAGTTATCCTTTTGGTATCTTACTTAGCTTGCCCCATTGTTTTTTGTTTTGTTTTGCTTCATGGTTTGTCAGTCATATTGAGTCTTTTGCTGCATGCATTTGCTTTAATTCATACACACTATCATGTCTTGCATGTTTTGATAGCTTGGAATTTTCATTCTTTTGTTATGGATTTTTAAATATAGAGATAACTTTGTAATCTTGTTGTCTTCTGCGAGCCAGTGAGATTTTTGCAATATTTCTCTTTGAGTATTCAATCAGTGCATTCACAAGTGCATGCTTGTCTAATTGATTATCTTGGACTCGTAACATCCCCAAAGTTGCCATTTGCTCTGCTCACTTCACTGACCATGTACAATATCTGTTTTGGAAGGACTTGCTAATTTCTTCACCTTGCTTTTCATATTCATAGACCAACAGATAATTATTTACAGTAGTTTCTCAGTCTGGTCGTGATATGCAATACCGTCGTCTGAATTTCAAATTAATGTTGATTATGGCTAATTTCTTCTGTTCGTGTTTGTGGTGGCTGAGTCATTATTAGTTTATTACACATATGTACATTTTATCAGGCAACTCACACACAATAGCTTTTTTCAGACATGATTTATGCAGCCATTTTGATTGTATTTAAACATTTCCTTTTTGTATTATTGTATCATATATCTGTTGCGGTCATGCTGTATGCATATGCTTGTTTCTGAAGAAGGAAGAGTATACCTATATTTGTTGCAATCATTTGAATGAAATGTTTGATGATCTTAGGAGATGACTCTTGATGAATTTGAGAAAGTAATGGAGGAGAAGAGGAAAGCACTTGTTGCTTTGAAGAAGTCTGAAGAGAGGAAGGTTGAAATTGATAAGGATCTGCAGGCTATGCAACTACTTTCCACCAAGAAAGGAAATGATGAAGTTTTCATCAAGCTGGTAAGTTAACCCATTATGCCTTGTAGTCCATGCCTCTTAACTCACTCACTGGGGATGCCTGATTTATTTTTGTATGTATTTCCTTAGGGTGCTGATAAGGAGGCTTTGAAGAAGAAAGAGAATGCTGAACGTGAAGAGCGTGCTAAGAAGGTCTGACATTACATCTCTTGCAATGTTTAGAAATATTTGTACTTTTCTTGTTAAGCTGCCTAATTACTTGCAATCTTCCAATAACTTTCCTGATTCTCCGTTTGCGTCTTTCTAGACATCATGCTACACATTGTCAATAACCATTTACGGCATGTACATTGGTTGATAAAGTTTGTCTTATCTTAAGCCACCAAGTAATTTAGATATGACAATAAAAAATGATGTACAAAGGGTTATCTCTTAGCATAATCTCTAGTAACCAGATTTCCTGAGTATGTGGTCGTAGATATTATGCTAAGAGATAATCTCTTAATCTTGTTTCTCTCCTGCTCCTTATCATTTATCCTATGTGGTACTCCTAAGATAAAACCATTGTACACACCCTTAGTTAAAGTGCTAAATTGTAGGCCCTTCTGGACATGTTAGTTACCTGTCTTGGATTCACCTGTTATTCCCCTGTCCTGTTGTTAAAACAGCAATTACCTTTCGTGCTTAGCGTGCCCAGTTTTATACCTGCATTTTGGCCCTCCTACTAGATAATAACAATTACTAACTGGGGATTGTTCTCTGACGTTTGTAGTCTGTGAGCATCAACGAGTTCCTGAAGCCTGCTGAAGGAGAGAGGTTCTATGGCGGTCGTGGCCGTGGCGGCAGGGGGCGCGGCGACCGCGGAGGCTTCAGAGGCGGATTCGGTGGTGGGGGTTATAACGGCCCACCGCCTGCCCCGGCAATTCAGGACCAGAACCAGTTCCCAACCCTCGGTGGGAAGTGAGATTGCTGTACCATCTCAAGTACCACCTTTACCAATACCGTCGACGCTGTCGAAGTTTAATTTTCCCTATCACCATATATTTCTGCGTGGATCCTATATCGAAACAAATAACTCTGCTGCATGTGGACCATTCATCCTTGTGTCTGTCTGACTTTGTAAATCCGGCGGTTGTCGCTTATCAGAATTTTGTAGGCTATGAATTGCTCGTTCCTTTGTCTGTGATCTTCAGTATTCTAATGTCCTCTGATGCGAGTGATCCATCAGATATAGATAGCGCTGCATATGGTGCGAGCGATAATATGGCTATGGGGACAGACAGCTAAGGCATCAGCCGGGATGTGAGTCTGTTGGCTCGGTTGACACAGCATTGACGCCTTTAGGCATGTACAATGGTTGCTAAGATAGTCTTATCTTAAGTTTTGCATGTAAATTAGAGATGATAAAAAAACAAGTCTACAATGGGTCATCTCTTAGCCTTATCTTCAATAATTAGTTATTCCTAAAAACATGGTGAGATAAATTGTGCTAAGCTATTATCTCTTGTCTTCTTTTAAATAAGATAAGACAAGCCTTTTCTTATGATTTCTCTTTCCTCCACCTCATCATTTATCTTACGTGGCATCCTTAAGCTAGAACCATTGTACATGCCCTTAATCCTCTGGTCGCAGCAACACAGCCTCAGCCTCACGGGAGTCTTGTTGTCTGTCTGGGCAACTTTCCCAAGTCGTTCCACAAGAGATAAAGAGGGTGTGATCGGCTTGCACACACTGTTCATCGGGGGTGCCGTTGTACCTACGTTCCCATTGCAGCAGCTGTGGCGCTGGCCATGCAACAACGCTCCCCATTGCAGCATTGCCGGGTGTTTGCTGTCAAACAACGCCAGCAACCTCGCATGAGTGCCTCATGATGA
>LR738709.1:645871033-645934527 GCA_902687465.1 Secale cereale
CGCATAAGCGGCTCATGATGAGCCCCCCTCTCCCTAGCACATTGATGCTCACATCACCACATCCTTCGATTGTAATGTCGACGAGTATGCAATTGTAGCACCGACGAGCTCCCTTATGGCTGCAACATTGATGAGCAGTCCCTTACAGCAGTGCGGCGGCCCTGACCCTTGCAACATTAGGTGCCCTAACTTTCGAGCATCGCGCCCCCATTCGGCTTGCAGCATTCACTTGGCCACCGGTCATGCAACACCACACGGCGTGCTTGCGACACTAGCCCTAGATCCAATTCTTCTGTTGATATCTTCCATAAGCCGCTCCCCTCCTCCCATTCCAGAAGCACAATGTTCCCCACCTAGGGAGGAGGTGACTTACGAGAGAAGGCAAAGCAAAAAAAGGAGAAAAAAAAACCGGGTCCTATTTGCTTATGTTTTACGAATACATTCAACTACCGACTCGCACTGACATCGTTGTTTCAAATACAAATGGCCAATCGTGGCCTGGACGTTGAATTTCATTTTAGCACGTCCGAATTGTTGAATTGTGAGTTATTTTGCTTCGTTGCATTGCTGAATTGTGATGAATTTATGCTATATAATCGACGTGCATGGATTTAAGGGGTTTACATGAAAAGTGTGATTGTCCAGCAAAACTTTTGAGCGGCCGTCTGGCATAGGCAATGATCACACCAACGCGTGCGCTGTTGACGTTCCGAGGGCCGAATTTGCCAAGCCCAAATATAGTTGCTCTATCTCGATTATGGCGTTTTGATGGAGGCCAATTTTTTTCCTACAAGTAAACAAGGATATGAAGTGCATGCGTGTAAATTTTTAGGATGAAATACGCTGAAATGCGACATGTACAAAAAAGACAAAGATAAATAGTACCCCCTTCGTCCGGAATTACTTGTCGCGAAAATGAATAAAAACGGATGTATCTAGAACTAAAATACGTCTAGATAAATCTATTTCTCCGACAAGTGTTTCTGCACAGAGGGAGTATCATGTGTTAAAAAGCCCTTGATTATTTTTGTTGTGCACAACCCTCATTTCAACGTATTTCGTCCTGGAAATTTACACACTTGTGCACTATGCCTTCATGCATATCTGTATTTTTCAAAGATTTTTCGAAATGTAAAAATATGAATTTCCACGAATTTTGAATTTTGCAATTGGAGGAGCCCGGCCTCCAAAAGCAGCGTTCCGAGCAGAGGAGGTGACTTAGGAGAGAAGGCACCAAAAAAAAAAAAATGTAACGTACAGACCTGCCGACTCCCACGGACAGCGTTGTTTCAAAGCCAACACACACGCGTTAAAAAAGAAAAAAAACGCCAACACACACGCTCCTCTCCCTCCCCTACTTGATTTCTCCCGCCTCCCTTCCCCAAAAGAAAATCCCCAAATCCGCCCCTTCACCGCCGACGCCCGACGCCATGCCGCCGCCGCCGCCGCGCCGTCTCGCCCTCCTCCTCCTCCTCCTCCCCCTACTCGCCGTCCTCCTCGGCAGCGCCGCCAGCGCCTTCTCCATCCCCGCCACCGCCGCCGCCGAGCTAACAGGTAAGCTCCACGCCTCGCACCCCAAATCCCCCCAAACCCCCCTAAACCCTAACCCTAACCGCCTCGCAGTCGCCTCGCACCCGCCGGCCTCCCTCCGCCTCCCGCCGGCGGAGCCGCTCGCCGGGGAAGGCCGCGGCCCCTTCTGCACGCGCGTCCACCTCCGCGGCCGCGCCTCCCGCCTCCGCGACCCGTCCCGCTTCTTCCACGCCCTCCGGCTCCGCGCCAACGCCTCCCGCCCCGACGCCCTCGACCTCTGCTTCCACCGGTAAGCGAAACTTCCGAACCGAAACCCTACCTTTTCTTCCTGTGCTTGCTTGCACTTCACGGCCTGATTTCTTGGGTTGCTGTTTGCAGGAATGCCACGGTCGGTCCGTGCAAGTGCGCCGCGTCGCAGTGGCACAAGGTGCCCAAGAGCGGACTCTGGGCGCAGTCCCTCTCGCCGTACGACCACCGGATCCTCGACTTCCGGATGCCGGCGGACCCTTCGAGATCCGTCGTGGTGTCCACGGAGGAAGGTGTGTGGTTCTCGTTCTTCTGGCATTTCCGTGGTTTTTCTTGTTGTATGTATGTATGTGCACCTTGACGGCAACCGTTTCGCGAGATGTTGATTTGGGAATTGGTGCTTTTGTGTTTGTCTCTGCAGAGTTCTTGCTCCACAGGGTGGTGTTCCTGGTGCTGGGGATGGTGCTGATGGCTCTGGCCCACACGCTTAGCCAGTCACTCGTGTTCTACTATGGTGGCGCCATGACCATCGGCATTTTCCTTGTGGTGCTGATTATACTCTTTCAGGTAAGCTCTTCCTCTCTACCCTGTTCTCTGTGGAGCCCCACTTAATCTGATAACTAGCGTTGGTGGATGAGTCAATTTTCATACGTCCTAGTGAAGCTCTCTTATTCTCTACTTCACAATTCCAGTTGGGCCATGATAATTAGAGTAGCATATATGGCACTATTGGACAGAATCCTGCAAGAACATCTGCTTTCCTTCAGCTCTGCGGATATTATCTCCCTCATTTTCTTTCCCTGTTCATTTGTTTTTCATGAATGTATTCATTTGCTTTGTGCTATTTATGATGCCTAATTTCCCAGAAGTCATGCTTTGTTTATAAAGTCTTTTTGTCTGCTACTTGGTTAGGCAGTCACTTTCCGAATTATTATTTTTATTTCTCACTACCGGCCTCTTTTTGGTATATCTTCTTTCAGGGAATGAAGCTTCTGCCTACTGGCAGAAAGAGTTCGCTTGCTATTTTCGCGTACTCTTCAGTTGTGAGTATTCATTTGACCATTGAGAAAGCTTTCTTCTCTAATTTCATTTTCACATTGCTGGACATCATGATAATTTCTCAAAACAACAGGTTGGCATGACAACATATTTTCTGCACTATTTGTCGGGACTGCTGCGTTCAATTCTTGTGGAAATGGGAATTGCCGAAGACATGCATAATCCTGTATGTAAGTTCTCCATCCAGGAATAATGTCATCTATGGTTCATTGTGCTCGTTCATTTTCCACCTACATTTACATTGCCACTTATTTAAGGCATAACAATTTGAATTGGCCCATGACTTTGACATTCTTGAGGCTTATATTTTCTCTGTTTTGTCTTGATAGATCACTTTGAAGTATAAACTGTACTACTGAATTACAGTTTACGATTCTTCTCAATATGTTACAAATGCTTGTCTTTTTTAGTTCCTGCTGTCTAATAGCCTGGTTCTACTATATTGCCCTAGATAGGGATTGTTAATGTTTTTGCATTGTTATACTAGTCTTTTAAGTTGTACTACCATATAGGCATTATTATTGTTTTAACATCATTATTCTGTTCGAGTTTCATTACTATCATTGCTCTATTGACAATTTGACCTAAGAACATGTAAAATACATTTGCAGCTGGGTATATTCCTTCTCGTTTGCGTCATCCTAGCTGGAGCCTGGTTTGGTTTCTGGGGTGTCCGTAAACTTGTTCTAACGGAAGAAGGATCTGTTGATGTTGGTGTGGCCTATTTCGTCGAGTGGGCTATCTTGATTGTTTCTGCTGTCTTGATCCTCCAGGTATTTTTTTGTAACGACGGCTGTTTGCTGACTATTCTACTAGTTATCACTTCACTGACTGGCAGTTTTGCATCTTCGATTCCTGTAGAGTTCTCTGGACTATCTCCTTGCATTTGCAGCTTTAGTCTTTTGCATAATCATCAAGACAGTTTCAAGGATTGAAGGGATGTCTGGATTTATACGCCATTTATTAAGGTATGAATTATGACGTAGTATATCCTATTATTATTGTATATGCCCCTTTGACCTTTGTATTATCTAAAGTTGAATACGAACTTGCTAATTACAGGCTTACAGCCTTTTGTTATTCACGGTTTTAAACCTACGTAATATCGCTAAGCAGAAGCTGGTATAGTGGTATACTCCTGCTCATCAATAGTGAATTGTTAATATTAGTATCTCTAGGTATGTAATTTATTGTTGTTATAAGAGCACGCAGTTGAATTATATTGTCCACCTATGCTCATTGTTCTAGTCTTTCGGGTGAACCAGCTGGTTTATGTAACTCAGTGTAATGGTATCAGCCAGGAGAAAGCTAGCAAGCTCCTGGGTCTAGACATGTCCAACACAGTTTTAACAGAAGCAATTGGGGTCCACTTACAAAAAAAAACTATACCATTCAGATAAAACTACTTCCACAAAAAAGAAATGCTAGGAACGGAAGAAAGAAGCGGTAGAAATTGGATACGGAATGAAATTTTAATGATCATGGAATCGATGGCAGGGATGTTGACCATGCCACCCAATATCACTAATGAATTGACCTGAGGGATAAAGTGGACAGTATAAATCTACAAAGCATGGACACGGCAGAAGTTGCCGAATCCCCGTGCTGATATGGCCGGACATGGGGAGCGCGGGGATACGCGTATCCCACCGTATTTCCCGAATTGAAGTTTAAAAAAAGAAAGAAAAGGCAGGACACGGCTGGGACATGAGGCAGCGCTGGATCTGGAGCACCCTCCCGCCGCTGCGCTGGTGCTGCGCCCTCGCCACGGCGCTACTGCTGCTGCTGCTCCCCCGCCGCCGCCGTTGCTGCTGCTGCATCCCCCGCTGCAGTGCTGGCCGCTGCGGCTGCTGCAAGAGGAGCACGCTGGGAGGAGGGTGGTTGCGAGAGCTGCTGCGGGGGAGATGAGAGATCCATCGCTGGGAGGAGGGGCGATGGCAAGAGAGTGGCGGCTTGGTCAAAGCGTTAGGGCAGAGAGAGATAGGGCTTGAGTTTTGACGGTGCAGATTAATCTGTAGCATCCAGTGGCTCTTGAAATGGCACTAGCTGGGCCGGCCCAACTACTAATGGATCATCTTCTTTGTGGCTCTTGACAATGGGAGAGGAAATGGCACTAGCTGCTCAGAGGGTTACTGTTGAGTGGGGCGATCTCTTGTTATTTTTTTGTCTTTAAGTCTATGTTACATGTCATACTTTTATTTATTTTTATATATACTCGCCGTGTCCCCGATGGGCTGTTTTTGAAAAATGCCGTATCCTGTGTCCCCGTATGCGTGTCGCCGTGTCCGTGTCCCCCTATCCGTGCTTTGTAGGTATCAATAGTTTGAGGTTGCAATTCAAATGGTTTAATAGGTCAGGTTTGAAAGTGGTCCTTTTCCGTTTGATAAACATTCTTGTCAGTTGTCACGAAAAGAACTATTTGCATCTCCTGGAAAGTCACAACTAACTAGAATGAATATATCTTTCCTTGCAAAAAAGGGACTGAATGAATATCTCTATGCAGTGGACTTTCCAAGGGAATCACACGTTGTCTCTCCCGCTATGAAGATTTGGGAGGATATTCCAACACGAATGGAGCTCACAAAGATGGGTTTAGCAAGCTTCATGGTGAATACCTGAAGCACACACCAAGAAGAAATTCACCTCTTTCAGGTTTGCCATCCCTTCTGTTGCATGATTTCCCAAATTCACCATTGTTGTCTCAGTGTATCACTTTATTTTACTTCTCCAGGCTCACAGAAGAAAACATCGTCACAAGTTCTTGACAGGGACAGCTACTATTCGACCTACCACACTACCCCGGAGAGGAGAAAGTTTACGAAAGAGGAATACGAAGCATTCACCAAAGAAGAGACAAGAAAGGGTATGCAACAGCTACTGTCCTCGCCGGATTTCAACAGGTGGGCGCTTGCCAATGCGGATAGGATATCAGTGACTCCAGCAGGATCTGGACGCAGCAGCAGCAGCAGCCAGGAGCGACATCGTTTCTTTGGATTGTTTTAAGTCGTGTATGATTGCCAAGTCTTTACTCCTGATGTCTCGAGTGCTTGCAGCAACAGGTGTGGTTCAGTGATTCTACGAAGGATAGGATAGGATAGGGATTGGGTAGCAGATGAATGTTACCGTGTTTTTTAGTGGCAACAGTCTTACAGCCTAGTACGTATTAGGTTAACTATTTTTGTGTGCTCAGTTCAAACATCTTGCTATGTTTTGTGTGCTCAGTAACATCAAGTTCTGATCCGCAGTCTGAAGAAAAGGAGAGACATATGAATCTGGTAAAGATTCAAAAGTCTTCCCCTACTGGCAAACATGATCGAGATTGTTATTGAGGTTGTAAAATGTAGTAATATTATTATGGCTCTAGTTGAATGAGGATAACAGAAAAACTATTTCCTTCTCCTTTTTCTTGGAAAGACAAACTAGTTTAGTGACACATGCAAGTTAACCAGCAGCTCGTGACTTTGTGTTGCTCATTGATTCTATGATGAATGAAATATGTGGTAATGGCTTTTGAAGCCCAAGCTCATGAAATAGTATTAAAAAAAAGCAAACAAATAAAAGATCTGATTCTTTTTTTTGGCGTGAAAGATGCTTGAGTAGTTTGAGTGTTCTAGGCTTTAAAGTTTTGTGGAGAGATGGTCTTAGACCAAAAGGAAAACAAATTTGGCTCTACAAAAAGCTTTGGAAATAGACAGTAAAAAAAGAAAAAGAAAATTGGCTCTACAAAAAACTTTAAGAAAGACATTTCAGAGCTGGTGAAATTGTACATGCACCTGGAAAACTAAGCATCTTCGATGCAAAGTTTTGCAAAAATGTTTTGCTATTTTTCGATTTACGGTTCGGCCTTATCCCAATTATGGTTGTTCGAAGGTCGATTTTAGAAGGAGATGTATTACAAAGCAGTCTTATGTGTGAAGCAACTGCTATAAGCATATACTTAGCTGAAGTGTATGTCACCCATATTGACACAATGCATGTGCGACATACTGTACTAAGTAACAGCATCCAATTCTGTTGTCATTTCATTCGAATCAATCAATTCCATAGCATTTCCCCATATTGCAATCTGAATGTTCCATCTTCAACTTGGCCAAGATCCCCTGAAGTCTATCTAGTTTCTCCCGACCGATTAGAGCACAATCGGTGGGTCCGATCTAGGCATTCCGTCTAGATCGTTCACCCCAACTAGACCAGCTGATCCCCAATCGCCCCACAAACATCGTACCTCATCATTGTAACCCATTGGTGATATAATCCCATACAAGTAGGACTAGGGTTGTTAGTCACATAGTGGGGCCCCGGACCTGGGTAAAATTGGTTCTCCGTGTCCATTGGTAACCTAAGGAGATGTCCCACCGTCATAGTCCATCCGTTACTAAATATAAGTCCTTCTAGAGATTTCAATATGAACTACATACAAATGCATGTCGACATAGTTTAGAGTGTAGATTCATCCATTTTTTTTCGTATGTAGTCCATATTGGAATCTCTAAAAAGACTTGTATTTAGGAACGGAGGGAGTATAAATTATGTGCGACTTAGGCATTGCTATTAGGTACATCACGAAAAACACCTCAAATGTGTCCACAACTACACGAAAGCATACCCATATCACTTTGTTGGTGAGCAACTTTGAGAAAAAATCGAAGTAATAATTATTATGTTCAGTTAGTTCGGTTAAGCCTCGATTTCCTCAAAGAAAAAAAAACCCATCAATTTCCTTGTAATTACCAAGTGAACCGAAGCTAAAATCGTTTTGAATTATCATACTATACCGATAACCATAAACAAAGTAAACCAATAATTTAGGCTCCATTTGGTAATTTTCGGATTGGTATTGATATGCATAGCCTTAGCACCGAGTGCCTTCTCTGTAAGCTGTACCGCTGCCTATTTGCTGGCTCCAATGTAATCCATGACAATGATTAAGACCATTTTTTGTTTCAAGATTCCTATCCCTCGAGACTCCAGTTGCGGCACTGACAGTGAACCACTGCAAGGGAAGCCATGTAATCACCAGACCTATTCCAAGAAGTACAATGTTAGTGAAATGTGCCTCAGCTGTCACTTAGTGTATCTGCAGTCTGAACCAGGTGTAAGGAAAATGAAAGCAAGACCTTGATCCATAAGGTGTCTTGCATGCAGCAACAATATGAGACTTTGCCAGGTCTGCGTCCTTCTGTTCCGTAAGCAATGAAAATAATAAATCATTTGATTATTAGAACTTAGGGCATTTATAGTAATGGCAAGTCCATAACCATGGATAAGAGATCATGAAATTTTATAAAATAGTAATATATTAGACTGGTTACAAGATGTGTAAACTGTTCCAGTTCTAACACAAAATTACAAGCTGCAAGAAAATAATCTGATGAGTTACGTGTTGATGTGGACTTTTTGCTTTCTGCGGTGATGTGTTGATCAGAATTTGTTCCTGCAATCTATGGACTTAAGTGGGTGCAATGAGGAAGGTGATTGTACAAAAATAAACATGTATAGATGTCATTCTACAAAGAAACAGCACACGGTTTTGAAATAGCAGCTTGTCGCAGATTAGCTCAGCTACAACTATTACAAAATCGGTAAATGGCCTAAACAAGAACACAAATGCCAACACAGAGATTGTTCAATTAAGTCGTACCTGAGATTCATAGTAAAGTCCAGCATATAATGATGCATAGAAGAGTTCACCAGCAGAACTACTAGAAAAGTTTGAAGCTAACTGCAGGCATGGAAACCATAAAAAAGATAACGCTCTGCGGAAATATATAAGGACACGGATCAGATCAGATACAAACATTGTAGCTCAAATAAGCTCACCTTTTCAGGGTCCCCACCATCTTTGAACAAGGCGTAAGCTTCACGCATCACGGGTCTTCGATCTAAACCGACCTGAAAAACGAAATTCACACTGAGTTACCATTTGATCATCGAACACTCTGCAAATGATGGTGCCTGCAGCCCCTTTCTGCTTGGGGTTGTTGCATATAAAGTACCAAAAAGTTCTACATGTCGGACACATTATGTCCTGTGTCCATACCAAATTTGGTTCATATAACAAATCAGAAATTACACACATATGTGACATTCAGTGTTTCCGCACTATGATTGTTTGTTCATAAACTTTGCACTGTTCCATCTCAATCTTCAGTTAGTCAATTAACACATGCAGAACCTTATATTTCGAAAACATTCCTTTGAGGTTGGTCGTCAGCCATTTTAGGCCGAGGTCAAAGTTCTTGAATTATGCACTAACAACAAAATTTTGCATCTTGCATCAAGATATTAGCTGTTAGTATAACTGCATTATTAGAGTATAAAGAGAAGAGAATTTGCCTCCAAGAAGCGCTTCCTTGCTTCCTCCACCCCATACAGCTGAGCTTCAGAGAGGAAACACCATATTGACTCTTCAGTGTCGTTGGGGTTGGCAGCAACGTCCAGCCTGAACTGCTCCGCGGCGTCCTCGAACCTACGCCAATGTCCAAAAGCGAAAAGAAAACCGAAGCTCAATGGTGGACAGGACAGTTGCAAATGTCACGCGCCTAATTACTCGTTGGGTTGTGCACCGTTTTTCTAAGAAAATATGTGGATTATGTATGCACCTGTCGAGGTAATAGAGTGACAGCCCCCTCTGCCAGAGATCTGAAAACACTCATACAAACACGGGCATAGCTGCAGCTAGTGATCTTCTTTCTCTAACCGAACTGACAAGAAGCGTGGGTTAATCAGGAGAACGTACACGCTTTCTGCCGTGGATCCAACTCGATCGCGCGATCGAACTCCGCCACTGACCCGGCCACATCTCCCTGCATCGCAACTGACAAAGATGAGGCGACGGAGGAGCTCCTCTCTAGCTGTAGTTACGGAAACAGAGTGGGAAAAAGGCGTGTTATTATCTTTATATATCCTTGAGGCTCTGACGGACCTGCTTGAAGAGCTCCATACCGCGCCGGACGGCAAGGGGCGCGGCCGCCACACCGGCCGCCCCGGCCGCACCGCCGGAGAGGAAGTCCCAGATGCCAGCGGCCACCGGCAGGAGGAGCCTGCGCGGCACCCCGGGCGTGGCCGCCGGCGGGAGTGGCGAGCGGTGCAGTTTGGGGGGTGCCAAGGGCTGGGCCCAGCGGACGTGGCCGCAGGCTCCGGTGGCCGGCGAGCGGAGGAAGGAAGAAGTGGATGCCATTTTGGGATTTGATGAATGGAAGCGAGGCAGCCTGACGAGAGTGGATGGAAGCTAGCGACTGCACGTTGATACGATAAGCCTCCCGTCGTTTCTACTACTGCCAAAATACTTTTGATCTCAGTTCAGTTAATATCTCCCGAGATATTATATACTCCGTATATTGCATTTTCAGCAATAGAGCTGAGAGTTGACGTGAGTGGCTTGGAATAGGTACTGTCGTTTCTTTTGCATTTTACACACGCAAAGGCCAAATGCACCCGACAAGTTAGACGGCCTATATGATTTTTTTTTTTGAGAACTTTGACAAGGGGCAGGAGTTCCCAGCCAGTCCATCAGGGTTCAAGTCTCGACTTGAGCATTTGGTGCTTACGGAGTTTTTTTCTATAAAAAAATGCTAACGGACTAGTATAGCCTGGATTGGTCTCGTTCTTATATGAAACTCTTTTTTGTAAACCAGAATCTCCTTTTCAAAGCATCAGTGAACATTCTTCAAAGTGTTCTAATCTTTTTCCTATGTCTCCGCGACCGATTCTAAAGGTTATCGATCCACCAATGATAGTATTTTGAAATAATTTTGCAAGATGTTAAAGCATATAAAAAAATTATTTAGTAGTCAGAGTATTTCACATTTGAGAGATGCCAAGGGCTGGGCCCAGCAGACATGGCCGCAGGCCCCGGTGGCCGGCTGGAAGGAGGCCGGAGAACGGAGGAAGGAAGAAGTGGATGCCATTTTTTAGAGGCGTAAAGCCTGACTTCAAATTAATGAAGCCATCAACCGGCTAGGATACAACAGTGCTGATACAAAGGCGAAAGTTTAAAGAAAAACTGAAAGAAAATTGGCGGCGTGCACACACATTACAGAGCTAGGCAGAGCAATGGCGAGTAGGGCACCACCACAGCGAAAACAGGATCAAGCTGCCGGAGAACTCTACGCAAGCTAGAACAGCGGAGCAACTGCAAACAGTAGACTGCACAAGTGAAGACCGAGAGGACCCGAGCTGCGTGGCGAAAAGCATGGCTCCATATCTAGCCGCCCCGAGCCTTGCCGGAGGGGAGATCCAATCGCCCCTACGTTTGAACCATGCCACAACATGCAGACGCCGTCCACCGGCCGGCTGCCCAGAGCCGAACAAGATGAAGAGCCTTTGAAGGATTGCAGGGAGGCCACCTCGTCACCACCATAGCCGCCATCCTGGAGAGCAGAGCAACACCACCGCCACCAAGCACCTTACCACGTGGCCACAACCTCACCCTCCCTTGAACGTCGCCTCCAAGGAGGACCGAGACACCACAGCGCCACCGCCGTTCGGCCAGCAATGCCAAGGCTTTCTCCCGGGATCGTGGGAGTGGAGGAAGGCGGCGACGAAGAAGCCCGACACGCCCTCAGGAGGGAGATCGACACCGGAGCGCCGCCGTCGTCGGGGTCGACGGGAGGTCGACCAGGGGTTTCCCCCGTTCTAGGACAGCCACCGCCCACCCTCGTGTGCCAGATCTGGCGGCCCGGAGGAGGCAGCGCCCAGATCGGCAAGGGAGGACCACAACAGAGGAGAGAAGACCGGGAAGTGAGCCAGCCGAGGCCAGCGGCGCAACCCGCAGCAGCGACCAACCTCCACCGCCCCCACCGCCGCCCACACGGCCAGTGGGGACGGCCAGCACCGGCGACACCATCCGCCGGATGAGATTGACACGCCCTCTCCAATTAGGGCCACCACCCTAAGATCCAAGGCCCCTGCAGCGCAGAGCAGCAGATCCTCGCCGTCACCTTCACCGACAGCCGTGCCGACGAGCGCCTCGGGTGGCGACGGGGAGGGGAAGGGGGGAGAGAGGGGGACGACGAGGCTAGGGTTAGGTCGCTCTCGTGTCGCCCGTGAGGGGCGACACGAGAGCCGAGGGGGAATAGATCTTATTGTCTGGTTAGTGATACGAATGCAAATAGACAGGGTTTGCCCGTGGATGCCATTTTGGAATTTGATGAATGGATGCGAGGCAGCCCGACGAGAGGAACGATCGATGGTTGGATGGTCATGTGCCACGGCTCCTAGCCCCGGATGTCTTCAAGCTCTGCTCCCGCAAAAACCTCTCTGTCATTGATGCCATCTCCAATAAGAAATGGATGCTGGGCCTTAATCGGATCTCCGACATCACGCAACTCAGATATTTCGTTGCCCTCTGGACTCGGGTGCAACAGGTAACCCTGGACCCTCTTGCCTCTGACAACATCTTCGTTACGGGGTCTCGTTACGGGGTCGTATCCTCACAACCAATAATCTATAGTCTTTGCGATCAGGAGGATGAGACACCCTCCCATCTAATTCTGGCTTGCCCGTTTGCTCGTACAATGTGGCATATGGTGGGAAATGATCCGAGCATGCCCATTCTTGCCACTAACGCTCAGATTGCTGTCTCTATCAAGCACTGGTGGGATGACTAGACTTCATGTCTCCCAGGAGCGGCGAAGAAGGCGGCCATCTACACTGCTTGCAACATCTGCCGGAGATGTCTCATCTAGCCCGACCCACACTGCCGCGATGGAGACGCAGTCCACCTCGTCTGTCGGCGGGGTCAATTCGTCGGCTGTGACTTGCAAGGCAAAGAACATCGCACGCAAGTTGCAGCGACGCTGGCAGTGAGAGAGGGAGGCGGCGGCGGCGTTGCAGGGAGGTTCCAACGTGGTGGAGCAACTGTCTCTTCCGCCGCGCCCGGATCCCCGCACCCCTTCCCTCCGAGCGCTGACGCGGATTACGCCGTCCGACGCCCTTGGGACAAAGGATGATTCGACCGCCGTCTGGGCCATTCCGGACAACTTTTCGCCCACGCAGATGCTGGCGATCGATGTGTGTGACTCGCCGCAGCTCGTTCGGGCGCGGATTAGCACGGGCACCGGCAGTGCCCGGGCTGCCCTCGACAGGTTTGACGGAATGACCGAATAAGAGTCGGTGTTTTTTCTTTGCTCCTGTCCGATCAGATTTTAGCATAGACCACTAGTTCATTTCCCACATGATGAATGCTTGCAAACCATAATCATGTAGGAGCCGTTCTTGTCGAACATGATCAATGACAATGAAGATTCGATCTAAATGGAGTATGAATTGGAGGCCACCACCGCATTTGAAGTTGTGACAACATCCGATCCCAATCCGAGCAAGAAGAAGAAGAAGACCAATACGCCGAAGGCAAGAGGTCCGGCATTCTCAAGATTTGAGGACATCTTGTTGGTCAAAGCTTGGTTGGCCACAACGATGGATCCAATACGCGACATCGAGCAAAAGGGGAACATATATTGGATGAATATTTGGAAGGAGTATCGAGCAAAAGGAGTGTGTGGAGCTGCATCCTATCGTGACCACATGCAATGTGGCATCTCTCCAATATCGTTGGGGGATCATTCAAGGGGAAGTGAACAAGTACGTCGGCTACTACTCACAAGTGACCAAACGCCCTCAAAGTGGGATGGGAGTCGCAACTGCCGTAAATTCGATTGCCTCATCTTATCGTCCATTGCATATGCTTCTTGTGTTTGCATTCTCGTGCTCATTGCATATGCTTCTTGTGTTTGCATTCTCGTGCTCATACATATATTGTTTGCTAGACGACGGTGACAGCCACTTTGTGTCACGAGATGGAGAATAAGCCATGTACTTTTAGCCATTGTTGGGTCAATATTGAATGGCAAGCCGAAGTGGAACTAACTTGTGACCGATCTCAAGTCCGGCAAGAAGAGGAATGATGGCTCAAGCTCGAACCAGTCAATTGGATTGGACGATGAAAATGATGATGTTGTCGTGATGAATGGAAAAGCCATCGTGTCAAAGGACAACCGTCAAGTCATGGGAAACAAGTGGGAGAAGGCACGTGTCCCCCGTGATGCCCCGGCTACCAAAATGTCATCCACATGGACGGGCATTTTTTCGGTGAGGGAGAACAAGAAAGAGGAGATGTACACATTCATGTTGGATGCGCAATAAGAAAGTATGGAGTGGGACCGGAAGAGGGCTGAGAAGAAGCTCGAAATTGAGAGGGAGAAAGTCGAGTTGGAAAAGCAACAAGCGGCGATCAAATGGGAACTCGAGAAAGCCAAGACATTTGGCGACATAGAGCTTGAGAAGGAAAGGTTGCAACTCGCACGGGACGCGGAAGATGCGAGGACCATGTTGGCGGACGAGACCCTCTTGGATGAGCATGCGAAGAAGTGGCTTGTGGACAAGAAGATGAAGATCAAGGATCGTAGGAAGTACGAGGCGGCGAGGGTGGCTGCGACCCGGATGCAGGCGTAGGAGGCAGCCTGGATGCAGGCGGAGGAGGCTGCCCGGATGCAGGCGAAGGAGGACGAGCAGGACGCATTCCACCTGGAGCACGGCGCATTCCTCTCGAAGCGGGCGCTCAGCCAGTGATCCGAGGCCATCCTTCACGCTCGGACATTGATTTTATTTTGCTATGTCCATTTTGTTGAACTATGATTTGCTTTACTTTGTTTCAAACTTTGGCATTTAGACAGTTTGTATCGTATGATCAACGTGCATGGATTATATGGATTTGAGAATCGAAATTTGCGGTATGTAAATGTGCGGCGTAACATTTAAGGGGTGCCCGGTCAGTGCCCACGAACGCGTCTGGATGTGTCCGTGAGCGTTTAAGGGGCCGGATTTGCCAAGTTCAAGTGTAGATGCTCGAAGGCCTTGTGGACTACCAGAAATAAGTTTACCATCGAGCATGTGTTTCCTGCTAAACCTGTTGACTGCTTATTTAAATTTTGCATGTTCCTGCAGCATTGGAGATCATTGACTAAGATGGAAGACCGGGACGCTTTCGACCTTCTGTTCTCTAAAATTCGGGCCTCGGTGTCTTCCCTATTAAGGTAGGAGTCAGCTGCATAGGTGCCTTGGCGTTTCTTTAGTTGTTGGCTATGTCGTTTTATGTCGGTTCCCCTTCTCTACTGGCCTGCGTGCCATGTTGATGGCTTGGGTGCCCTGTACCTCATATTTTCGTAAATTCGGGTTGCCCTTGGATGGGCGTGGTTGTGTTTGTCGGTTTTGGTTTGTCTGAAACACTGTCTGATGATTTTATTTATAAAGTCGGGCTCATGTCTTTTTTCTAAGAAGATGCTCGAAGGTTGATTATCAACCTATTTTTTTGAGACGGTCGAGGGAGGCACTATCAAATGTGCTTGGAGCAATGACCGGTCAAAACGAAGATTCACGCATGGGCATCGGCAACATAGCACAAGCTGATCGCCATGCATGCAACCTGATCAGACCAATCCGCGCCGTCGACCCGCCATGTCGGTTCAGTGGACGGCTCAGATCCACTATCACCCTACAGATATATCGAAAGAACGAGCCGAGCCGCCTCCAGATCTCACCAGATCGATCCTCGAAAACCTCTTCTCCCCCGAGCTCGACCACCCCAAACCCTAGCAGCCAGCCATGGCGATGGAGGCAGAGCCCGCCGCGGCGCCGCGCCTGCTCCTGGGCCCGCCCCTGATCCGCGCCGCGCGCCCGTCCCCTAACTCCGCCGCCGCCCCCGGCGACGCGTCGCACCCGTTCCTCGACCTCCTCGACGCGGCCTTCAACGCGCCGTCGGAGGCGGCGCTCAAGGCGGCGCTCAAGCCGCGGAGGGTGCTCACGGAGAACTGCTCCGCCACGTACGCCAACTCGGGCAACCCCTGCCTCGACTTCTTCTTCCAGGTGGTCCCCGACACGCCCGCCGACCGCGTGCGCCAGCTCCTCGCCGCCGCCTGGGCGCAGGACGCGCTCACGGCGCTCCGCCTCGCCTGCAACCTCCGCGGCGTGCGCGGCACCGGCAAGTCGGACAAGGAGGGCTTCTACGCCGCCGCGCTCTGGATGCACGAGCACCACCCGCGCACGCTCGCCTGCAACGTCGCCGCGCTCGCCGAGTTCGGCTACCTCAAGGACTTCCCCGAGCTGCTGTTCCGGCTCCTCCGCGGCGCCGACGTGCGCGCCGTCGCCAAGGCCGGCGCCGAGGCCGACAAGGCGCGCAGGAAGGCCAAGGGCCTCGCCACGCAGCGGGAGGACTTGCGGGCTAGGCTCGCCAGCCGCAAGCGCGCCCGCGAGCTCGCCCCCGTGCCTGCTAAGGCCACCTTCGGCGACTTCCTCTCGGCCGCGCTCTCCAAGGCCGGCAAGGGCAGCAAGCCCGTGGAGGTTGTCCCGGTCCAGGAGCCCGCGGAGGTGCAGAAGCCGGCAGCGATGGAGGTGGACCAGAAGAAGACGACGGCGGCGGGTAAGCCGCGACGGATGTCGAAGAAGGTACGCACGGTTGCCAAGCTCGCCGTGCAGTCGCTGGAGACGTACTACGGCGACCGTGCCTACCGCTTCCTGTTCGACGCCGTCGCCGACTTCTTCGCCGCGCTACTCACCTCGGACCTCCAGCAGCTGGCCTCCGGCGGGAAAAAGAAGAAGATCGGGCTCGCCGCCAAGTGGTGCCCCACGCCAGGCTCGTCGTTCGACCGCACCACGCTGCTCTGCGAGGCCATCGCCCGCCGCCTCTTCCCGCGCGACTCGGACCCCGAGCTCACCCTGCTCCCGGACGAGCACTACGCGTACCGCGTCCTACACCGACTCCGCCGTGAGGTGCTCGTGCCGCTGCGCAAGGTGCTGGAGCTCCCGGAGGTGTACATGAGCGCGCAGCGGTGGTCAGAGCTGCCCTACACCCGCGTCGCCTCGGTGGCCATGCGGCGCTACAAGTTCCTCTTCAAGAAGCACGACGAGGAGCGCTTCGACAAGTACCTGGAGGACGTGGAGGCTGGCAAGGCCAAGATCGCGGCCGGCGCGCTCCTGCCGCACGAGATCGCCGCGGCCGCCTACCGCGGCCAGGACGACAATGTGTCGGAGCTGCAGTGGCGACGCATGGTGGACGACCTCCGTTCCAAGGGGTCGCTGCGCAACTGCATCTCGGTCTGCGACGTGTCCGGGAGCATGAGCGGCACCCCGATGGAGGTGTGCATCGCGCTGGGCGTGCTCACCTCGGAGCTCAGCGAGGAGCCGTGGGCCGGCAAGGTGATCACCTTCAGCGAGAACCCGGAGATTCACCTGATCAAGGGCAAGACCCTCCGCCAGAAGATGGACTTCGTGCGACGCATGCACTGGGGCGGGAGCACCAACTTCCAGGGGGTGTTCGACCAGATCCTCCGCACGGCGGTGGAGGCGAGTCTGGCGCCGGAGAAGATGGTCAGGACCGTGTTCGTGTACAGCGACATGGAGTTCAATATGGCGTCGGGGAGCGCCTACGCCGGCTTCTACAGCCGGCGGGAGTCTGTTCCGTGGGAGACTGACTACGAGGTGATCTGCAAAAAGTTCAGGGACGCTGGCTACGGCGACGTGGTGCCCCAGATCATCTTCTGGAACCTGCGTGACTCGCAGTCGACGCCGGTGACGTCGACCCAGCCGGGGGTGGCCATGGTGAGCGGCTTCTCCAAGAACTTCCTCAAGATCTTTCTGAAGAACGACGGTGTGGTGAACCCTGAGGCCATCATGATGGAGGCCATCGCCGGCGAAGAGTACCAGAAGCTCGTCGTGTACGACTAGATCCATGCATTGTCAGTTGTCATCTTCAGCTTAGTTGGTCTCTCGTGCTGTTGGATTAGCTTGTTTTCTTTCAGAATTGTGAACAGCAGGCTTGCTGTGCTTGATTAGCTTCTTTTTCTGAAATAAAACCAAAATCATGCTTGATTGGAATTGTTTTGCTTTATCCAATGTACTGATTGATCATCACTTGGGAATGCATGAATTTATTGGCTGTGCCTTGTGACTTCCGAAGAGCTTAGCTGCCCATGTTGTTCTTGGTTAGCATAGTCATTTACAGAGGGAGTAGGAATTTTCTTGATTGCAACTGTATATGCTAGCATAGGTAGAGCTGCATGTATGCACTGAATTGAAGGCCAATTTACAATTTCAAATTCTTATGTTTATGCATGCCAAGAATGCATTTGATTTCCCATCATCAGAGAGTATGAAGGAATGATTTCTGAATTCCGGGCAGCTTAACTGTCATGGGTGTTCTGGTAGCTTATTTTCCGAATCCAGACCAAAATCATGCTTGTTATTTTCGCTCAAAATCATGCTTGTTATTTTCGCTAAATCATGCTTGTTATTTTCGCTCTTGCTCTTTTTGTAGTTTTGTTTTCAGAATTCAAACCAAAAGTCATGGTTGCAATTTTTGCTGTTGAACATATTGCTTGAGCTGGTAGGATGATTGGAATGGCCTCTAATGCATGACTTGTGTTGTCTTCAGTCAGAGAATGAATGAAATAAATGACTTTGAGTGGGGATGGATGTTTTTTCTTTATTTATCATGCAACTTTGGCAGTTTAATTTTACAGAAACCCTTTTTGCAAACACGCTGTCTAGATGGCCTGTACCAGTTTATTCCGAAAGCTGAAGCTACAGTAATATCCATCCATATATTTGAGTAATTTCAAGTAACAGTGGCAGCAGACTGACAAGTTGAAGCCTCGAGACCAGCCGCGTCGCAAGATATGTTGATCTAACCTGGTGACCCTTCTTCGTGTTCATCGATGGCCCGGTATATATCTTGGCGACCTGACGGTCATGCTTCTGTCGTTGAGTACCCATGGACCATCCTTTGTGTTGGAGATTTCAATATTATATTTTCAATATTTAAGTACATATGCGAGAGATGCTCCGGTTTCAAAATCATTTCATGCAACACCGTCTTAGGGCATCTCCAACCGTTGGCTCTCAGGAGGGGCTAAAAATCGCCCCCGGAAACGCACCGGCGCTAAACCGCGCACTGGGGGCGTTATGCCCCCAGTCGCGGCCCCCTACGGGTTTTTAAAATGTTCAAATTCGGCGCAAACACAACGCAAATACGGACGAGTTCGTTCAAATTTAAACATATTTTACAAAAAAAAAGAAAAAACTACCGCGGACTACCCCGCCGTCTCCCTCGCCGCCCGACCACGCGGTTCTACATGCCGATGGTAGTCACCGCCGTCGTCGTCGTCGTCGTCGTCCCCGCCCCCGCCTACGCCTCCGCCGTCCCTGCTGCATCCCTCCCCTGGTTGGCGCGGCGGGTTGGACGGTCTGGGGGCGTCGTTGTCGTCGCTATCGAGGACGACGACACCGTTCTCGTCCTCGCGCCCACGTTTGCGGGCGGCGATCTCCTCCAGGGCCCGGCACTGCCGGACCATCTCCTCGCGCAGGTAGTCGTCGCGCGACCACCGCATGGCGTCCTCGTCGGAGAAGCCGCGCCGGGCTATCTCCTTGTACTCCGCGGGAAGGCCGGGCTCCGCCTTGGGCTCGACGAGGGCGCCGGAGCTGCGGGTACGCGCGCTGACAGGCGTGTCCTGGGGCTCCGGCTTGACGGGGCGGAGGTGGAGGCAGGGAGAGCCGACGGAAGAGGAGGAGGACACCCCGAACTCCATGCGCCTCGGCGCCCAGGAGCTTCCCCGGCGGCGTGAGAAGGACGGGGGAGCGGGGTACTCGAGGCGCGGCGTGTTGCCGTCCTCGATGTACTCGAGGACGGACTCCAACGTGCGCCCGGGCACGCCCCACCACCGGCGCCGGCCGTCGGCGTTGAACCTGCCAGAGGGCACGACGCCGTTGGTGGCCTCGAGCTGCTCCTCGTGTCGGCGGCGGAAGTAGGGCTCCCAGATTGGGCTGTCGGGAACGTACCGGGGCCCCTCCCTCGCCGCACGCGGCAGGGACGAGCGGATGCGTGCGATCTCCGCACGCCGCTCCGCGCCGGTGGGTAGCGGGGGCACCGGCACGCCGCCGGCGCTGATCCTCCACGCCCCGGGCACCCGCATGTCCGGCGGGACCGAGTACTCGGCCTCGAAAAGGAGGCGAGCCTCGTCCTCGTGCAGATGACGGCGCCCGAATCCGTTCGCCGCCGCGCCGTCGCCTGGGAAACGCTCGGCCATGCTTCTCAACTGGGGACGACGAGAGGAGGAAAGGGGGAGAAATGAGCGCGTCGTCAGTGGATGATCGGTGCGAGTCTCTCCGGCGCGCTTGCGGCCGGTTTTTATAGGCGGAGGCGCCGCGCGGTAGGCTTGGCCGGCGCATTACGCGTGGCGTGATTGCGTGGCGGCCGAGGGACGCGTCGCCCAACCTTCACTGTGCCGCCCATGAGGCATCAATGGAGGCGGACCGGCGCGGCAGCGCGCGAGAGCGCGCGGCAGCTTTGGCATTGATTCGCCGCGGGAAACGAGGCGATGAGGACGACGACGCGGCGGGCCCGTGGCTCTTCGTGCCAAAAACGATTCGCCCGGCGCCCCCGAGCGACCCCCAGCGCGCCGTGTTCGGGTTGGGTTCGCCGGCGCCAATTTCGGTCCGAGCCGGCGAAAACTGGGCTCTCGGGGGCGCGACTGGGCCGATTTTTTGGTATCGGCGGACGAAAAAACGCCTGGGGGGCCTTCTTGGGACGCGGCCGGAGATGCTCTTACTACCATGCACCACAGTCTGATCGAAACTACTATGCATACGATATTCACTAGTCCGATTTCTGTACGACATGCAATAAAATGGTTGTCCTGCACTTTGCCCTTGCCATGGACACTGTGATCAGCCATGTCGTATAAAATTGGGACAAAAATTTCGTATGTGTAGCAACACTCTATTCTCGTGGCATTCACCACTTGCATTAGAGCAAGTGATGTCACTTTTCTCATGCACCCCTTACACGTTTGGTTTAATTTGGCAGCACAAAATGCTTTATCTGGTAAGTTGGGCATGTTCCCGCTTGCACTTGCAGTCCTTCGTTTTTCTTCTGATTTGTTTAAAAGATGATTTTTGCTAAATTTCAGTCGGCTGAAACAGTTAGTTATATCTCAGCCATCCTTAGACCTAATTGCGAGACGTAGCTACTGGGCCAGGCTACTGACACATTGTACATTTTTGGTATAAAATATAAAACATTTTTTATACCTGTTCAGCATTTTTTCTTCAAATACATATTTTTGAACACATGTTAAACATTTTACAATTAGGCGTTGAAACATTTTTTGAATTACACGATTTTTACATTTTATAAACATGCTCTTAAATGTAAATATATTTTGAATTATGTGAATATTTTTTAAAATGCAACATACATTTTTTGAATGACATGAATTTTCAGAATTAGACAAACTTTGTTTTGTATGTGTAACATTGTATAAAAGTGTCATATACATTTTTTGAAACACATGAATATATTTATAATGCAACATACATTTTTTGAATGATAAAGAACTTTTTAATTACATGAACCTACTTTTTTTTTCAAAATGTCATGTACATTTTTTTTGAAACGGGTGGACTTTTTTAAAATATCACCATTTTTTAATGCAATCAACAATCCCTTACACATTTACACTGTCAAAAAAATTACACTACGTTGCCATTTCGCAACTTCATGGTGAATTTTTTTAATTACATTTTTTTGAATGTTTGTATTTATAATATTTAAAATGAACAAAAAAGAATAAAAACTGATGTATGTATAATTGTGTGATTAGGGGCCGACCCATTGAAGGTGTCCTTGAGGCGAGACGTGCTTGTGTATGTGGGCGAGGCACAACCGCTCCCCGGCCCCAACAGTGTGTTTTTCATTCGGATGTGGCAGAGAGTGGGCTTTTTAGGGGTTGTTATGGGTTTGTGGGCATGCATGATGAGCTGAGGTGACGTAGGCATTTTCCAGCGTTATCTGCTGGACTGTGTTTTATATTCCATTTTTTTAACTAGGGTGGAAGGGGATTTATAGCATGTAGGTACGGGAGCACTGATACGTCTCTAACGTATCTATAATTATTGATTGTTTCATGTTCTTATATAATCACTCTTGAATGTTTTATAATCATTTTCTAACAACTTTATATCAATTTTTTGGACTAACCTATTGACATAGTGCCTAGTGCCAATTGCTGTTTTTTGCTTCGCAGAAAACCACTATCAAGCGGAGTCCAAATGCCACAAAACTTTTTGGAGATTTGTTTTTGGTCCAGAAGACATTCAGAGAGTGACTGAGGAACACAAGGGGAGGCCCATGGGGCCCACTTGACACCAGGGCTCTTTTCCACCGACCTCGAGCTTTATAAATACCCAAATATTCCAGAAACCCTAGAGGAGTCGACGAAAAATTGTTTCAGCCGCCGCAAGTTCCGGTACCATGAGATCCAATCTAGAGCCCTTTTTCGGCAGTCCAGCGGAGGTGAACACGATCACTGAGGGGTTCATCATCCTCATTGATGCTCCTCCGATGATGCGTGAGTAGTTCACCACAGACCTATGGGTCAGTAGGCAGTAGCTAGATGGCTTCTTATCTCTTTTTGATCTTCAAGACAATGTTCTCTTCGGAGATCCATTCAATGTAATTCTTTTTACGGTGTGTTTGTTGGAATCTGATGAATTGTGAGTTTATGATCAGATTTATTCATACCCATACATGATTATTATAGCCTCGTATTTCTTCTTTGATATTTCAGTTTTGTTTGGCCAACTTGATTGATTTATCTTGCAATGGGAAGAGGTGCTTAGTAATGGGTTCGATCTTGCAGTACTCAATCTCAGTGACAGAAGGAGACATGACACACATGTATTGTTGCTATAAAGAATAAAACGATGGGGTCTATTCCTACATGAATAGATCTTTTGTATATCATGTCATCGTTCTTAAGGCATTACTCCGTTTCTCCATGAACTTAATACACTAAATGCATGCCGGGTAGCGATCGAGCTGTGGAGTAATAGTAGTTGATGCAATCAGGAGTCGGTCTACTAATCTTGGATATGATGCCTATATACATGATCATTGTTTTGGATATCGTCATAATTGTTTGCTCTTCTATCAATTGGCCAACAATAATTTGTTTACCCACCGTATGCTATTTTCTCGAGAGAAGCCACTAGTGAAACCTACGGCCCCCGGGTCTATTTCTCATCATATACTTTAATATCTATATTGCTATTTGCGTTTCCAATTTATTTGCCTCTTTTGTTTCAGATCTATATTGTCAAAAATCCAAAAATATGTCGCTGCGTATTATTTGCTTTTATTTTACTTGCATCTATCAATCTATGTATTTATCAATTTACTTTACCCAATAGGGATTGACAACCCCTCTACGCGTCGGGTTGCGAGGATTTGTTGTTTGTGTGCAGGAGCTGTTTACATAGCTTGCTTGGTTCTCCTACTGGATTGATAACCTTGGTTTCATATACGAGGGAAATACTTACCGCCGCTATGCTACATCATCCCTCGTCTTCGGGGAATTTACTGACGCGGTTCACAAGTAGCAGGAAGAATTTCTGGCGCCGTTGTCGGGGAGGATCAAGTCAAGATCTATCAGGTTCCCACACATAAACTCTCATCTCCTTGCAATTTACATTATTTGCTATTTTCCTCTCGTTTTTGTCACAAAAACACAAAATAGTTGCCTTTTTATTTGCCTTCTTGATGACCCACAAGTATAGGGGATCGCAACTGTTTCGAGGGTAGAGTATTCAACCCAAATTTATTGATTCGACACAAGGGGAGCCAAAGAATATTCACGAGTATTAGCAGCTGAGTTGTCAATTTAACCACACCCGGAAAGACTTAATATCTGCAGTAAAGTATTTAGTAGCAAAGTAATATGGAAGTAACGATAACAGTGGCAAAAGTAACAGTAGCAGTTTTGTAATGATTTTAACAGCAGTAGCAACAAAAGTAATTTAACAAAGATCAATATGAGACGTATTCGTAGGCAATGGATCGGTGATGATATGTGTCAAATGATATTTATCATGTAGAGGTTATAACCTAGGGCAAAGACAAACTAGCTCCAATTTATCAATATAATGTAGGCATGTATTCCGTATATAGTCACACATGCTTAAGGAAAAGAACTTGCATGACATCTTTTGTCCTACCCTCCCGTGGCAGCGGAGTCCTAATGGAAAATAAGGGATATTAAGGCCTCCTTTCAATAGAGAACGGAAACAAAGCATTAGCACTTACTGAATACATGAACTCCTCAAACTACGACAATCACCGGAAAGATTCCCAATTATTGTCACCTTGGGGTATGCGGATCATAACACATAGTAGGTGTTTACAACTTGCAAGACCGGTTCAAGAACACATATATATTCATGAAAACATAATAGGTTCAGATCTGAAATCATGGCACTCGGGCCCTAGTGACAAGCATTAAGCATAGCAAAGTCATAGCAACATCAACCTCAGAACATAGTGGATACTAGGCATCAAACCTTAACAAAACTAACTCGATAACATGATAAATCTCATCAAACCCATTACTGTCCAGCAATCCTACGATGGAATTACTCACGCACGGCGGTGAGAATCATGAAATTGGTGATGGAGGAAGGTTGATGATGACGACTGTCGGTGTCAAAACCGGCATATCTCGGGTAGGGGGTCCCGAACTATGCGTCTGAGGATTGATGGTAACAGGAGACTCGGGACACGATGCTTACCCAGGTTCAGGCCCTCTCGATCCAGGTAATACCCTACTTACTGCTTGATTGATCTTGATGAATATGAGTTTACAAGAGTTGATCTACCTCGTGATCGTAATGGCTAAAACCCTAGTAGTCTAGCCTATGTAATTGTGGTTGTTGTCTCTACAGACTAAACCCTCCGGTTTATATATGCACCGGAGGGACCTAGGGTTGTACATGACCATCTTGCAGAGGAAGGAAAGTATTACACCCGAACTCTAAACTTGCTATTTTACACATATGAGAGTCCTATCCGGATACATGAGATAGTCTTCAGCAACAATCTTCACAGCCCATCAGGCCGGCCCATAATGAGCAATTCGGCCACCTGAGGACCCCTTAATCCAGGACTCCCTCAGTAGCCCCTGAACTAGTCTCAATGACGATGAGTTCGACTCGCCTCGACATTGCAAGGCGGGTTCCTCCTCCCAAACATATTGAAGCAACATTCCCTACACATAGGTACTATGTCCGGCTCTGTATGGTCAGTACAACCCTTAGCCTTGAAGGCAAGGTATTGAAAAACAGACACTGTGTCTTTACTGACAACTTCTTAGCGAAATGTCACGTTTGACCCTTTAATATACCAAACCATTTTCTTGGCTCCACTTTCGCATTTAGAGGTATAGCCCCATTGGCACATCTCGTCGAAACAGAGATCGTGCCCACTTATTACGGGATCCTTATCAATATGATGTGAGCATCCCAACCGTGCCTTACGCACGACTACGTTGGGCACCGACAAGGTTTATGGCTGGAGTGGGGGGACGTTTAGCATTCACCGCTTATAAAAGGACACAACTCCTTCCCATTAACCCCACGCTCTCCTCAAGCCCTAGCTTCCCAATCTCTTCAGCCCCAGCGCCCACAGCTCTTGCGCCCACAACTCTCGACTCCTCCACCACCGCCTCCCTTCCCTGCAATGGCCGGATCCGGTTCTAAGGGAAATTTGGAGGCCTCCACGGTCACGGAGTAGACCATGAAGAATCGCCGGAGTGCGGGCTATCTCGCTGACGATATAGCGCACCGGGTTCCCGAAAAGGACCAGGTGATCCCCGTCCCTAAGCCGGGCGAGAGGGTGTTCTTCCTCTCTCACTTTATCCGGGACTGGGATTTCCTCCCCACCCCTTTGTCCGGGGCCTCTTATTTTTCTACGGGATGGATTTCCATGATCTAGCCCCGAACTCAATCCTCCAGATATCAGCTGTGATAGTGGTATGTGAGGCGTTCCTCCGCGTCCCCACACACTTCGGCTTATGGCACAAGATATTCAATCTGAAGCCGAAGGTGGTTGACGGGCAACACGCCGATTGCAGAGGAGCTATGGTGAGCAAGCTCCCCAACGCCACTAGGCCAAAGGGGGCCTTTGTGGAGACAAACAAGGTCTGGTAGCAGGAGTTGTTTTACATCACTGAGCCCTGTGACACCAAGTGGGCGGCGGCGCCCGCATTCAGATCTGGACCCCCAAAGAGGCTAACCTCATGGACCGACAAGAGTCCAGATTGGGGGTCTCAGCCGGAGGTGCTAGCCCTCCAAAATAGCATCTCTAGCATGATAACGAAGGGCACCCTCCTTACTAATGTGATTCAGGTAATGCTCTTCTGCCGCATCCTTCTCTGCCAACGCCGGGGCTCCCATTTATGAGAGTTCAATCTAGAAGAGCCCCTGCCATAGAAGCACCTCTTCGGCACCACGCACGAAGACATCTGGAAGCAGCTCTTCAAGGCCGAAAAGGGGTAGCCGGCGGAGACCGATGACAAGGGCTTCAACAGCGTGCTCACTGCTTCAGAGGTAATCAGAATTTCTGCCAAATACATACTCCGTCCATACTTCAATTATAACAAGAGTTAGAGTTTTTGCATTCTATCCAGGCCTGGACGAAAAAGGCAGAGCGGAACAAGTGTCCGGCTCCCTTGCCCGAAGACCTAGAGATGCCTCAGCTGACGACAATGTTGGTTCCGGCGTCGTACAAGGCGCCGGAGAAGAAGGCCAATGAGGTCAAGAGAACCTCCGCCCTAAGGGTCCCACGGACACAGTGTCCGGGGAAATCGATTCCCACCTCTCCCCCGAAGAAGAAGAGGAGGAGGAGGAAGAAGAAGACGACTCCCCCATCAAGGCAAGGGGGAGGAAGAGAGAGGCCCCCGTTGATGCGGGCAAGGCGGGGCCCAGGAAGAAAATGAACCTTCCGGACAGTTCGGACTCAACGTCCGAACACAACTTCCGAGTTCAGCCTAGGATTAAGCCCCTGGCCGAATCGTAAGTACTCAGACGATAGCTACTTATGTTCGGTTGAATTACTTTTCAGTATCTAAACAATGTCATTCCGTCTTTATATAGTCCTCCACATGTACTCCCCGAGGCTTCACTGTCATCGGGGAATTCTCTAGCGCCAGAGATGGTGGAGAGCGATATGCCTTCGCGGGGCTCGTCGCCCGTCTTAGGGACGCCGAGGTGTCCTCTCTACAAGCTCCCCCTGTTCAAGCAGGTGGGAATGGGGCGGACAAGAGGGCGCCCGAGGTCAATCCCTCAGCCGCAGTCAACCAAGGGGGAGCAATCCCCATGCTTGCCGAAGACGGGGGGCCCAAGCAATCCCCCCCGCCGAACACCGTTACGGAGCCCGGTGCGGCTCCCGAATTGGGAAATCAGCCCCCCGCGGGGGGAGCAACTGCTCCAACGGCGATTGCCGTCAATCCGGAGGCGCTGAGCACTCTAGAGGAAGCACTGCGTGGTGCTTCCATCATAGTGGAACACCGCACTTTGATGAGTGCGGTCATGGAGAAGAATCAGTCCATCAAAGGCGGACTGAACGAAGCCTTCAACAGCCTACTGACAGGCTTTGAGGTATGCAACATAATGTTCTAAAAGGAACTTTATCATTTTATACATATATGCATAGACAGTAGCCCCTGATGCTTTGTCTGATTCTGGACAGAATCGGATCCATGTAATAGCATGTAACAGAGCTGAACTGTGTACTATGCTTTTGAATAGGCTTCGCTATTAGCGGCATCCATCCAGGCCGCAGAGGTTTCCGAGCTTAATCGGAAGCTAAAACTAACTGACGAGTAGCTCGACCTTGTCAACAAGCGTTTTGATGAAACACAAGGTATGCAGATTTTCAAAGAATTGAAATTTTAACACACTATATGTGTGAGCGTGAGCTTAGTTGTGTTTTATGATTTGTGGAACAGCTGACGCAACTACGGTCGAGGCCCTTAAGGGCGAGCTTGGAAAGGCCAAGGAAGAGGCCAAGGCGAGCAGGGCAGCCGCTGACAAAGCGACTGCCGACCTGAAGGCCGAACATGCCGCACGTCAACAACATGAGTCTCGGGTGGCCGAAGTCGAGGGCGAGCTGCGAGATGCCATTCGCAAGTGCAAGGCATTGGAGCAGGAGACTTTGAAACAAGCATTCGAACTCAACATGGCAGTCAATTCTGCCAAGGAGGCGTAGATTGAGTCGCGTAGTGCTCACGAGGAGATAAAAAAAGCCCGGCAAATAACAGCCGGTAGGACTTTTCTCTTGCAGAGTATCTTCGGGGGTCGGAGGTATCTTGCGCTGGCGCGATTATGGAGTTCTCTAGGCGCGTTTATGGATCTCCCGAGGAGCGTTGCCGACGCCGCCCAATACTTTCGAGCCCAAGAGGGGAACAACACGGAGAAGCTATTCTGGTCGTAGTTTCTTGTGCCAAATCATCCGGTGCCCCTCAATGACCAGATGAAGCAATTGGTCGAGCTGTATAATATGGTGGGCATGGCCATGAAGGACTTAATAGTCTGGCTATGGCCCGCTGATCCAATCCCAAGTAGCTACTTCGGATTGGTGAAGAAACTCGTCGACGCGAGTCCGCGGGTCGACGCTATTAAGCGATCGGCCTGCATAGAGGGTGCACGAATGGCCTTCACCCGCGTCAAGGTGCACTGGGCTAAGATGAAGGCCACAGAGATAGCAACTGCTGGCCCGCCAGAGGAAAAGGATCATCGGAAGCCAGAAAGGTACTTTGGTGATGTCCTAGAAGGAGCCCGCCTTGTAGAGGGGCAGTGCTCAAAGGATATAATATTTGAGTGATTGTATTCGGATTGTAAGGACTATGCCTGTGTGCCGACATATATAATTTCTGCGCTTCTGTATTATAAGCGAATTTTTCATCCTGTGCGGCTATTTATTTAAATTTGAAAGTTTCCAGTCGTCAGCTTTAGCCCCCATGTAAATGTTACAGGGGTGCTCGGTAATGCGCGTGAACGCTCTTTATCCAACGTCTTGGTCCATAGAGGAGGTGTCCGCGGAGTGAACCAGGCAATCAGACTATCGAATTTATTGCTTTCACTTAGCCATAGGAGCTTGACTTGGTGGGCTAAGTACTAACCCCTGGTGCGTGTAGGGCTTTCTGAACTATGGTGCCCGTTTTACGCGGCTGGGCAAAGACCAGCCCCTCGTATAACACGGAGTGGATCGCTATCGATCGTAGTATAACACTAGGTCACAGAATTGCTTGACCGGCTCTCGCTTCATCATGATAGTCAATTTTTTGCTTTCTGTATTGATGTACTTGACCGGACAAGCCAGAAGTACAATCGCAGTAGTTCTCCCTTTACTACCTTAGCCAAACAATATAGAACGTAAGGTGGTAAGCACAAGAGCCGGGCAACCCAACTATAGATCCAAGACATGATTCAGAGCCGATGCATATAATGCAATATCCGGGACGTCGAACAGTTCCCTATAGGTGTTCAGGCTTTTAGAGGTGTGCCGGGCCGAATACAGCCCCTGGTATTAAGCCCAGGTATTAAGGCACATGTGGCAATCCGACGAGGGGATATAACACGGGTGGTAATAAAATAAACTCCAAGCGAATTGGAACCAAACTGCTTCTTTTATATCCCGTTTAATACGGCAAGCCGTGTGGTTACAGATAATGCCGATAACATCTTTGGGCATTACATGCCCAAAAAGTAGAAATAAAAGAGAGAAAAAAAATGTTTACACAGAGCCTGAATCTAAAAAGAAATCTCAATGCGGGGCCCTGCTGCACGTCTGCGCCATTTTATCTTTTGTAATGTGTCCTTGAAGAGGGGAATTATGATAGCCGCCTATAAAAAGGAAAAAAGAATTCTGGAAAAGAATGTCCTACACAGCCGTAAGTAATGTTGGTTCTTTTAATGAACCTTAAAAGGAAAATGTATTTTAGAGTCCGAATAGGGTCAAACTGAACTATGGACTATTTGTATGCAGTGTGCCCCCTGCGCCGCCCAAGGTATTTTAAGGGCATAATTGTGTACACGAGCTACGTATGCCACCACCTTATGGGGCAGTCGACAGGGGCGTAACTGTTAATCGAGCTCAGGTTCCTCTGAGCCGCCGCATCATAGTGCGGACCGGACACGTTTAGCCATGTATATGGTCTTGACGACCGATGAACTGTTCGTCTTGAATAAGCCGCTTTGGACCTTGGCTGCTAGGGACGCAGTTTCTTCCTCCATACGGAGGGAGCGCTCCATGCTTCCATTAACCATGATGACGCCACGTGGTCTGGGCATTTTGAGCTTCAATTAGGCATAATGCGGGACCGCATTAAAGCGGGCGAAGGCCGTTCTTCCGAGTAGTGCATTATAGCCACTTCGGAAATGAGCGATGTCGAAGAGTAACTTTTCGCTTCTGAAGTTATCAGGAGAGCCGAATACGACTTCTAATGTAAATGAGCCCGTGCAGCGGGCTTCTACGCCTGGTATCACTCCTTTAAAGGTAGTGCTGCTGGGCTTAATTCTTGACGGGTCTATCCCCATCTTGCGGACAGTGTCTTGGTATATCAGGTTGAGACTGCTGCTGCCGTCCATAAGGACTCGAGTAAGATGATATACGTCGATTATAGGATCGAGCACTAGGGCCGTCGAACCACCGTGACAGATACTAGTTGGGTGATCCCTGTGATCAAAGGTGATCAGACAGGCCGACCATGGGTTTAACTTGGGAGCGACAGGCTCTATGGCGTAAACGTCCCTGAGTGCGCGCTTGCGTTCCCCCATGGGGATATGGGTAGCATAGATCATTGAAACGTCTCCAACGTATCTACTTTTCCAAACACTTTTGCCCTTGTTTTGGACTCTAACTTGCATGATTTGAATGGAACTAACCCAGATTGACGCTGTTTTCAGCAGAACTGCCATGGTGTTATTTTTGTGTAGAAATAAATTTTTTCGGAATGACCTGAAAATCAACGGAGAATTATTTTGGAATATATAAAAAATATTGGTGGAAGAATCCAGACCAGGGGGCCCACACCCTGTCCACGAGGGTGGGGTGCGCGCCCCCCTGGGCGCGCCCCCTGTCTTGTGGGCCCCCTGACACTCCACCGACATCAACCCCAACTCCATATATTCACTTTCAGAGAGAAAAAATCCAGAGAGAAGGATTCATCGCGTTTTACGATACGGAGCAGCCGCCAAGCCCTAATCTCTCTCGGGAGGGCTGATCTGGAGTCTGTTCGGGGATCCAAAGAGTGGAGATCATCGCCATCGTCATCTTCAACCTTCCTCCATCACCAATTCCATGATGCTCACCGCCCTGCGTGAGTAATTCCATCGTAGGCTTGCTGGACGGTTATGGGTTGGATGAGATTTACCATGTAATCGAGTTAGTTTTGTTAGGGTTTGATCCCTAGTATCCATTATGTTCTAAGATTGATGTTGCTATGACTTTGCCATGCTTAATGCCTATCACTAGGGCTGGAGTGCCATGATTTCAGATCTGAACCTATTATGTTTTCATTAATATATGTGAGTTCTTGATCTTATATTCCAAGCCAATAGTTACCTACTATGTGTTATGATCCGGCAACCCCGAAGTGACAATAATCGGGACCACTCCCGTTGATGACTATAGTTTGAGGAGTTCATGTATTCACTAAGTGTTAATGCTTTGGTCCGGTACTCTATTAAAAGGAGGCCTTAATATCCCTTAGTTTCCAATAGGACCCCGCTTCCACGGGAGGGTAGTACAAAAGATGTCATGCAAGTTCTTTTCCATAAGTACGTATGACTATATTCGGAATACATGCCTACATTACATTGATGAATTGGAGCTAGTTCTGTGTCACCCTAGGTTATAACTATTACATGAGGAATCGCATCTGACATAATTTTCCGTCACTGATCCAATGCCTACGAGCTTTTTACATATTGCTCTTTGCTTATTTACTTTACCGCTGTTATTGTTACAATCACGACAAAACTGCTACCGTTGCTTTTGCCACTGTTAGCGTTACTTCCATACTACTTTGCTACTAAATACTTTGCTGCAGATATTAAGTCTTCTAGGTGTGGTTGAATTGACAACTCAACTGCTAACACTTGAGAGTATTCTTTGGCTCCCCTTGTGTCGAATCAATAAATTTGGGTTGAATACTTTACCCTCGAAAACTGTTGCGATCCCCTACACTTGTGGGTTATCAAGACTATTTTCTGGCGCCGTTGCCGGGGAGCATAGATATATTCTTTGAGTCACGTGGGATTTATATCTGTTGATCACTATGAAGAACTTGAAAGACGAAAAACCAAAATTTATCCCTTAATTACGAGGGAAGGTAAGGAACTGCCATCTAGCTCTGCACTTGATTCACCCTCTGTTATGAGTAAATTTGCGACACCTACTCCTGCTATTGAATCTGATATGTCGCATGTTCTTGATGATGCCACTTCTGCTATGCATGATACTTATGATGAAACTACTTCTATGCTTGATAATACTGTGCCACTAGGTGAATTTCTTGATGAACAAATTGCTAGGGCTAGAGAGAATGCAATTAATGAAATTATTGATGAAAGTGATGATGAAGATTCTCCCCCTAGATATGAATTGCCTATTGTGCCTGAGGGTTATGTTATGGATGAAAAAACTGCTAGAGACTTTCTTGCTTGCAGTGATAGATATGATCTTAAGAAACTGTTAGCTAAGCTTAAAGAAAAGTCTTCGAATGCTAGAATGAAATATGACCCTGCTTTTGCTACTTCACCTATATGTGTTTCTGACAAGGATTATGATTTCTCTGTCGAGCCTGAGTTAATTACTTTGGTTGAATCTGATCATTTCCATGGCTATGAATCTGAAACTGTTGTGGCACATCTTACTAAGTTGAATGATATAGCCGCCCTGTTCATCAATGAGGAAAAAATTCGTTACTATTATATCCTTAAGCTTTTTCCGTTCTCGTTAAAGGGTGATGCTAAAACATGGTTTAATTCTCTTGATCCTGGTTGTGTGCGTAGTCCTTAGGATATGATTTATTACTTCTATGCTAAATATTTTCCCGCTCATAAGAAACAAGCTGCCTTAAGGGAAATATATAATTTTGTGCAAATTGAAGAAGAGAGTCTCCCACAAGCTTGGGGGAGGCTTCTCCGATTACTTAATGCTTTGCCTGATCATCCTCTTAAGAAAAATGAAATACTTGATATCTTTTATAATGGACTAACCGATGCTTCAAGAGACCACCTGGATAGTTGTGATGGTCGTGTTTTCAGGGAAAGAACTGTTTATCAAGCTGAATTGTTATTGAATAATATGTTGATTAATGAAAATAATTGGACACTTCCTGAACCAGCTCCTATGCCAACTCCAAAGAAAAGGGGTGTTCTGTTTCTCAGTCTGGAAGATATGCAAGAGGAAAATAAATCTATGAAGGAAAAAGTTATTAAAGCTGAAGATGTTAAGAATTTACCACCTATTGAAGAAATACATGATCTTGATAACCCGACACATGAGTAAAGGTAAATTCTCTCCATAGATTTGATGAAGGTGATATTCGTCATTATAAGTCTGCTAGCCAATGCTTAGATGAGTTTGACAATTTTATTGTCAAACAAGAAAGTTTCAATGCATATGTTGGTAGACAATTAAAACGTAATGCCTATATGATTGAACACTTGAGTGATTATATGTCTAGAGTTAAAGGTGAACTTAAACTCATTAGTAAACATGTTTCTATGGTTACCACTCAAGTAGAACAAGTACTTAAAGAACAAAATGATTTGCTCAATGAATTAAATAGTAAGAAAAATGATAATGCTGTTAGAGTTGTGACTAGAGGGGGTAGAATGACTCAGTAGCCTCTGTATCCTAGGGGCCCCTAAGAGAATTGAGCAGGACTCTCAGAGAACTAATGTAGATGCACCCAGGTCTTCTAAGAAGAAGAAAAAGAAAAATGACAGGACATTGCATGCTTCTAGTGAACCTGTTATTGACACACCTGAGAATCCCAATGATATTTCCATTTCTGATGCTGAAACACAATCTGGTAATGAACATGAACCTAGTGATAATGTTAATGATGATGCTCAACCTAGCAATAACGATGATGTAGAGATTGAACCTGCTATTGATCTTGATAACCCACAATAAAAGAATCAATGTTATGATAAGAGAGACTTTGTTGCTAGGAAACACGGTAAGGAAAGAGAACCATGGGTTCAAAAACCCATGCCTTTTCCTCCTAAACCATACAAGAAAAAGGATGATGAGGATTTTGAGCACTTTGCTGATATGATTAGACCTATCTTTTTGCATATGCGTTTGACTGATATGCTTAAAACAAATCCTTATGCTAAGTATATGAAATATATTATTACAAATAAAAGGAAGATACCTGAAGTTCAAATTTCCCCCATGCTCGCCAATTACACTTTTAAAGGTGGAATACCAAAGAAACCGGGAGATCCAGGAGTACCAACTATACCATGCTCCATTAAAAGAAACTATGTTAAAACTGCTTTATGTGATCTTGGAGCCGGTGTTAGTGTTATGCCTCTCTCTTTATATCGTAGACTTGATTTGAATAAGTTGACACCTACTGAAATATCTTTGCAAATGGCCGATAAATTAACTGCTATACCTGTCGGTATTTGTGAGGATGTGCCTGTTGTGGTTGCAAAAGTTACTATTTTAACGGACTTTGTTATCCTTGATATTCCCGAGGACGTAGTATGTCTATTATCCTTGGTAGACCCTTTTTGAATACTGCATGGGCTGTTATTGATTGCAACAAAGGCAATGTCACTTTTCATGTTAATGGTAATGAGCATACGGTACACTTCCTGAGGAAACAACCTCAAGTCCATAGTATCAATTCCATTGGAAAAATTTCAACGATTACTATTGGAGGTTTTGAATTTTCTCTTCCTATTGTCAAGAAGAAATATGATATTCTTATTGTTGGGGACATACATATCCCCATTGAGGCAACCTAGTGTTATTCGAAAATTCTCCAGTTTCATGTTATTCGGAAGGAGTTTGTTAAGAAGACTTGATCAACCTTGTTAATGGATTCCTTTTGATGAGCATGAGATGGAAGAAGTTAGAAAACACAACTCTCTGTACCCTCTTTTTACTTTATGTTATTTAGATTAAATAAAGCAAAAATAGTATTTTCTGCCTGTATTCTGAGTTATCCGTGCAATAAAAAATACCCCAAAAATAAATTTTCTCCAAATCTCCCGAAAATGAAATATGATTTTTTGCGGAATATTTAAGAATATTTGACACTGAGAACACAGTAGGGGGAGCTAGCACCTGGCCACGAGGGTACAGGGCGCGCTCACCCCCTGGGCACGCCCCCTGCCTCGTGGGCCCCATGTGGCCCCCCTCCACTTACTCCAGCACCCACACACTTCATCTTCCTCCAGAAAAAATCCTCCCATAGCTCAAACTCGTGTTCTTGCTTATCTTGCTACCAATTTCGTTCTCCTTGCTCAAAGCTCCATTCACAAAACTATTTGGGGAGATTGTTCTTCGGTATGTGACTCCTCTAATGCTCCAATTAGTTTTTGTTCTAGTGCTTTATTTATTGCAAATTTTGCTGCTGAGATGGCCCTGTTCTTGAGCTTGCATGTCAAATTTATGTGGTCAAAAGTAGTTCAAATGCATGATATAGTCTCTAGGCACTTATGGGAGTAGTTTCTATCAATCTTGTTGAGTTTGGTTCACTTTTATTTTGATTCACTAAAAAATTCAGAAATTTTCAGAGGAAGAAAATGACGAGGAGATTATTGAGAGGCTCTTCGAGCCAAAGCTCAAACGATAACTAGAAGGAGGAGAATAAAAATCCCAAATACAATCTTCCTCGCACTATGGAAGTTCGCCCGTGTGAATGGCCTTGCAATGAGTTCTTGGAAGCCGCCGAGATTTATAAAGACTTTTATTACTTGGCTAAGAATGCAGGCCTCACCGACTTCCTCCACGACCAGCGCGAACAATATCTCTTAATCACTAATATTTTCGTGCAAAATTTTCATTTCCATGCTAAGAAATCACCACCTTCAGCGGAGTCTCATTTATACGATGAGGTTAAGGAGATGTCACTATATGAATTTTTTCATGTTTGTAAGATACCCTTTGAGGGTAGCTTAGAGGAACCACATCGTAAGGATGTGGAGGGTGATACGTCCATTTTGCATCATGCTTATTAGTTGATATTTATTGCATTATGGGCTGTTCATACATGTTTTGTTACAATACTTATGCCTTTTCCATCTTATTTTGCAAGGTTTACATGAAGAAGGGGGAATGCCGGCAGCTGGAATTCCGGGCTGGAAAAGGAGCAAACTCTGGAAACCTATTCTGCACAACTCCAAAAGCCCCGAAACTCCACATAACATTTTTTCGGAAAATATAAAAAATATTTGGCGAAAGAAACCCACGAGAGGGGCCATTGGCTGGCCTCGAGGGTGGGGGGCGCGCCCCCTTCCCAGGGCGTGCCCCCCTGCCTCGACGGCCAGCCAGTGGGCCCCAGGTGTCCATCTTCTCCTATATGAAGCGTTTTGACCTGGAAAAAATCAGGAGGAGGCTTTTGGGACCAGACGCCGCCGTCTCGAGGCGGAACCGAGGCGGCAACCAATCTAGGGCTCCGGCAGAGCTGTTCTGCCGGGGATACTTCTCTCCGGGAGGGGGAAATTGTCACCGCCGTCATCACCAACAACTCTCCCATCTTGGGGAGAGCTATCTTCATCAACATCTTCACCGGCACCATCTCCTCTCAAACCCTAGTTCATCTCTTGTATCCAATCTTTGTACCCAAACCTCAGATTGGTACCTGTGGGTTGCTAGTAGTGTCGATTACTCCTTGTAGTTGATGCTAGTTGGTTTATTTGGTGGAAGATCATATGTTCAGTTCCATTATGCATATTAATACCCCTCTGATCATGAACAATATTATGTCTTGTGAGTAGTTGCTTTCGTTCCCGAGGACATGGGAGAAGTCTTGCTATTAGTAGTCATGTGAATTTGGTCTTCGTTTGATATTTTGATGAGATGTATGTTGTCTCTCCTCTAGTGGTGTCATGTGAACGTCGACTACATGACACTTCACCATTATTTGGGCCTAGAGGAAGGCATTGGGAAGTAATAAGTAGATGATGGGTTGCTAGAGTGACAGAAGCTTAAACCCTAGTTTATGCGTTGCTTCGTAAGGGGCTGATTTGGATCCATATGTTTAATATTATGGTTAGGTTTACCTCAATACTTCTTTTGTAGTTGCAGATGCTTGCATTAGAGGTTAATCATAAGTGAGAGGCTTGTCCAAGTAAGGGCAGAACCCAAGCACCGGTCCACCCACATACCAAATTATCAAAGTAACGAACGCGAATCAGATGATCGTGATGAAAACTAGCTTGACGATAATTCCCATATGTCCTCGGGAGCACTTTACCTTGCATAAGAGTTTGTCCAGGCTTGTGCTTTGCTATAAAAAGGATTGAGCCACCTTGCTGCACCTTATTTACTTTCACCGTTTGTCACTTGCTATCAATTATCTTATCACAAAACTATTTGTTACCTATAATTTCAGTGCTTGCAGAAAATACCTTACTGAAAACTGCCTATCATTTCCTTCTGCTCCTTGTTGGGTTCGACACTCTTACTTATCGAAAGGACTACGATAGATCCCCTACACTTGTGGATCATCAAGACTCTTTTCTGGCGCTGTTGCCGGGGAGTGAAGCGCCTTTGGTAAGTGGAATTTGGTAAGGAAAAATTTATTGTCACTTGTTACTATGGCTCAAAATCCTTTGAGGGGCTTGTTCGGGGTATCTTCACCCCGAGCAGAGGAGCAAAGAGTTGCTCCTCAACCTACTACACCTATTTAAAATGTTTGCTTTGAGATTCCTTTGGGTATTATAGAGAAATTGCTTGAAAATCCCTATACAGGAGACGGAACGCTTCACCCCGATTTACATCTAATCTATGTGGATGAAGTTTGTGGATTGTTTAAGCTTGCAGGTATGCCCGGGGATGTTATCAAGAAGAAGGTTTTCCATTTATCTTTGAATGGAAATGCATTGACATGGTTTAGGCTATGCGATGATATGGGATCTTGGAACTATAATCGTCTGAAGTTGGAATTTCATCAAAAGTTCTACCCTATGCACCAGGTTCATCGTGATCGTAATTATATTTATAATTTCTGGCCTCGCGAAGGAGAAAGCATCGCTCAAGCTTGGGGGAGGCTTAAGTCAATGTTATATTCATGCCCCAATCATGAGCTCTCAAGAGAAATGATCATTCAAAATTTTTATGCTCGGCTTTCTCATAATAATCGCTCCATGCTCGATACTTCTTGTTCTGGCTCTTATATGATGAAGACTATTGACTTCAAATGGGATTAATTGGAAAGAATTAAATGCAACTCTGAATATTGGGATCTCGACGAAGGTAAGGAGTCAGGTATGACCCCAAGTTTGATTGTGTTAAAGCTTTTATGGATACCGATGCTTTCCGTGAGTTTAGCACTAAATATGGACTTGACTCTGAGATAGTAGCTTCCTTCTGTGAATCTTTTGCTACTCATGTTGATCTCCCCAAGGAGAAGTGGTTTAAATACCATCCCCTATTGAAGTAAAAGTAGTTGAACCTATTAAAGTTGAAGAAAAGACTATCACTTATAATGTTGATCCTGTTATTCCCACTGCTTATATTGAGAAACCACCTTTCCCTGTTAGGATAAAGGATCATGCTCAAGCTTCAACTGTAGTTCGTAAGAGTAATACTAGAACACCTACACCCTCTGAGCAAATTAAAGTTGAACCTAGTGTTGCTATGGTTAAAGATCTCTTGGTAGAAGATTTAGATGGACATGTTATTTATCTCCAAGAAGAGTCTGCTAGAATAGCCAAACCTAATGCTAGGAATAAACATAAACCTATCGTAGGCTTGCCCGTTATCTCTGTTAAGATATGAGATCATTGCTATCATGGTTTATGTGACGTAGGTGCTAGTGCGAGTATTATCCCTCTTGATTAGTATAACGAAATTATGCATGATATTGCACCTGTTGAGTTAGAAGGGATTGATGTTACTATTAAGCTTGCTAATAGAGATACTATTTCACCAGTTGGGATTGTTAGAGATATGTCGCATGTTCTTGATGATGCCACTTCTGCTATGCATGATACTTATGATGAAACTACTTCTATGCTTGATAATACTGTGCCACTAGGTGAATTTCTTGATGAACAAATTGCTAGGGCTAGAGAGAATGCAATTAATGAAATTATTGATGAAAGTGATGATGAAGATTCTCCCCCTAGATATGAATTGCCTATTGTGCCTGAGGGTTATGTTATGGATGAAAAAACTGCTAGAGACTTTCTTGCTTGCAGTGATAGATATGATCTTAAGAAACTGTTAGCTAAGCTTAAAGAAAAGTCTTCGAATGCTAGAATGAAATATGACCCTGCTTTTGCTACTTCACCTATATGTGTTTCTGACAAGGATTATGATTTCTCTGTCGAGCCTGAGTTAATTACTTTGGTTGAATCTGATCATTTCCATGGCTATGAATCTGAAACTGTTGTGGCACATCTTACTAAGTTGAATGATATAGCCGCCCTGTTCATCAATGAGGAAAAAATTCGTTACTATTATATCCTTAAGCTTTTTCCGTTCTCGTTAAAGGGTGATGCTAAAACATGGTTTAATTCTCTTGATCCTGGTTGTGTGCGTAGTCCTTAGGATATGATTTATTACTTCTATGCTAAATATTTTCCCGCTCATAAGAAACAAGCTGCCTTAAGGGAAATATATAATTTTGTGCAAATTGAAGAAGAGAGTCTCCCACAAGCTTGGGGGAGGCTTCTCCGATTACTTAATGCTTTGCCTGATCATCCTCTTAAGAAAAATGAAATACTTGATATCTTTTATAATGGACTAACCGATGCTTCAAGAGACCACCTGGATAGTTGTGATGGTCGTGTTTTCAGGGAAAGAACTGTTTATCAAGCTGAATTGTTATTGAATAATATGTTGATTAATGAAAATAATTGGACACTTCCTGAACCAGCTCCTATGCCAACTCCAAAGAAAAGGGGTGTTCTGTTTCTCAGTCTGGAAGATATGCAAGAGGAAAATAAATCTATGAAGGAAAAAGTTATTAAAGCTGAAGATGTTAAGAATTTACCACCTATTGAAGAAATACATGATCTTGATAACCCGACACATGAGTAAAGGTAAATTCTCTCCATAGATTTGATGAAGGTGATATTCGTCATTATAAGTCTGCTAGCCAATGCTTAGATGAGTTTGACAATTTTATTGTCAAACAAGAAAGTTTCAATGCATATGTTGGTAGACAATTAAAACGTAATGCCTATATGATTGAACACTTGAGTGATTATATGTCTAGAGTTAAAGGTGAACTTAAACTCATTAGTAAACATGTTTCTATGGTTACCACTCAAGTAGAACAAGTACTTAAAGAACAAAATGATTTGCTCAATGAATTAAATAGTAAGAAAAATGATAATGCTGTTAGAGTTGTGACTAGAGGGGGTAGAATGACTCAGTAGCCTCTGTATCCTAGGGGCCCCTAAGAGAATTGAGCAGGACTCTCAGAGAACTAATGTAGATGCACCCAGGTCTTCTAAGAAGAAGAAAAAGAAAAATGACAGGACATTGCATGCTTCTAGTGAACCTGTTATTGACACACCTGAGAATCCCAATGATATTTCCATTTCTGATGCTGAAACACAATCTGGTAATGAACATGAACCTAGTGATAATGTTAATGATGATGCTCAACCTAGCAATAACGATGATGTAGAGATTGAACCTGCTATTGATCTTGATAACCCACAATAAAAGAATCAATGTTATGATAAGAGAGACTTTGTTGCTAGGAAACACGGTAAGGAAAGAGAACCATGGGTTCAAAAACCCATGCCTTTTCCTCCTAAACCATACAAGAAAAAGGATGATGAGGATTTTGAGCACTTTGCTGATATGATTAGACCTATCTTTTTGCATATGCGTTTGACTGATATGCTTAAAACAAATCCTTATGCTAAGTATATGAAATATATTATTACAAATAAAAGGAAGATACCTGAAGTTCAAATTTCCCCCATGCTCGCCAATTACACTTTTAAAGGTGGAATACCAAAGAAACCGGGAGATCCAGGAGTACCAACTATACCATGCTCCATTAAAAGAAACTATGTTAAAACTGCTTTATGTGATCTTGGAGCCGGTGTTAGTGTTATGCCTCTCTCTTTATATCGTAGACTTGATTTGAATAAGTTGACACCTACTGAAATATCTTTGCAAATGGCCGATAAATTAACTGCTATACCTGTCGGTATTTGTGAGGATGTGCCTGTTGTGGTTGCAAAAGTTACTATTTTAACGGACTTTGTTATCCTTGATATTCCCGAGGACGTAGTATGTCTATTATCCTTGGTAGACCCTTTTTGAATACTGCATGGGCTGTTATTGATTGCAACAAAGGCAATGTCACTTTTCATGTTAATGGTAATGAGCATACGGTACACTTCCTGAGGAAACAACCTCAAGTCCATAGTATCAATTCCATTGGAAAAATTTCAACGATTACTATTGGAGGTTTTGAATTTTCTCTTCCTATTGTCAAGAAGAAATATGATATTCTTATTGTTGGGGACATACATATCCCCATTGAGGCAACCTAGTGTTATTCGAAAATTCTCCAGTTTCATGTTATTCGGAAGGAGTTTGTTAAGAAGACTTGATCAACCTTGTTAATGGATTCCTTTTGATGAGCATGAGATGGAAGAAGTTAGAAAACACAACTCTCTGTACCCTCTTTTTACTTTATGTTATTTAGATTAAATAAAGCAAAAATAGTATTTTCTGCCTGTATTCTGAGTTATCCGTGCAATAAAAAATACCCCAAAAATAAATTTTCTCCAAATCTCCCGAAAATGAAATATGATTTTTTGCGGAATATTTAAGAATATTTGACACTGAGAACACAGTAGGGGGAGCTAGCACCTGGCCACGAGGGTACAGGGCGCGCTCACCCCCTGGGCACGCCCCCTGCCTCGTGGGCCCCATGTGGCCCCCCTCCACTTACTCCAGCACCCACACACTTCATCTTCCTCCAGAAAAAATCCTCCCATAGCTCAAACTCGTGTTCTTGCTTATCTTGCTACCAATTTCGTTCTCCTTGCTCAAAGCTCCATTCACAAAACTATTTGGGGAGATTGTTCTTCGGTATGTGACTCCTCTAATGCTCCAATTAGTTTTTGTTCTAGTGCTTTATTTATTGCAAATTTTGCTGCTGAGATGGCCCTGTTCTTGAGCTTGCATGTCAAATTTATGTGGTCAAAAGTAGTTCAAATGCATGATATAGTCTCTAGGCACTTATGGGAGTAGTTTCTATCAATCTTGTTGAGTTTGGTTCACTTTTATTTTGATTCACTAAAAAATTCAGAAATTTTCAGAGGAAGAAAATGACGAGGAGATTATTGAGAGGCTCTTCGAGCCAAAGCTCAAACGATAACTAGAAGGAGGAGAATAAAAATCCCAAATACAATCTTCCTCGCACTATGGAAGTTCGCCCGTGTGAATGGCCTTGCAATGAGTTCTTGGAAGCCGCCGAGATTTATAAAGACTTTTATTACTTGGCTAAGAATGCAGGCCTCACCGACTTCCTCCACGACCAGCGCGAACAATATCTCTTAATCACTAATATTTTCGTGCAAAATTTTCATTTCCATGCTAAGAAATCACCACCTTCAGCGGAGTCTCATTTATACGATGAGGTTAAGGAGATGTCACTATATGAATTTTTTCATGTTTGTAAGATACCCTTTGAGGGTAGCTTAGAGGAACCACATCGTAAGGATGTGGAGGGTGATACGTCCATTTTGCATCATGCTTATTAGTTGATATTTATTGCATTATGGGCTGTTCATACATGTTTTGTTACAATACTTATGCCTTTTCCATCTTATTTTGCAAGGTTTACATGAAGAAGGGGGAATGCCGGCAGCTGGAATTCCGGGCTGGAAAAGGAGCAAACTCTGGAAACCTATTCTGCACAACTCCAAAAGCCCCGAAACTCCACATAACATTTTTTCGGAAAATATAAAAAATATTTGGCGAAAGAAACCCACGAGAGGGGCCATTGGCTGGCCTCGAGGGTGGGGGGCGCGCCCCCTTCCCAGGGCGTGCCCCCCTGCCTCGACGGCCAGCCAGTGGGCCCCAGGTGTCCATCTTCTCCTATATGAAGCGTTTTGACCTGGAAAAAATCAGGAGGAGGCTTTTGGGACCAGACGCCGCCGTCTCGAGGCGGAACCGAGGCGGCAACCAATCTAGGGCTCCGGCAGAGCTGTTCTGCCGGGGATACTTCTCTCCGGGAGGGGGAAATTGTCACCGCCGTCATCACCAACAACTCTCCCATCTTGGGGAGAGCTATCTTCATCAACATCTTCACCGGCACCATCTCCTCTCAAACCCTAGTTCATCTCTTGTATCCAATCTTTGTACCCAAACCTCAGATTGGTACCTGTGGGTTGCTAGTAGTGTCGATTACTCCTTGTAGTTGATGCTAGTTGGTTTATTTGGTGGAAGATCATATGTTCAGTTCCATTATGCATATTAATACCCCTCTGATCATGAACAATATTATGTCTTGTGAGTAGTTGCTTTCGTTCCCGAGGACATGGGAGAAGTCTTGCTATTAGTAGTCATGTGAATTTGGTCTTCGTTTGATATTTTGATGAGATGTATGTTGTCTCTCCTCTAGTGGTGTCATGTGAACGTCGACTACATGACACTTCACCATTATTTGGGCCTAGAGGAAGGCATTGGGAAGTAATAAGTAGATGATGGGTTGCTAGAGTGACAGAAGCTTAAACCCTAGTTTATGCGTTGCTTCGTAAGGGGCTGATTTGGATCCATATGTTTAATATTATGGTTAGGTTTACCTCAATACTTCTTTTGTAGTTGCAGATGCTTGCATTAGAGGTTAATCATAAGTGAGAGGCTTGTCCAAGTAAGGGCAGAACCCAAGCACCGGTCCACCCACATACCAAATTATCAAAGTAACGAACGCGAATCAGATGATCGTGATGAAAACTAGCTTGACGATAATTCCCATATGTCCTCGGGAGCGCTTTACCTTGCATAAGAGTTTGTCCAGGCTTGTGCTTTGCTATAAAAAGGATTGAGCCACCTTGCTGCACCTTATTTACTTTCACCGTTTGTCACTTGCTATCAATTATCTTATCACAAAACTATTTGTTACCTATAATTTCAGTGCTTGCAGAAAATACCTTACTGAAAACTGCCTATCATTTCCTTCTGCTCCTTGTTGGGTTCGACACTCTTACTTATCGAAAGGACTACGATAGATCCCCTACACTTGTGGATCATCAAGACTCTTTTCTGGCGCTGTTGCCGGGGAGTGAAGCGCCTTTGGTAAGTGGAATTTGGTAAGGAAAAATTTATTGTCACTTGTTACTATGGCTCAAAATCCTTTGAGGGGCTTGTTCGGGGTATCTTCACCCCGAGCAGAGGAGCAAAGAGTTGCTCCTCAACCTACTACACCTATTTAAAATGTTTGCTTTGAGATTCCTTTGGGTATTATAGAGAAATTGCTTGAAAATCCCTATACAGGAGACGGAACGCTTCACCCCGATTTACATCTAATCTATGTGGATGAAGTTTGTGGATTGTTTAAGCTTGCAGGTATGCCCGGGGATGTTATCAAGAAGAAGGTTTTCCATTTATCTTTGAATGGAAATGCATTGACATGGTTTAGGCTATGCGATGATATGGGATCTTGGAACTATAATCGTCTGAAGTTGGAATTTCATCAAAAGTTCTACCCTATGCACCAGGTTCATCGTGATCGTAATTATATTTATAATTTCTGGCCTCGCGAAGGAGAAAGCATCGCTCAAGCTTGGGGGAGGCTTAAGTCAATGTTATATTCATGCCCCAATCATGAGCTCTCAAGAGAAATGATCATTCAAAATTTTTATGCTCGGCTTTCTCATAATAATCGCTCCATGCTCGATACTTCTTGTTCTGGCTCTTATATGATGAAGACTATTGACTTCAAATGGGATTAATTGGAAAGAATTAAATGCAACTCTGAATATTGGGATCTCGACGAAGGTAAGGAGTCAGGTATGACCCCAAGTTTGATTGTGTTAAAGCTTTTATGGATACCGATGCTTTCCGTGAGTTTAGCACTAAATATGGACTTGACTCTGAGATAGTAGCTTCCTTCTGTGAATCTTTTGCTACTCATGTTGATCTCCCCAAGGAGAAGTGGTTTAAATACCATCCCCTATTGAAGTAAAAGTAGTTGAACCTATTAAAGTTGAAGAAAAGACTATCACTTATAATGTTGATCCTGTTATTCCCACTGCTTATATTGAGAAACCACCTTTCCCTGTTAGGATAAAGGATCATGCTCAAGCTTCAACTGTAGTTCGTAAGAGTAATACTAGAACACCTACACCCTCTGAGCAAATTAAAGTTGAACCTAGTGTTGCTATGGTTAAAGATCTCTTGGTAGAAGATTTAGATGGACATGTTATTTATCTCCAAGAAGAGTCTGCTAGAATAGCCAAACCTAATGCTAGGAATAAACATAAACCTATCGTAGGCTTGCCCGTTATCTCTGTTAAGATATGAGATCATTGCTATCATGGTTTATGTGACGTAGGTGCTAGTGCGAGTATTATCCCTCTTGATTAGTATAACGAAATTATGCATGATATTGCACCTGTTGAGTTAGAAGGGATTGATGTTACTATTAAGCTTGCTAATAGAGATACTATTTCACCAGTTGGGATTGTTAGAGATATTGAAGTCTTGTGTGGGAAAGTTAAATACCCTACTGACTTTCTTGTTCTTAGTTCCCCACAAGATGCATTATGTCCCATTATATTTGGTAGACCCTTCTTGAATACCGTTAATGCCAAGATAGACTATGTGAAAGACAATGTCACTGTTGGATTAGGAGATATGTCTCATGATTTTAACTTTGCTAAATTCCGTATACAACCCCTTGAAAAGGCACCACCCAATAAGGATGAACTTATTGGTCTTGCTTCTATTGCCGTGCCACCTAATGGTCCTTTAGAACAATATTTGCTAGACCATGAAAATGATATGCATATGAATGAGAGAAGGGAGATAGATGAAATATTCCTTACACAGGGACCCGTATTGAAAAATAACTTGCCAGTTGAAATCCTAGGGGATCCTCCTGCTCCCAAGGGTGATCCCGTGTTTGAACTTAAACCCTTGCCTGATAATCTTAAGTATGTTTATCTTGATGAAAAGAAGATATATCCTATTATTATTAGTGCTAACCTTTCAGAGCATGAAGAAGAAAGATTATTGAAAACTCTGAAGAAGCACCGAGCTGCTATTGGATAGACTCTCGATGATCTTAAGGGCATTAGTCCCACTATGTGTCAACACAAGATAAAATTGGAAGAAAATGCTAAACCTGTTATTGACCATCAGCAACGGTTAAATCCTAAGATGAAAGAAGTGGTAAGGAAGGAAATTCTAAAGCTTCTAGAGGCAGGTATTATCTATCCCATTGCTGATAGCCAGTGGGTAAGTCCTGTCCATTGTGTTCCTAAGAAAGCATGTATGACTGTTGTCCCTAATGATAAAGATGAATTGATCCCGCAAAGAATAGTTATAGGTTATAGGATGGTAATTGATTTCCGTAAGTTAAATAAAGCTACTAAGAAAGATCATTACCCCTTGCCATTTTTTGATCAAATGCTAGAAAGGTTATCCAAACATACTCATTTATGCTTTCTAGATGGTTATTCTGGTTTCTCTCAAATACCTGTGTTAAAAGGGGATCAAGAAAAGACCACCTTTACTTGTCCTTTCGGTACCTTTGCTTATAGACGTATGCCTTTTGGTTTATGTAACGCACCTGCTACCTTTCAAAGATGCATGATGGCTATATTCTCTGATTTTTGTGAAAAGATTGTTGACGTATTCATGAATGATTTCTCCGTTTATGGAACTTTCTTTTGATGATTTCTTAAGCAACCTTGGTCGAGTTTTGGAGAGATGTGAAGACACTAACCTTGTCCTGAATTGGGAGAAGTGCCACTTTATGGTTAATGAAGGCATTGTCTTGGGACATAAAATTTCTGAAAGAGGTATTGAAGTTGACAAAGCTAAAGTGGATGCTATTGAAAAGATGCCATGCCCTAAGGATATCAAAGGTATACGAAGTTTCCTTGGTCATGCCGGGTTTTATAGGAGGTTCATTAAGGACTTCTCCAAAATCTCCAGGCCTCTGACTAATCTTTTACAGAAAGATATTCCTTTTGTCTTTGATGATGATTGTCTAGAAGCATTTCAAATACTTAAGAAAGCATAGATCTCTGCACCTATTATCCAGCCTCATGACTGGAACTTACCCTTTGAGATTATGTGCGATGCTAGTGATTATGCTGTGGGAGCTGTTCTAGGGCAAAGAGTTGATAAGAAACTGAATGTTATCCAGTATGCTAGCAAAACTCTAGATAGTGCCCAAAGAAATTATGCTACCACTGAGAAATAACTTCTAGCAGTTGTGTTTGCTTGTGATAAGTTTAGACCCTATATCGTTGATTATAAAGTAACTATTCACACTGATCATGCTGCTATCAAATACCTTATGGAAAAGAAAGATGCTAAACCTAGACTTATTAGATGGGTCCTCTTGGTGCAAGAATTTGACTTGCATATTATTGATAGAAAAGGAGGTGAGAACCCCGTAGCAGATAACTTGTCTAGGTTAGAGAATATACTTGATGACCCACAACCTATTGATGATAGCTTTCCTGATGAACAAGTAGCTGTCATAAGTACTTCTCGTACTGCTCCTTGCTATGCTGATTATGTTAATTACATTGTTGCTAAGTTTATACCTCCTAGCTTCACATACCAGCAAAAGAAAAAGTTCTTCTATGATTTGAGACATTACTTTTGGGATGACCCACATCTTTATAAAGAAGGAGTAGATGGTATTATCAGACGTTGTGTGCCTGAGCATGAACATGAACATATCTTACGCAAGTGCCACTCCGAAGCTTATGGAGGACACCATGCGGGAGACAGAACTGCACACAAGGTATTGCAATCCGGTTTTTATTGGCCTACTCTCTTCAAGGATGCCCATAAGTTTGTCTTATCATGTAATGAATGTCAAAGAATTGGTAATATTAGTAGACATCAAGAAATGCCTATAAATTATTCACTAGTTATTGAACCATTTGATGTTTGGGGTTTTGATTATATGGGACCTTTTCCTTCCTCTAATGGGTACACACATATCCTAGTTGCTGTTGATTACGTTACTAAGTGGGTAGAAGTTATTCCAACTAGTAGTGCTGATCATAACACCTCTATTAAGATGCTTAAAGAAGTTATATTTCCGAGGTTTGGAGTCCCTAGATATCTAATGACTGATGGTGGTTCACACTTTATTCATGGTGCTTTCCGTAAGATGCTTGCTAAGTATGATGTCAACCATAGAATTGCATCACCTTATCACCCGCAGACCAGTGGTCAAGTTGAATTAAGTAATAGGGAGTTGAAACTAATCCTGCAAAAGACAGTTAATAGGTCTAGAAAGAATTGGTCCAAGAAACTAGATGATGCATTATGGGCCTATAGAACTGCATACAAAAATCCTATGGGTATGTCTCCATATAAGATGGTATATGGAAAAGCTTGTCACTTACCCCTCGAACTTGAACATAAGGCATACTGGGCTATCAAAGAGCTCAATTATGATTTCAAACTTGCCAGTGAAAAGAGGCTATTTGATATTAGCTGTCTCGATGAATGGAGAACCCAGGCCTACGAGAATGCCAAGTTATTTAAAGAAAAGGTTAAAAGATGGCATGACAAAAGGATAAAAAAGCGTGAGTTTAACGCAGGTGATTATGTTTTGCTATTCAACTCTCGTTTAAGATTTTTTGCAGGAAAACTTCTCTCCAAGTGGGAAGGACCTTACGTTATCAAGGAGGTCTATCGTTCCGGTGCCATAAAAATCAACAACTTCGAAGGCACAAATCCGAAGGTGGTGAATGGTCAAAGGATCAAACATTATATCTCAGGTAATCCTATAAATGTCGAAACTAATATTATTGAAACCATAACTCCGGAGGAATACATAAGGGACACTTTCCAGAACGATTCAGCCTCCGAAAAGGAAGAGGTACGTGATATGGTAAGTAAACCGACTCCAAAATAGTTCTAAAGGCAAATTTTCTCCGTTTTGGAATATTTAGAAAAATAGAAAAATAAACCGCAGTCCAGAAGAGATACGAGGTGGCCTCAAGGGTAGGGGGCGCGCCCCCTGCCTCGAGGGCACCCCGTGTGTCCCCTAGACTCCGTTTTCTTGTGGGTTACTCCTTTCGTGCGGGAAAAATTCATTATATATACTCCCGAAGGTTTTGACCTCTGTATCACGCAGCATTCCTCTGTTCTCATTTTGAGCTGTTTTCTGCTAGGGTTTGCGAAGCTAGGCATCATGTCGTCTCCCACCTCCAACAACGAAGGCACCGATGCTTGGCTAATGAAGATAGATCTAAAGAGGGAAGGACCCGAGGAGATCCACAAGGAGAAGAAGATCAAGATGGAGGTGGAGGATCCGGATCCGGCAGCGGGAGAAGAAGACACCTCTAAATCCCTTCCTAATATCTTTACCTCAACTGAGCTAGAAGCTTTCAGGATGATTGAGTTAGCTCAGATTCGCAACAAGCATCTCACGATTGAAAATCTTTTGTTGAAGGATTACATAGCTGCTCTCAAAGGTATTACCCACAAGCTGGAAGATCTCCTACGCTCGATATATGAGGATCCCCCATCACTACTTGCAACTCCATCATCACCAACCCTGAAGAAGGAGACATAATCATATGGGTATGGGCACTCCCCTTGGCAACTGCCAAGCTTGGGGGAGTGACCCCGGTATCGTATCACCATCACTCCTATCTTTACCGTTTTACTTAGTTCGATCCTTTTGGTAGTATCTTGATCTATTAGAATAAAGTTAGCATGATCTAGTTGTGAGCTTTATCGTTTGTAATCGAGTCCGTGAGCTATATAATAAAGATTAGTGTTGAGTCAAGGGCTTGATTTCCTCACTTGGGTCATGATAAAAGAAAGAAAACAAAAAGAGAATCAAAGAGATCATATCGATCTTATGGGAAGTAATGACTTTACATACAAGAGTATGATAAATAAAAGTTATTGGGAGGTGACAAACATAGTTTTGGTCATCGTTGCAATTAATAGGAAGTAATAAAAGAACAGAGGCTTCACATACAAATATACTATCTTGGACATCTTTTATGATTGTGAGCACTCATTAAGGTATGACATGCTAAAGAGTTGATGTTGGACAAGGAAGACAACATAATGGGTTATGTCTTCTTATATCCGAAATAAAGTATATTGTCATGGATCTTCCAACATGTTGAGCTTGCCTTTCCCTCTCATGCTAGCCAAAACTCCTCGCACTAAGTAGAGATACTACTTGTGCTTCCATATATCCTTAAACCCAGTTTTGCCTTGAGAGTCCACCATACCTACCTAAGGATTGAGAAAGATCCTTCCAAGTAAGTTGTCATGTTGTAAACCCGCTGATATATGTATGATTTATTAGTGCGGGAGAAATTAGCTTTATACGAGCTTGTGATATGGAAGTAAATAAAGCGACGGACTGCATAATAAAGGTCCTTATCACAAGTGGCAATATAAAGTGAAGTTCTTCTATGCTAAGACTTTGTGCATCCAACCATAAAAACACATGACAACCTCTGCTTCCCTCTGCGAAGGGCTTATCTTTAATTTTTGTCTTATAAGTGTCAAGGTGAGATCCACCTTTCCTTTTTTCCTTTTATCCTTTGGCAAGCACATTGTGTTGGAAAGATCCTGATATATATACCCACTTGGATGTAAGTTTTCATGATCTATTACTGTTGACATTATCCTTGAGGTAAAAGGTTGGGAGGCAACACCATAAGCCCCTATATTTCTCTGTGTCCGATTAAAACTCCATAAACATAAGTATTGCATGAGTGTGAGCAATTGTGAAAGACCATATGATAGTTGAGTATGTAGGCTTGCTGAAAAGCTCTTATATTGACTCTTTCCGATGTTACGATAAATTGCAATTGCTTCAATGACCGAGACCAAAGTTTGTTAGTTTCCAATGAAGTTTATGATGCATACTTGATATTGTGGATGAATTGTTACTTTTGCATAATCATCATATGACTATATTTATGTAAGTTGCTGTTATGAGAATGATCATGATGCCCTCATGTCTGTATTCTGTTTTTATCGACACCTCTATCTCTAAACATGTGGACATATTTTTCGATATCGGCTTTCGCTTGAGGACAAGCGAGGTCTAAGCTTGGGGGAGTTGATACGTCCATTTTGCATCATGCTTATAAGTTGATATTTATTGCATTATGGGCTGTTCATACATGTTTTGTCACAATACTTATGCCTTTTCCCTCTTATTTTACAAGGTTTACATGAAGAAGGGGGAATGCCGGCAGCTGGAATTCTGGGCTGGAAAAGGAGCAAACCTGGAAACCTATTTTGCACAACTCCAAAAGCCCCGAAACTCCACAAAACATTTTTTCAGAAAATATAAAAAATATCTGGCGGAAGAAACCCACGAGAGGGGCCACTGGCTGGCCTCGAGGGTGGGGGGCACGCCCCCCTTCCCAGGGCGCGCCCCCTACCTCGAGGGCCAGCCGGTGGGCCCCAGGTGCCCATCTTCTCCTATATGAAGCGTTTTGACCTGGAAAAAAAATCAGGAGGAGGCTTTCGGGACTAGATGCCGCCGTCTCGAGGTGGAACCGAGGCGGAAACCAATCTAGGGCTCCGGTAGAGCTGTTCTGCCGGGGATACTTCTCTCCGGGAGGGGGAAATTGTCACCGCCGTCATCACCAACAACTCTCCCATCTTGGGGAGAGCTATCTTCATCAACATCTTCACCAGCACCATCTCCTATCAAACCCTAGTTCATCTCTTGTATCCAATCTTTGTACCCAAACCTCAGATTGGTACCTGTGGGTTGCTAGTAGTGTTGATTACTCCTTGTAGTTGATGCTAGTTGGTTTATTTGGTGGAAGATCATATGTTCAAATCCATTATGCATATTAATACCCCTCTGATCATGAACAATATTATGTCTTGTGAGTAGTTGCTTTTGTTCCTGAGGACATGGGAGAAGTCTTGCTATTAGTAGTCATGTGAATTTGGTCTTCGTTCGATATTTTGATGAGATGTATGTTGTCTCTCCTCTAGTGGTGTCATGTGAACGTCGACTACATGACACTTCACCATTATTTGGGCCTAGAGGAAGGCATTGGGATGTAATAAGTAGATGATGGGTTGCTAGAGTGACAAAAGCTTAAACCCTAGTTTATGCATTGCTTCGTAAGGGGCTGATTTGGATCCATATGTTTCAGGCTATGGTTAGGTTTACCTTAATACTTCTTTTGTAGTTGTGGATGCTTGCATTAGAGGTTAATCATAAGTGAGAGGCTTGTCCAAGTAAGGGCAGCACCCAAGCACCGGTCCACCCACATACCAAATTATCAAAGTGACAAACACGAATCAGATGATCGTGATGAAAACTAGCTTGACGATAATTCCCATATGTCCTAGGGAGTGCTTTACCTTGCATAAGAGTTTGTCCAGGCTTGTCCTTTGCTACAAAAAGGATTGGGCCACCTTGCTGCACCTTATTTACTTTCACCGTTTGTCACTTGCTACCAATTATCTTATCACAAAACTATCTGTTACCTATAATTTCAGTGCTTGCAGAAAATACCTTACTGAAAACTGCCTATCATTTCCTTCTGCTCCTTGTTGGGTTTGACACTCTTACTTATCGAAAGGACTACGATAGATCCCCTACACTTGTGGGTCATCAGAGGGGTTTATCGATATGATCGCTGTAGGGGAAACGAGGAAAATTTCAGGGGCAAGAATTACTAGTATACATTTTCCTGTTCTACGCTACTTTGCGATGTTTGCTAGTTGATGCTTAATTGGTCGCGGGAACAGTGAAAATCTTAGTGCCCCTGATATTGTTATTTTGCGCCATGCTTTGTTTAGAGTTACAACTTTTAGCTTGGGTGCTGTTGTTGCTAAATGATTAAGTCTGAACCGTACAAAGGGCCTCATCTTCGGAGGCATCTTTGCTTCATGCCTAGCTGAACACTTTAGAATACCTATTTGGCATTATGAGAAGGAGGAGAAGTTACTGGCCCCTGCTTTTCTAAATTATAAGAGTATGATAGCACATGATTTTATTGTTAAAGATAAGAAGAAGTTGCTTAAGTATAAATTGATGTTTGATGAAAAGTATTGTGAGATAATTACCTTGCCTGCACCTTCTTTGTTTGATTTACTTTCAGGCACGTACCTCGTCTTGCCAGATGCCGTTTATGCGTACTGGAGCCTGGCACAAGTTTTAGAGCCGGAGCCAGAGCCACCACTTGACCCTTATCGGAGTCGGTTTATCAGTGGGATCCGAAGGAGATTGCCAACCAGTGGCACCCAGAGGACACTCCTCCATGCACCGGAGAGAGTAGCTTTGATCCATGGCAATAGACCAACTTCGGCCAAGAGCCTAATCTTGGGGGAGTACGTATTTCTCATCGACATTACATTCATGTTCACACACTCATTCTAGTAGTCGGTGTTCACACTTTTTCATTGTACTATCCATGCTAGTTTATTTTCTTTTCTAAGTCTTCTCCTAGTGTGTTAGAAAAACCTTAAGAAAAACAAAAAAATTAGCTGTAGCTATTAGCTAGTTTACTTTCTATGCATGTAGTAGTAGTAATTAAAAGAAAATCCAAAAAGATTTTTCGTTCTTCTTTTGCTTGTTGGGAGCTTTCCGGTGTAAATAGTTTTATTTCTTTTCTTTTCTTTGGGGGTCAAGAGGAGAAGACCATGATGAAAATGTTTAGTGGCTCAAATATGAATTATTGTTGATTTAACCAAGAGTCATATTACTTCGTCTTCTCCCTTGTATTAAATGCTTGCAGATTCCAGCTTAGTCCAATGCATGTGCACTATTATTATTATCCACACTGTTTGGTCGTGTGAGTGAAAGGCAATAATGACGATATATCATGAACTGATTGAGATCAGAAAAGCTGGTATGAACTCGACCTATCTTGTTTTTGTAAATATGATAGTTCATCGTTCGTGATTCAGCCTATTATGAATGAAACATGCTTGCAATGACAATTAGAGATCATAGCTACTCATGCCATGCTTAATTAGCTAGGAGTTTATAATGGTTTTTCTTGCGTGCCAACATGATATTAGAATGGTTGTGATGTGGTATGATAGGGTGGTATCCTCCTTTGAACGACTCAAGTGGTTTGACTTGGCACATGTTCATGCATGTAGTTGAAACAAAATCAACATAGCCTCCACGATATTTATGTTCATGGTGATTTATATCCTACTCATGCTTGCATTCATTATTGATTAATTTTAATGCATGTTCATGACTGTTGTCGCTCTCTAGCTGGTCGCTTCCCAGTCTCTTTCTAGCCTTCGCTTGTACTAAGAGGGAATACTGCTTGTGCATCCACTTCCATAAACCCCAAAGTTATTCCATATGAGTCCACCATACCTTCCTATATGAGGTATCTACCCGCCGTTCCAAGTAAATTTGTATGTGCCAAACTCCAAACCTTCAAATGAAATTCTGTTTTGTATGCTCGAACAACTCATGTATCAACTAGGGCTATCTATATCTTCCATGCTAGGTGGGTTATTCTCACGATGAGTGGACTCCGCTCATCATTTACGAGAAAATGGCTGGTAACCGGGATGCCCAGTCCCATTCTCAAATCATAATAATTAAACAAAACTCCCCCAGGGCTGTTGTTGGTATGGACGGTACCCGTTGTTTCAGGTCAGCCGTGGAGTGTGCTTGTTTGTGGTGGGGGAGTATAAACTTTACCATTCTGTTTGGGAACCGCCTATAATGTGTGTAGCATGGAAGATATCGAGATCTCTTGGTTGTTATGTTGACAATGAAAGTATACTGCTCAAAATAATTTTCACCTCTATCTCAAAACTCGAGCTCCGGCACTTCTACAAATCCCTGCTTCCCTCTGCGAATGGCCTATTTATTTACTTTATGTTGAGTCATCATCCTCTTATTAAAAAAACACTAGTTGGAGAGCACCGCTATCATTTGCATGTATTGCAACTAATTTACATTGAGTATGATTGTGACTGGATCTCTTTTACCATGAATTTCAAAGTCTAGTCAATCCTTGATCTTCAGAGGTGCTCTGCATTTATGTTTTGCAGTCTCAGAAAGGGCTAGCGAGATACCATCTTGCTATATTGTATTATGATTGTTTTGAGAAAGTGCTGTCATCCGAGGTTTATTATTATTGCTCGCAAGTTGATTATGCCATTGATATGAGTAAACATGAGACCTGAAAGTTATTGTGAATGTGTTTAGTTCATAATCCTTGTTGAAAACTTGAATGCTGGCTTTACATATTTGCAACAACAAGTGCAAACAGAGTTTGTCAACGTTTTTCTTTATCACTTTCAGTTTGTCAACTGAATTGCTTGAGGACAAGCAAAGGTTTAAGCTTGGGGGAGTTAATACGTCTCCAACGTATCTACTTTTCCAAACACTTTTGCCCTTGTTTTGGACTCTAACTTGCATGATTTGAATGGAACTAACCCGGACCGACGCAGTTTTCAGCAGAACTACCATGGTGTTATTTTTGTGCAGAAATAAAAGTTTTCGGAATGACCTGAAAATCAACGGAGAATTATTTTGGAATATATAAAAGATACGGGTGGAAGAATCCAGACCAGGGAGCCCACACCCTGTCCACGAGGGTGGGGGGCGCTCCCCCCTAGGCGCGCCCCCTATCTCATGGGCCCCCTCACGCTCCACCGACATCAACCCCAACTCCATATATTCACTTTCGGGGAGAAAAAAAATCAGAGAGAAGGATTCATCGCGTTTTACGATACGGAGCCGCCGCCAAGCCCTAATATCTCTCGGGAGGGCTGATCTGGAGTCCGTCCGGGGCTCCGGAGAGTGGAGATCGTCGCCGTCATCATCATCAACCTTCCTCCATCACCAATTCCATGATGCTCACCGCCATGCATGAGTAATTCCATCGTAGGCTTGCTGGATGGTGATGGGTTGGATGAAATTTACCATGTAATCGAGTTAGTTTTGTTAGGGTTTGATCTCTAGTATCCATTATGTTCTAAGATTGATGTTGCTATGACTTTTCCATGCTTAATGCTTGTCACTAGGGCCCGAGTGCCATGATTTCAGATTTGAACCTATTATGTTTTCATGAATATATGTGAGTTCTTGATCCTATCTTGCAACTCAATAGTCACCTACTATGTGTTATGATCCGACAACCCCGATGTGAAAATAATCGGGACCACTCCCGGTGATGACCGTAGTTTGAGGAGTTCATGTATTCACCAAGTGTTAATGCTTTGGTCTGGTACTCTATTAAAAGGAGGCCTTAATATCCCTTAGTTTCCAATAGGACCCGGCTGCCACGGGAGGGTAGGACAAAAGTTGTCATGCAAGTTCTTTTCCATAGGCACGTATGACTATATTCGGAATACATGCCTACATTACATTGATGAACTGGAGCTAGTTCTGTGTCACCCTAGGTTATACCTATTACATGAGGAATCGCATCCGACAAAATTATCCATCACTGATCCAATGCCTACGAGATTTTTACATATTGCTCTTTGCTTATTTACTTTACCGCTGCTACTGTTACAATCACTACAAAACTGCTACCGTTACTTTTGCCACTGTTACTGTTACTTCCATACTACTTTGCTACTAAATACTTTGCTGCAGATATTAAGTCTTCCAGGTGTGGTTGCATTGACTACTCAACTGCTAATACTTGAGAGTATTCTTTGGCTCCCGTGGTGTCGAATCAATAAATTTGGGTTGAATACTTTACCCTCGAAAACTGTTGCGATCCCCTACACTTGTGGGTTATCAATCATATTCACGATTTTTACCTCCGGTGGAAATTTCTTCTGTCCCCCAGTTTCGGCTGGCGAGGTTCATCCTCGTCCTCACTTTGAGGCCCTTTCCCCTTGTGTTCGGCATTTAACTTGCCGGCCTGCTTGAAGACCCAACAATTTTGGTCGGTATGATTTGCGGGTTTATCAAGGGTGCCATGAATCTGGCAAGGCCTTTCTAGTATTTTGTCCAAGCTAGATGGACTATCTCTGTTGCCTTTGTATGGCTTCTTCCGTTGACTGGGCCAGGAGCCACTGAATCCGGTGTTCACTGCCGTGTCGTCTGTGCTTCCAGTATTCTTTTGACGCTTGTTCTTATTGCGTAGTGGCTTGCCATTGCCATCCCTGACTTCGGAGGTGCCAGGGGCCCTGGTGCTATTGCTTCTACGAGCTAGCTAGCTGTCCTCGCCCGCGCAAAAGCGGGTCATGAGTGTAGTAAGGGCTGCCATTGTCCTTGGTTTCTCTTGTCCGAGGTGTTTAGCCATCCATTCGTCCCGGACACTGTGCTTGAATGCCACTAAGGCCTCGGCATCCGGACAATCAACAATTTGGTTCTTTATAGTTAAGAACCGATTCCAAAGCTCGCGGGCTGACTCCCCGGGCTGCTGGATTATGTGGCTTAGATCGTCAGCGTCCAGGAGCCGGACATAAGTCCCTTGAAAGTTAGCCCGAAAAGCGTCCTCAAGTTCTTCCCAGCTTCCAATGGAGTTCTCTGGGAGGCTGTTTAGCCAGTGTCGAGCTAGTCCTTTCAACTTGAGAGGTAAGTATTTAATGGCGTGGAGGTCATCTACACGAGCTATGTGAATGTGAAGAATAAAGTCTTCTATCCATACGGCAGGGTCCGTTGTTCCATCATACGCCTCAATTCTTACGGGTTTAAACCCTTCTGGAAATTTGTGATCCATCACCTCATCGGTGAAGCACAGAGGGTGTGCGGCACCCCTATATTTTGCAATATTGGGGCATAATTCGGACGATGTTTGTGTTCGGTGTTGGTTCCGAACTTGATTGTGTCCGGCGAGTTTGGCTTGATAGCCGCCGTCTCGTGTGGGAGCACGTTCCCTTGATCCGTAGATTGACCTGGCATGGCCATCTTTTTTATTTAGGTCCTGATGTAGAACATACTTATGGCCCTGAGCCGCTGTATCCTTTCCTTTAAGGTGAGGAGGTGCGGGTTGGTGTACGATGTTGCCGACCGCTTTATCCCGTCCACGAGGTGGTAGGTCCGGTTGATTGGCCTTGTCGTACTTCGGCGGTATTGGCGCAATAGCCTCATCATTGAATTGGGGCAGTAGTTTGCCCTTGGGATAGCTTTTTGTTTGGCGCTCACGGCTGTATCTTTCTTTAGCGTCTAGCACTTTGTTCCATCTCTCATTGAGCGTATCCTGTTTGGCTCTAAGCCGCCGCTGCTGCTTCTTCAGGCTCCTTGATATAGCAATGAGCTGTTGTTGAAAACATTTCTGTTCGAGTGGTTCTTCTGGGACGATTAATTCTTTGTCTCCCAGGCTGACGTCCTCTTCAGTGACAGGTTGATAATTGCTATCTTCGGCATCGCTGTGATCGACCAGCGGTTCGGGACTGTGTTCGCCATCCTCCCGTTCGTCCTGGTCCACCGCTGCCTCTACGGGGTCATCGGCTTGCTCCAGATCGTCATCGTCTTCAGTGACAATGTTACTCTCTTTCCCTTTACGGGATCGAGATTGACGTTTCTGACGTCGGTGCTTAGGAGGTTCATCGACGAGCTTATCCTGCTCTGGATTTGTGTCGCCGTCGTCTTCCTTCTCATTGGGTGTATCCACCATATATACGTCATATGTAGAAGTAGCCGTCCATCGCCCGGTTTCGGGCGAGTTTGCACTTAGATCGGCTTTGACGTTGTGGTCCATCCCCTCGAAGTCTTTGGAAGTGTAATCTAGTAGATCGGTTAAGTCTTCGACTATGGCTACCAAGTGGGTGGTGGGTGGAAGCAAAATTCCCTGTCCTCAGCCCCCAGTTTAAACTGGGCATAGTTCGACTGGGAATCTTCTGTTAGGGTGAGAGATTTTAGTAAGTCTAGCACTTCGTCTAAGGGCGAGTGCTGGACGTATGTTCGTCCATCTGCGGGGCAGAGTTCGATGAGAACCGCTCGATCGAGCCCCAAAAGTGCGGATCACGAAAGTTTGGAACTCGTAATCGGGGAAGTCCGATGCTCTAGCGGTGGGGGGAGTCCCGCTCAATGCTGGGTCTATGAGCGGCTCGAGCGCCGCTAAGTCTGCGGTTTCCATGACATGATTAATCTTTCCGTTCTCAGATGAAGGGACCTGCTCCGGATCTAGGGCCAGAGCTGTTGCAGGTTTTGACCCCTGGATGGGATCCGATGACAGTTCTAAGACGTCTTCATCGTGGAGGCAGGGATCAACCGTCATGGGTGTGAATCCGTCGAAGATTAAATTTCCACCGACGTCAGCAACATAGTTCAAGCTTCCAAATATGATCTGATGACCAGGGGTGTAACTGTCAACCTGCTCGAGGTGACCTTCCGTGTTGGCGAAGCACGAAGCCGCCGAACACGAAAAGCTGGCCGGGAAGAAAAATTCCCTCAGTGGTGGCGCCGTCATTGATGACGGAGCAAGCCATTAATCCTTCTGTTGACGACACAGTGGAACTCTCAATGAAAGCACCAATGTCGGTGTCAAAACCGGAAGATCTCGGGTAGGGGGTCCTGAACTATGCGTCTAAGGATTGATGGTAACAGGAGACCGTGGACACGATGTTTACCCAGGTTCAGGCCCTCTCGATCCAGGTAATACTCTACTTCCTGCTTGATTGATCTTGATGAATATGGGTTTACAAGAGTTAATCTACCTCGAGATCGTAATGGCTAAAACCCTAGGAGTCTAGCCTATGTAATTGTGGTTGTTGTCTCTACAGACTAAACCCTCTGGTTTATATATGCACCGGAGGGACCTAGGGTTGTACGTGACCATCATGCAGAGGAAGAAAAGTATTACACTCGGACTATACACTTCTATTTTACACATATGGGAGTCCTATCCGAATACGGGAGATAGTCTTTAGCAATAATCTTCACGGCCCACTAGTCTGGCCCATAACGGGCAATCCGGCCACCTGAGGGCCCCTTAATCCAGGACTCCCTCAATGAAGGCAACGGATTCCACTCTCTGGAGCCCCGAACGGACTCCAGATCAGCCCTCCCGATGAAGAACATGCGGTGGCGGCGGCTCCATATCGTAAAACGTGATGAATCCTCCTCCTTGATTTTTTCTCCCCGAATGTGAATATATGGAGTTGGAGTTAGGGTCGGAGGAGCCTTAGGGGCCCCACAAGCCAGGGAGGTGCGCCCCCAGGGCTTGTGGCCTCGGGGTGGCCCCCTCTGGATAATTCTTGCGCCAGTATTTTTTATAATTCCAACAAAATTCTTCATAAATTTTTAGGTCATCCCGAGAACTTTGATTTCTGCACAAAAACAACACCATGGAAATTTTGCTGAAAACAACGTCAGTCCGGGTTAGTTCCATTCAAATCATACAAATTAGAGTCGAAAACAAGGGCAAAAGAGTTTGGAAAAGTAGATACGATGGAGACGTATCACTTTTTCCATTTGCCTTTTTGGTGTCATATCTATTGTTCTTTTGTCTTCTTGTTTGCGTAGTCACGATGTCTCAAGAAAACACCAAGTTGTGTGATTTTTCCAATACCAATAACAATGATTTTATTAGTACTCTGATTGCTCCTCCCGCCGCTAGTGCGGAATCTTATGATATTAATGCTGCTTTGTTGAATCTTGTTATGAAAGAGCAACTTTCCGGTACTCTTAATGAGGATGCCACGTCCCATCTACACACTTTCGTAGAATACCAATAACAATTATTTCCGTTCTCTTTGCGTGATCGTCCTAAAATTTGGTTTTCATCCTTGCCTCGAAATAGTATTGATTCTTGGGACAAATGCAAAGATGCTTTTATCACGAAGTAATTTCCTCCCGCAAAATTATTTCTCTTAGGAATTAGATTATGAATTTTAAGCAACTTGAGCATGAACATGTTTCCCAATCTTGGTAAAGAATGAAGTTGATGATAAGAAATTTCCCAACTCATGGTTTAAATTTGTGGATGATCATACAATATTTTTATGCGGGATTGAATTTTGTTTCTAGAAATCTTTTGGATTCCACTGTGGGTGGTCCTTTTATGGAGATTACTTTGGATGAAGCTACTAAATTTCTTGATAATATCATAGCTAATTATTCACAATGGCATGCTGAAAGAGCTCCTACTAGTAAAAAGGTTAATTCTGTTGAAGAAAGTAGTACTTTGAGTGATAAAGTTGATGCTCTTATGAAATTTATTGCTAGTAAAAATGCTCCTATTTATCCTAATGATGTGCCTTTGTCTACTTTGATTCAGAAAAATAATGATCCCGTAGATGTGAATTTTGTCTCGCGAAACAACTTTAATAATAATGCTTATAGAGGTAATTTCAATCCTAGGCCGTTCCCTGGAAATTCCTCTAATAGTTATGTCAATTCCTGTTACATTTCTTATAATAATAATAATAATAATAGGATGCCCTTTGATCTTGAGAATAATATTAAAGAATTTGTTAATGCACAAAAAGTTTTCAAGACTATGATAGAAGAAAAGTTGAATAAGATTGATGATATGGCTAGAAGAATTGATAGAATTACTCATGATGTAGAAAATCTCAAGTTTAAAAAATTTCCACCCAAGGTTAACATCAATGAATCAATTAAAGCTTTACATGTATCTATAGATGAACATAAGAAAAGAACCACTATGCTTAGATCTAAAAGAGAATTTTTAGAAAAAAACGTTTCCTGATTGCTTTCACAACAATGATGAAAAGATTAAATGATTGGTGTTTCTCCTATTGATTCCTTGTTTAGGAAAATTATATTTATGATGAGGGAACTGAAGAATACTCAACTTTAGCTAGAAGGCGTTCCCATGATTTGGATGGTGAAAATCTTGTTGAAAAAAGTGGGTTTGAGGAGGTAAAAACTTTAACTAGTGATGTGCCCACTCCTTTTGTTTACAAAGACTTTAACTATGATAGTTGCTCTTTGATTGAGTGTATTTATTTGGTGCAATATATGATAAATTCACCCAATGCCTATGCACAAAAAAAGCTGTTTCTAAACATATTGTCGAAGCAGTAATGAAATCCTTGGAAGAAAAGTTAGAATTAGAGATTTCAATTACTAGAGGAGTCGACGAAAAATTGTTTCAGCCGCCGCAAGTTCCAGAACCACGAGATCCAATCTAGAGCCCTTTTCCAGCACTCCACCGGAGGGGAACTCGATCACGGAGGAGTTCATCATCCTTATTGGTGCTCCTCCAATGATGTGTGAGTAGTTTACCACATACCTACGGGTCCGTAGGCAGTAGCTAGATGGCTCCTTCTCTCTTTTTGATCTTCAATACAATGTTTGGAGATCTATTCGATGTAATTCTTTTTGCGGTGTGTTTGTTGGGATCCGATGAATTGTGAGTTTATGATTAGATCTATTCTTATCCATACATGATCATTATAGCCTCATATTTCTTCTTCGATATTTTGGTTTTGTTTGGCCAACTTGATTGACTTATCTTGCAATGGGAAGAGGTGCTTTGTAATGGCTTCAATCTTTCGGTGCTCAATCTCAATGACAGAAGGAGACATGACACGCATGTATCATTGCTAAGGCATTACTCCATTACTCCATTTCTCCATGAACTTAATACACTAGATGCATGCTGGATAGCGCTCGATGTGTGGAGTAATAGTAGTAGATGTAGGCAGGAGTCGGTCTACTAATCTTGGACGTGATACCTATATACATCATCACTTTCTTGGATATCATCATAATTATTTGCTCTTCTATCAACTGCCCAATAGTAATTTGTTTACCCACCATATGCTATTTTCTCGAGAGAAGCCACTAGTGAAACCTACGACCCCCTGGTCTATTTCTCATCATATACTTTCAGATCGATATTTCTATTTGTGTTTCCAATTTATTTGCTTCTTTTGTTTTAGATCTATATTATCAAAAACGGAAGAGCTAAAATCATGCCAACTGGCAGGTTGGAACAGATCCGCATGATGTGGATCTCATCCGTTCTCGATCAAATGACACTGGCGATCGCGTTACACTTTCCTGACTTAGTCGCTGCAATACCGCATGATTAGTTGACTTCCCATGTTAAATGAATCATGACCTGGACTGTCCCGACTTAATCACTGTAATCCCGTCTCCTGTTTTTTTCTCTAAAAATCTTGGTGCAAAAAATATAGGTGCTTGGTGTGGGAATTGAACCCAACACCTCCAAAGTTTATACCCATCACCCTTACCATCTCACCAACTATTAGTTGTTGTCTAAAATAAGAGAACAAGGTATTTGAACCTTTTACCTACTATATGAGCAAAAAATTGGAAGTTTTTCTAGTTCTTTTCTTGAATTTCTCTGATAACTCACATACAATCGTCACGCTATCTAGTTTCACGAAGAACTTTTACCAACTCGTCTCATGTTGATCACACAGTGGTAATTTTCTCACGCGGGGGGTGGGGTGGGGGTTGATGCCAGTAACTTTTGTGTGAATAGCATGGTATTCACACATCACACACCTGATAACT
>LR738709.1:645934837-646012920 GCA_902687465.1 Secale cereale
AGACCTCATAACTTATGCACCCTATCCTGGTAACTTTGGCAACGAGGGGGGGGGGTTGATGAAATATCCACTCGGTAGATTTTGTGTCAATATCATGATAACTCACACATCTAGACCTCATAAGTTATGGACCCCGGTCCTGATAACTTTGGCACGAGGGGTGGGGGGAGTTGATGAAACATCCCCTCGGTAGCTTTTGTGTGAATAGCATGGTAACTCACACATCGCACAAAAGAAGTTGCTCCAAGTTTTTAAAAGAGAAGGTCAGCGCAAGGGAGGAGATAACTTTGGCACAGGGGGAGATAACTTTTGTCCCACAAAAAAACAACTTTTTTTTCTCTATACCCAAAGTTACCGTAGTGTTTGTGAGTGTGTTATGAGGTTCCTGGCGTATATATTACCATGCTATTTATAGAGAGTTATCGGTGTGTGTTACAAAAAAAATCCAGTGGTAAGAAAACATTACCACAGTGTTTGTGCTTGAGTTATCTGATTCATAGCGTATAAATTACCATGCTCTTTTTGCAGATAAGTTATCGAGATGTGTTACAACAACATTTTTTCTTTGTGTCAATAGTGACCATGGTGTTTATGAGTGAGTTATCAGGTTCGTGACATATAATTACCACACTCTTTTACAGATAAGCTATCGAGGTGTATTACAACAATTTTTTACCAAGGGTCAAAATGTTACAGCGGTGTGTGAGTTATCAGGTCTATGATGCACGAATTATTGTGTACAAAAAGGAAGAAAAATTGGTAAAAAAAGAAAGGAAAATGGCTTGTTTTTTAGTCGCGTATGTACTAGTATAAATATTTATCGGCCTTCTTTGTAATCATAAGTCGAAACTAGACCAGGTGGATATGACAAGTGATGATGGATGAAGAGGTGGTGAGTTCGACTTCCACCTCCTACCATATTTTTATCACATTTTTCTACCACGCCAGAAAATAAAAAGGAAGCGGGAGAAGTGGTGGGATTGCCAGAAAAATCAGAGATCACGCGCGGGGCGGAAGAAGTGGATCACGAGCGGGGCACAAGAAGTGGGTCGCGAGAGGATCATGCACATCTGTTTCTTAAACGTCCAGTCGACTGCACGTTAGCACAGTCCTATCAAAAAACCCAAAAAATATCTCGTTGCATTTTATTTACTTTTATTTTATTTGCATATATCAATCTCTCTATTTACCATTTGTAACATCCTGGATTTTGGCTTTTTCCTTTTTCTTTTGATTTCCTTTGAGTTATTGTTTTGATTTGTTTTTCCGTGGCTCTGTGATCCTAAAACTTGAGAAGATCATGTCTTCCTAGGTTTCATAGTGGCTTGCCATGCTCAAAACCCTCCCTAGATAATGTCATTTTCATTCTAGCCCAAATCACAATATTCTTTTTATTGGGAATATTCCTTTTCTATTAAAGGAATAACCCTATTTGCCCTAGGTTGTGAAGCAACCTATATTTCTGTCATTCTAAGAATTCCCAAATAATTCTCATAAATTGTTTGGATCCTATCTTCCTAAAATATGGCAAAACTTTTCATTGCCATGTTAAAAACCAATCCTGAAATATTTCTTTTCCTATTCTGCCCCAAATGGCACTTTGTGAAGGAAGTGCTATTTATCTTTGTTTGATTGACCTCAAACTTTTGGGCACTTTTTCCTGTCCATATCATTGCTTCATGCCAAGATTCAACTCAATTTTCCTAGTAAATATTCCTGAGCAATTTTCCAAAGTTTCTTTCCAGAAAGGAGCTAGCTACGTATAATCAAATGAGTTGAAACTTTGCCACATCATTCCTATGATCAAATCATATCTCTCCTCCAAATTTGATCTCATGACACATCTCTATGTGAGCTCAGCATCAATTCTTGTTTTCTGGTCAGAATTTCGGTTTGGGAAGCAACTATATTTTATATTGCTTCCTTATGGCTGAAAATTTACCAGGCCATTCTCTTGTCCATATTACCCCTCTCCACAAAGTTTTGGCTCAATTAGTATACCCATTTTCCTAGTACATTTTTTCCAAGTTTCTTTTCAGAATGAAGCTTTGTGAATCAAGTGCCATTTTGATATTTCCAAATGGTATGAATTTTTTACAGTAGCTTCATATCATCAAATAACTCATTTTCACCAAATCTCAGCTTAATACAATCATTTACGTGAGTGCTACTTCATCGTTTCCAAATCTAGACAATGTGGCACTTTGTACAACAAGTGCTAGCTAAACCCTTCCTCTTAAGCTGATTTTTGGTCCTCACAATCATCTTAGCATTTAATAACACCATGCGAAAGACCAGAGTCTAGCCTCTCACGGATCTTCCTCACCACAACACAAACAGGTTGTTGTTCATCTGCATTGGAGCCAAGTGCTAATCTCTTCTTTGCCCCTGGACTCATTTATTTCTTCATTTGAAGTAAGAGTAGTAGATTCTTTCTGCTAGACAAAGTTTGGCAACCCAGAGCACGAGCAATCATCGTGTGCACATGGTGATCACGCTTGCATCATGCAAACATCAAGCTCTGGCTCGTTCTGGACACTATTCTTGTTCGCTCCCTCTACGTCTCGACGTCCCTCCATGTCTAGTAGCTCCTTTGTGAGCATCATCCCGTGCCCGGACCCTCTCCTGTTTCGCCGTCGAGCATGCCCGTGGCACTAGCAGCTCTGCTCCGCCATTGCCATGTCGGCCGAGCTCTCTAGAGCGCTCTCGAGCCCTCCCCTCGGCTATATATAGCACCCCCGTCCTCTCCCGCATCTCGCAGCTCCCGCCCCTGCCTCCCACGTCCACTGAAGTTCGCTGTTTCCTCCTCTGTTCGCCGTGGTGGTCGCCGACCTCGCCACGCTTCCGGCCAGCCGAGCTCCTCCTCTACCCCTGACCCCTCCACTAGCTTCCCCACTCTCCGGTGAACCTCCCCACCCATCGCCCCTCTCTGGAGAGCCCCGGTGGCCGTCGTCCCCAAACTTGGTTGCCGCCGCCTATGCCCTTTGTGGCTGTGATCCGCCACCACCTCGCTCCTCCTCAATGCCCCAACCGGCCTAGGCGAATGTGGCGCCCCCTTTTGGACCCAGAGACAACCTCGCCCTCGTCGGGGACCACCGGAGTCGGTGGAGCCCGGCGCCGACCGTGCCTCTGCTGGCCTCCCCTGCTTCTGTCGAGAGAAAGAAGAAAGGGAGCGGCAGGAGAGAGAGAGAGAGAGAGAGAGAGAGAGAGAGAGAGAGAGAGAGAGAGAGAGAGAGAGAGAGAGAAAAGATGGGTGGGCCCCGCACGTCATCCTCAGTGTTGACTTGGCCCCGGGCCCGCATCTGAGTAAGTGGAAGCGTACTTTAAGAAATATGTTTTCTGTTACTAAAAGTGCATTGTCTTTCTTCTTCGGCCCAAAAGTGCACTTCTCTGTTCTGAAAGCGTATTCTCTGAAATATGTTTTCTGTTTTTTCAGCTCAGGGACCTGTTTGTGGAGGAATATTTATAGATTGGTCGCTATTATTCTATCGCTCGTATCTCTTCAACTATAACTTCGATTGAGCTGAATCCAACACCTACTTCTTCGCTCGTCGAGCTCTATTTGTTGGTATCATTTTCACTAGGTGGTCCCACCATGAAAATGGCCTTTATACCCTTACCCTTATCTAGCCTCCTCCGAGAGTAAAGCATCCGTCGAATCATCCCGTGACTTCACCGCACCTCTCCCTGGAGTATCCGGTAACCCCAGGCAAGCCACGACAACCACTTGCATGATGGATTGTAGTAGCCATGGTTTCTACTAAAATATTTAATAAATGTTTGTTCCTTTAACTACTGTTATTACTGTTTCAGTTATGCTTGTGGATTTATGTTCATCTTCTTGTTATGCCCTTATGCACCTTGTTAGTATGTGTTACTTGCTAGTATTATTCTCATATGTCATGTTGGTTGGGAGTACATGCCGGTGATAGTGATGTTCTTCGATGCATTATTATTGTCTATTATGAAAGTACCAGTGTTATGTATGATCATCATGCCATGTTCATCTGCACCTAGTGGACTAGTGCTTTATTATTGTTGTTGCTAATGATTCATATGGTTATGTTTCTCATCCATGTTTATGTTAATACCATGGTCATGCGCATTGTTATTTCATCATGTTATTATGACTCGGCATCATTTGCATTCAAGTTTAACCAGACTTTAAATGAACTTGAACATATGTTGGTTGAGTCATAGTGCCAACAAAATCAAACTGACCAGTGCAGCCACATTTGCATTAATGGGTGATGTCTACTACACAACTTTATTCTTGTAGACACGTGTTGGGCCTCCAAGCGCAGAGTTTTGTAGGATAGTAGCAAGTACCTAAGGTTTATCAATCCATAGGATGTGTAGGATGAAGATGGTCTCTCTCAAACCCTACAACCAAATAATAAAATGTCTCTTGTGTCCCCAACACACCAAATACAATGGGAAATTGTATAGGTGCAATAGTTCGGCGAAGAGATGGTGATACAAGTGTAGTAATGATATTAGATATTGGTTTTTGTAATAGTAACAATAAAAAACAGCAAGGTAGCAAGTGACAAAAGTGAGTACAAACGGTATTGCACTGATGGAAAATGAGGCCTAGGGTCCGTACTTTCGCTAGTGCAATCTCTCAACAATACTAATATAATTGGATCATATAACCATCCCTCAACGTGCGATAAAGAATCACTCCAAAGTTCCTATCTAGCGGAGAACGTAAGAAGGAACTGTTTGTTGCTATTCTTTCCGATCGATCTATCCAAGAGTTCGTACAAAAATAACATAAGGTATTCTTTCCGACTGATATATCAAGTGTTCGCACTAAAATAACACAAGTTAATCTTTTCGATCGATCAATCAAGAGTTCGTACTAGAATAACACTAAAACATATTCCTATTCATAATACTCAATCCAACACAAAGAACATCAAAGAGTGCCCCAAGAATTCTACCGGAGAAACAAAGACAAGAACGTGCATCAACCCCTATGCATAGATTACTCCAATGTCACCTCGGGAATCCGCGAGTTGAGTGCCAAAACATATATCAAGTGAATCAATACGATACCCCATTGTCACCACGAGTATTCAATTGTAAGACATATATCAAGTGTACTCAAATCCATAAAACTATTCAATCCAAAGAAATCTCAAAGGGAAAACTCAATTCATCACAACATAGAGAGGGAAAACACCATATGATCCGACTATATAACAAAGCCCGTGACACATCAAGATTGTGCATCTCAAGAACACAAGAGAGAGAGAGAGAGAGAGAGAGAGAGAGAGAGAGAGAGAGAGAGAGAGAGAGATTAAACATATAGCTACTAGAACAAACCCTCAACCCCGAGGGTGGACTACTCCCTCCTCATCATGGTGGCTAATACGTCTCCGTCGTATCTATACTTTTTGATTGTTCCATGCCAATATCATACAACTTTCATATACTTTTGGCAACTTTTTATACTATTTTTGGGACTAACATATTGATCCAGTGCCCAGTGCCAGTTCTTGTTTGTTGCATGTTTTTTGTTCCGCAGAATATCCATATTAAATGGAGTCCAAACGGGATAAAAACGGACGGAGATTTTTTTGGAATATATGTGATTTTTGGGAAGAAGAATCAACGCGAGACGATGCCCGAGGGGGCCACGAGGTAGGGGGTCGCCCTAGGGGGTGGGCGCGCCCCTGACCCTCGTGGCCACCCCGTAATGCGGTTGGTGCCCTTCTTTCACCGCAAGAAAGCTAATATCCAGATAAAAATCGTGTCAACAATTCAGCCCAATCGGAGTTATGGATCTCCGGGAACATAAGAAACGGTGAAAGCCCAGAATCGGAGAACGAAGAAACAGAGAGAGAGAGAGAGACAGAGAGACAAATCCAATCTCGGAGGGGCTCTTGCCCCTCCGCCGCTATGGAGGCCATGGACCAGAGGGGAAACCCTTCTCCCATCTAGGGAGAAGGTCAGGGAAGAAGGAGAAGGAGGGGGCTCTTTCCCCTTCGCTTCCGGTGGCGCCGGAACGCCGTCGGGCCATCATCGTGTGGCGGCGATCTACACCAACACCTCCGTGATTGTCACCCACATCTTCATCACCTTCCCCCATCTATCTACGGCGGTCCACTCTACCGCAACCCACTGTACTCTCTACTTGAACATCGTGCTTTATGCTTCATATTATCATTCCATGATGTCTGAGTAGATTTTCGTTGTCCTACCGATGATTGGTGAATTGCTATGATTGATTTAATTTGCTTGTGGTTATGTTGCTGTCCTTCGGTGCCCATCATATGAGCGCACGTGTGGATCACACCATAGGGTTAGTTGTATGTTAATAGGACTACGTATTTGAGGGCAAGAGTGACAGAAGCTTCAACCTAGCATAGAAATTGATGCATACGGGATTGAAGGGGGACCAATATATCATAATGCTATGGTTGGGTTTACCTTAATGAACGTTAGTAGTTGCAGATGCTTGCTAATAGTTCCAATCATAAGTGCATAGAATTCCAAGTCAGGGATGACATGCTAGCAGTGGCCTCTCCCACATAAAACTTGCTATCGGTCTGTAACATAGTCAATTGCTTAGGGACAATTTCGCAACTCCTACCACCACTTTTCCACACTTGCTATACTAACTTTATTGCTTCTTTACCTAAACATCCCCTAGTTTACATTTATGTGCTCTTTATATTCTTGCAAACCTATCCCACAACACCTACAAAGTACTTCTAGTTTCATACTTGTTCTAGGTAAAGTAACCGTCAAGCGTGCGTAGAGTTGTATCGGTGGTCGATAGAACTTGAGGGAATATTTGTTCTACCTTAGCTCCTCGTTGGGTTCGACACTCTTACTTATCGAAAGAAGCTACAACTGATCCCCTACACTTATGGGTTATCAAGACCTTTTTTGGCGCCGTTGCCGTGGAGTTATAGCGTGGGGTGAATATTCTCGTTTGTGCTTGATTGCTTTATCATCAAGTAGATTTTATTTGCTGTTCTAAGTTATTCTCTATCTTTAGTTATGGATATGGAACACGAAATACCAAAAACATTAGCTGCACTTGCTACTCATGGAGATGGGGAACCTCCTAAAACCCTCGATGCTCATTATGTGAAAGATATTATGTACTACTTTGATAATCATGAGAAAACCCCATTCAACTATATAATGGGAGTAACCTTGGATCAACGTGAATACTTTAGGGATTATCGCTTGACACAAAAAGGGAAACTATTATGGGATCAAATTCCTATGTTGCATTGGTATGCTCGGCAACTATGCTTGAGATATGATTATACTTGTTGCTCTAGGATGAGGGCTCCACACCTTCCCTTTTCATGCAAATTTAATGATAATGAAACCTTAGCATCTTATGCTAATGGTATATATGATTACTATGATGTTGAACAAATAGAAGAATTTGTTGCTTTTATGGGTGCTTGTGAAATTAAATGTTTGTTTGAAAAGTCTGAAAATTATAATGATGCGGTTTATAGATTTGAAAATCTTGCTATATTGAAATATTGCTATGAGAATTATGAATACAATGCGAATAATGATGCGTTTATTGAGAAGGTCTCCGCTGTCCAAGAAGAGACTAATATTTTACATGAACCTATGGAAGAAGAAATTGATGACATTGTGAGCTCATTAGATGAACAAGATGACGAAGAGAGCGAAGAACAAAAGGAGGAAGAGCAGATTAGCTACCCGTGCTCACCTTCTAATGAGAGTAACTCTTCAACTCATACATTGTTTAATTTCCCATTATGCTTACCGAAGGATGAATGCTATGATGATTGCTATGATCCCTTGGATTCGTTTGAAATATCCTTTTTTGATGAAATTGATGCTTGCTATGCTTGTGGCCATGATGCCAATATGAATCATGCTTATGGAGATGAACTTGCTATAGTTCCTTATGTTATGAATGAAACTGTTGCTATTGCACCCACACATGATAGTCCTATTATCTTTTTGAATTCTCCCAACTACACTATATTGGAGAAGTTTGCACTTATTAAGGACTATATTGATGGGTTGCGTGCTACTACTACATATGATGATTTTGATAGATATAATATGCATGTGCTTGCTGCTCCTACTTGCAATTATTATGAGAGAGGAACTACATCTCCACCTCTGTAATGTTCCTATACGATAAAATTGGAAGAAACTGTTTATAATATGCATTGGCCTTTACTATGTGTGCATGAATTGTTCTTTTATGACTTGCCGATGCATAGGAAGAGAGTTAGACTTCGTTGTTGCATGACATATGTTACTTTATGCCCACTACTAAATCACAAATCATTTCTAATTAAAATTGGCTTTGATATACCTTGGGATCCGGGTGGATCCATTACTTGAGCACTATATGCCTAGTTTAATGACTTTAAAGAAAGCGCTGCCAGGTAGACAACCTGTAAGTTTTAGAGAGTCATTTATTTCTGTTGTGTGCTTTTATAAAGTTTAAACACAAAATAAAATAAAGAGGTGAACCTAAAACTTTTTCAAAAAGAAAGGTGAAAGTAAGAAGGTCGAGCACCGTTGAAATGGGGGAGCTCCTTGAACTTTGTTCATGCCCGTGGAAACTTTGCAAATCTTGAATTACTGAAACTTTTCAAAAAAAAGAATTATCCCCTTGTACAATTCCATTGTATTATAAAAATAATGTGCCAAGAGTTTCCTTTAGGATGATTAAACTGCTTGTTGGTTTGTGCGGTGCAAAAACAGAAACATTGGCTGTAGTGCGCGATTTTACATTTTTTACTAGAACGTCGATAGGATCTGAAACTTTTTGCACAGTCTTGCTATACAAATTCTTGATTTATCGTAATTTTTCCAGAATTTTTAGAGTTACAGAAGTATGGTTAATGTTCAGATTACTACAGGCTGTCCTGCTTTCACTGATTGCTGTTATAGCTTCATTATTTGCATATGTTTGAATTCTTGTTGAAGCCTCCTTGACTTGGAGCTATAGAATTGTGATAACATGCAGTGGGTAATGTTTTTTCATAATTATAAAATAATGTTAGAGCAGTACATGATGGGATTTCATTGATCATATGCACTAACCCCGCCACTAAAAGTTCGGTTAAGTTTTGTGTGGATGAAGTGTTCGAAGATCGAGGAGGTCTCGATGTGAGAAGAAGGAGGAGAGGCAAGAGCTCAAGCTTGGGGATGCCCAAGGCACCCCAAGTAAATATTCAAGGAGACTCAAGTGTCTATGCTTGGGGATGCCCCGGAAGGCATCCCATCTTTCTTCAACAAGTATCGGTATGTTTTCGGATTCGTTTCGTTCACATGATATGCGTAAACTCTTGGAGCGTCGTGTGCTCTTTATTTTTCTTTTAATTGATGCACCATGCTGGTATGAGACAGTCCTTGGTTGATTTATAGAATGCTCTTTGCACTTCACATATATCTTGTGAGTATGGCTTTATAGAATGCATCATGAGCTTCACTTATATCATTTGAAGTTTGGATTGCCTGTTTCTCTTCACATAGAAAACCGCCATTTGTAGAATGCTCTTTTGCTTCACTTATATTTGTTAGAGCGTGGGCATATCTTTTGTAGAAAGAATTAAAACTCTCTTGCTTCACTTATATCTATTTAGAGAGTTGACAGGAATTGGTCATTCACATGGTTAGTCATAAAATCCTACATAAACTTGTAGATCGCTGAATATGATTTGTTTGATTCCTTGCAATAGTTTTGCGATATAAAGATGCTAATATGTGGGAGGTACTAGTGAATGATTGTGGTTTAGTAAAAATATTGGTGTTAAGGTTTGTGATTAGCGAAGCATGCACGTATGGTCTCCTAACTATGTAACCCAATTGGCGCGCATTGTATTTTGATTGTTTATCTTTGCGTGAAGGCCGGGGGCGCGCGATGTTAACTCCTACCAACCTCCCCCCTAGGAGCATGCGTTGTAGTATTTTGCTTCGAGGGCTAATAGATTTTTCGCAATACGTATGTGAGTTCTTTATGACTAATGTTGAGTCCATGGATTATACGCACTCTCACCCTTCCACCTTGCTAGCCACTCTAGTACCGCGCAATTTTCACCGGTGCATCAAACCACCTTATATGCTTCCTCAAAACAATCACCATACCTACCTATTATGGCATTTCCATAGCCATTCCGAGATATATTGCCATGTAACTCCACTGTTCTGTTTGTTATGACACGCACCATCATTGTCATATTGCTTTGCATGATCGGAAGATAGCTAGCATGATGTTTTCATGGCTTGATCGTTTTTGATGTCATTGCTATGCTAGATCATTGCACATCCCGGTACACCGCCGGAGGCATTCATATAGAGTCATATTTTGTTCTAGTATCGAGTTGTAATATCGAGTTGTAAGTAAATAAAAGTGTGATGATCATCATTATTATAGCATTGTCCCTTGAAAAAAAGAAAAGCAAAAAAAAGAAATGCCAAATAAAAAAAGGAGAAAGGCCAAATAAAAAAAGGAAGGCCCAAAAAAAGAGAAAAAAGACAAAAAAAGAGAAAAATAAATAGAAAAAGGGGACAATGCTACTATCTTTTTTTCCACACTTGTGCTTCAAAGTAGCACCATCATCTTCATGATAGAGAGTCTCCTTCGTTGTCACTTCCATATACTAGTGGGAATTTTCGTTAGAACTTGGCTTGTATATTCCAACGATGGGCTTCCTCAAGTTGCCGTAGGTCTTCATGAGCAAGCAAGTCGATGAACACCCACTAGTTTTCCTTTGAGCTTTCATACACTTATAGCTCTAGTGCATCCGTTACATGGAAATCCCTACTCACTCACATTGATATCGATCGATGGACATATCCATAGTCCATTGATTTGCCTAGTTGATGTGAGACTTTCTCCCTCCTTTTCTACTACCACCTTTTATTCCACCCATAGTGCTATTTCCATGGCTCACGCTCATGTATTGCGTGAAGAGATGAAAAGGTTCGAGAAAGTAAAGTATGAAAACAATTGCTTGGCTGACACCGGGATGGGCATGAGGGGTACCTTGTGTTAAGAAAAGGGAGCATAAAAGACTATATGATTTTGTAGGGATAACGTTCTTTAGCATTGCAATTTTGAAAGACTTGATTGTTTGTTGGGATGCCCAAGTATTAAATTCTTTTATGTCAAATGATAGACTATTGCTTTGAATCACTCGTGTCTTAATATTCATGCCATGATTAGATTACATGATCAAGATTATGCTAGGTAGCATTCCACAAAATAATTATCTTTTTTATCATTTACCTACTCGAGGACGAGCATGAATTAAGCTTGGGGATGCTGATACGTCTCTGTCGTATCTATAATTTTTGATTGTTCCATGCCAATATTATACAACTTTCATATACTTTTGGCAACTTATTATACTATTTTTGGGACTAACAAATTAATCCAGTGCCTAGTGCCAGTTCTTGTTTGTTGCATGTTTTTTGTTTCGCAGAATATCCATATCGAACGCAGTCCAAACAGGATAAAAACGGACGGAGTTTTTTTGGAATATATGTGATTTTTGGGAAGAATAATCAACGCGAGACAATGCCCGAGGGGGCCACGAGGCAGGGGGCGTGCCCTAGGGGGGTGGGCGCGCCCCTGACCCTCGTGACCACCCCATAAGGCAGTTGGTGCCCTTCTTTCGCTGCAAGAAAGCTAATATCCGGGTAAAAATTGTGTCAAAAATTCAGCTCAATCGGAGTTACGGATCTCCGGGAATATAAGAAATGGTGAAAGGCCAGAATCGGAGAACGCGGAAACAGAGAGATACAGAGAGACATATCCAATCTCGGAGGGGCTCTCGCCCCTCCACCGCCATGGAGGCCATGGACCAGAGGGGAAACCCTTCTCCCATCTAGGGAGAAGGTCAAGGTAGAAGGAGAAGGAGGGGGGCTCTCCCCCCTCGCTTCCGGTGGCACCGGAACGCCACCGGGGCCATAATCGTGTGACTGCGATCTACACCAACACCTCCGTCATCGTCAGCAACATCTTCTCACCTTCCCCCATCTATCTACAGCGGTCCACTCTCCTGCAACCCGCTATACCCTCTACTTGAACATGGTGCTTTATGCTTCATATTATTATCCCATAATGTGTTGCCATCCTATGATGTGTGAGTAGATTTTCATTGTCCTATCGGTGATTGGTGAATTGCTATGATTGATTTAATTTGCTCGTGGTTATGTTGCTGTCCTTTGGTGCCCATTATATGAGCGCGCGTGTGGATCACACCATAGGTTTAGTTGTATGTTGATAGGACTACGTATTGGAGGGCAAGAGTGACAGAAGCTTCAACCTAGCGTAGAAATTGATGCATACAAGATTGAAGGGGGACCAATATATCGTAATGCTATGGTTGGGTTTTACCTTAATGAACATAAGTAGTTGCGAATGCTTGCTAATAGTTCCAATCATAAGTGCATAGAATTCCAAGTCAGGGATGACATGCTAGCAGTGGTCTCTCCCACATAAAATTTGCTATCAGTCTAGTAACATAGTCAATTGCTTAGGGACAATTTTGCAATACCCACCACCACTTTTCCACACTCGCTATACTAATTTTATTGCTTCTTTACCTAAACAGCCCCTAGTTTACATTTATGTGCTCTTTATATTCTTGCAAACCTATCCCACAACAGCTACAAAGTACTTCTATTTTCATATTTGTTCTAGGTAAAGTAAACGTCAAGCGTGCGTAGAGTTGTATCGGTGGTCGATAGAACTTGAGCGAATATTTGTTCTACCTTTAGCTCCTCATTGGGTTCAACACTCTTACTTATCGAAAGAGGCTAGAACTAACCCCCTACACTTGTGGGTTATTAGTGGCCGCCGGGATGATGAAGATGGCCCCCGGTGATGGTTTCCCGCTCCGGCGGAGTGCCGAAAAGGGTCTAGATTGGTTTGCAGTGGCCACAGAGGCCTGCGGTGGCGGAACTTCTGATCTAGGGTTATTTATGATGGTTTCTCTATTTATAGGAATTTTTGGCGTCGATCTCTTGTCCGGATGGGCCTCGAGATGAGCACAACCCGCCGGGGTGAGCCAGGCCCACCAGGCGCACCCTGGTGGGTTGTGCCCTCCTCGTGGCTCTTCTGGCCTTCCCATGAAGCTTCGGGGTCTCTTTTTTTCCAGCAAAAATCGTCAAAAAGTTTTAGCTCATTTGGAGAACTTGCATTTCTGCACAAAAAGCAACACCATGGTAGTTCTACTGAAAACAGTGTCAGTCCGGATTAGTTCCATGCAAATCATACCAAAACCATATAAAATTGTTATAAACATGGCATGAATACTTCATAAGTTATAGATACGTTGGAGATGTATCAGCATCCCCAAGCTTAATTCCTACTCGTCCTCGAGTAGGTAAATGATAAAAGAAATAATTTATGAAGTGTGAATGCTAGCAAAGTGCATAAGGTTGATCAATGATAATTTCAATCACTTTTCCTAGTATCATAACAACAACTCTTTCTCATAAATCTCATCATGATAAAGTAGCAAATGGAATTTTTGATGTGGAATGCTACCTATCATAAACTTGATCATATATCTAGTCATGGCATGAATATTAAGACATGAGTGATTCAAAACAATAGTCTATAATTTGACATAAAGACATCAATACTCGGGCATCCCAACAAACAATCATGTCTTTCATAATATCAAATGCTAAAGAACGTTATCCCTACAAAATCATATAGTCTTGTCATGCTCGGTCTTCCTAGCTCAAAGTATAAATCATGTACTACCCTGGTGTCAGCCAAGCAATTGGTTCGTACTTTTTAACGTGCTTCAGCATTTTCAACTCTCACGCAATACAAGAGCGCAAGCCATGGATATAGCAATATAGGTGGAATAGAATGCCGTGGTAGTAGAAAAAAGAAGGGAAGAAAGACTCACATCAACTAGGCAAACTAATGGATTATGGAGATGTCCATCAATAGATATCAATGTGGGAGTAGGAATTGCCATGCAACAGATGCACTAAGAGCTATAAGTGTATGAAAGCTCAATATGAAACTAAGTGGGTATGCATCTAATCCTATGATGAAAATTCCCACTAGTATATGAAAGTGACAACATAGGAGACTCTCCATATGAAAAACATGGTCCTACTTTGAAGCACAAGTGTGGAGCTAGCATGCCCCTTCTCTCTTTATTCCTTTTTTCCTTTTTCTTTCTTCTTTCCCTTTTTTTCTTTTCTTTTATATTTCTCTCACTCATTGTCTGGAGTCTCATCCCGACTTGTGGGAGAATCATAGTATCCATCATTGTCGCTGTACTAAGGTAGGGGTACCTCAGTACCCCAACTTGTGCACGGGCAGTTGCAGCTTCCCGCGGCAGGGTTTATCGCGTGCTCGCCGGAGACCTTCCTGCTCCTTATTTAACCATTCAAAAACAAAGTATACAAGAAAGAAGATCGAGACCCCGGCAAGAGGAGCTTGCCGGGAAGGCCGTACCAGGCTCAGGGCTACCCCACTAGCACAAGGCCCTAGCAAGAGGAGCTTGCCAGGAAGACTAGAAGACACGCCTCGGCGCTATATGCGCCCCGTCAAGGGCCCGGGGAGCGACAAGCTCCCGGGCCCGGCAAGATCAAGGCCCCGGCAAGGTGCTTGCCGGGAAGGCTGCGCTGTGTGCCCGCGCTCCAGCTCATCGGCCCACGCGTCGCCCTGGGGCCTATCCAGGGACGCGTGGCGGACGGCTGTGCAGCCTGGGGGGCACGGTGGCGCTCCACGGTGGCGGATCCATCGCCGTGGCAGACGGAGACGCAAGGGCGGGAGCTTTTGGGGTCGACGGCGACGGGCATTGAATGCCCTTGTCCCCCACTGTCAAAGTAGGTATAGACCACTGTTCTGCACTGTAGCTCCACTGTTCCCGCACTGTTACAACTACCACCTCTTTTACGTTTTTACCCCTTTCTCCTACGTTGACACCTGTCGGTGACCCCTTGCACTATAAAAGGAGGCCCATGCACAACGTGGAGGGGGTTCGGAAGCTAGATCACTCACACGCTCGGTGTAGCTGCTTCTTCAAGCTCCCGAGCTCTCCAACTTAATACACAACCAAGCAGGAGTAGGGTTTTACGCGTCTACCGCGGCCCGAACCTGGGTAAAACTGCCCGCGTGCTCGCCACGATCTGCTCTTCGTGCTCCCTCCGCCCTCGTACCGCACAGACAAGGGGCTCCGGTCCCATAGGTGTTCGTGGCGGACAGTTTCCCCCGACATCTTTGGCGCGCCAGGTAGGGGGCGTCGAGGTTGTGCGAACCTGATCGGCGTTCGCGCGGGCGCATTCTTTATCAACCTCTCCGAATTCGTCAACTTCACCAGCAACAGCTCCATGGCCCCGAAGAAGAAGGCTTCGGAGGTCGGAGGCCCGTCTGCGTCTCACCCACCGCCACCAGAGCCAACGGTGGGCGGGGGAGATGCCGTCGGAAGGGTGGCCGCCGGCGAGGACACTCACGGCGTCACCAGATCCAAGAACAGGACGGACGACCGAACCTCGGTCTCCGTGGACGCGCCGCGTCCATCTCAGCACACGACGACCCAGCAGCGCCATACCACGGGAGGTGGTATCCGCTTGCTGGGGCAAGGCCAAACCGGAGGCTCGCGGGACGCCCCGGACCCCCGTCCGGGCACAAGCAAAGCGAAGGCGCCGGCGCGGGACCCCGCTCCTTCTAACGTCGTTAGAAGTCCGAGCGTATCCCGCTCCTCGCACCGCTCGCCCGCGTTTCCCTCCACTCCGGCAGAAGCGCTCGCAAGAGCGCAACTGCTCCTCGACTTCCCTCCAGCGGCAGACAAGGCCGAAGACTGGAGGGCCACCATCCAGAGCCTGATCGCCTTCGCCAACAACGATTCTCCACAGCAGCCGTCGACCTCACGGCCGCGGCAAGCTGAGAAGACGAAGGCCGACGGCGACAAGACCGCCGGGGGTGCGACAAGCGTGCACTCCCCGCCGCGGAAGCAGAAGACGCCGCCCCGCCGGAACAACGCCGACGACGGCTCCACAGCCTCATCGGATCCGCGGGCCCGTCGGGACCAGCGCCAGGTCCTCGACGACCGGCAACAGGAAGACGCTCGAACCAGAATCGAGCGCCGCCGAGAAGCTCGGCGGCAATCAGACCAGAGAGCTGGGAACGCTGTCGACGCGCACGCGCCCGGTGAACCAGGCGACTTGCCGTACGCGGCAGGCTGCCCTGCGTTCACCCGCGAGCTGTGGCGCGTCCAGTGGCCCAGCATGAAGAATTTTAAACCCGACGTACCGGAGAAGTACGACGGCAAGACGCACCCCTCGGAATTCCTCAGCGTCTACACCATCGCAGTGCAAGCTGCCGGGGGGCGCGACGAGAAGATTTTGGCGAATTACTTCCCGCTCATGCTTAAGCCGAACGTCCGTTCGTGGCTTATGCACTTGCCGGAAGGTTCCATCTCTTCTTGGGCCGACCTTTGCCACCAGTTTGTTGGCGCCTTCACCGGCGGCCACAAACCTCATGGCCAGGAGAGCGATCTCCACATTCTGGCCCAGAAGGAAGGCGAAACCCTGCGCAAGTACATCCAACGCTTCAGCCGTGTGCAGCACAACATCCCTGACGTCCACCCTGCCGCGGTTATCAGCGCGTTCCATCAGAACGTGCGTAACCGCCGCATGCGAGAAGAAATGGCGATGACCAAGATTCGGGATGTCAGCGAGCTCTATGCTCTTGCTGACAAGTGCGCACGCGCAGAAGAGGGGAGGAGACTCCCCGGAGAGGATGCTGGCGCAGGAGGAAGCGACAGCGACGACGCCGCCCCAGCAAAGAAGAGCCGGCGGCGGAATAACAGAAGGAAGGGCAAGAAAGAGGTGCTTGCCATCGAGAAGTCCGGCAAGGAGGCTCCCGCCAAGCAAACACAGGCTGGCGGCTCCGGCAAGGAGCCTGCCCCTGTAGCGGCAGCCGACAAGCAGGACGGCTCCGACAAGCAATACTGTAAGATCCACCGCACCAAGGGTCACGATCTCTCCAACTGCAAGCGCGTCGAGTACCTCGTCGAGCAGCAGAAAGCTGAGTACGAGAGGCGCGACAAGGAGAAGGCCCAAGGTGGCGGGGAAGAGACGAGCAAGAAGCGGCCATTCAATGGCCGGGGAGGACGCCGCGGCAAGGCCAAGCAGCGGCAAGGAGATCGTCCTCCCCGGGGCCGCGACAAAGACGAAGACGACGATGAAGACATGGAGGACGAGGATAACAGCGAGCAGGAGTTCCAGAAGGCCACAGAGGTCCTGTGCGTCGACGGTGGCGCCTCTCTGCACACCTCCCACCGCCAACTAAAGCAGTGGGTGCGTGAGGTGAATGCGGCAGAGCCGCCCGTGGAGTCGCGCAGGCTCCTCAAATGGTCCAGCACGCCCATCATTTTTGATCTTGAGGATCACCCTGACCGCACCACTGCGGTCGGGTGTTTGCCGATGCTGGTTTCACCCACCATCCGCAACCTCAAGGTCACCAAAATGTTGGTTGACGGCGGGGCCGGGCTGAACTTGATCTCCTCTGCTGTGATCAAGAAACTCCAGATTCCAGATGGCGAGCTCGAAGAAACCGGTTCATTCCAAGGAATCAACCCGGGGAGGAGCAAGCCCAAGGGAAAGATCACCCTGCCGGTGACCTTTGGCGGGGAGCTCAACTTCAGAACTGAGCGCATCACCTTCGACGTTGCCGATATTCCATTGCCCTACAATGGAATACTTGGCCGTCCTGCCCTCGCCAAGTTCATGGCAGCTTCCCATTATGCTTACAACGTGCTCAAGATGCCGGGGCCGATAAGCGTCATCACTGTCCACGGCGACAAGAAGGACGCGCTTGTCTGCGCCGACAAGATCTACCGGGATGCGGCAGCTGCAGCCGAGAAGGATACTCTTGCCGCTGAAGCTCCCGGAGGGAAGAAGACGAAGACCAAGTCCGGCAAGTGCTCTGGGACCCACTCCGGCAACCGCACCTCTTCGGAGTGCTGCGCTGCCGTCGAGGACGTTCCGTCGAGCTCCACCGGCAAGAGTAAGAAAGGAATGGCCGCTCCTCCGGCAACCAAGAAAGTGTCCGCCAAGGAGGACGGCACTGGTGGTACCTTCACCATCAGTGCCACCCTCGACAGTAAATAGGAAAGCGCGCTCGTTGCCTTCCTGCGGGCGAATGTCGATGTGTTTGCCTGGCAACCATCTGACATCCCCGGTGTTCCCAGGAAGGTAATTGAGCACAAGCTTGCTGTCTGTCCTCATGCGCGGCCCATCAAGCAGAAAGTGAGGAAGCAAGCCGTGGAGCGCCAAGAGTTCATCAACGAAGAGATCAAGAAGCTAGAAGCAGCAGGCCTAGTTAGAGGTGTGATCCATCCGACGTGGTTGGCAAATCCAGTCGTCATGCGCAAGGCCAATGGGAAATGGAGGCTGTGTATAGACTTCACAGATGTGAATAAAGCATGTCCCAAGGATCCATTCCCTTTGCCACGCATTGACCAGATCGTTGACTCCACTGCCGGATGTGAGCTACTCTGTTTTCTTGATGCATACTCAGGCTATCATCAGATCTTCATGGCCAAAGAAGATGAAGAGAAGACTGCATTTATCACTCCATGCGGCACTTATTGCTTTATTCGCATGCCGTTTGGATTGAAGAATGCAGGTTCAACCTTTGCAAGGGTAGTATACACTGCTTTTGAGCCACAGATCCACAGAAACGTAGAGGCTTACATGGATGACATCGTGGTGAAGAGCAAAAGCAAGGATACCCTGATCCAAGATTTAGAAGAGACATTTCAGAACATGCGCAGGATACAGCTCAAATTGAACCCCGAGAAGTGCGTCTTTGGAGTCCCCTCCGGCAAGCTTCTCGGGTTCTTTGTATCACAGAGGGGGATTGAAGCCAACCCCGACAAGATTAAAGCCATTGAGCAGATAGAGGCCCCAAAGCGCGTCAAGGATGTCAGAAGGCTTGCAGGTTGCGTGGCTGCCCTCAGTAGGTTCATTTCGAAGTCTGCAGAACGCGCCCTACCTTTCTTCAAAATCTTGAAGAAGGCAGGTCCCATGAAGTGGACTCCGGAAGCGGAGGCAGCGCTGCAGGATTTGAAACGGTACCTGTCCTCCACTCCAATACTTGTCGCACCTAGACCACAGGAAAAGTTGTTGCTATACCTAGCGGCAACCAACCAGGTGGTTAGTGCTGCGTTAGTAGCGGAGAGGGAGTCCGACGAGGAGTCAGCACCACCGGCAAGCGAATCCAGCGATAAGCAGGGGGCTGCTCCGGCAAGCTCTGGCCCCGACAAGGATAACTCTGCGCAGGAACAGGATGAGGTGCGGAAGAAGATGGTGCAGCGCCCAGTGTATTTTGTGAGTTCCCTTCTCCAGGGGGCTAGATCAAGGTACTCTGGTGTGCAAAAGTTGCTTTTCGGCCTCCTCATGGCCTCGAGAAAGCTGCGCCATTACTTCCAAGCCCATGAGATAACAGTGGTCACTCGCTTTCCGCTGAAGAGGATATTGCACAACCCAGAGGCAACAGGCAGGATCGTTGAGTGGGCACTGGAGCTGTCAAGCTTTGGACTCAAGTTTGAAAGTACTTCAACTATACAGAGCCGAGCTCTGGCAGAATTCATAGCTGAGTGGACCCCAACGCCCGACGAGGAAGTTCAAGAAACAAGTGCACCCGTATAAGAAGCGACAAGTGAATGGGTAATGTATTTTGATGGTGCCTTCTCGCTGCAAGGCGCCGGTGCTGGCGTGGTACTCATCGCGCCCACCGGAGAGCACCTCAAATATGTTATCCAGATGCACTTTCCCAGGGAACAAGCGACAAACAACACCGCAGAATATGAAGGCTTGCTCGCCGGCCTCAGGATTGCGGCCGAACTTGGGATCAGGAAGCTGATTGTGCGTGGAGATTCTCAGTTGGTGGTCCGGCAAGTCAACAAGAGCTATCAGAGCCCTTTGATGGAGGCTTATGTCGATGAAGTGAGGAAGCTTGAGGAGCACTTTGAAGGTCTGCAAATGGAGCACGTCCCGAGAGCTCAAAATGAAATCGCAGATGGCCTTTCAAAGTGTGCTTCGATGAAGTTAACTGTGGAACCAGGGACCTTCTTGCTCAAGCTGACTCAACCATCCGTTACACCATCAATTGGGCAGTCCAAGAAGAGAAAGTTGGTCTCCGGCGACTACTTGCCGGCGGATCTTCCTGAAACCGCCGCCAAGGTCCCTAAGATCAACAACCAGAACGCTGAGGAACAGTTTGCTCCTGCAAGTCCTCGGGCTTGTACAGTTGAAGCAAGCGTTCCCGACAAGCCTCGCCCCGGCGAGCTTGCCAGGGGACCATCAGCTCCGGCAGAGCCAGAGGTTCTTGCCGTAGAAGCTGAGGTCCCCGCAGCGGCCCTCGAGCCTTTAGTCCTCGCCGTTGAGCCTCAGGCTCCGGCATGGGCACAGCAGATAGTCCGTTTCTGCAAACTGGAGAACTTCCCGACGACCCAGAAGAAATAGAGAAGATAACCAGGCAGTCAAGTATGTACCAGTTCGTGGATAACGAGCTGTACAGAAGAAGACTCAATGGTGTCAGGTTGAAATGCATCTCCAGGGAAGATGGACAGAAGCTGTTGGCAGAAATACACGGAGGCATATGCGGCCACCACATTGGCGCAAGGGCGCTTGCCGGGAAGGCTTTCCGGCAAGGGTTCTTTTGGCAAGAAGCCCTCCAAGATGCAACTGCACTAGTAACCAAGTGTGAAGCGTGCCAGTTCCATCCAAAGCAAATTCATCAGCCAGCTCAAGCTCTCCAAACAATCCCTTTGTCCTGGCCCTTCTCGGTCTGGGGGCTCGATATCCTCGGCCCTTTCCCTCGTGCTGTCGGGGGCTTTGAGTACTTGTACGTTGCAATCGACAAGTTCACAAAGTGGCCAGAAGTAGAACCAGTGAGAAAGGTGACAGCACAGTCAGCGGTCAGGTTCTTTAGGTCGATTGTTTGCCGTTTCGGGATCCCTAACAGGATCATCACCGACAACGGTACACAATTCACTAGTCGCACCTTCATGCAATACGTCCAAGACCTTGGCGCCAAGGTCTGTTTCGCTTCTGTTGCTCACCCGAGGAGCAACGGTCAAGCGGAGAGGGCAAATGCTGAAGTGCTGCGCGGACTCAAGACGAGGACCTTTGACAGGCTGCGCAAGTGCGGAAGAAACTGGATAGAGGAGCTACCGGCGGCTCTTTGGTCAATCAGAACGACACCAAGTCGAGCCACCGGACAGACACCCTTTGCTCTAGTCTATGGAGCAGAGGCAGTTCTCCCCACGGAACTCGTATACGGATCTCCTCGAGTGCTCGCTTATGATGAGCTCGAGCAAGAGCAACTGCGCCAAGATGACGCGTTGCTCCTCGAGGAGGGACGTCTCCAGGCTGCTGTACGAGCTGCTCGATACCAGCAAGCCTTGCGTCGCTACCATAGCCGCAAGGTCAAGGCCAGGAGTCTCGAGGAAGGCGACCTTGTTCTTCGGCGTGTTCAGTCCGCCAAGAATTCCAACAAGTTGACGCCGAAGTGGGAAGGCCCTTATCGGGTGAGACAAGTCACGAGGCCCGGCGCTGTCCGCCTCGAGACCGAAGAAGGCTTACCGGTGAGCAACTCCTGGAACATAGAGCATCTTCGCAAGTTTCACCCATAAGGCGCGGTTGCCGTGATCCGCTCCGGCAACCACCTTTTGTACAAGCTTTGCCGCTGTTGCATGTAACCCTTTGTACAAAGCCGGGCGCAGACCCCGTGCATCAGTAAAGTTTCCGTGTTTTGCGCTATTTGCCTTTTGCATGCTTTTCTTTGCTATTTGCATGTGTTATTTGGCAACTTGTGCGACACACAAATCCGGTAAGCATTACAACGCCGAAAGGCCATATACTTGTTTCCCTCTCCCTTTTCTTTCCTCTTAAGCAGAAGGAACGTTCCTCGCGCACAAGTTTGCCGGGGGGGAAGGAGATGGAGGAGGAACCAAGTGCTGTTCAAGAAAGAGAAGCCTTACCGGAAAGCAAGCAATACATGAAAGCTAAGTTATTAGAATTTGACCAGTTCAAATTTTTAAAATTTTAGTTGTCTTCCTTGAACAATCACACTTTGTATGGAAAACCTGTACGCGGAGGAACCTACCCGTAGCTTGCCGCACCCTTATCTTGTTTTCGAGTTCGCTCAACGATTTAAGTGAGCTGCGACAAGTGTCGCGCCCTTGCTTCGTTTCCGAGTACGCTCAGCAAGCTAAGTGCGTTGCGACTAGCTACGGCAAGGTTGCTTGCCGGTGAGACCTTGGCCAGCAGGCTGCTCAGAGTCCAGCACTCAGCGCTCGCGGCAAAGGCCCCTTGCCGGCTAGCTCCCCGGAAGCGTAGGGTGAAAAACATACAAAGTCAAGGATTAAGACAAGGAAGATAACATTGCACTGATTGATCAAAATGAGATAAATATCTTACAAAGGATAACTTGTCGCGATGGACTAATGAGTTCATGACATAATGTGCAGCAACAAAAAGATAAAGATAGTGGAGGCCTAATCTACACGGTCGCCCTCCTTCCTGGAGATCTTAGCCACCTTGGCGATGATGTGGGCGACCTGCTCCTTCAGGGCCTCCGTGTTCGCATCAGCCGGCAAGCTGCGAAGAATGTTGGTGAGGTTGATGCCCGGGTTGCGGTACACGATCTTCGTCAGCACGCGCTCCAGAGTTCCCGCGCAGAGCAGGCGCGACTCCTCGGCCAGCTGTGCGGGGATTTGGTTCCGGAGACCTGCCAGGGCCGGCGCAATCCCTCTGAAGAAGAGGCTGAGCTTGGCGCTGTGCGGGAGATCCGGATCCGGCGAGTAGATGAGATGTTCAACTTTCAGCGCCAGCAGCTCCTGGTCGATGTTGGACGCGGAAGATACCAAGTCTTCGGTCCATACCTCAATGGTCTGGCGGAAGAGCTCGGATGCTTTGTTGACGCTGTCCACCAAGGTCCGCTCCTTGCGGAGCTCCTCCTTCAGCTTGGTCTCCCGAGCCCGGGCAGCGTCGAGCGAATCCTTCAGTGTAGTGACCTTCAACTCCAAGTCCTCGATGGAGTCCTTGGCGGCTTTCAACTCGTCGCCCCTCTTAGAAAGGCTCACCTGGAGCTCTGAATTTGTGTGGGCGTCCTTCTCGCGCTCCGTGATAAGCGCGGCAACCTTCTCCGCGCTCACCTTCAGCGCCTTCTCCAGCTGCACGACCTTGGCGGCGAGCTCCTTCTTGGCGTTTTCCGCGGCAACCGCGGCGGCTTTCGCCTCCTTCAATTCCCCGCCAAGGGCCGCCTCGCGAGCGGCAAGGTCCTCCTCATGGGAGTCGAGCTCGACCTTCCGCTGCGCGAGCTCTCCTTCTCGCCGGGACAGCTCCACCCCGGCGAGCCGCTGCTGTTCCTCAGCTTCGGCCTTCTCCAGCACCCACTCCTGGTACTCGCCGGCGAGACGCTCGCGCTCCTCCGCCACCTCGCGGAGGGCCGCCTGGTTGGCGGCGCTGAGCTCTGCCGCGCGCTTCTCCATCTCCGCGGCGGCCTTGGCGGCAAGGGCTTCCCGGGAAGCGAGCTTCGCCTGCCTGGCCCGGTAAAGGGCCAGGAGCTGGTGGAGCAGTTTTTCCTCCTCGGGCCCTTCGCTCCCGCCGGGCGCCTCGACAATCTTCAGGCCTGCGGAGGCGAGGACTTCTCCGTCAAACGCCTCGCCCTCCGCGGGAGCTCGTGATGAAGACCCCCAAGGCATCTGGATGAAGACGCCGTTGGGGGCCTCAAGGTAGTAACCCTGCTCCTTGCCGGCGGAGGGGTCGGCGGCCGGCGCAGCGCTTGATGCTCCCGCCGCCTCCGGGTCGGCGGTGCGGTCGCCGTCCCCCTCCCCGGCCGCTGCGTCTGCGGCCGGAGCGGTCTCCTGCGCGGTCGGCTCGGCGGCCTCAGCCATCTCCTCGGTGGCAGGGGCGCCACCGCCGCCGCCCTACGCGCCCTCCCCGTCCTCGATGTTGATGACTTCAGTCTCCATCGGCTCGGGAGGAGGAAGATCTAAGAGAAAGAAGAAAAAGAAGTTCAAGTTCAAGCAAATATCCAAAAAGAGACGAAGCCAAGAAGACATACTACAAGACATACCTTGGCGGACGTCCTCAGCGGCGGGCTCCCTCGCCGGGGAGCTCGGCCTTGTCGGAGTGACCGCCCTCGCCGGGCTGCTCGCCCTTGGCGGGGTACTCTGCCTTGGCGGAGTACCCGCCCTTGGCGGAGCACTCTCCCTTGCCGGAGAGTTCGGCCTTGGCGGGGACGGCGGGGCCTGTGGCTCCTCGATGACGGTCTCCGGGCGCTCTTCCCGCTGTGGCTCCACCTCTGCACAAATCAAGACAAGAAACGTCAAGATGTTGAAAGAAGACAAAATCCCTAAGCGCCTCCCGACAAGCGGAAGGATGGACCCCAGACTTACGCTGGGGGCTGCGCTGGGGGCTGCTCCTCGGAGCAGCGCTTGGGTCCGGTAAGGTTGGCTCCGGCACTTCCCCTGTTGCCGCGGCGGCTGAGTCTTCCGCGACCTCGACCACGGGCGCCTTGGCCTTCTTCGCCGCGCGCTGAACCAAGGTCCTGAAATCAAAGCGACAGACAAAGTCAGCATCAACAATAACCAAGATAAGACTCGAGAAGGCGTAAGATCCTGGATCCTTACTCCTGATCCTCCTCGTCGTCCTCGCTCAAGGCGGAGAAGTCGAACTCCACCGTCGGCGCGTCGGCGCGAGGAGCGGAAGACGAAGATTCCCTCGCGCGCTTGGTGGTCCCTGGGGCTGGGGGCTGCGAAGACCCAGCCCCTGTGGTAGCCGGCGCCCGAGGAGCGGGCGGAGCCGTTGCTCCGCTCCGAGAAGACCCCTGTCGGCTCGGCGCCGCCCTGCGAGGCGCCTCCGTCGTGGCCCGCGTGCGGGCCGCCTCTGCTGCGGCTGGTGCGCCGGTCGCCCTTGGCGCGGCTTGGCTCCCCCGGGGAGCTGCCCGGCGAGCTGGTTGTTGCCGGGGCGCTTGCGCCCTCTCTCCCGTCGCCGTCTTGCGGAGACGCTTCGGTGGAGACTGCCTTGGGCTTGCCGGGGGCGGGGAGCTCTCCGACGAGGAGAGGTCATCGGCGTAGAGCTCCGTAGATCCGCCGGAGTCCTCGGCCTCCTCCTCCTCCTCTTCCCCGGCCGGCTCGCTGGGCCCAGCGCCCTGCGCTGCGGCCTCTTTTCCCTTGGCGCCTCCGCTCCCTCCGGCGCCTCCGCTCCTCGCGGCGCCTCTGTTCCCTCCGGCGGCACCCTCCATTGCCGCGGCCTCGGCCATGATTCCGTGGATCCCGGAGTGCCTCAGCGATGGGACCCCGGCGAGCGCGTCGGGAGGGAGCTGCAGCAGTCTGCGGATCTCCGCCTCCTCCGCCTGGCTGGACGCATCCGCAGCCTCCGCCTCAGCAGGCGTGTACCCGAAATCTCCTGCCGCTGCGGCTGCAGCGGCCTCCTCAGCCCGAGAAGCCATATAGGCAATCTCCTGGTCGGTGGTGTCCCGCGTGTGCTCCTTGATGTCATTCTTGTTCTTCGCCACCTCCACGAGGTTGTCGTAGAAGTTGAGGACGTCGATGGGCTTGGGCGCGATCCACGTGCGGTCCACGCCGTGCGAATCGCACGCGGGCATCATGGCGAGAAGACGATCCCGGACTGTGCTGACGCAGAGCGGCACTACTCCCCGGGGAGCTCGGAACCACTCAGGGTGTGCCGGGTCGTACTTGAAGAGTTCCCGGACCATCCCCCTCAGCTCCAGCGTCGTGAAGTTGAAGTTTAGCCCGGGGCGCAGCCTCATTATATCCGCCGGGCCGCCGTACTCCCAGGCCGGCCTCTTCCTGTCTTGAAGAGGGGCGATTCGGCGGCGGAGGAAGTCTGCGCCCACCTCTGCAACGGACAGCTGTGCCACCCGAAGACGAAGAATCCGGACGAGGGCGATGTCGAGCTTGATGTCGTCCGAGTCTAGCTCGCTCCAGTCCCTGCCACGCACGATGGGCGTTGTGCGCGGCGCGGTGAAAGCTTGCGGCTGGTCTTCAACAACCCAGCACCACTCCGCACGCCATTCCTCCCACTTGCCGCGGAGCTCCCCCGGCAAGTAGGATCCCTTCTTATTCAGACGGAAAACCCAAGAAATTCCTCCGGAGAGGGGGGCGTCGGCCTCTGCTCTAGGAGTGAAAAAGTGCCTAAAAAGCGCTACATTGGGCTGTATCCCTATGAAGTTTTCGCACATGTGTGCGAAAACCGCCATGGTGAGAATGGCGTTGGGGGTGAAGTCAAGGAGGTGGAGGCCGTAGGTGTGCATGACATCGCAGAAGAAATTCGAGAAAGGAGGACACAGACCGCAGTGAAAGAAAGCTGCGAAGAAATAGTACCCGCCGGGGTAGTTGTCCTTGGCGGCGGCCGGATATGCTCGCGTGCGGGGGTGCGCCTTGGTTTCCTTGGCCCAGAACAAGTAGTACTTGTTCCAGAGCTCCCGCGCGCCGAGCCTCGGCGGGAAGACGAGATGCTGCTTCCGATACGCGGCGAGCTTCGCCGCTTGCTCCGACCTCTCCCTCTTGGTCTTCTCCGCCTTCGCCTTGTCGGTCTTCGGGGCCATGGCGGACGCGGCGGAAGAAGAGGGGCGAAGAACTCAGCGACACCGGAGATGCAGACGGCGGCGGCGGAGGTGTGGAGGCGGAGCGCAAGAGGAATCTCTGGAGGAGGAAGACGATGCAATGAAAGCGCAAGGAGGGGAATCGCTCCTGCTTCCTCTGCTTTTATGGGGAAGTGGGGGGCGTTTCGCCCCTTTCCATTAAGAGATCGTGGGCACGTCCCATCCCACGACGCCGCGATCGACGCGTGCCGTTACGGGGGGATGCGGCGGATACGGAAGTGGATTCGGCGCGCCGCGGGCCGCGTGTGCCCGTGCACTGTTTTGGGCCTGGCCCAACAGCGCTCGGCACCGTGTGTGGCCCAGGCCCGGGGGCTCCTGTCGGTGTACTAAGGTAGGGGTACCTCAGTACCCCAACTTGTGCATGGGCAGTTGCAGCTTCCCGCGGCAGGGTTTACCGCGTGCTCGCCGGAGACCTTCCTGCTCCTTATTTAACCATTCAAAAACAAAGTATACAAGAAAGAAGATCGAGACCCCGGCAAGAGGAGCTTGCCGGGAAGGCCGTACCAGGCTCAGGGCTACCCAACTAGCACAAGGCCCTGGCAAGAGGAGCTTGCCAGGAAGACTAGAAGACACGCCTCGGCGCTATATGCGCCCCGGCAAGGGCCCGGGGAGCGACAAGCTCCCGGGCCCGGCAAGATCAAGGCCCCGGCAAGGTGCTTGCCGGGAAGGCTGCGCTGTGTGCCCGCGCTCCAGCTCATCGGCCCACGCGTCGCCCTGGGGCCTATCCAGGGACGCGTGGCGGACGGCTGTGCAGCCTGGGGGGCACGGTGGCGCTCCACGGTGGCGGATCCATCGCCGTGGCAGACGGAGACGCAAGGGCGGGAGCTTTTGGGGTCGACGGCGACGGGCATTGAATGCCCTTGTCCCCCACTGTCAAAGTAGGTATAGACCACTGTTCTGCACTGTAGCTCCACTGTTCCCGCACTGTTACAACTACCACCTCTTTTACGTTTTTACCCCTTTCTCCTACGTTGACACCTGTCGGTGACCCCTTGCACTATAAAAGGAGGCCCATGCACAACGTGGAGGGGGTTCGGAAGCTAGATCACTCACACGCTCGGTGTAGCTGCTTCTTCAAGCTCCCGAGCTCTCCAACTTAATACACAACCAAGCAGGAGTAGGGTTTTACGCGTCTACCGCGGCCCGAACCTGGGTAAAACTGCCCGCGTGCTCGCCACGATCTGCTCTTCGTGCTCCCTCCGCCCTCGTACCGCACAGACAAGGGGCTCCGGTCCCATAGGTGTTCGTGGCGGACAGTTTCCCCCGACAATCATCCTTTCCTCACTGGGAGATGCTGTAATAATGGATAATGATGATCATCACACTTCTTTTACTTATAACTCAAAAGTAATAAAAATTACAACTCGATACCTATAACATAGTATGACTCTATATGATGAAAATGAATGCTCAAGTCAACTATATGATGGAAGTGTCTGGCAATATAACTCGGAATGGCTATGGTAATACCATAATAGGTAGGTATGGTGGCTGCTTGGAGGAAGGTATAATAAAGTTTATGCATCGATTAAAGTTGCACGACACGAGAGAGGCTAGCAATTATGAAATGGTGAGAGTGCGTATAATCCATGGCCTCACATTAGTCATAAAGAACTCATATACTTATTGCAAAAGTTTATTAGCCCTCGAAGCAAAGGTAATAGTACGCATGCTCCTAGGGGGTAGGTTGGTAGGAGTTAACCATCGAGAACCCCCGACCTTCACACAAAGATAGGACAATCAAGGATAAATTGTGCTCCAACTTCCCAACATAACGAGAGACTATACGTGCATGCTTCGGGAATCACAAACTTTAACACAAATATCTTACTAAACACGATCATCCACTAGTACCTCCCACATATTATCATCTCTATATCGCAAAACTATTGCAAGGAATCAAACATATCATGTTCAGTGATCCATAAGTTTTATGTAGGATTTTGTGACTAAGCATGCAATTGACCAATTCCGGTTGACTCTCTAAATGGATATAAGTGAAGCATGAGAGTCTATTCTTCAAAAATAATAAATCACACCGTGCTCAAAAAGATATAAGTGAAGCACTAGAGCAACGATACTAGAAAAGAGCTTCTTTGACGGGATGTGAATGCCGCTTATCTAGCTTTTCCGACAACTATTTGGGGGCTCTATTTTATTTAAGAACTTTTAGATCTACCTATTTTATTAAAACATCAAGTAAACAAAATAAAATGACATTTCAAGAAAAACACATCTCATGTGAAGAAGCAAAAAGTTAGGATCAACCGATACTAACCGATTATTGTTGATGAAGAAAGGTGGGATGCCTATCGGGGCATCCCCAATCTTAGATGCTTGAGACTTCTTAAAATATTATCTTGGGGTGCATTGGGCATCCCCAAGCTTGAGATTTTGTGTCTCCTTTCTTCTCATATCACGGTTTCCCTAAGTCTCAAAAGCTTCATCCACGCAAAACTCAACAAGAACTCGTGAGATAAGTTAGTATAAATCAATGCAAAACCTTATCATCCTCTACTGTAGTAAATCACTAAAATTATTATCCAACATTGCATACTAAAAGCCTCTGCATATTTAATACTCCTATCTTCAAATAGAATCATTAAACACACAAACATATGCAAACATAACATGATTATGTCAAAACAGTACAGTCTGTAAAGAGTGGAATTGTTCTACTACTTCCCTAGCTCTAAAAATTCTGAAAAAATTCCACGTTACAGAGAACTTATTCATTCTAACTTTGTAAAAATTTCAAGAATTTATCACGTTCTGACTATCCAGAAGAATTCAGACAATGATAGAAAACTTTATGTTTTAAAACAGTAGCATATAGACTTGCAAAATAAGCATGGTAAAGGCTATCATTGACACTTCTATTGAAATAAAAGATGCAAAACATTATTCTAAATACCATCAAGCAAATTCTAAGAAAATAAATTGACACTCCAAGCAAAACACATATCATGTGACGAATGAAAACATAGCTCCAAGTGAGGTTACCGATTATGTTGGAGACGAAAGAGGGATGCCTTCTGGGGCATCCCCAAGCTTAGTTGCTTGGATATTCCTTGAATATGACCTTGGGGTTCCTTGGGCATTGCCAAGCTTATGGTCTTTTCACTCCTTGTTCTCCTCATATCAATATCTCACCCATAACTTGAAAACTTCAATCACACAAAACTTAGCAAAACTTCGTGAGATTGGTTAGTATGATAAAACAAATCATTCACTTTGGGTACTGTCAAAGAAAAGATTCATAATTGTTCTCACACAATGACTACAATATCATATCATTTCTACAATTTATATTGATCAATACAAGCTATCGAAACTAGAAAACAAGCAAACTATGCATTGAAAATGGAATCTGTCAAAAAACAGAATAGTCTGTAATGATGTGAACATTCACCATACTTCTGCAACTCTAAAAATCTTTAAAAACTCTAAACACGTGGGCACTTTGTATATTAATCTTCTGCAAAAAGAATCAACTCAAAAGCACTCTTCTGTTAAAAATGAGATTTTTTCGTGAGTGCAAAAGTTTCTGTTTTTTAGCAAGATCAAATCTACTATCACCCAACATGATCCTAAGGCTTTGCTTGACACTTTATTGAAACAAAAGCTACTCCCTCCGTCCCATAATGTAAGACATTTTTTGACACTAGTGTAGTGTCAAAAAACGTCTTACATTACGGGACAGAGGGAGTATAAAACATGATTACTACAGTAGCATAATCATGTGAATACAAAAAAACAATAGGTATAAGTGTTGGGTTGTCTCCCAACAAGCGCTTTTCTTTAATGCCTTTTAGCTAGGCATGATGATTTCAATGATGCTCAAATAAAAGATATGAATTGAAACATGCAAGAGAGCATCATGAATCACATGGCAAGCACATTTAAGTCTAACCCACTTCCTATGCATTGGGATTTTGTGAGCAAAAAATTTATGGGAACAAGAATCAACTAGCATAGGAAGGAAAAACAAGCAAAACTTCAAGATTTTCAAAACATAGATAGGAAACTTGATATTATTGCAATACCTACAAGCATATGTTCCTCTCTCATAATAATTTTCAGTAGCATCATGAATGAATTCAACAATATAGCCATCACATAAAATCATTCTTTTCATGATGCAAAAGCATATAAATTTTGCTACTCTCCACATAAGCAAATTTATTCTCATGAATAGTAGTGGGGGCAAACTCAACAAAATAACTACCATGAGATTGAAAATTAAAGTCATGATGACAAGTTTCATGGTTATCATTATTCAATATAGCATACTTGTCATCACCATAATCATCACAGGTAGCAACTTTGTTATCATAATCAATTGAAACATCCTCGAAATTAGTGGATTCATCACTAAATAAAGTCATGACATCTACAAATCCACTTTTATCAATATAATCATCATAAATAGGAGGCATGCTACCATTATAACAATTTTTCACATCAAATCTTCGGGGGCTAAAAATATCATCTTGATCAAACATAGGATCCCCAAGCTTCTGGCTTTGCATATCATTAGCATCATGGATATTTAAAGAATTCATACTAAGAACATTGCAATCATGCTCATCATTTATGCCAAATATTTTATAGCATTCTTCTTCTAACAAATGAGCACAATTTTTCGATCCATCATTTTCAAGAAAGATATTATAAAGATGATCAATAATATGATGCAACCTCAATTCCATTTTTTTGTTTTCTTTTACAAAACCAAACTAGTGATAAAACAAGAAACTAAAAGATTCAATTGCAAGATCTAAAGATATACCTTCATGCACTCACCTCCCCGGCAATGGTGCCAGAAAAGAGCTTGATGTCTACTACACAACTTTATTCTTGTAGACACGTGTTGGGCGTCCAAGCGCAGAGTTTTGTAGTACAGTAGCAATTTCCCCTCAAGTGAATGACCTAAGGTTTATCAATCCGAGGAGGTGTAGGACGAAGATGGTCTCTCTCAAACAAGCCTGCAACCAAATAATAAAAAGTCTCTTGTGTCCCCAACACACCATATACAATGGGAAATTGTATAGGTGCACTAGTTTGGCGAAGAGATGGTGATACAAGTGTAGTAATGATAGTAGATATTGGTTTTTGTAATAATAACAATAAAAACAAAACGTAGCAAGTGACAAAAGTGAGTACAAATGGTATTGCAATGTTGTAAAATGAGGACTAGGGTCCATACTTTCGCTAGTGCAATCTATCTACAATACTAATATAATTGGATCATATAACCATCCCTCAACGTGCGATGAAGAATCACTCCAAAGTTCCTATCTAGCGGAGAACATAAGAAGGAATTGTGTCGGGGGAAACTGTCCTCCCACGAGCACCTATGGGACCGGAGCCCCTTCTACGTTGCGGTAAGGGAGCGGAGGGAGCACGGAGAGCAGATCGAGGAGCGCACGCGGGCAGTTTACCCAGGTTCGGGCCGCGCGGACGCGTAAAACTCTACTCCTGCTTAGGTTATATTGAGTTCTTGAGCTCGGGAGCTTGAAGAGCTACAGTACTAGCTACACCGAGCGAGAGAGTTGTCTAGGTTTCGAACCCCTTTTACGTTGTGCATGGGCCTCCTTTTATAGCTCAAAGGGGTCACCGACAGGTGTCAACGTAGAGGAGGGTAAAAGTGTAAATTTGGTGGTAGTTGTAACAGTGCGTGAACAGTATATGAACAGTGGTCTTCACCTAACTTTGACAGTGGGGGACAAGGGCATTAAATGCCCGTCGCCGTCGACCCCAAAAGTGTCCGTCCATGCTTCTCCGTTCGCCACGGCGGTAGCCTCGTCACCGTGGCTTGCCACCGTGTGCCCCAGGCTGCACAGCCGTCCGCCACGCGTCCCTGGAAGGGCCCTAGGGCGACGCGTGGGCCGATGAGCTGGAGCGCGGGCACACAGCGTAGGTTTCCCCGGCAAGCACCTTGCCGGGGTCATGATCTTGCCGGGCCCGGAGGCTTGTCGCTCTCCGGGTCCGGCCGGGGCGCGTGATGCGCCGAGGCATCCCTCAAGGTACGCATTCCTTGGCCTTCCTGGCAAGCTCCTCTTGCCAGGGTCTTGTGCTTAAAGTGATAACCTTGAGCCTGGTGCGGCCTTCCCGGCAAGCTCCTCTTGCCGGGGCCTTGATCTTCTGACTTGTATACTTTGTTCTTGAATGGCTTCATAGGGACCAGAAAGGTTCCCGGCGAGCACGTGGTAAGCCCTGCCACGGGAAGCTACTACTGCCCGTGCACAAGTTGGGGTACTTAGTACATCGACAGCAGCCCCCAGGCCTGGGCCACACACGGTGCCGAGCGCTGTTGGGCCAGGCCCAAGACAGTGCACGGGCACGCGCGGCCCACGGCAAGCCGTATCCCCTTCCGTATCTGCCGCATCCCTCCCTAACGGCACGCGTCGATTGCGGCGTCGTGGGAGAGATCGTGGCCTGTTCTTTTAATGGGAAATGCGGAACGTCCCCCACTTCCCCCTTAAAAGCAGAGGAAGCAGGGGCAGTTCCCTCCATCGTCTTCATTGCGTCTTGATTCTCCAGAAACCCCCGTCGCCCTCTGCCTCCCCAAGGTCGACAGAGAGCCCAGCTCCACTCCCTCCTCCGCCGTCTCCCGCATCCGCGGCACCGTCGAGCTCCTCGCCTCCTTCCTTGCCGCCCCCGCCATGGCTCCGAAGAGCGACAAGGCGAAAGCAGACAAGGCCAAGAAGGAGAAGTCCGAGCAGGCGGCGAAGCTGGCTGCCCTGCGTAAGAGGTGCGTGGTCTTCGCGCCAAGGCTTGGCCCGAGGGAGCTGCGGGACAAATACTATCTGTTCTGGGCGAGGGAGACCAAAGCTCATCCCCGCACCAGAGTCTTCCCCGCCGTCGCCAAAGATATGTTCCCCGGCGGGTACTTTTTCTTCGCTGCGTTCTTCCATTGTGGACTGTGCCCTCGGTTCTCGGAGTTCTTTTGTGATGTCATGAATACATATGGCCTCCACCTCCTAGATTTCACCCCCAACGCCATCCTTACGATGGCCGTTTTCGCACATCTATGCGAAAACTATGTTGGGGTTCATCCAAATGTAGCCCTTTTCCGCCACTTCTTTATGCCTAGAGTAGAGTCAGGTGCCCCCCTCTCCGGCGGCATCTCCTGGATCTTTAGGCTGAACAAGAAGGACTCGTACCTGAAGGGTGAGCTTCGCGGCAAGTGGGAGGAGTGGAGAGCCGATTGGTGTTGGGTGCTGGAAGATGAGCCTGAGCCCTTTACCACGCCGCGCCAGACTGCCATAGTGTGCGGCAGGGATTGGAGTGAATTGGCCCCGGAGGACAGCAAGCTTAATATCGCCCTCATTAGGATCATTCGTCTCTGGGTCGCCAATCTGACTATTGGAGAAGTTGGAGCAGATTTCCTCCGCCGCCGCATCGCCCCTTTACAAGAAAGGAAAAGGTCCGCCTGGGAATTCGGCAATGCGGCAGATATCATGAGGCTGCGCCCTGGATTGAACTACAACTTCACTGCCTTGGAGTTGAAGGGGATGGTCCGGGAGCTCTTCAAGCATGACCCGGCCCACCCGGAGTGGTTCAGACCTTCCCGGGGAGTGGTGCCGCTGTGCAACAACACTGCCCGCGATTCCCTACGAGCGATGATGCCCGCGTGCGACTCCCATGGCGTCGTCCCCACTTGGATAGAGCCTCCGCCGGATACCGTGCTGACCTTCTTCGACAACTTGGTCGAGACGCCCCGCAATGCCGAGGAGAACAAGGGCCTCACCCGGGCCACTACTGAACGGGATATAGCCTACATCGCCTCCAGGATGGAGGAGGCCGCCGCAGCTGCGGCCGCAGGCGACTTTGGATATACTGTGGCTGAGGCGCAGGCCGCAGACGCAGTGAGCCAAGCAGAGGAGGCGGAAATCCTCAAGCTGCTGAAGATTGCGCCCGAGGAGTTTGCCGGGGAGCCCTCCGTGAAGTTTGCCGGGACGAGCGGGGTTGCCAGGTGGAGCGAGGCCGCCGGGCATGGCACTGAGTCCAGCGGGCCTGTCGAGGAGGAGGAGGACGCCGGGGCTGGAGATTCTGATGAAGACTCCGGTGGATCTCTGAATCTTGACGATGCCTCCTCGTCCTTGGAGAACTCTCCGCCTCCGCCAAGCCCTCCGCAGCAACAGAAGAAGCGCCTCCGCAAGGTAACTGAGGCGGCGAGGCCGCAGGTGCCTCGACAGCAGCCGGCGCGCCGCACGACGCGCGCCACCAGGACGAGCGAAGTCGTCAAGGAGGCGCCCCATGCACAAGCGCCAAGCGGAGGGGGATCTTCCCGGAGCGGAACGGTCACTCCTTCTGCTCCTCGGTCTTCGGCGACGACAGGGGCTGGGTCTTCACAGCCCGCAGCCCCGGAGATCGCCAAGCGCCCAAGGGAGCCTTCTCCTCCTGCTACTCGCACGGGAGCGCCCCAGGCGGAGTTCGACTTCTCCGCCCTCAGCTCCGACGAAGAGGAAGAGGAGTAAGTAATTGCAATTCTTTTAGTTTCTTCGATCTTGTCTTGATTTCCCTTGCTTGGTTCTGATCTTGCTTTTGTTTCCAGGACCTTGACCCAGCGGATGGCGAAGAGGGCCAAGATCCCCGTGGTCACCATCGAAGACGACGAGCCCGTCGCGGCGACAAGCGACGCCCCGGCGACGAGCTTGCCGGATCAGCCTGCTGCTCCGAGGAGCAGCCCCCAGCGTAAGTCTGGTATTTATTTTTCTGCTTGATGGGCGCGCTCGAGGTTGTTGCTTGTACTGATGTCTTGTTGTCTTGTGCAGAAGTGGAGCCGCAGCCGCAGGAGCGCCAGGAGGTCGCCCCCGACGAGCCACTTGCTCCACCCTCCCCGCCAAGGACGAACTCCCCGGCAAGGGGGGACGCTCCGCCAAGGACGGGCACTCCGCCAAGGGCGAGTACCCCGCCAAGGGTGAGCAGCCCGACAAGGGTGAGCAGCCCGCCAAGGGAGGGCGCAGGCGGCCCTCCGCCAGCAGGGGCCACTGCTCCGCCGCCAAGGGAGAATTCCCCGACGAGGGAGTCCGTCGTTGAAGAAGTCCGCGAAGGTAAGGCTTGTAACTTCTTCTTCTTGGATTCTTCTTTTTGGATATTTGCTTGATCTTTTCTTTTCTTTTTCTTCCATTAGATCCTCCTGCCCCAGAGCCGATGGAGACGGAGGCCACCGCTGAGGAGGAGGTGCATGGCGATGGCGGCAATGCCACTACCGCCGAGGGAACGGCTAGAGCTGACGAGCCGGTCGTCGAGGAGACCGCCCCGACCGCCGACGCCGCGGCTGGGGAAGGGACCGGCAACCATACTGCTGGCCCGGAGGCCGCAGGAGCGCCGGACGCTGCACCGGCCGCTGACCCTTCCGCCTCCGCGGAGCGGTCAGGCGTCTACTTGGAGGCCCCCAACGGGGTCTTTATTCAAGTCCCGTGGGCGTCCTCGTCTCGAGCACCCGCGGAGGGAGAGACCTTTGACGGAGAGGTCCTCGCCTCCGCCGGGTTGAAGATTGTTGAAACGCCCGGCGACAGCGACGAGCCCGAAGAGGAGAGACTCCTCCGTCGGCTCCTGGCCTTGTACCGGGCCAGGCAGGCAAAGTTGGAGTCTCGGGAGGCTCTCGCCGCCAAGGCTGGAGCTGACTTGGATAAGCGCGCCGCGGAGCTCCGCGCCGCCAACCAGGCGGCCCTCCGCAACTTGGCGGAGGAGCGCGAAGAGCTTGCCGGGGCGCAGCAAGCTTTCCTCCTTGAAAAAGCTGAGGCCGAGGAGCAGCAGCTGTTGGCCGCCGAAGAGCTGTCCCGGCGAGAAGGAGTACTCAACCAGCGGAAGGTCGACCTCGATGCCCACGAGGACGACCTCACCGCCCGGGAGCAGGCCATTGGCGGGGCTCTGAAGGAGGCGAGGAGCGCCGCAGCCGCCGCAGAGACCGCCAAGAAATACCTGGAGGCCAAGGTGAAGCAGCTGGAGTTGTTCCTGAAGGCAAGCGAGGACAGAGTCACTGCGCTCAATGTGGAGCGGGAGAAAGATGCCCACACCAATTCTGAGCTGCAGGTACGTCTCTCCGAGAAGGGCACAGAGCTTTCCGACGCCAAGAACTCCATCGCTGACTTAGAGCTGAAGGTCTCCACCTTGATTGACTCGCTCGACGCCGCCCGGGACCGCGAGACGAAACTGAAGGACGAACTCCGCAAGGAAAGGAACTTGGTGGAGAGCGCCGCCGTCTCGGCGAACAACTTCAACCGGGCAGTGGAGCAGTGGACTGACGAGCTGGTCACCTCCGCTGCCAATATTGACAAGGAGATGGTGGCGCTGAGGGCGGAGCATCTCGTGTACTCCCCGGACGAGAGTCTCCCCCACAGCGCCAAGTTGAGTCTGTTCTTCAGGGGAATCGCGCCGGCGCTTGCGCGGCTGCGGGAGAAGATCCCCGTGCAGCTGGCCGACGAGGCGCGTCGGCTCTGCATGGGCACCATGGAGCGGGTCTTCTCGAAGATCGTCTTCCGCAACCCCGGCATCAACCTCGTCAACGTCCTCCGCACCTTGCCGCCCGAAGCTGATAAGGAGGCGTTGAAGGCGCAGGTTGCCCACATCGTCGCCAAGGTGGGCAAGATCACGAGGCGTGAAGGCGATCGCGTGGATTAGATCCCTTTCTTTCTGCTTTCTTTGCCGCTGCAAGGCATGTTATGGACAAGAATCTATTAGTATCGCGGCAATTTATCTTTGTAATATACAATCTTATTTTGAGCTATCAATGCAGTGTTATCTCCCTTGCTTTTGGTCCTTCACTTTGTATGCTTTTTGCCCTACGCTTTTAGGGAACTTGCCGGCAAGGGGCCCTTGCCGCGAGCGCCGAGTGCTGGACTCTTAGCAGCCTGCTGGCAAAGGCCTTGCCGGCAAGAAACCTTGCCGCAACTAGTCGCAGCACACTTAGGTTGCTGAGCGAACTCGAAAACGAAGTAAGGGCGCGACACTTGTCGCAGCTCACTTAAGTCGTTGAGCGTGCTCGAAACAAAGTAAGGGTGCGGCTAGCCACGGGTAGGTTCCTCCGCGCACAGGTTTTCCATACAAAGTGTGGTTGTTCAAGGAAGATAACTAAAATTTAAAAAATTTGAATTACTCAAACTTTGGTAACTTAGCTTTCATAGATTGTTTGCTCCCCGGCAAGGCTTCTCTTTCTTGAACAACACTTGGTTCATTTGCCTCCATCTCCTTCCCCCCCGGCAAACTTGTGCGCGAGGAATACTCCTTCTGCTTAAGAGGGAAAGAAGAAGAGGAGGAAAAACAAGTATAGGGCCTCATGGCTTGCTAGTGCTTACCGGGGACGTGCGTTGCACAGGGTGTCAGATGATGCATGCGAATAACAAAGAAAAGCATGGAAATGACAAATAGTGCGAAGCACAAAAAACTTTACTAATGCATGGGATCTGTGCCCGGCTTTGTACAAAGGTTTACATGCAACAGCGGCAAGACTTGCACAAAAGGTGGTTGCCGGAGCGGATTGCGGCAACCGCGCCTTACGGGTGAAACTTGCGAAGATGCTCTATGTTCCAGTAGTTGCTCACCGGTAAGCCTTCTTCGGTCTCAAGGTGGACAGCGTCGGGCCTTGTGACTTGTCTCACCCGATAAGGGCCTTCCCACTTCGGCGTCAACTTGTTGGAATTCTTGGCGGACTGGACACGCCGAAGAACAAGGTCGCCTTCCTCGAGACTCCTGGCCTTGACCTTGCGGCTATGATAGCGACGCAAGGCTTGCTGGTATCGAGCAGCTCGTACAGCAGCCTGGAGACGTTCCTCCTCAAGGAGCAACGCATCATCTTGCCGCAGTTGCTCTTGCTCGAGCTCATCATAAGCGAGCACTCGAGGAGATCCGTATACGAGTTCCGTGGGGAGAACTGCCTCTGCTCCATAGACAAGAGCAAAGGGTGTCTGTCCGGTGGCTCGATTTGGTGTCGTCCTGATTGACCAAAGAGCCGCCGGCAACTCCTCTATCCAGTTTGTTCCGCACTTGTGCAGCCTGTCGAAGGTTCTTGTCTTGAGTCCGCGCAACACTTCAGCATTGGCCCTCTCCGCTTGACCATTGCTCCTCGGATGAGCAACAGAAGCGAAGCAGACCTTGGCGCCAAGGTCTTGGACGTACTGCATGAAGGTGCGACTTGTAAACTGTGTGCCGTTGTCGGTGATGATCCCGTTAGGGATTCCGAAACGGCAAACAATCGATCGGAAGAACCTGACTGCTGACTGTGCTGTCACCTTTCTCACTGGTTCCACTTCTGGCCACTTTGTGAACTTGTCGATTGCTACGTACAAGTACTCAAAGCCCCCGACTGCGCGGGGAAAGGGGCCGAGGATATCGAGCCCCCAGACCGAGAAGGGCCAGGACAAAGGGATCGCCTGGAGAGCTTGAGCGGGCTGGTGAATTTGCTTGGCATGGAACTGGCACGCTTCACACTTGGTTACTTGTGCAGTTGCATCTTGGAGGGCTTCTGGCCAGAAGAACCCTTGCCGGAACGCCTTCCCGGCAAGTGCCCTTGCGCCAATGTGGTGACCACATATGCCTCAATGTATCTCTGCCAACAGCTTCTGTCCATCTTCCCTGGAAATGCACTTCAACCTGACACCATTGAGTCTTCTTCTGTACAGTTCATTGCCAACGAACTGGTACATACTTGACTGCCTGGTTATTTTCTCTATCTCTTCTAGCTCGTCGGGAAGTTCTCCAGTTTGCAGAAAGCGGATGATTTGCTGTGCCCATGCTGGAGCCTGAGGCTCAACAGCAAGGACTAAAGGCATGAGGGCTGCTGCGGGAACCTCAGCTTCTACGGCAAGAACCTGCGGCTCTGCCGGAGCTGATGGTCCGCCGGCAAGCCTGCCGGGGCAAGGCTTGTCGGGAACGCCTGCTTCAACTGTACAGACCCTTGGATCTGCAGGAGCAAACTGTTCCTCAGCATCTTGGCTGTTGATCCTGGGAACCTTGGCGGCGGCTTCGGGAAGATCCGCCGGCAAGTAGTCGCCGGAGACCAACTTTCTCTTCTTGTTTTGCCCAACTGATGGTGTAACGGATGGCTGAGTTAACTTGAGCACGAAGGTCCCTGGTTCCACAGGTAACTTCATGGCAGCACACTTTGAGAGGCCATCTGCAATGTCATTCTGAGCTCTTGGGACGTGCTCCATTTACAGACCTTCAAAGTGTTCTTCAAGCTTCCTCACTTCATCAACATAAGCTTCCATCAAAGGGCTCTGGTAACTCTTATTCACTTGTCGGACCACCAACTGTGAATCTCCCCGCACAATCAACTTCTTAATCCCAAGTTCGGCCGCAATTCTGAGGTCGGCAAGCAATCCTTCATACTCTGCAGTATTGTTTGTCGCTTGCTCCTTGGGAAAGTGCATCTGGACAACATACTTGAGGTGATCTCCGGTGGGCGCTATTAGTACCACGCCGGCACCGGCGCCTTGCAGCGAGAAAGCACCATCAAAGTACATTATCCATTCGCTGCTCGCTTCTTGGACGGGGACGTTTGTCTCTGGGACTTCTTCATCTGGTGTTGGGGTCCACTCTGCTATGAATTCTGCCAAAGCTCTGCTCTGTATGGTTGAGGTACTCTCAAACTTGAGACCAAAACTTGACAGCTCCAGTGCCCACTCGACGATCCTGCCTGTTGCTTCGGGATTTTGCAATATCCTCTTCAACGGAAAGCGAGTGACCACCGTTATCTCGTGTGCTTGGAAGTAATGGCGCAGCTTTCTTGAGGCCATGAGGAGGCCGAACAGCAATTTCTGCACCCCAGAGCATCTTGATCTAGCCCCCTGCAAGAGGGAACTTACAAAATACACTGGGCGCTGCGCCATCTTCCTTCGCACCTCTCCTTGTTCCTGCACAGACTTGTCCTTGTCGGGGCCAGAACTTGTCGGGGAAGCCCCCTGCTTGTCGCTGGGTTCGCTTGCCGGGGGTGTGGGTTCCTCATCCGCCTCCATCTCATCTACTAACGCAGCACTAACCACTTGATTGGTTGCCGCTAGGTACAGCAGCAACTTCTCTTGTGGCCTAGGTGCGACAAGTATCGGAGTAGAGGACAGGTATCCTTTCAAGTCTTGCAGCGCTGCCTCCGCTTCCGGAGTCCATTTCATAGGACCTGCCTTTTTCAAAATTTTGAAGAAAGGCAGGGCGCGCTCTGCAGACTTTGAAATGAACCTGCTGAGGGCAGCCACACAACCAGCAAGTCTCCTTACGTCCTTGACGCGCTTCGGGGCTTCAATCTGCTCGATGGCTTTTATCTTGTCGGGATTGGCTTCAATCCCCCTCTGGGACACAAAGAACCCGAGAAGCTTGCCGGAGGGGACTCCGAAGACGCACTTCTCGGGGTTCAACTTGAGTTGGATCTTGCGCAGATTCTCAAAGGTTTCCTCCAAGTCTTGGATCAGGGTATCTTTGCTCTTACTCTTGACCACTATATCATCCATGTACGCTTCTACATTTTTGTGGATCTGTGGCTCAAAAGCAGTGTGCACCACCCTCGCAAATGTCGAGCCTGCATTCTTCAATCCAAAGGGCATGCGTATGAAGCAATATGTGCCGCATGGAGTAATGAATGTAGTCTTCTCTTCATCTTCCATGGCCATGAAAATCTGGTGGTAACCTGAGTATGCATCAAGGAAGGAAAGCAGCTCACATCCGGCGGTGGAGTCGACAATCTGGTCAATCCGCGGCAAGGGAAATGGATCCTTGGGACACGCTTTATTCACATCAGTGAAGTCTATACAAAGTCTCCACTTCCCATTGGCCTTGCGCACGACAACTGTATTGGCTAACCATGTAGGATGGATTACGCCTCTAACCAGGCCTGCTGCTTCCAACTTCTTTATCTCTTCGGCGATGAATTCTTGGCGCTCCACGGCTTGCTTCCCGACCTTCTGCTTGACGGGCCGTGCATGAGGGCAAACAACAAGCTTGTGCTCAATTACCTTCCTGGGAACGCCGGGGATGTCAGATGGTTGCCATGCAAACACATCGACATTCGCCCGCAGGAAGGCAACGAGCGCGCTTTCCTATTTGGGGTCGAGTGTAGCACTGATGGTGAAGGTACCACCAGTGCCGTCCTCCCTGGCGGACACCTTCTTGGTTGCCGGTGGAGCTTCCATCCCTTTCTTGCACTTGCCGGTGGAGCTCGATGGTGCGTCCTCGACGGCAGCACAGCACTCCGAGGAGGTGCGTTTGCCGGAGTGGGCCCCAGAGCTCTTGCCGGACTTGGTCTTGTTCTCCCCCTCGGGAGCTTCAGCGGCAAGTGTGTTGCTTTCTGCTGCGGCTGCTGCATCCCGGTAGATCTTGTCGGCGCAGATAAGCGCGTCCTTCTTGTCGCCGGGGACAGAGATGACGCTTATCGGCCCCGGCATCTTGAGTACGTTGTAGGCATAGTGGGAAGCTGCCATGAACTTGGCGAGGGCAGGACGGCCAAGTATCCCATTGTATGGCAATGGGATATCGGCAACGTCAAAGGTTATCCTCTCCGTCCTGAAGTTGAGCTCCCTGCCAAAGGTCACGGGCAGCGTAATCTTCCCCTTCGGCTTGCTCCTTCCCGGGTTGATCCCTTGGAACGACCCGGTTTCCTCGAGCTCGCTGTCGGGGATCTGTAACTTCTTGATCACAGCCGAGGAGATCAAGTTCAGGCCGGCCCCGCCATCAACCAACATCTTGGTGACCTTGAGGTTGCGGATAGTTGGTGAGACCAACATCGGCAAGCACCCGACCGCAGTTGTGCGGTCAGGGTGGTCCTCAAGGTCAAAGATGATGGGCGTGCTGGACCAGTTCAGCAGCCTGCGTGACTCGACGGGTGGCTCAGCTGCATTCACTTCCCGCACCCACTGCTTGAGTTGGCGGTGGGAAGTGTGCAGAGAGGCACCTCCGTCGACACAGAACCTCTGTGGCCTTCTGGAACTCCTGCTCGCTGTTGTCTCCTTCTTCCATGTCGTCGTCGTCGTCTTCTTCCTCATCCTTGTCGCGGCCCCGGGGAGGTCTGTCACCTTGCCGCTGCTTGGCCTTGCCGTGGCGTCCTCCCCGGCCATTGAACGGCCGCTTCTTGCTGGGCCCTCCTCCGCCTCCTTGGGCCTTCTCCTTGTCGCGACGCTCGTATTCAGCCTTCTGCTGCTCTACGAGGTACTCGACTCTCTTGCAGTTCTGAAGATCGTGGCCCTTGGTGCGGTGGATCTTGCAGTACTGCTTGTCGGAGCCGTCCTGCTTGTCGGCTGCCGCTACAGGGGCGGGCTCCTTGCCGGAACCGCCAGCCTGTGTCTTCTTGGCGGGAGCCTCCTTGCCGGACTGCTCGACAACCAATACCTCCTTGCTCTTCTTCTTTCTGTTGTTCCGCCGCCGGCTTTTCCTTGCCGGGGCGGCGTCTTCGCTGTCGCTTCCTCCTGCGCCAGCATCCTCTCCGGGGAGTCTCCTCCCCTCTTCAGCGCGCGCGCACATGTCAGCCAGAGCGTAGAGCTCGCTGACATCCCGGATCTTGGTCATGGCCATCTCCTCCCTCATCCGGCGGTTACGCACGTTCTGGTGGAACGCGCTGATAACCACGGCAGGGTGGACGTCGGGAATGTTGTGCTGTACGCGGCTGAATCTCTGGATGTACTTGCGCAGGGACTCTCCCTCCTTCTGGGCCAGGATGTGGAGATCGCTCTCCTGGCCGTGGGGTTTGTGGCCGCCCGTGAAGGCGCCGACAAACTGGTGGCACAAGTCCGCCCACGAAGAAATGGAGTTCTCCGGCAAGTGCATAAGCCAAGACCTGACGTTTGGCTTAAGCACGAGCGGGAAGTAGTTGGCTAGGATCTTCTCGTCGCATCCCCCGGCAGCCTGCACCGCGATGGTGTAGATGCTGAGGAACTCCGAGGGGTGCGTCTTGCCGTCGTACTTCTCGGGTACGTCGGGCTTGAAATTCTTCATGCTGGGCCACTGGACTTGCCGCAGCTCACGGGTGAACGCAGGGCAACCTGCCGCGTACGGCAAGTTGCCTGGTTCACCGGGCGCGTGCGCGTCGACAGCGGTCCCAGCGCGCTGGTCTGATCCCCTACCTGGCGCGCCAAAGATGTCGGGGGAAACTGTCCTCCCACGAGCACCTATGGGACCGGAGCCCCTTCTACGTTGCGGTAAGGGAGCGGAGGGAGCACGGAGAGCAGATCGAGGAGCGCACGTGGGCAGTTTACCCAGGTTCGGGCCGCGCGGACGCGTAAAACCCTACTCCTGCTTAGGTTATATTGAGTTCTTGAGCTCGGGAGCTTGAAGAGCTACAGTACTAGCTACACCGAGCGAGAGAGTTGTCTAGGTTTCGAACCCCTTTTACGTTGTGCATGGGCCTCCTTTTATAGCTCAAAGGGGTCACCGACAGGTGTCAACGTAGAGGAGGGTAAAAGTGTAAATTTGGTGGTAGTTGTAACAGTGCGTGAACAGTATATGAACAGTGGTCTTCACCTAACTTTGACAGTGGGGGACAAGGGCATTAAATGCCCGTCGCCGTCGACCCCAAAAGTGTACGTTCATGCTTCTCCGTTCGCCACGGCGGTAGCCTCGTCACCGTGGCTTGCCACCGTGTGCCCCAGGCTGCACAGCCGTCCGCCACGCGTCCCTGGAAGGGCCCCAGGGCGACGCGTGGGCCGATGAGCTGGAGCGTGGGCACACAGCGTAGGTTTCCCCGGCAAGCACCTTGCCGGGGTCATGATCTTGCCGGGCCCGGAGGCTTGTCGCTCTCCGGGTCCGGCCAGGGCGCGTGATGCGCCGAGGCATCCCTCGAGGTACGCATTCCTTGGCCTTCCTGGCAAGCTCCTCTTGCCAGGGTCTTGTGCTTAAAGTGATAACCTTGAGCCTGGTGCGGCCTTCCCGGCAAGCTCCTCTTGCCGGGGCCTTGATCTTCTGACTTGTATACTTTATTCTTGAATGGCTTCATAGGGACCAGAAAGGTTCCCGACGAGCACGTGGTAAGCCCTGCCACGGGAAGCTACTACTGCCCGTGCACAAGTTGGGGTACTTAGTACACCGACAAATTGTTTGTTGCTATTCTTTCCGATTGATCTATCCAAGAGTTCGTACTAAAATAACACAAGGTATTCTTTCCGATCGATCTATCGAGAGTTCGTACTAAAATAACACAAGTTATTCTTTCTGATTGATCTATCAAGAGTTCGTACTAGAACAACACTAAAACATATTCATATTCATATTACTCAATCCAACACATAGAACTTCAAAGAGTACTGTCGGAGATATTGACCATGGGTACCCTCGGTGACCACCCTTGGTATTTCAAGACGAATTATAGCTGGCTGCTCCACCCCGACCGTCTGCTCATCGGGCCGCCTCCTAGGGTAGCCTGCCCAGGAGCCGGCTGCCACCAGGCGGCAGGGACCCAACAGGCGGCGGCACCAACATCAACAGCTAGCAGACGGTCCCACGTCCCTCCCTTGGGACGCGTGCTGGGGGACCCCCATGCAGCAGAGACGTGGCTACAGATGAACATGTCCTTAGAGAATCTATAAGGGCGTGGCTACAATGAACGTGTACCTTATGAATATCTCCTAAACGGCGGCTCACTCTAGCCGCGCTGCTCGTGACCAAGCATCGGTCAGAGGAGGCCATGATCCCACTACTCATAGACGGCAGGGCCAGCAGACGGCTGGCCCCATTGGTCAGCGAGTAGGTCATAAACAAGCCGCCCCTGGCAGACGGCCGCCTGGTAGAAGGCGGCGAATCTCGCCCTAGAAGTCTGAACCTCATCAAGACGACAAGACAGGGCGTGGCGACAGTGTACGGCAGGAGACGGCGGCACTGTAGCCACTTCCCTCCTGACGAGGCTATCGTCAGCAGATGCGCGTCTACAGTGAAAGACAATCACGTGGGCCCACATGCGGTGGGCCCCAGCCGGCGGGCGGCAAGGCCGGCGCCGGAAGACACTGACGACTGGGAGCCACACTGTCGAGATTACCATTGTACCCCTGGGGGGTAGGCCTATATAAACCCTCCAAGGTCCTCCATCAGGAGGGGTTAGAAAGTTGGAAGATTGAACCCTAGGAAGAAGATAGAGAGGGGGAGAAAGAAACCCTAGCTATCACCCCCGCTTCCTAGAGCAAGGAAGTGAGCTAGCCCTGCTCGTCTTCCTCCTCTAGACCACACAGCTTGAGGAGCAACCTTGTAGCTGCCGAGTGATCTCAGTCATGACGCGGAGCCCCCGCAGAGTAGGACTAGGGGTGTTATCTCCTCGGAGAGCCCCGAACCTGGGTAAGATCCGTAGGCGTCCTAAGTTTCGCCTCATCCCGCTTCCTGAGCCCGACGACGTTCTTTTGACCCCATGCATGATAAGCCATCCGTTGGCATATGTCACTCCAAAACCCCGACAAGTACGCCAAGATTTCTACCGGAGAAACAAAGACAAGAACGTGCATCAACCCCTATGCATAGATTACCCCAATGTCACCTAGGGAATCCGCGAGTTGAGTGCCAAAACATATATCAAGTGAATCAATATGATACCCCGTTTTCACCACGAGTATTCAATTGCAAGACATATATAAAGTGTTCTCAAACCATAAAAGTATTCAATCCAAAGAAATCTCAAAGGGAAAACTCAAATTCATCACAACATAGAGAGGGGAAAACACCATATGATCCGACTATATTAACAAAGCCCGCGATACATCAAGATTGTGCATCTCAAGAGAACGAGAGAGAGAGAGAGAGAGAGAGAGAGAGAGAGAGAGAGAGAGAGAGATTAAACACATAGCTACTGGAATAAACCCTCAGCCCCGAGGGTGGACTACTCCCTCGTCATCATGGTGGCTGCCGAGATGATGAAGATGGCCACCGGTGATGGTTTCCCCCTCCGGCGGAGTGCCGGAAAGGGTCTAGATTGGTTTTCGGTGGCTATAGAGGCCTGCGGCGGCGGAACTTCCGATCTATGGATATTTCTGATGGTTTCTTTATTTATAAGAATTTTTGGCGTCGGTCTCACGTCCGAGTGGGCCTCGAGGTGAGGACAGCCCACCGGGACGAGCCAGGCCCACCAGGCGCGCCCTGGTGGGTTGTGCCCTCCTCGTGGCTCTTCTAGCCCTCCCATGAAGCTTCAGGGGTCTCTTTTGTTCCAAAAAAATCGTCAAAAAGTTTCACTCATTTGGAGAACTTTCATTTCTGCACAAAACAACAACACCATGGTAGTTGTGCTGAAAATAGCGTCAGTCCGGGTTAGTTCCGTGCAAATCATACCAAAACCATATAAAATTGTTATAAACATGGCATGAATACTTCATAAATTATAGATACATTGGAGATGTATCAATGGGAAGGCCCTAATTGGGTCTATTGTCATGCCTCTCGTCGGCACCTCCAACTAGGGAAGGTTATGGGCGCGCGCTACCCTGATCAGGTAGGCGGACATAAGCCTTGTGTGCCCGTGTTGGTTTGATCGCTCTTGTCCCCATTTTGGACCGTCTTTTGCCACAACGATGGCTGTTGGGTGTCGCGAGGTGACATTAGGGCAATCCATGACTTAGCCCAAAGGGGAGTTTGTCGGAGTGACCGGGAGAGTGTCATGACAATAGATCAGTTTGGTCAGAACGCCGTTGGTCCACCCGAATGGGAACACGAGACCTTGGGTTCCGTAGTATGGGTACAGTGTGCTAACCTCTGCAGCGTGAGTTTGAATCTATCGATAGCCATGCCCGCGGATATGGGCCCAGTTCGTAGTAGGTCACACTATGAGTCAACAATAATAATAACCTGTTTAATAACAACCTTGTTCGATGATAAAAGAAGTGGTTGATCCTTATGTGATCGCGAGAGGATCACAATGGTATCAAGGATAACGAAGATACTTGAGATTTATGGTGTTATGCGAGAGTTAAGGGTAAATATCAAGCTCCTTGTGGTCATGTAATGATTACTACGGTATTGTTAATACCAAGCTTGGTTTGATCCTGAGGTGATCATGTGATGACCATGATGGTAAGTGATTCATGTGGCGGTTACGAGGTAACCCCGAATAAAGTATTTTGGTGCATGATATTGTTAACATGTTGCATACTAGTATCATTATATGTTCATTCCATACTCATCTGGTATTGTTCTAGTGCTATCTTGTTCACCATGTCCATGCCATGTTGCTCTATATATATCATGTCCATCCTTGCTAAGTAACTTGTAAATGCCATGCTGTTGTTTGTCTTAATTGCTTTGGTTGCTGTGAGCTTGCAAGTACATTCAATGTACTGACCTCGCGTGTCATGCCGGTTTGCAGGTCATGCCTTGTCTGCTTGCTGGTTTGCCGAGGATCTTGAGTTTGCGAGCTAGGATAAACGTTCCAACCAGAGTCCCTACGGAGTGGATTCCATCGTCGTCGTCGCTGTTCCGCTCCTAGATTTTATTCCTTCGCTATGAGTTGTTCTGCTGCTTGCATAGAGCAACCTTGGCAGGCGTAGCGTCGCCGTGCCTATGTAATACCTTTGTATCCATATCAATTGTAATAAAAAGCTGATTTGTTCCATGCCAAGCAGTGCCGTATTCCAGAGACTTACCTCGATCTCTGGGCTGGAATACGGGGCGTTCCGGTCTCTCTGAGCCGGGGTGCCACACCGTTTTCCTTTACCCAAGTGGGATTGACAACCCCTCTACGTGTGGGGTTGCGAGGATTTGTTGTTTGTGTGCTGGTGATGTTTACATAAATTGCTTGGTTCTCCTACTGGATTCATCACGCTCGGCTTCGATGGCCTGGGTGGCGGCCACAGGGTAGCCCGGGAAGAACTCTGCCAAAACTAGAAGAAGGATCAGAAGAAAAGAAAGACGGCTGTTACAGACGGCGAGTACAAGAGGAAAGGGTAGACATCTCACCGTCAACCATGTCTCCAATGGCTACGTAGCCGTCTTGGATAGCCGCCTCCTTCTCGACCCAATTCGAGTGCTCGGTCTCGAATTCCGCCCTCAGAAGTGTCTCGGCATCCGACATCTTCCCGAGCTCGACCTTGTGGGCTGCCGCCTGGTCCGCTAGCTCCTTGGCCAGGCGGTCGCGGTCCTGAGCGGCAAGACCACGCTCTCGCTCCTTAGCAGCCAGCTCCGATTGGGCCTCGCCCAGCTAGTTGTGGAGGTCGGCTGCGACCGCTGGCAAGTGGGGAAGAAAAACAATAAATGTCAGCAGCAAAAAAGATAACCTTGGAGTTCCAAGCCGCCTGCTTAGCAGCCGGCTCGGAACTCGGGGACTACACCCAGCGGGTGCGCTGACGCGCCCTCGCAAGGAAGAGAAGGGGAGCGCTCACTTTGGCTGTCTACCAAGGCAGCCTGCAGTTGCACCAGCTCTTGGAGCTGGGCGTTGTAGGAGGCCACACGGAGGTTGTGGTAGTCCTGCAATAAGGCGCAAGATCAGCCCACAACGCACACTTTGGAGTTCCAAGCCGCCTGCTCAACAGCCGGCTCGGAACTCGGGGACTACACCCAGTGGGTGCGCTGACACGCCACCACAGAAGAAATTGAAGGACTAAAAACACAAGAGTATGAAGCACACATACCCGAACGGAGGACCGCGCGGCCCTGAACTCCTGCATCGCCGTCTAAACGATGTTGCCCAAGGAGTTGAAGCGGTGGAGGACGTCCCGCGACGCGACTATCAGCGCGCCGCCACCTCCGGGCCTCCAACCTGACGGCGCCACGTTGGTCGCCTCATTCTCCGGCGTAGACGAGCTGGCACTGCCTGTCTCCACCTGCTGCGGCACAGAGACTGCCCTCGCAGGGCGTGGACGGGCTGGGGCTCGGAGGGCCGACTGCGGGCCTGTCATCAACACGCCCCCAGCTGGCGGCACCTCCGTTCCCGCTGGCCGGCTACCCTACTCCCCAGCAGGTGGCGCAGTGGGCGGCACCTGCATCTCCAGGATGACGCAGTCACCCCCCGTTGTCTGGGGCCGGCTGCTCGTCAGCAGCCGGCGCTTGGGCTGACGGCTCCAGTGAGCCCATGTCCGGGAGGACGGCGCGGCCCACTGGCTGCTGGGAGCCCGTTCCCTAATCCTGGGCTCGGGCGGCGTCTGCCTGGGCCTTTTGGGCGGCTTCAGCCTCCGCCCTGGCGGCGGCATCGGCTACCGCTCGCTCGCGATCCGCAGCCTCACGCTCCGCGCGCGCCTCGCGGGCGTTCCTCTCCGTCGCCACCCGGAGCGCGGCGGCTGGATCCACGCGTGGGGGCGCAGGAGGGGCATCCGTGCCCCCCACAACAGAGCCTGCTGGCGCCCGCGAGAGGGAGAGCAGCGCGCTGCACGGATATCCCAAAGAAACGGGGAGTCAACCAAGATGGGATCGGCTGAGAAAGATGAGCATCACACAAAGGAGGGATGCAAAACACTTACCCGAACACAACGGGCCTGGCCTTGGGCATCTTGGGCACAATCGCCCTGGCAGCCGCCTCCCGACGCCTCGTGGCAGCGGTCGACAGCCGAAGCTTCTTGGGCGGGGCACCAGACGTCCCTGATGATGACCGCCATTTCCCATCGCCGGTTGCGCCAGACGGCCCGACCTGCTGGCTGGCGCGGACGGGTGCCTCCTCCACCTCCTCGTCATCGTCCGACCAGCTCTCGACGCCGCCTTCTAGCAGGCCGCCCGATGGCTCGCCCCCGCCGCCTGTCACCTCCTCCTCCTCCATGGCGGCGGCCCCAAGATCAGGGTCGCTTGTGTGGCTCTGGGAGAGATCCGGCTCCAGGGGGCGGCCTGGCTGGCCAGAGCCCGGCGCTGGCTGGCCGGGGAAGATCTGAGGAGGACATCAGGATCAGACAGCTACAACAGCCGGACAAAAAAGAAAGAAAAGAGAGGGCTGAAGAGCTTACTGCGGGCGGCTGGTTGTCGCGGCTGTACGACGGCTTGCCGAAGGCCCAGCCGGAGTCGGAGACCTTGCAGTTGGAGATGTGCTTCACAAAGTTAGCTACCTCCCTGTATGGCAGGGGCTTGGTGCACGTCCGGATGGGGTCCCGGCGCCCGCTCATGTCGCAGATCAGATGAGGGCGGCGCTGCAGCGGCAGCACTCGACGCTCTGCGAGCGTGAGCAACAAATCCGCGAAGACCAGGCCCTCGCCTTCCCTCAGCTCCCAGAGACGGCGCAATGCGATGGAGGCGCCTTTCGTTAGGGAGGCAGGCCGGGTCCTCCAGGAGTCGCGAGGCTCGGTAGGCGGACCCGGCACCCAGTCCGGCAGACTGATGAAGTCCTACTCGGGGTCGACGTTGGAGACGTAGAAATACATCTTCTGCCAGTGCTTTACCGACACCAATAGCTGCGGCGTTGGGAAGAAATTCCTCGTCCCACTGCGCTTCACAGCAATGCACCCCCCGCACTGGGCGGGCACGCTCTGGACGGCGGTGCCAAGCTTCACGTAAAAGAGATCGGTCCATAGCTCTATGGTGGGGAGGATGCCGAAGTATGCTTCGCAAAGGACGACGAAGGACAAGAGCGTCACCACCGTGTTCGGCGTAAGGTGGTGGGGCTGGATGTGGAAGAATTCTAAGAAGGATCGGAAGAAACCGCTCGCCGGGAGGCCGAAGCCGCACGGGAAGTGTGAGCGGAAGACGACCCGCTCGCCCTGCCGTGGGGCCGGCCTGATCTCCGCCACCGGCGCTAGGCGCACGACGACCCTGTTGGCAGGGGCAGCTTTCGCAACCGCCGGAGGATGTCGATATGCTCCTCCAGGACCTCGCTACCGTCCCACTGGCCATGGTGTCGGGTAGGCGTTGGGGCGGACATGGTTCGGGCGGCTGCTCGCTGCGACGTCGGTGAGAGGAGCGGGAGGAAGCAAGGAAGAAGAAGGAGGACGGGGAGGAGTGAGCGCGAGAACGGTGCCAGCTCCTATCCCCCGGCCTATTTATAGGCCCGGGGCGGCGAATCCGAGGGGACGGGCGTGGGATCAACTGCTCCATGCCGCGCACGACCCCCGCCTTTTGCGCGCCTAATCCGCGCGCATTAAATGCGCGTGGGAGGGTAATCGATTATCCCTGCCACTCTGGATCCGCGCGAGGACCGAGGCCCTGTAGTGGCGGGCCCCGACCCACAGTTACGTCCTGTCACGCGCGTGGGCTGGCAGGCCGACGCGACGGGGCGGTGACGCGTGGGGAGCTGCCAACGGTCGGCAGGTCTGCTCGACTGCCCGCCGACCAGGCGGTGCCTTCCCCACGAAGATTCAAAGACAACGGTTCGGCTGCCAGAGGCCGGCTCCCTCAACTCAAGCTGGCAATGGTTAACCGTTACCCACGTCCCCGTGGGTAATTACTCTATTAGGGGACGGGGATATGCAAGGTTTAATACCCACGGGGAAGCTTGTGGGTCAAATACCTTACCCAGCATGCACGACGGGGATGGGGACGGGATAGCATTACCCATACCCGTTACCCGCCTTACCCGTGAAGGCCTTACATCGAGCCTCAAAAATTAGTAGAACCCATGTAATTACCGCCCTTACCCACCGATATTTTCATCATCCCACCCCTTTGGCCAAATATCCAGAAGAAAACCCTAACCTAGACATAACATACTATTTATTATGCTGAAATACTATATTTTTCTACCGAAATGCAATCTGATGTTGTTGTTGATTGTGTGTATGGGTTTCCCCATGGGTATAAGAAACCCGATGGGGATGGGGATGGAAATATTTTTATCCCTGCACACGGGTATGGGGACGGGGACGGGCATGGTAAGGCTGTCACGGGGACGGGGATGGGAGTCCAATACCCGCATGGGTAATCCCCATTGCCAGCCTGACCCTCAACGCAGGGCCGGCTACCGGCAGACGGATCCCTACGGAAGACGGGTGAAGGACGCTGAGCTTGCCTAACGAGGGAAGCTGCTGGAACCCCGCGGCCCTCCAGCACCCGCCGCGGAGTTCCACCAGCTTCGGGGACTACTGTCGGAGATATTGACCATGGGTACCCTCGGTGACCACCCTTGGTATTTGAAGACGAATTATAGCTGGCTGCTCCACCCCGGCCGTCTGCTCATCGGGCCGCCTCCTAGGGTAGCCTGCCCCAGGAGCCGGCTGCCAGCAGGCGGCAGGGACCCAACAGGCGGCGGCACCAACATCAACAGCCAGCAGACGGTCCCACGTCCCTTCCTCGGGACGCGTGCTGGGGGACCCCCATGCAGCAGAGACGTGGCTACAGATGAACATGTCCTTAGAGAATCTATAAGGGCGTGGCTATAGTGAACGTGTACCTTATGAATATCTCCTAAGCGGCGGCTCACTGGAGCCGTGCTGCTCGTGACCAAGCATCGGTCAGAGGAGGCCATGATCCCACTACTCACAGACGGCAGGGCCAGCAGGCGGCTGGCCCCATTGGTCAGCGAGTAGGTCATAAACAAGCCGCCCCTGGCATACGGCCAGGGGAGACGACCGCCTGGAAGCAGGCGGCGAATCTCGCCCTAGAAGTCTGAACCTCATCAAGACGACAAGACAGGGCGTGGCGACAGTGTACGGCAGGAGACGGTGGCACTGTAGCCACTTCCCTCCTGACGAGGCTGTCGTCAGTAGAGGCGCGTCTACAGGGAAAGACAATCACGTGGGCCCGCAGGCGGCGGGCCCCAGCAGGCGGGCGGCAAGGCCGGCGCCGGAAGACACTGACGGCTGGGAGCCACACTGTCGAGATTACCATTGTACACCTGGGGGGTAGGCCTATATAAACCCCCCAGGGTCCTCCATGAGGAGGGGTTAGAAAGTTGGAAGATTGAACCCTAGGAAGAAGATAGGGAGGGGGAGAAAGAAACCCTAGCTATCACCCCCGATTCCTAGAGCGAGGAAGTGAGCTAGCCCTGCTCGTCTTCCTCCTCTAGACCACACAGCTCGAGGAGCAACCTTGTAGCTACCGAGTGATCTCAGTCATGACGCGAAGCCCCCGCAGAGCAGGACTAGGGGTGTTATCTCCTCGGAGAGCCCCGAACCTTGGTAAGATCCGTAGGTGTCGGTGTACTAAAGTAGGGGTACCTTAGTATCCCGACTTGTGCACGGGCAGTAGGAGCGTCCCGTGGTCGGGCTCGCCACGCGCCCGCCAAAGCCCGCTCTGGATCCTTTAGAGCCATTCAAGAACAAAGTATTCAAGTTAAAGAAACAAGGCCCCGGCAAGAGGAGCTTGCCGGGAAGGCCGTACCAGGCTCAAGACCACCCCTTTGGCACAAGGCCCTGGCAAGAGGAGCTTGTCAGGAAGGCCAAACATGGCATTTCAGAAGACTTGCCATGGCGCATCGCGCGCCCCGGCAAGGCCCGGAGAGCGACAAGCTTCCGGGCGCGGCAAGGTAGCGACCGCGGCAAGGCGCTTGCCGCGACAAGCTCCCACTACGTGCCCGCGCTCCAGCTCATCCGGCCACGCGTCGCCCTGGGGCCCTTCCAGGTGCACGTGGCGGAAGGCTGTGCAGCCTGGGGTACACTGTGGCGAGCCACGATGACGAGGCCACCTTCGTGGCGAACGGAGACGCCCTGACGGACGCTTTTTGCACTGCTTGGGGCGACGGTGACGGGAATTCAATGACCTTGTCCCCCACCATCAGGGTTAGGTACAAAACACTAGACATACACTGTTACAACTACCACCATTTTTACGTTTTTACCCTCACCTACGTTGCCACCTGTCGGTGACCCCTTTGACCTATAAAAGGAGGCCCATGCACAACGTAGGGGAGGTTCCGATCCTTGATCACTCTCACGCTCGGTGTAGCTAGCAACCAGCTCTGTAGCTCTTCGTGCTCCCGAGCCAAGAACACAATACAACCAAGGCAGGAGTAGGGTTTTACGCATCCGTGCGGCCCGAACCTGGGTAAACTGCTCGCGTGCTCGCCTCGATCCGCTCTTCGTGCGCCCTCCGCTCCCTTGCCATACCGAAAAGGGGCTCCGGTCCCATAGGTGTTTGTGGGCGACCAGTTTCCCCGACATCTTTGGCGCGCCAGGTAGGGGGCGTCGAGGTTGTGTGGACCTGATCCGGCGCTCACGCAGGCAAAACCTTCAGCAACTTCATCAACTTCGTTGACGTCATCGACATGCCGCCGAAGAAGAAAGCTTCGGAAGTAGGAGGCCCATCCGCGTCGATCCCACCACCACCAGAACCAGCGGTTGGTGGGGTAGACGCTGGCGGAAGGACGGACGCCGGCGAGGAAACTCACGGCGCCGCCAAATCCAAGGACAAGACGGACGACCGAGCGCAGTCCAAGACCTCGGCGTCCGTGCACGCACCGCGCCACTCTCAGGAGGTGCCGGAACGGCAGCGGCGTGGTACGCAGGGTACCATCCGCTTGCTGGGCCAAGGACAAGTTGGCGGGTCGCGGGACGCTCAAGGCCAACGTGCTGGCACGAGCAAGGCGCGGTCGCCGGGGCGAGACCCTGCTCCTTCTAACGCAGTTAGAAGTCCGAGCATATCTCGCTCCTCGCACCGCTCGCCACCACTCCCCTCCACTTCGACAGAAGCTCTAGCTAGAGCTCAGCTAGTCCTCGACTTCCCTCCAGTGGCGGACAAGGCCGAAGACTGGAGGGCCACCATCCAAAGCCTCATCGCCTTCGCCAACAACGACACGCCGCAGCAGCCGGCGACGTCGCGGCCGCGGCAAGTCAGCCAGGCGCGGGCTGATGGAGACAAGACCGCCGGGGACAAGACCGCCGGGGGTGCAACAACCGTGCACTCCCCGCCCCGAAGGCGAAAGTCGCCGACTCGCCGGATCAACGTCGACGACGACTCCACGGCGTCGTCGGATCCACGAGCTCGCCGCGATCAGCGCCAAGTCCTCGACGACAGACGACAAGAAGACGCTCGAACCCGCATCGAGCGTCGAAGAGAAGCGCGGCGACAGTCCGACCAGCGCGCTGGGACCGCTGTCGACATGCACGCGCCCGGAGAACTGGGCGACTTGCCGTACGCGGCAGGTTGCCCTGCGTTCACCCGCGAGCTGCGGCAGGTCCAGTGGCCCAACATGAAGAACTTCAAGCTCGACGTACCCGAGAAGTACGACGGCAAGACCCATCCCTCAGAGTTCCTCAGCATCTACACCATCACGGTGCAGGCTGCCGGGGGACACGACGAGAAGATACTAGCGAACTACTTCCCGCTTGTGCTCAAGCCAAACGTCAGACCTTGGCTCATGCACTTGCCGGAAAACTCCATCTCTTCTTGGGCCAACCTGTGCCACCAGTTTGTCGGCGCCTTCACGGGTGGCCACAAGCCCCATGGCCAGGAGAGCGATCTTAATATACTTGCCCAGAAGGAAGGAGAATCCCTGCGAAAGTATATCCAGAGATTCAGCCGCGTTCAGCACAACATCCTGGACGTCCACCCTGCCGCGGTTATTAGCGCGTTCCATCAGAACGTGCGTAACCGCCGGATGAGGGAGGAAATGGTGATGTGCAAGATAAGAGACGTCAGTGAGCTCTATGCCCTGGCCGACAAGTGCGCACGCGCTGAAGAAGGGAGGAGACTCCCCGGAGAGGATGCTGGAGCAGGAGGAACGGACAGTGAGGATGCCGCCCTGGCAAGGAAGAACCGGCGGCGGAACAACAAGAAAAAGAAGAACAAGGAAGTACTGGCCGTCGAGCAGTCCGGCAAGGAGGCTGGCGCCAAGAAAGCTCAGGCTGGTGGCTCCGGCAAGGAAGCCACCACGGTAGCGGCCGCCGACAAGCAAGACGGCTCCGACAAGCAGTACTTCAAGATCCACCGCACCAAGGGCCACGATCTCCAGAACTGCAAGAGGGTCGAATACCTCGTCGAACAGCAGAAAGCTGAGTACGAGCGACGCGACAAAGAGAAGGCCCAGGGAGGCGGAGGAGAGTCCAGCAAGAAGCGGCCGTTCAATGGCCGGGGAGGACCCCGCAGCAAGGCCAAGCAGCGGCAAGGAGATAGACCTCCCCGCGGCCGCGACAAGGACGAAGACGAAGACGACGATGAAGACATGGACGACGGAGACAACAGCGAGCAGGAGTTCCAGAAGGCCACAGAAGTTCTGTGCATCGATGGAGGTGCCTCTCTACATACTTCCCACCGCCAACTCAAGCAATGGGTGCGGGAAGTTAATGCAGCAGAGCCACCCGTCGAGTCGCGCAAACTCCTGAAGTGGTCCAGCACGCCCATCATCTTCGACATTGAGGATCACCCTGACCGCATAACTGCTGTCGGGTGCTTGCCGATGTTGGTTTCGCCAACCATCCGCAACCTCAAGGTCACCAAGATGCTGGTTGACGGCGGGGCCGGCCTGAACCCGATCTCCTCTGTTGTAGTCCGAAAACTGCAGATCCCCGACAGCGAGCTCGAGGAAACCGGAACTTTACAAGGAATTAACCCGGGAAGGAGCAAGCCGAAGGGGAAGATCACACTGCCAGTAACCTTTGGCGGAGAGCTGAATTTCATAACTGAGAGGATCACCTTCGACGTTGCCGATATCCCATTGCCATACAATGGGATACTTGGCCGTCCGGCGCTCGCCAAGTTCATGGCAGCCTCTCATTACGCCTACAACATGCTCAAGATGCCGGGCCCGATAAGCGTCATCTCTGTTCCCGGCGACAAGAAGGACGCGCTTATCTGCGCCAACAAGATCTACCGGGACGCAGCAGCTGCAGCAGATAGCAAAACACTTGCCGCTGAAGCTCCCGGGGGGAAGAACAAGACCAAGTCCGGCAAGAGCTCTGGGGCCCACTCCGGCAAACGCACCTCTTCGGAGTGCTGCGCTGCCGTCGAGGACGCACCATCGAGCTCCACCAGCAAGTGCAAGAAGGGAATGGCAGCTCCACCTGCAACCAAGAAGGTGTCCGCCAAGGAGGACGGCACTGGTGGTACTTTCACCATCAGTGCCACGCTCGATCCCAAATAGGAAAGCGTGCTCGTTGCTTTCCTGCGGGCGAATGTCGACGTGTTTGCATGGCAACCGTCTGACATCCCCGGTGTTCCCAGGAAAGTAATTGAGCACAAGCTTGCCGTTTGTCCTCACGCGTGGCCCGTCAAGCAGAAGGTCAGAAAGCAAGCGGTGGAGCGCCAAGAATTTATCGCGGAGGAAATCAAGAAGCTGGAAGCAGCAGGCCTTGTTAGAGGTGTACTTCATCCCACGTGGCTGGCCAACCCTGTTGTCGTGCGCAAAGCTAATGGGAAGTGGAGGCTTTGTATAGACTTCACTGATGTGAATAAAGCTTGTCCCAAAGATCCATTTCCCTTGCCGCGCATTGACCAGATCGTTGACTCCACGGCTGGGTGTGAGTTGCTTTCATTTCTTGATGCATACTCCGGGTACCACCAGATATTTATGGCTGAAGAGGATGAAGAGAAGACCGCATTCATTACTCCATGTGGCACTTGCTGCTTCATACGCATGCCCTTTGGATTGAAGAATGCGGGTTCAACATTTGCAAGGGTGGTCCACACTGCTTTTGAGCCACAGATACACAGGAATGTAGAAGCTTACATGGATGATATAGTGGTCAAGAGCAAGGACAAAGATACCCTGATTCAAGACCTAGATGAAACCTTTGCGAATCTGCGCAAGATACAACTCAAGCTTAACCCCGAGAAGTGCGTATTCGGAGTCCCCTCCGGCAAGCTTCTCGGGTTCTTTGTGTCTCAGAGGGGGATTGAAGCCAATCCCGACAAGATCAAAGCCATCGAACAGATCGAAGCTCCAAAGCGCGTCAACGATGTACGAAGGCTTGCCGGCTGCGTGGCTGCTCTCAGCAGGTTCATTTCTAAGTCCGCAGAACGCGCCCTGCCGTTTTTCAAAATCTTGAAAAAGGCAGGTCCAATGAGATGGACTCCGGAAGCGGAGGCAGCGCTACAGGACTTGAAAAAGTACCTGTCCTCCACTCCAATACTTGTCGCACCTAGGCCACAAGAGAAGTTGCTGCTGTACTTAGCAGCAACCAATCAAGTGGTTAGTGCTGCGTTGGTAGCGGAAAGGGAGGCAGATGAGGAGCCCACAGCCCCGACAAGCACATCCAGCGACAAATAGAGGGCTTCCCCGACAAGCTCTGGCCCCGACAAGGATGAGTCCGCGCAGATGCAAGAAGAAGTGCGGAAGAAGATGGTGCAGCGCCCGGTCTATTTTGTCAGTCCCCTCTTGCAGGGGGCTAGGTCAAGATACTCTGGGGTGCAGAAGTTGCTTTTCGGCCTCCTCATGGCCTCGAGAAAGCTGCGCCACTACTTCCAAGCACATGAGATAACAGTGGTCACTCGCTTTCCGCTGAAGAGGATATTGCAAAATCCAGAAGCAACGGGCAGGATTGTCGAGTGGGCACTGGAGCTGTCAAGCTTTGGTCTTAAGTTTGAAAGTACTTCAACTATCCAGAGCAGAGCATTGGCAGAGTTCATAGCAGAATGGACACCAACGCCGGACGAAGAGATTCCAGAGACAAACGTCCCCGTCAAAGAAGCGAGCAAAGAATGGGTAATGTACTTCGATGGAGCGTTCTCGCTGCAAGGCGCCGGTGCTGGTGTGTTGCTTGTCACACCCACCGGAGAACACCTCAAGTACGTCGTCCAAATGCACTTTCCCAAGGAGCAAGCGACAAACAACACTACAGAGTATGAAGGTTTGCTTGCCGGCCTCAGAATTGCAGCAGAACTTGGGATCAAGAAGCTGATTGTGCGGGGAGATTCGCAGTTGGTTGTCCGACAAGTGAACAAGAGCTACCAGAGCCATTTGATGGAAGCTTATGTCGACGAAGTGAGAAAGCTTGAAGAGCACTTTGAAGGCATACAGATGGAGCACGTTCCAAGAGCTCAAAATGACATCGCAGACGGCCTGTCAAAGTGTGCTGCGCTAAAGCTACCTGTGGAACCTGGGATCTTCGTGCTCAAGCTAACTCAACCATCCGTTACACCATCAGTTGGGCAAAGCAAGATGAGAAAGTTGGTCTCCGGTGACTACTTGCCGGCGGATCTCCCTGAAGTCGCCGCCAAGGTCCCCAAGATCAACGCCCAAGTTGCTGAGGAACAGTCTGCTCCTGCGGACCCAAGGGTCCGTATAGTTGAAGCAGGCGTTCCCGAGCCGTAGGTTCTTGCCGTAGAAGCTGACGTTCCCACAGCAGCAATGATGCCTTTAGTCCTTGTTGTTGAGCCTCAGGCTCCAGCATGGGCGCAGCAAATTGTCCATTTCCTTCAGACTGGAGAACTTCCCGAAGATCCAGAAGAAGCAGAAAGAATAACCAGGCAGTCAAGTATGTACCAGTTCGTCGGCAACGAACTGTACAGAAGAAGACTCAAGGCTGTCAGGTTGAAGTGCATCCCCCGGGAAGATGGGCAAAAGCTGTTGGCAGAGATACATGGAGGCATATGTGGCCACCACATTGGCGCAAGAGCTCTTCCCGGGAAGGCGTTCCGACAAGGTTTCTAACCAAGTGTGAAGCGTGCCAGTTCCATGCCAAGCAAATACATCAGCCAGCTCAAGCCCTCCAGACGATCCCTTTGTCCTGGCCATTTTCGGTCTGGGGGCTCAATATCCTCGGCCCCTTTCCCCGCGCAGCCGGGGGCTTTGAGTACTTGTACGTCGCCATCGACAAGTTCACAAAGTGGCCGGAAGTGGAACCGGTGAGAAAGGTGACCGCACAGTCAGCAGTCAAGTTCTTCAGGTCAATTGTTTGCCCTTTCGGAATCCCTAACAGGATCATCACCGACAACGGCACACAGTTCACAAGTCGCACCTTCATGCAGTACGTCCAAGGCCTTGGCGCCAAGGTCTGCTTTGCTTCTGTTGCTCACCCGAGGAGCAATGGTCAAGCAGAGAGGGCAAATGCTGAAGTGCTGCGCGGACTCAAGACAAGAACTTTCGACAGGCTGCACAAATGCGGAAGAAACTGGATTGAAGAGTTGCCGGCGGCTCTTTGGTCAATCAGGACGACACCAAATCGAGCCACCGGGCAGACGCCCTTTGCTCTTGTCTATGGAGCAGAGGCAGTTCTCCCCACGGAACTCGTATACGGATCGCCTCGAGTGCTCGCTTACGATGAGCTCGAGCAAGAGCAGCTGCGGCTAGATGACGCACTGCTCCTCGACGAGGACCGTCTTCAGGCTGCTGTACGAGCTGCTCGATACCAGCAAGCTTTGCGCCGCTACCATAGCCGCAAAGTTAAGGCCAGAAGTCTCGAGGAAGGCGACCTTGTTCTTCGGCGTGTTCAGTCCGCCAAGAATTCCAACAAGTTGACGCCGAAGTGGGAAGGCCCTTATCGGGTGAGACAAGTTACAAGGCCCGGCGCTGTCCGCCTTGAGACCGAAGAGGGCTTACCGGTGAGCAACTCCTGGAACGTTGAGCACCTTCGCAAGTTTCACCCATAAGGCGCGGTTGCCGTGATCCGCTCCGGCAACCACCTTTTGTACAAGTCTTGCCGCTGTTGCATGTAAACCTTTGTACAAAGCCGGGCGCAGACCCCGTGCATCAGTAAAGCTTTTGTGCCTTGCACAACATGTCGTTTCATGCATTTTTCTCTTTTACTTGCATGTATTATATGACACCTCGTGCAGCACACACCTCCGGTAAGCAATAACGAGCCACAAGGCTCCATATCTATGTTTCCTCCCTTTCTTTTCTCTCTCAAGCAGAAGAAGAATTCCTCGCGCACAAGTTTGCCGGGGGGAAGGAGACAGTGGTATGGACCAAGTGGTATGGACCAAGTGCCGTTCAAGAAAGCCTCGCCTTGCCGGGAAGCAGACCATACACAAAAGCTAAGTTACCAAAGTATGAGCATTCAAATTTTTAATTTTTTAGAGTTATCTTCCTTGAACGACCACGCTTTGTATGGAAAACCTGTGCGCGGAGGAACCTACTTGTAGCTAGCCGCGCCCTTACTTTGTTTCGAGCACGCTCAACGGTTTAAGTGCGCTGTGACAAGTGTCGCGCCCTTACTTCGTTTTCGAGTTCGCTCAACAACTTAAGTGTGCTGTGGCTAGCTGCGGCAAGGTTTCTTGCCGGTAGAGACGTTGCCAGCAGGTTGCTGAAGTTCCGCACTCAGCGCTCGCGGCAAGGGTCCCTTTGCCGGCAAGTTCCCTAAAAGCGTGGGGTAAAGGCATACAAAGTAAAGGAGTCAAGTAAAGGAAATAACACTGAGTTAACTACCCAAAATAAAATTATATTACAAGATAACTTGTCGCTGTTCTAATAAACTACTGTCCATAACGTGATTGGCAGCGACAAGGGAAGCAGAAAGAAAGCAGCCTAGTCTGCACGGTCGCCGTCGACTCTTCTGATCTTGCCCAACTTGGCCACGATGGGGGTGACAAGGGCCTTCAGCGCTTCCTGGTCGGCGTCGGGCGGCAAGGTCCTGAGGACGTTCTCAAGATTGATCCCGGGGTTGCGGTAGATTATCTTCGTCAGCACTCTCTCCACAACTCCCGTGCAAAGCCTGCGCGCCTCGTTCGCCAGCTGCGTGGGGATCCTTTCCCGGAGCTGCTCAAGGGCCGGCGCCACTCCCCTGAAGAATAAGCTCAGCTTGGCGCTGTGAGGGAGGTTTGCGTCGGGGGAGTACCCGAGGTGCTCTGTCCCCAGCCCCGCCAACTCTCTGTCGATGTCAGCGGCGGCGGCGACAAGCTCCTCGGTCCACTGCTCCACCATTTGCCTGAAGTTGTTTTGCGTGAGGGCGACGCTGTCCAACAGTGCCCTCTCAGCCCGGAGATCCTCCTTCAGCTTCGTCTCCCGGTTCCTGCCACTGTCAAGTGATGCAGTGAGGGTGGACAGCTTCAATTCCAAGTCCGCGACAGAATCCTTGGCGATGGCGAGCTCCTTGCCCTTGTCGGAGAGACGGACCTGCAGCTCCGAGTGGCTGTGGGCGTCTTTCTCCCTCTCCAACGTGAGCGCGGAAACTTTCTCCTCGCTCATCCTCAAGTTGATCTCCAACTGCGCCACCCTCGCCTCCAAGTCTCTCTTGGCGGTCTCTGCAGCTGCAGCGGCGACCCTCGCTTCCTGCAGAGCCCCGCCAATGGACTGCTCACGCGCGGCAAGGTCGTCCTCGTGGCTGTCGAGGTCGACCTTCCGCTGCGTTAGCTCCCCTTCCCGCCGGGACAGCTCCTCGGCGGCGAGTCGTTGCTGCTCCTCCGCTTCAGCCTTCTCGAGGATGAACGCTTGGTGCGCCTCGGCGAGCTCCTCCCGCTCCTCCGCCAAGGACCGGAGGGCCGCCTGGTTGGCGGCGCGGAGCTCCTCGGCGCGCTTCTCCAAATCGACGCCTGCCTTGGCAGCCAGAGCCTCTCGGGACTCCAGCTTGGCCTGCCTGGCACGGTACAGGGCCAGAAGCCGGCGCAGGAGCTGCTCCTCCTCGGGCTCGTTGCTGCTGCCGGGCGCGTCGACAAACTTCAGCCCCGTGGAGGCGAGGACTTCCCCATCAAAGACCTCCCCCTCCGCGGGCGCCATTGACGAAGAAGCCCACGGGATCTGAATGAAGACCCCGTTCCCAGCCTCCAAGTAGGCACCGGTTCCGGCCGCGGCAGCAGCAGGGTCGGCGGTCGGCGCAGCGTCGAACGCTCCTGCGGCCTCAGGGCCGTCAGTGCGACCGCCGGTCCCTTCCTCCGCTGCCGCGTCGGCGGCCCTGGCTGCCTCTTCGACGGCGGGCTCGTCAGTACCGATCGCCTCTCCGGTGGCCGTGACGTCATCAGCGTTGCCGCGCACGGGCTCCTCGGTGGCGGCCTCCGTCTCCATAGGCTCTGGAGCGGACGAGTCTGAAGACAAGAAAAAGAAAGAAGAAAATCGTTGTCAAGAAAATATCCAAAAAGAAGAAATCAAAAGAAGAAAAGCACAAGGGTTACCTGCGCGGGCCTCTTCTTCGACGGGGTCCCTCGCCGGGGGGTCCTCCCTTGGCGGCGTGGTAGTAGTCCCCGCCGGCGGAGGGCCGCTGGCGCCTTCCCTTGGCGGGGTGCTCACCCTTGGCGGGGTGCTCGCCCTTGGCGGAGTACCCGCCCTTGGCGGAGTATTCTCCCTCGCCGGGGAGCTCCTCCTTGGTGGAGAGGTCGGGGCGTGCGGCTCGTCGGGAGCGGTTTCTTGGCGCTCCTGAGGCTGCGGCTCCACTTCTGTACAAGTCAACAAACAGGCAAAAATATTAACAAGGATAGGAAGCCACATGCGCGCCCGACAAGCGAAGAAGTGCACAGAAGACTTACGCTGGGGGCTGCGCTGGGGGCTGCTCTGCGGAGCAGCTGGCTGATCCGGCAAGCCTGTCGTGGGCGCATCCCCTGCTGCTGCAATGGGCTCGTCCTCGAGGTCGACCATCGGGATCTTGGCCCTCTTCGCCACCCTTTGGGCCAGGGTCCTGGAAGACAGACATCAAGCAGAATCAGGCAAAGAAGATTCAAAACAAAGAGCAACAAACGAAGGAAACAAGAGTTGCGAGTACTTACTCTTCCTCCTCCTCGTCGGAACTGAGAACGGAGAAGTCGAAGTCTGCCTCGCGCGGTCCGGCGCGAGGAGCTGGAGGAGTAGGCGCCCTCGGCCGCTTGCCGGGAGCGGGGTCGGTGGTTTGCGAAGACCCCGCTCCGGTCATCGCCGAGGCCCGAGGGGCGGAAGGAGCGGTGGAGCCCGTGCGGGAAGATCCTCCTCCAACCGCTGCTGAGGCGCGAGGCGCCCCCTTGGTGGCCTTGCTCGTCGTGGTGGCGCGCGTCGAGCGGCGCTGCGGCTGCTGGCCCGCCGGCTGCCTCGCCGCGTCTGTGGCCTTGCGGAGACGCTTCTTTGGTTGAGGCGGAGGACTTGGCGGCTGATACGTCTCAAACGTATCTACTTTTCCAAACACTTTTGATATTGTTTTGACCTCATTCTTGCATGATTTGAACTAAACTAACCCGGACTGACGCTGTTTTCAGCAGAGCTGCATGTATGGTTTTATTGAGTGCAGGAAAACGGATTTTTAAGTATCTCAGAAAAATCCACAAAAAATCACAGAAAATCCACGCACCCGAAGGAACCAGGAGCCAGAAGTGGGGCCAGAGGGGGGCCAGGGGGTGCCCAGGCGCCCTGTGGGCGCGCCCTCCTGGGCCGCGCCGAGGGGTCGCCTGGGTGGGGCCCACACCCCCTGGTGCCCTACTTCGCCTCGTATTTTTACTCGCGACGCGGAAACCCCAGATCAGAAGTTCTTTTCGCAGTTTTCCGTCGCGGAGCCGCCACCACCCTCTGTTCTTCCTCGGGAGGGCTAATCTGGAGGCTGAATTGGCCTTCGGAGAGGGGAGATCGTCGCCATCGTCATCATCATCACCACTCCATCATCCCTCCATGACTTCTCCCTCCATGTGTGAGTAATTCCCCTGCTGTAGGCGAAGGGGATGGTAGGGATTGGATGAGTTAGATCATGTAATAGTTTGTAAGATCGTTGGGGGCATGTTGCCTATCATCTACTATGGTGTTTATCATCTTTGCTTCAACTTGTTATTCTTAATGCTTGACACTTAGGGCCCGAGTGCCATGATCTCAGATCTGAACCATATGTGTTTGAATGAATATATTTGTGTTCGTGATCCTATCTATGAGTTGTTTGCACCTATTACGGTTCGGAACCAGCGATCCCAAAAGTGACAGCTTGGGACACCAAAGGGGATGGTCCGTAGTTTGAGGATTACATGTATCCATTGAGTTCATTGCTTTGTTCCGGTGCTCTTTGACAGGAGCACCTTAATCTCCATAAGTTCCTTTTGGCCCCGTTCGTAGCGGGATGGTAGGACAAAAGATGTTGTGCAAGTTCTTATTGCAAGCACGTACAACTACCTACGGGATACATGCCTAATGTTTGATATTTGCCTAGATGATCATTACTTTTCCGTGTGCCGTGCCCCAAGTTAGAATCTATCTCATCCATGCAGCACCCAACCATCCATCTCCCTAGCCTACAGTGTTTTAAACCCTGCTTGTCACTAGTTGCTACTTTTGCCATTTACCTTCACTATTTACTTTTTGTTGTTTACTTTTACTACCACTATTATCACTATCATATCACTGTTACCAGTTATCTTTTGCTGCAAGTAAGTATATTTCAGGTGCGGTTGAATTGACAACTCAACTGTCAAAGCTTATAAATACTCTTTTGGCTCCCCGTGTGTCGAATCAATAAATTGGGTTATTCTTACCCGCGAAGACTATCTCGATCCCTTACGGTTGAGGGTTATCAAGTACCGTTTTCTGGCGCCGTTGCCGGGGAGCATAGCAATATTTACAAGTCTACTTGAGGTATCCTACCTGCTGCACTTCATCCACTATGGGTAAGAAAGGAGACCCCAAGGTTCCGATCTTACTATCTACTACAAGAAGAGGTACTGCTGTGAGCACTAGTGCTACAATTGATTCACCTTCTGTTATGAGTAAGTTTGCCTCACCACCACCACATGATGCTCCTACTGAATCTGTTACTATGTCTGATACTCTTGATGATGCCTCTACTACTTTTGATGATATTAGTTCGCTTGGTTATGCTCTTGAGAAACAAATTGCTGCTGCTGCTAAAAAGTCTGGAATTGAACTTCCTGTTACTCGCTACCCTATTGGTGAAACTTATGATTATCCTGATTTGAGTAAACTCAAAGAGAGGCTCCTTGATGATGATTACTATGTGCTTGATGAAGATTTATGCAGGGAACTGATAGAGTTTTCTGGCTCTGACCCTGAAGTTATTAAGAAACTATTTGAAAAACACTCTTTGAAGAACAAAACCGTTCCTGATCCTGAATTTGCTACATCTCCTATATGCATTGATGATCCTGATTATGATTTCTCTGTTGATCTTTCACTTATACCTATGGTTGAAGCTGACCCCTTCTATGACAGAGAAAATGATGATGCTATTGCACACCTGACTAAACTCGGTGAGTTAGGTGGCCTGTTTACCACAGATGAGAAGATACGATACTTTTATATCACCAAGCTTCTTCCTCTCTCCTTGAAGGAAGATGCTAAAGCATGGTATGATTCACTCCCATGCGGTTCCATTAAGATTCCTCAAGACTTAGCTCACTCTTTTGTCGATAAGTACTTTCCTGCTCACATGCAACATGCTGCTTTACAAAGAATTTATAACTTTAAACAGTTGCAGGATGAGTCCCTCCCTAAAGCTTGGGGGAGGTACTGCGGTCTGATTCGGGCTAGACCAGGACATGAAATCCCTAAGAATGAATTAATCGATATATTCTATGCTGGTCTAACTGATGAATCCAGGTCCTATTTGGACAGTTGTGCTGGTTGTGTTTTCACGAAAAGAACACCGGATGATGCGGAGGATTTGATAGGCAGGATTGCCAAAAACCATGAAGATTGGTCCGTCCCTGAACCACCTCCACCACCGAAGAAGAGGGGCATATTTGTTCTAAGCCCCGAAGATATGCGAGAAGCAAAGAAGTCTATTAAAGAGAAAGGTATTAAAGCTGAAGACGTGAAGAATCTACCCCCTATTGAGAAGTTGTGTGAGCCTACCACTCACCCTCCTATGGTAGAGGTACACTCTCTTTTAGGTTTCAACGCAAGTGACATCCCTCATGGTAAGCCTCCTGATCAATGTTTAGATGAGTTTGATAATTTTATTATGAAACAAAATCATTTTAATGAGAGGATAGAAAGTCAATTGCATGATAATTCCCTTGCTATCAAAAGACTGCTTGATGTTTTAGATAGAACAGTTAATGATGTTTAATCTCTTGTGAAGCATTTTCAAATGGTTCAAACTCAGCTTGACCAAATTTCTAATGTGCAAAGAGATTTGCTTGCTAACAGTGCCAAACAAGATAATTTGCAGGCTTTCGGGATTAAGACCCGAGGAGGAACTAGTACTCAAGATCCTCTCTATCCAGAGGGACATCCGAAGAGAATCGAGCAGGATTCTCAAATGCAGGAAGAAGAAATTGTTGGCTCTCCAAAGAAAAAGAAGAAACATAAGGAGACTGACAATTCTAATGATCCTATTGCAGATGAGGAGCCAACTATTGATCCTAACAGCGTATCTATCTCCGATGCTGAGACTGAAGACGGTGCTGAACCTGAAGGTAATAATAATGAGAAGAATGATCCGCCTGAAGTTCGAGAAGAAGAAGCACCTGACAAACGTAAGAGTTACACTAAAGAAGACTTCATCGCAAGAAAACATGGGAAGGAAAGAGAACCATGGGTACAGAAACCCATGCCCTTTCCAGGTAAGTCCATCAAATCTAAAGAAGAAGAGCATTATAATAAGTTTTGTGAGTGGATTAAACCTCTTTTTCTTCAAATCCCTTTGACTGATGCTATTAAGTTACTTCCTTACTCAAAATATATGAAGGATATTGTCACTAACAAAAGAAAAGTTCCTAATGATGCAATATCTACTATGCTTGCTAACTACTCTTTCAGTGGCAAGATTCCTGAGAAGCTCGGTGATCCAGGTATACCCACCATTCCTTGCTCCATAATGAATAATTATGTCAAAACTGCTTTATGTGATCTTGGAGCAGGAGTGAGTGTTATGCCTCTCTCTCTTTACGAGAGGCTTTGTTTAGAGAAACTAATTCCTACAAATATCTCCCTTCAGATGGCTGACAAGTCAACCGCTGTTCCGATAGGTATTTGTGAGGATGTTCCCATAGAGGTTGCTAATTGTTTGATTCTTACTGATTTTATTGTGCTTGACATGCCCGAGGATGGGAGCATGTCCATTATTCTTGGTAGACCTTTCCTTAACACCGCAGGTGCTATTATTGATTGCAATAAAGGGAAGGTTACCTTCCATGTGAATGATAAAGAACACACGGTATATTTTCGGAAGAAGATCAACAGGAGGCATGCCCTCAACTCTATAGAGAATATCGAGACCGTGAAAATTGGAGAATGGGATTGTCCACTACATGTGCCTCACAGATATAAAACTATCATGGTAGGGACAATGTCCATCAAGGTAAAGGTTCAGTGATTACTTCGTGAGAGGTGAGACTTTTTGCTCTATATATCGCCTGTTTGTTGGTAAGACTTGATCAACCTTATTAACAAATATGTTTTATATGGATAAAAAGTTGAGCTTGTTATGTTTTCAATTGTTTTTAGTTTTTGTCCTACTTGCTGTACCAAGTATTTATGTTTTGAAGCTTCACAATACTACTCACTACTTCAAGTTTTCAGAGAGTTTCGCATCTTTTTGAACTTCGAAAAAATTTCAACAGTGAAGTTTTCAGAAAAATTCCAGAAAAATTTAAATAAAAATTTCCACGTCGGGAGAGACCCAGAAAGTCCTATGGCCAGCCAGGGGGACCCACCAGTGGCCCAGGCGGCCAGCTGGCGCGGCCCAGCCCCTGGCCGCGCCCATAGGGCGCCTGGGGCCCACAGGCCCCCCTCCAGGTATGTCTTCTTCCTCCCTCTCTCTTTTTCTCCAAAAACCAGAGTTCTGCACTTGTTCTTGTGTTCTTGCTGTTCTTGGAGGCGATTCTTCGATCTCTCTCTACAGCCCATCATTTGAGCTGAAATTTTGAGCAAATACTCCCTGGTATGTGACTCCTCCACCCCTCCAATTAGATTTTTGATTGGTGGCCTCATTTGTGAGTATTTAGTAGTTCTTGGTGCTGTATAGATGAGCTTGCATGCATATGTAGAAAGTTATTTTTCAAGTTTTGATGCAAGTTTATGCCTTGGGCAAGTGAGTTGAGTAGTTTGCCTTAGCTCACTTTGTTTTAATACTCGTTTTTGTAATTGTAATTTTTTTCAGAAATGAGTTTGTTAGGAAGGGCAAAAGGGTGGCTTGAGAAGAGGAGGCCCGCACACTCCGATCGAGTTACTAGAGCCGCAGCTTCACCATCGACTGCTAGGGTGAGCAATAATGAAGATCATGTGCCCCAGGAGTTGTTGGAAGACACAAGTCCAGCACGTGCGATGACATTTCCATGTGATGAATTCCTCGAAGCTGCGGGAATTAAGGATGAGTTTTATAATCTTTGTGCTAATGCAGGTTTGACACGACTCGTCACGAGCCGTGTTACCCAGTATCAAAAACTCACCTCCAGTTTCATTAACAGTTTTAGATATAATCTTGATTCAGGTGCTATTGAGTTTAAAATTTACAATGAACTTATCACCATGACTTTGGGAAATTTTTGTGAAATAATAGGTGTGCCGAACGTTGGGAGGACGGCTAGGATGGCCACTCAGCCCTCCGAGCTGAAAACCGTCATCAACTCTCTCTGCAGCATGGGTACGAGGGATATTCATCGGTCGAAGATCTCCAGCATCTTATTTCCTCACCTCAGGTATTTTGCATATTATATTGCCAGAGGGGTGTTAGCTCGTGACAACACGAGCAGCATTTCTGCTCCGGATATTGCTATCCTGGCAGCAGCCCTCTCAGGGAGGTCTGATTATAATCTGGGTGCCTTAATTGCTCGATGCCTTGCTATGAACGGTAACAAGGGGGACTTATATGGTGGCGTTTATGCCACACTTATCTTAGAACATCTTGGAGGCACCCCACACCCTGATGATAATCCTTTTACTTATTTAAGCTTTGATCTTGCTGCTATGAAAAGGCATAAGTTTGTCACCATGGGTTTTGAGCTTGATAATCTTGTTTATATCTTGCGTTTCGGAATTACCGCGGAACGCGAGATCCGTACCTGCACCTCTTTTGTTTGATTTTTCTCGCAGGAACGGATGGTCCTTTGATGTTGTCCAGTTCGATGAGTTCATGGTCCAGTATCAATTTCATAACCCTATGGAGGGGGTTGTGCCCGACGAGGAGAAGCACGGTGAGTTACCACATTTTCAGGAAGAGACCGCCACCGAGTTTGGTGAAGGTTCTTCCTCTGTTTGGCGCTCGGAACCTTCCTCGTGGGAGACTCCGAGGAGTTCGGTGTACGCGCCAGCATCATTCTACGACCCTTGGACTCACCACCATACCCCCTGTCAGGGATATGGTTAGTAGGTATAAACTGGATATTGTAAACCGGCTTAGTTATATCATACTTGGTCTTACTATTTTAATAGAGAGTACGTCCCAATGAGATTTCAAGGCCCATGTATAGAAATACGGTTTGTAAACCGCCAAAGAGATGTAACTTGAGAGATAAGAAAGAAAAGGCAGAGACCGAGGCGGACACGATTATGAGCCAGCCTCGGGACTCTGTAAACCGGGCCAGGCGTCACCTCTATATAAAGGGACGACCCGGTACCGGTTCAGGGACAAGCAACAATCAATCCGTCGAGACGCAGGCAAGCGATTCCGCTCCCTGTAAACCGACGCCCAAGCAATACCAAACCAACTAGACGTAGGCTTTTACCTTCTCAAAGGGGCCGAACTAGTATAAAACCCTTTGTGTCCTTTGTGTGTCATGAACCCTTTCAAGCTAACCCGTGCGATGGTTCCATCATCAAGTCCGCTAAACCGGACATCTGCCGTGTTAATTCCACGACAGTTGGCGCCCACCGTGGGGCCTGCGCACGATGGTTTCGAGTTCTTGGAAGGCGGCTTCGAAGGGTTAAAGGGTTATGCAGTCGGCCGGATGACCAAGAGTCGTCGGGGCCGGATCTACATCGACGATGCGGGTTGGGGACCGGAGGCCGATTTGATTGAATACGGGTACCGGGTTCCCTTCGGCAGCATCCAAGTCTTCATCGGCAAAATTGGAGAACCGGGACCTGAGCCGGACACCTTCCCCAACATCGTCGAGCCGGCTCAGCGTGCGAGGTCAACCCGGATTCAACCTGCCATGAAGCATGTGTTCGTTGGAGCGATTCACGGAGGCCAAGCCGAGGACGGGTCGGAATCTGATGGTGCAACCGTCGTCTGTTCGGATGACGAGTCTTCGTTCGGGGAAACTGAATCTCTGTATCAGTTGCGGGACGGCCGGTCTGAGGGCGAGTCCGATGGAAACAGTATTCCGGACCCCTCCGACCCGCCAAACCGGGTGGCGGTCTTCATGGCCGGTTCACAACCCCCGACGAACGGAACAACAGCGGAGGCTGGTGCAGGGGGAAGCGGTTCAAACCCCTCCATTACTGTAGTTCTATCCACCTTGATCGAGGAGTTCACAGCTAAGGCAGTAGAGGTCGTAGCTCCAGCAGACAAGGCGCAACATGATGCAGTACTTCTTCAGTTGAAGGCCCGGATCGATCAGTTAAAGGAGGATTTAAAGGCAGAAGGAGAGATGTTAGCCATAAGACAAGCAGAGTTGGATGATCAAGCTTTCCACCTAAGGATGGAACAGGCTTCTATGGAAGGAGTAAGAGGGCGAAAATATCGATCCCGCCTACCGCCGGGTTACGAATCTGCGAATTTGTTCAGAACACCTGGGGCTGGGGCCAGTAATAATCCGATCTTAAACCGGAGAAGCCCACCCGCTCGAGATGAGCCGGTTCAGCAACCCGCCGCAGAGCGGGAGCGACGGATCACATCGGCGCCTTACGTTCCTGTCCCCCCGGGACACTACTCAAACCCTGTGGATAATATCGCTGCAGCGGCAGCGCGTTTGGCCGCTTTACCTGTGGAAGAAACATCCCCGGTGGCGATAGAAGCGCGCAGGGCCCAGAAGCTACTCAATACGGCGTTAATACAGCAGCAAGCGTATTCTCATAGCAGGGAAAGGTTACATTCAACACCACGTCCCAACCGAAGTTACTCTAGACATTGGGAGGAGCCCGAAGTGTCTAGCAGTGAACGAAGGAGACACCAGCACAGGCGGGATAATCCGGCAAGAGCGGAGATGCCAGCCCCGGATCGAAACCGGCCTAGATCGGAGGCCAGGGAGGAAGTTCGTCAGTCGACGCCGGTTCACACAGGCACTACAGGGACGGGAGCGACGGCGAGCGGCTTCGGGATACAATGTCTCGTCCCCGCCCTGCGGAGCGTTAAGTTGCCCAAGGATTTCAAAGGACCTCGCAAGGTGCCTAATTACACAGCTGATTTACCGCCCGAAGCTTGGGTGGAAAGTTACGAGATGGCCATGGAGATGCTGGACGTGGATGAATCGGCTTGTGCCAAATATTTCACTATGATGCTTGAAGGCACGGCCCGGACTTGGCTAAAGGCACTACCTTCGAATTCTATCGGATCATGGGGGGAGCTGCGCAATCAGTTCATCAAAAACTTTAAGGATACGTGCAAGCAACCTATGTCGGTGATAGATTTAGCAGCATGCGTGCAAGGAGAGCAGGAATCTACAGCAGCTTGGGTACGCAGAGTGGCAGAGATCTTGCATTCCTCAAACGGCATTAATCCGAGCACAACAATTGTGACATTAGAGAACAATTGCCGGTTTGAATCTTTGAAATTAAAACTTGGACGGCTCAAGCGAGAGTGCAATGACATGGGGACTTTAATGAGCGCCTTGGTGAAGTACGGAGACTCAGATAATACCAAGTATCCGGAGCCAGAAGGAGATAAAGCGGGAAAGGCCAGCAAGACTGGCAAACCGGCGCCAGCTAATCCGATTACTTCAAGTCTTTTGGGCAAACGGAAACCGGAAAACAGCTCCGATTTTGTGGCTAATACACAGGTTCAAGGCGGTTTTCAGGGTAGTCAGCAAGGTCCCATTCGCCAAACCGGTGGAGGAAACCCAGGTTGGGAGCAGGATTTGGATCAACCCTGTCTAAAGCATAGCGGAAAAAAGGGGCCTGCACGGCACACTGCAAGAGAATGCCTGTACCCTATGATGGCAGGGAACGGCCGTTTTAATCCTCTTAGCCAGCCCCCAAACGGCGGTTCAGGGCCCGGGTTTTATGGTCCGGGTTACCAAGGGAACAACTCCGGTTCAGGATATAGGGGCAACAGCGGTTATCAAGGGAACAACGGTGGTTATCAATCCCGGCCAGGCGGCCAAGGTGGTCAAGGAAACTACAATGGTCAAGGAAATCAATCACATTATCAAGGTGGTTATCATGGTCAGGGAAATCAATCGTATCATCAAGGTGGTTATAACAATCAGAATAATCAGCAGCAGGGCCAAGGGAGTCACAATAACCAAGGAAATCAGCAGCAGCAGCGTCCACAGCAACAACAGCAATCCGGATACCAGAGTAATCCGAAGGAGTTGAGCAGCGGTCAGTATCATGTTTTCACCACGAGTTTATGCAAGAGAGACCAGAAGGTTTTAAAGCGGGCTGTTAATGCGGTAGAACCGGCGACGCCACAGTTTCTACGATGGTCAGAGCAGCCCATTGTTTGGAGCAGGGAGGACCACCCGTTACGGGTAGATAATCCAGGACATTTAGCCTTGGTGGTGGCACCTCAGGTGGGAGGATACAGGTTCACTAAAGTCCTCATGGATGGAGGTAGCAGTATCAATATATTATATTACGAGACTTTTCGCCGTATGGGTCTGACAGATAAACAGTTAAGGACATCAAACACAGTGTTTCACGGGGTGGTCCCAGGTAAGTCAGCCTATCCAGTTGGTAAGATTGACTTAGAAGTTACCTTTGGAGATGAGCATGATTCCAGATCGGAGATGATCACCTTTGAAGTTGTCAAAATTAAAAGTCCGTATCACGCTTTGTTTGGGAGGACGGTTTATGCTAAATTTATGGCTAGGCCATGTTATGTTTATCTGCAGCTCAAGATGCCAGGTCATAAAGGCACAATTACGGTGCACGGCAGTCGTAAGATAGCAGTAGAATGTGAGGAAGGAGATGCGGCTTATGCAGAAGCGGTATGTGCCACGGAAGAGTTAAAATTTTATAAGGATAATGTTGATCTGGCAGATATGACTCCACTGAAGAAGCCAACCACCGAGCATGATCCGGCTTTGAAGTTCAAATCAGCGGAAGAGACTAAGCAGGTCGATTTTGTGCCTGGAGATTCATCTAAGCAGTTCACCATCAGTGCTAACCTGGATCCTAAATAGGAAAGCGCGCTCATCGAGTTCATCCGTGAGAACCGGGATATCTTTGCATGGAAACCTTCTGACATGCCAGGTATACCGAGAGAACTCGCTGAGCACAAGTTAAATATTGATCCAAAGTTTAAACCGGTAAAACAGTATCTGCGCCGCTTTAACGAAGAGTGGCGCAAGGCTATAGGAGAAGAAGTGGCCAGGCTTTTGGCGGCAGGGTTCATAGTGGAAGTGTTTCATCCGGAATGGTTGGCTAATCCGGTGCTAGTTCTAAAGAAGAATGGGAAGTGGAGGATGTGTGTGGACTACACAGACCTCAATAAAGCTTGCCCGACTGATCCTTTTGCTCTACCTCGCATTGATCAGATTATTGATGCTACAGCAGGGTGTGAGCGGCTGAGTTTTCTGGATGCGTACTCAGGTTATCACCAGATCAAAATGGCAGTTGAAGATCAAGAGAAGACAGCATTCATAACCCCTTTTGGTGCTTTTTGCTATGTGTCTATGCCTTTTGGGCTCAAGTGTGCGCAGGCAACTTATCAGCGTTGTGTTCAGAATTGTTTGAAGGGGCAAATAGGAAGGAACGTACATGCTTACGTGGATGATATTGTGGTTAAGTCAAAAGAGGAGAGGACAATGATAGAAGACCTCAGAGAAACCTTTGATAATCTTCGGGCTTACAGGATGATGCTTAATCCGGAGAAATGTGCTTTTGGTGTCCCGGCTGGTAAGCTTTTGGGATTCCTGGTCTCGAACTGGGGAATAGAAGCCAACCCGGAGAAGATCAAGGCCATCACATCTTTGGCGAAACCAGCTTGCATTAATGATGTTCAGCGCATAGCTGGCCGGATCACGGCGTTGAGCCGGTTTATCAGCCGACTGGGAGAAAAGGCGATCCCGCTTTATCAAATGTTGAAGAAAACGGACCGGTTCATTTGGAGTGATGAAGCGAATACAGCGTTTGAGAATCTGAAACAGCAACTAGCGAAACCACCGGTTTTAGCTGCTCCTATCGACAAGGAGCCTTTGCTATTATATGTTGCTGCAAACACACGAGCAGTCAGCGTTGCGATTGTGGTTGAGCGCAAGGAAGCAGGAAGGGAACATCCGGTTCAGCGCCCGGTTTACTATGTGAGTGAAGTACTCATCGAGTCCAAACAAAGATACCCTCATTGGCAGAAATTGGTGTATGGGGTGTTCATGGCAAACCGGAAATTGAAGCATTATTTCCAAGGGCATCCAATAACTGTGGTTAGTTCAGCTCCGTTGGGAGATATAATCCAGAATAGAGAAGCAACAGGCAGAATAGCCAAGTGGGCCACTGAGCTCAGTCCACATGAATTGAAATATGTACCACGTACTGCTATAAAATCCCAGGCACTGGTGGACTTCATCAACGACTGGACAGAATTACAGACTCCGGAGGAGAAGCCGGATCTCACTTATTGGACGATTCACTTCGACGGTTCGAAGCAGTTGGAGGGATCGGGGGCCGGAGTTGTTTTAACTTCCCCCAGAGGTGATAAATTTTGTTATGTCCTCCGGTTGTTATCCTTGTACTAATAATGCGGCAGAATATGAAGCACTACTTCATGGTTTGCGGTTGGCAAAGGAGATGAATTTAAGCCGGGTGAAGTGCCTGGGTGATTCAGACCTAGTGGCACAGCAAGTTTCGGGCAAGTGGGATTCAAGGGATCCCCTCATGGCGGCTTATCGACGAGAGCTTGAAGCGGTCGCAGGTTATTTCAAAGGGTATCAGGTGGAGCATATAGACCGGCGGAAGAACGAAGCAGCTGACGCTTTAAGCCGGCTAGGGTCGCAACGTAAACCGGTACCACCAAACACCTTTTTGGATGAATTGCACAATCCTTCGGTTCAAGTACCTTCAGAGGACGATCTAGCTGTTCCGGACCCAGAGGCACAGTTGGTTGCGGCAACCCATGTTATTCCGGATTGGACGTTACCTTATTTGGTATATTTAAGCCGAGGAGAGTTACCAGAGGACGAAGATGAAGCACGGCAGATAATCCGGCGTTCCAAATCTATGACAATTGCCAACGGGGAGCTGCACCATCGTAGCACCTCTGGAGTATTTCAACGGTGTGTTTCGGCTGAGGAAGGTTGTGAGATTCTAAGGGAGATTCATGAAGGGGATTGTGGTCATCATGCCGGATCAAAATCTTTAGTGGCTAAAGCTTTCCGACATGGCTTTTATTGGTTAACCGCACATGCAGATGCGGCAGACCTGGTCCGCAAGTGTGACGCTTGTCAGAAGTTCTCAAGACGTGCCCTTGTTCCGGCACAATAACTCCGGATGATACCAATAACTTGGCCTTTTGCAACTTGGGGGCTTGACATGGTTGGTCCTTTCAAGAGATCCCAAGATCAGAAAACTCATCTACTAGTGGCAGTGGACAAGTTTACAAAGTGGGTTGAAGCGGAACCCATAAGCAAGTGTGATGCGGCAACGGCGGTTAAGTTCATCAAAAAAGTAATATTCTGGTTTGGTTTTCCACACAGCATCATCACAGATAATGGCACCAATTTATCTCAGGGTGAGATGGAAGAGTTCTGTCGACGAGAGCATATTCGTTTGGACGTATCTTCTGTAGCTCACCCCCAATCCAATGGTCAAGCAGAAAGGGCAAATCAGGAGATTTTGCGAGGAATCAAGCCCCGGCTTATGACACCTTTGCAGAGAACCCCAGGATGTTGGGTTGAAGAATTACCGTCTGTCCTTTGGAGCATTAACACTACACCCAACCGGTCTACAGGTTATACACCTTTCTTCATGGTTTACGGTGCAGAAGCAGTTCTTCCAAGTGACATACGCCATGATTCACCAAGGGTGGCGGCCTATGTAGAAGCCATCAATGAGGAATCAAGACAAGACGGTTTGGATCGGTTGGATGAAGAGCGTGACATAGCTGCAGCACGGTCGGCGATTTATCAGCAAGATCTGCGCAGATATCACAGCCGCCGGATCAGAACCAGGACATTCCAGGAGGGTGATTTGGTACTCCGGCTTATCCAAGATCAAACAGATATGCACAAGCTATCCCCGCCATGGGAAGGGCCCTTTGTGATCAGCAAAAATTTGCACAACGGGTCATATTATTTGGTGGACATTCGAGAGCACAAAGATTCACGGACATCAGAAGAGGAGACGAAAAGGCCGTGGAACATTGCTCATCTACGGCCATATTACACTTGAGCCATAGGCTTCCATGTATCCTATGTATATATTATGAATAATGAATAAACCGGCACCCTCGGTAAACCGGGGGCTCAGCCTTTTTTCCACATACATAAATTTTGCGGAAAAATACATGTCAGTTTGTTATCAAAGAATCATATTTCAATGTTAGCTGGTTTTTGGAAACTAATCTTTGCAGGGTGTGTGAAAGAGCGGTAGAATTCTCGGGAACAAGAGATTACATCCGGTTCAAGAAGAGAAAAACCCCATAAAAAGAAAAACCTGCAGAGTCAGGAGGATCGTCAGAGGCCCCTGGGGACAGTGGGTTCGCCCACATCCTCTTGAATGGCTATGTTATGAATTTTTGGGCTCCCTGAACAGTGGGTTCGCCCACGTTCAAATGATGACCCGGCCCCTGGGGACAGTGGGTTCGCCCACATCCTCTTGAATGGCTATGTTATGAATTTTTGGGCTCCCTGAACAGTGGGTTCGCCCACGTTCAAATGATGA